>JAWUZG010000331.1:0-600000 GCA_036785705.1 Acanthornis magna | reverse complement strand
GTGGGGGCTAGCGGAAGGGCAGAATAAGCCCCTGGACGAACTGGTTAGAAAGACACAGAAAGTGTTTGTGAGATGGGATGAGGAAAAAGGCAAAGGCAAAAGTGATGCCAAAATTGTTTCAGCCCTGGAGGAATAAACTGCAGGGCCCAAGGGGAGCCCCGGGACAAAGGGGATGGGGCTAGCCACCAGGACATGGCAAAGGCATTCCCTCCTCGGCAGAGGAGAGCTGACCGAAGCAGCATTTGGGAAGGGATCGGTGTGCTCTCTGCAGGGCAGAGGGACACTGGAAGCAGGAATGTCCACAGAAACGGCTGGATCCTCAGGGGGAGGAAGTCCAGCCATTAATAGAAATTAATTACTTGGGATGTCAGAGGTTCACATTATACCAGGGCCCCCCACATAGGAAGCCCTGATAACTTTTTAGGTGGGCCTGGATCGAGATGAGAAGTGTTTCTTAGTAGACACAGAGAGTTCTTGATCAACTTTAAATTTTATCCCTAAGTGGGGGGGAGTTGTCAACAAGATCTTTACTCAAGGGGTGAGTGGAAAAGACGAGTGTGTGCCTTATTCAACCACTATTGGTAGATGTAGGGGATAGGTTTGAAATGCATGAATTTCTGTTTGTTCCTACTTGTGATTATAATTTACTGGGAAGAGATTTGATGGGTTAAGTGGGAATGCACATTAGTATTGTGAAGAATGTTGAGTGTTATTGTGCTTATAATAGTGATTTTGGGAATCAGGTCCTGGTGAAAATACAAGTGCATAGTTAATTCCAAAGTCTCTGGTGTACACAAGGATCTGGAGTTTGGCTTTTTTGGTGCAAAACTAAAACAATGTGTTTACAGTAAAAACTAAAGTTCCATCTGTAAGAACCCTCAGAAACTTGATTTGGTAGAAAGGATATACCAAATTTTGTAATTGATGAGGTGATTTGCCTTTTTGCATGGTTTGTTCTTATTTTTCTAAGTTGCTAGATCCAGTGGCCAGAGGCTGCTCATTGTCTCAGGATGTCTCAGAATGTAGCCAGAGGCTGCATTGTCTGCAGAGCTGTGCAGCCACGGCCTCGATGGTAACTAGGGCCCAAGGGCTGACAATAGGAAAATATCTGATTGTTAATGTTTCACACCAGGTGGAAGCTTTGTTACCTGAAAGAACCTCTTCAGTGGATGATCAGCACTTGGTTATTACAGTGTGAATTTTGTTTGGTGGAAGGAGAGAATTTGGAATTGAGAAATGAAGGGGGGCTTTGCCCCAGCCTCCTGTTAAAATTGGTAGAGGTGTTCCTCAGGGTGTATGCTGCTGGGGGTCTTTTTAATCTGGCAAAACGAGCTATTGAGGTTTGTTTGGTAAGTGCTAAAACCAATAACAAGGATACAAAGAAAATTGCCGGGGGAGGGAGGCCTTGGGCTGTGTGTCCCTTCCAAAGATGTCGGTGGATGTTGCTGTAATGCCCTGAGTGGCAAGGCTTGGATATCTCCTGGTGGTGATGTCTCGGCTGACAAGGTAGCCAGAGGCCTTGGGGGAGTTCTGGCTGCTTTGGGAGTACAGTGGAACCTCCCTGCCCTCTGACACCCCCAGAGTTCGGCTAGGGGGAATGAATGAGGGAAATGGGGAAGCGCCTTTTGAAGGTGGTAATAGAAACTAAGATGCCATGGGCACAGCTTTTGCCACTGGCTTTAGCAAGAATAAGGGCCAGACCCAGGGGAGATATTCAGTTATCTCCCTTTGAATTGATGTTTGGAATTCCTTACCCTTGAAATTCTCAACCTAGTGGGGGGGATGGAAATAAGTGATGTATATTTAAAACAATATATGGCCCGGATCCTGTCTCTTGTGAAATCTCTTCGACAGGAAACTCGGCTGGCACAGACCCTGCCTTTGGACTTTGCTGTTCACAACATCCAGCCAGGAGATTGGGTCCTCTTTAAGGTGCGGAAAGAAGCACCACTGGTGGTGATATGGCATGGACCTTTCCAGGTGTTGCTGACCACAGAAACAGCTGTCAAGACACCTGAACATGGGTGGACCCATCACACACGGGTCAAGGTCTCTAAAGCCCCAGAGATTTGGACATCTCAGCTGGAGCAGAAGGATGGGAAGCCACGACTGACACTCTTCAGGAGCAGACCGGAGCAGCAGCCGTGCGTCGACATCGGTGGAAGCCTCGTGTGCCTACCCACAGACTGTCTGCTGAAATAGTCTGTGTGGGCATCCCTCCTGCCGGATCTCCAGTCACTGTGGGGGCTAATCCTTGCTGTCTTGGTTTTATGTTAAGTGGTTTCAGTGCCTTCACTCGCCACAAGTGGTGTGGAAGATAACATGAAAATTCGATTAGGTGACGAGATTACACTATTAGAATGTTTTTCTTAATGATCTTACCTTTATATTGTCAGTTGGGTTTGGGCCAGAAGTGGGATAGTAATTTTTTTGAACCCTAGGAGAAGAAGTAGCAAAGACCTTTACCCTCGGTAATTGCTGGGTCTGCAGAGGGCCATGTGGATCTGAAAATTGTCCGTGGGTGGCCAGCCCAGGCGAACCTAAGTGGTGGGTCAGCACCCTGAGTGAGGTACATAACAGGATTTTGGGATGAGGAAGGAAGTCCATGGAGACTTCATTCTTCTGAAGAGGAATTTATTGTCTAAATGAAACAGGGGGTGTATACATGGGAAAAAGTGTTTGTGACTGGACTTTATCTTTGGGTTTAGATTGTTGGGCCCCCAACTGCCCTCCTATGATTGCTCCAGGTATCAGGGCCGATGGAATCAAACACATGCTAAGCTGACTAATGGTAGCTGGGTGGGGTGTTCCTACCATAATTTCCAAAGGGATTTTGAAGGCTGTAAAGCAGTGGGAAGGGACGGGGGTTTTTTACCATGTATTTTTAACCTGCCCCGAGAGAATTCCACAAGTAAAACACATGTTGTCTGTGACTATCACTGGAAGTGGCAAAACCAGAATGGGACCAGAACCCTTTTGAGTAGGTTCTGGTCCAGATCTAACAAAACAGATCTGGGATGTAACTGTAGGTGGAAACCTCACGTGGGAGCATGAAGATGCAAATATTGTGACTCTTAGGGTAAGGCAACTATTGCTGGAGAAGTGTTAGGCTGAGAAGAGAAGCTGTGTTTTGACCTACCAGTTAATAATGAAAATTGGAAAGGCCCCTTTGCTAATGGAACCTGGGCTTTGAAAGGGCATTATTAGATTTGTGGCCAATGTGCTTATCGCAGGTTACCTCCAAATTGGTCAGGAATATGTTATGTAAGGTATATTAAACTGTTGTTCCTTCTGTTACCACAAGTTCAGGGAAATCAGTTGGGAATCAAAGTATATGACAAGATCAGCTATTAGCAGAAGAAGGGGGAGTGTGTGGAAAACTAAATTACACAAACTGCTGTTTGGAAATAAATGACAATAGAAAAGTGGTGAAACAAATAACAAAGGGAATAAGAAAGCTAGCTCATGCACCAGTCCAAACGTGGAAGGATGGGAATGGGACATGTTTTCATGGTTACCTGGTGAACTATGCGTTAAACAAATGCCTTTTTTAGGGAATGCAGGTAGTAGCCATGCCTACTGATCCAGAAATGGCTACAAAAGGACAGAAAATCATGTCACTGCAAATAATGACAAAACCAAAAGAAAGAACCAGGTGCAGAAAATCAAGTCAATGATAACTAAAGTTTGTAAAGACAGTTATTGAGAAATAAAAAGAGGAGGGATTGAAAGGAATAAGGGAGTGTCTTTACAAACAAACTACTGGTAAGATAAAGCCGATATTGAGAGATAGAAGAAACAATGGGAAGGATTTCCATAGGAATTCCAGTGACTGACTTGCCCAAGACTGTGTTAATAAACTACAGGAACAGAGACATAAGAAAAAGAAGAAAAGGGGATGTGTGTATTGAGAGTGTCTGCATTAGGGGAGATGTATAGTAGGGTGTCTACATTTAGGTGAAATGTATATTACTTATGTATGCATTAGGCCTTCCGGGAAGCCTGTACCTCTCGAGTCCCTCAGCCTATGGGGAAAGGCAGAGGGAACCTGCGGCAGGGAAATTAGGATAAAAAGAGGCTGCATCCTCTAGCAATGCGAGAGACCCCATGGGAAATGCCCATGACCTCTCCCTTTATTCATGAATAAAGTTACAGGACTCCTCTGTCTCCTTTTTGGACATAAACCTCTGGTGTGTGTGGATTAATTTTTCCTGACAGCTGGGTATCTCTGCAGCTCTGCATCTGATCCTGCTGTGGCAGAGCACACAAACAGCCCATCCTTGCGTCCCTTTGTCCGCTGACTGCGCTTTGGTTTGGCCTGGAAACATCCTGAGGTGCCTCCCAGGAGGAATCCCCGTGCATTTTCCTCCCCCATGGCTCTGCCCTTCCTGATCCAGCAGCTGTGGGGCAGCAGAGCTGGGGCAGTGCAGGGACAGGGCTGGCTCTGACAGGGCTCGTGAAGCCACAGCCAGGAGGTGTCAGCAAGGACAGTTTGCACTGGGGAAATGGAGATATGGTGACTTTGTTGATTTTAGGAAGGAAAAGCTTGGCTGGAGCATGTCAAGTGGATGAAAGACAGGGTGTGTTGGGTGATATAGAGGATGTTCAACCTGGAGATAAGGAAAGATTTTTCCCTGGTTGCAGAGCTGGTGCAGAGCAGGGTGGCCATGAGCCCGGCTGGCCTCCCTGTGTGCCAGGGCTGGCTGGGTTGTGGAGCAGAGATGGCCCAGAATCAGAGCCCAGGTGGGGCCTCTGTCACCTGCCTCAATCCTTCACCTCCCCAAGGATGGAATTCCTGTTGTGTGGGGTCTCCGATGTGCTGGGTGACCTCACAACACTCCTGGCCAGAATGTCAGCTGAGGGCCAGCCAGGCTGCTGCAGTGGCAGTGACCTCACAGCCATCACCACTGCAGCCATGTCCCCTGGGCCTGGCTCTCCCCTTTCCTCTGTCCCTGTCTTGTCTCTGCTGGCAGCAGCATTTTTGTGATGAATATCTTGTCCCCAAGCTGCTGGGGCCAATTGCTTTCCAATCAGGCTCCTGGAGCAGGAGTGGCTTCACAATCAACATGTGAACACTGAGAGACAATAGCAAATGGGAAGTTAGAGGAGGATGTGGTTGGAAAGGGCTGTGTGGATGTGGGGCAGCACTTTTCTGGGGCCAGTGTGGGGCACAATGGGTTAGATAACAACAGATCTGCCCAGAGCAGGCTGGAAACAAATTTGATCTGAGCATTTGCTGTAATAGGTCCAGAGCCCCTGGGCACAATGTGGCGTGGGCTGCTCATGGGGGTGTGGAAGCTCACGCTGTGCACATATATGTGCACCTCTGGGGCTGTGTCACAGAGCTGCAGAGCAGCTGTGATGTCAGAAAGGAGCTGTGTGACATCACAGAGTGGGCTGTGTAAGGTCATTGGCATCATAGAGGGCAAGGTGTGACATCACAGTATGGATGTATGACATCACAGAGTGGGCAATGTGGCAAAACTGAGTGGATGGTGACATCACAGAGATGGTTGTGTGAGGTCATGGATCAGCTACAGCATCACAGAGGGGACTGTGTGACATCACAAAGCAGCCTCCAAGGTCACAGACTGAGCTATGTGACATCACTGAGTGTGTTGTGCCATCACAGAGTTGGCTGTGACATCACAAACCAGATTGTGAGATCATGGTGTGGGTGTATGACATCACAGAGCAGGCTGTGAGGTCACAGAGTGCACTGAGACAGCACTGACTGGGTTGTGACATCACAAAGCTGACTGTGACGTCACAGTGAAGGCTGTGACATTAGAGGTGTGGGTACCAACACAGAGCAGGCTGTGATATCAAAGAATGGCTGTGAGACATCCCAGAGTGGTCTGTGACATCACAGGAGCTTTGTGAGGTCGCTGGGGAGGTCACTCTGTCCCAGCCCCCCCTCAAAGTTCCCCCCAGAGAAGTCCAACGCTGCTCATGCACAGCAGGGTCTCCTGTCCCCCCAGGTCCCCCCCTGCCCCCCGGTGCCGCATCCTCCCCCAGAGGATGTTCCACGAGATCGACCCCCAGAGCCTGACACGGGGACGGGGGGGGAAGGGGCCATGGGGGGTGGGACAGGGGGACAGGGACCACCCAGCAGTGTCCCTGTGTCCCCCAGGGTGAGAGCCTGGGCCAGGGTGCCTTCCGCCTCTTACGAACGAGGGGTTGAGAGCGCTTAAAAAATCCTCAGCAAGGGATCAGCAAAAATCAGACTTAATATTAAGCGACAGCACAACGAAGTTCCTTGGCAAGAGTCACTCTACTCCTGACTGGACAGTTCAGGCACACCAAGGGAAGAAACCAATAACAAAATCAAAGAAAATCCAGACAATCAAACCAGAAATGAACTGAGAACTGTCCTTGTGTGTGTGTGTGTAACAAAAGGACAGTGAGGGCAAGGATAAAAGCTTAACAAGCACTCAAACTTAAGAGCACTTAACTTGTGCCTTAACCATAAATTATACCTTAAAGGTAACAATTCAGCGAAAGAACAGCACCTAACAGTATTTAACCTAATTTATAACCGATGAATTAACAATTTATAAGACTTAACAGTGTTTAATTTAGTTTAAAGCTTGTATTAAACTCACCAAATTTGCAGAAGAAAAGCCTTTAGGAGCATTTAACTTACCTTATACACTAGGACTGAATCTTACAGCTCTAACCTACCCAGATATCCAAGGGCCTGCAACACCTCCGAGAGCAGCATTTCTCCCCCATTTGCCAGAGCACAGGCACACGTGTGTGCACACAGACACAAAGAGTCAGTGCCAGGGACCTGTCAGAAATTCCCCTCCAGGGCAGGGAAATGCTCACTCCCGATGCTTTTGCATCTCCCCAGCGGGCGAAGGGTTGACCCTCGAGGAGTGGGGGATCGGCCCAGGCTCCCTCGTTGTTCGGGGATGCCCCGAGTGCAGCAAACGGGAGAGTTCCCGGCTCCGAGAGGCCCCACTCAGAGGGAGGTCGCTGCTCCACGACAGCTCCAAGGGCTCATTTGGCACCGCTCTTGATAGGGCCCCAAGAGATGGGCTTTAGGCACAGCAATGGCTCATCCTGGCCGCACTTGGCATCAACAGCTTGCTTTGACACTGGGACAACAGCCATGCTGTGCCATTGAGGGAAGAAAAACAGTTGCCAAGGCTGCTCCTAAAGCAAGCAGGAGCTGTTGGACAGCAGCAGTGCCTGGGAGCAGACAGTGTTTGTGATCAGCTGCACAGGAGCTGAGCCCAGGGGCTGTTGCTCAAGGCCCAGGCCTAAGGAGCATTTCTCACATGGAGGGCTGGCCTGCAAAGGCGGTGCTGGGGGATAATTCACGGCCTCAGGGTGCTCCCACTTGCTCCCAGCATTTCCATGTCCGTGCTCCAAGTGCTGCTCCCAGCCCTGAGCCGTGGGGATGGCAATGTCGCGCTCCCTTTGCGGGGCAGTGTCACACCTGAGCCAGGTGTGCAGGGCAGGACCTTGCCCTGAGCCCAAGCACTGTCCCACCTGCAGGAGCTGCTTCCCATCGGCCTCTTCCTGCTGCGGCCCCACGCCCAGCTTGGAGCTAAACAAAGGGCGCTGGCTCGGGGTCATCCCCCGGCAGGGGCTGTGCACCCCCTCTGCCCCCTCCCCAAATTCCCTCCCGGGGGCAGCAGGAGCTGGGTCAGGAGCCCTGTGGGGAGGGAAAAGGGGTGACACTGGCATGGGGGGGCACACACGCTCTGGGGACACACACAATCCCTGGGGACCCCTCTCAACTTCTCCTGCAGCACCAGGACGAGGAACCCCAACATGGAGCCCCCAAACTCCTGGCAGCATTTTGGGGGCAGGGTCTGGTGGCAGCTTTAGGAGTCTGGGGGGTCACTACCGCCCTGAAACTCCTCCCAGCCCCACAGCCAGTCCTGGACCCTTCAAACCACCTCACAGCTTCCCCTAGGATGCCTCCAATTCAGTCCGTGACACATAAATGGCCCCAAGAGACACCGAAAGCCCTTTCCCATCTCCCCCAAGATCCACCCAATACCTCTCCAAGACACACACCCCAGCCTGGACCCCAAACCTCCCTCAGAGACCCCACCAAGCCCCCTCCAAGCACCACAGATGCCCCCAAGAGCTACAAAAGCCCCTCCCAGTCCCCACGGGATCCCCAAATGCCCCTCCCAGCACCTCATGGCATTGACCAGGAGAGGTTGCTGGACAGGAACATCCACAGCTGGGAGCAGCTCGGGCACTTCAGCAGGGATTTGGGCACTTTGAGGGGCACAGCACAAATAGGGAGACCCAGGCTAGGGACTGGGACAGACAACCGGAATTCCTGGAGAACAGATGGGCTCAGGTGGACATGTTCTGCTGCCACAACTATGAGATCGTGGCACTGTCCCTTGGCCTGGGCAGCCCCAGAACACCCAAATCCTCCATGAACCCCAAATTCACCCTCAAATCCCAGGAAAATGGTGCAGTTTTCAATCTCTTTGTTTAATTTCTTTATTTTTACCCCAAATTCAGTTGTTTTGACAGGATGAAGAAGGTAATTATTTAGGTTGGAAAAGAACTCGAAGATCTTCCAGCGTTGATTGATGCCACCAGAAGAATCAGTTGGAAAGAGCAGGTGAGATTTTTTTGGGTGCAACATTAAGAAATCAGCTCTTTCCAAGGAATTTCCAATGTCAATCTGAGTCCCAATGGATACTCCTGCCCCTGCGTTTGCCCAGGTGGCTACAGGGAATCTGAGGAGGTGGAAGACACCAGCCAGGTGTCCTCCCAGTGTTGGTCACTGGGAGTGTGGGTCACCAGGGCTCTGCCCAATGTGGGTCATCTGAGGGGTGATGAAGTTGGAGCAGCGCAGAAAGCTCTTCCCACACTCAGAGCACTCACAGGGCTTCCCTTACAGGTGCCTCCGCTGGTGTCGGGTCAAGTGAGAGCTCCTGGAGAAGCTCTTCCCACACTTGGGACACTCATAGGGCCTCTCCCCAGTGTGGATGCGCCGGTGGGTGATGAGGGTGGAGTTGTGCTTGAAGCCCTTCCTGCAGTTGGGGCAGCGGAAGGGCCTCTCCTCTCTGTGAATCCGCTGATGCAGGAGGAGTTCTGAGCTGGTTGGAAACCTCTTCCCACACTCGGAACACTCATAGGGCCTCTCCCCAGTGTGGATGCTCTGGTGGCGGATCAGGTGGGAGCTCTGGCTGAAGCTCTTCCCACATTCCCCGCACTCGTAGGGCCGTTCTCTGTGGAGGGACAAAACCTGGGTCCGGCCCTCTCTAGAGACAGCTCGGCCTCCCTGGGGGGAGGAGAGTCGGAATTGGGGGTGTAAGCACCGCCCCCAAGGGCTGGCCTGGGGGAGATCTGGGTTCTCTCCACCCCTATTGGGCGGGACTGGGGTGTGATGGCAAGGATGGCCCCGCCCCTTCGTCCAGAAACTTCGTGGCAGTTACCCCCCTGACTGGTTCGTTTGAATTACTCCCACCCTCGGTTGTATTCGGTTGGTTCCGAGACCCCAACTCCGCCCCATTCCTTCCCTCTGATTGGGTGTGCCCGTCGGTTAAAATGTCCTGCACAAACCCGGTGCGGGCAGATCGGTCTGCCGATGAGACCAGTTCGGTTGTCCCATTGGACCTGTTAATAAAGCGGATCTTTGGCACCGGTCTCCTCCCGTGTTCTTTGTCTCCTGGAGTCGTGTGCGAAGCCCAGCCCTCGCAGGTTCGACGCTCCACCGGGAGGCCAGGTGGACTGAGCCTGGGAAGCGCGGCATCGCGACTCGCACCAGCATTTGCTTAACAACAACTGGTGCCTGAACGTGTGGCACGAGACGTGGAGGTCAACCGTTGGTGTGGCCATCGGTCCTGCGTGTAGCACACCCACCGTTGTGGAGTGGTGCTCCCAGGACCTGAAGGACCGGATTTCGACGCTGTGGACTAGCAGCTTAGAGACTTGTTCCTGGCTAAGGAGGACTAGCCGCTGCAGTTTTCTGTTGAAGGGCGGCAAGCTCCGTGACGGACGTCAGAGAGGCAGCATGGGTTCGGATAGCCACTGGGTAAGAACCCAAGCGCTTGCTCTCCTTCACCTTAGTTTTATTTTATCGCTTTTCAGGCGGCTGGGTGAACGGTTTTTCAGCTGAGATGGGGGCTAAGCTCTCAGCTGAAAAGAGGGAGTTTTATGTTAACCTTAAATCTTCGTTTTATTTTCATCGCCTATCCTTTTCGAAGCCACGGTTGAGGGACCTTGTCGTATGGATTTTTCGCGAGTTTCCCCAAACTCGTCCCGACAAGGCTCTCTCGGCTGCCTTCTGGAGGAAGGTCGAGGCAAGGATGATGTCTTCGAGGGGCCTCGGTGACCGGTCGGTTGAGAGACATTTTGTCCTCCTGACGGTCTGCCGGAGCGCTTCAAAGCTCTCTAAGCCTGTTTTATCAAACCCTTCGCGTGAACCTACCCCTGTTCCTTCTAATCCCGATCCCATTCCTGCTAGGGGTGCAGTGACAAGTGCATCCAGCCAAGAGGCTCCGAGGTGCCAGCAGCTCTCGGGCACTTCTTGCTGCCCTCCTTCCCCTGCTCGTGAGGGAGTCATGAACCCTCCGAGCACTCCCAAGCATGTGTCCTTTTCCCTCTCCACCCCAGTTGCGTTTAAAAAACAGTTCTCCCCGGTTTCATCCTCGGTTGTGGTAGACCATGCGAGCAGACAAGATGGCCGCCAAGGTCGTCCTGCAGGACAAAATGGCGAAGACCGCATGGCCACCCGACTTTCCCTTTCTTCTTCCCAGGATCCCTTGCCCCGAGAGGACTCCCCACCCCTTCCTTCGTACACCTCGCCCCTCGTCCCTCCTGCCTATTTCGATATCCCCACCCCGGGGGCGGGACGAGAGAGGGTGGGAACTTTCGTCGACCCCTCCCTTTCCGTAAACCCCTCCCTTTCCCTAGATCCTCCCCTTCCCCATCACTGCCCCACCCCTTCTGCTCCTGACCCCGCCTCCATCGACGAGCTTCCTGTTTCCCACGCTCTCCCTTCCGGTTCCCACGCCCCTCCCCCAGTTTCCCAGACCCGGAAATTCCGACTAGCTCCTAATTTCAATTCAGAGAACGGGGGAGTGAGGAGGGTGGCGTCCGAGGAAAGCATAGATTCTGGTATCCTAGCTGCTCTGGTTATGATCACGAATCGAGACCAGAATGCGATTTGGGAGCCTTTGAATCGCAAGGATTTGAAGGATTTGTGCAGGGACGAGAAGGAGTTTGGTCGAGAGAGTAAATACTTCAAGTCCCAGCTGCATGCGACCCTGGCTTCCAGCCTGCTCGTACCCCATGATGTTAAGATGATCATGGAGTGCCTGTTATCGGAAACAGAATATGGGGTTTGGTTGCGGGAATGGAAAGCCCAGCTGAAAGAGCTAATAGCAACGTTGCCGGCACTTAGAGGCATGAGGGAGTCTCCATTAGATTTATTGAACGGTGAAGGGGACTTCACTAAGCCCCAGGTGCAAGCACAACGAATCGCACCCGACATATTAAGGAGCGTTGCGGGAATAGCGGAACGGGTTTACCTAGGAATGCCACCAATAACGACACCAATGCAGTCATATCTTGATATCCGGCAAGGTCCGGCGGAACCATTCGTGACCTTTATCGAAAGGCTCCGTCTGGCCATTAATAAACAGGTCTCGGATGCTAAACTAAGGCAGACGGCCTTGCAGGAATTAGCAATGAGGAGAGCCAATAAGGTTTGTCGGGATATCATTCTTATACTCCCACATGAGCCCTTGCCAACAGTGGATCAAATAGTTAAGGCTTGCTGGTCGAGACTTAGCCTGATCCAAGCTGACACTGATGCCGCCAGTTCACCAACCGTACAGGTGGTGGACAAGGAGGCGGAGTGCTTCAAATGTGGGCGTAAGGGACATTTTGCCATCGAATGCAAACAAGGCGGTCGGAAATTTCAGAAAAAGCCGTTTAAAAAAACCCCTAATGCGTCCTCTCTTTCTTCCCCTACCCCCCTCCCTGGGAGCAAAAAGGGAAACTAGGTGAGCGGCGTGTAGAGGCGGGCCCACGTCGCACTGAGGACACCGCCAAGTTGCCACTTGAATGGACCGTCACCGCCCGCGACAACCCATTGGACTTCCTCGAGGCGACCTCGGCTGAGGGCTGCCTTTTTACCGGACTAGACTCGCAATCTCACCAGCTTCGGACGTCTGTGCAAGAAATTTACATATTGGTCGTTCCGGATGTTCAGAGACCCAGAGAACTGCGGATCATCCCCGCTATTGCCAAGGTAAATGAGGATGGTCTCTTTCCAGTACAGTTGGCATGTATTCACCCGCCGTTTTATCTGCATAAGGATCAGGTCCTGGCCAGAGTCAAGCCCATCTCTCCACAGGTGATGCTCATGGACCAGCCATTAGTATGCTGGGCGGAGGAAATAAGCAAAGGCAGGCCAGTAATAGGCTGTAAGCTCTCTAACGGGGGCGCAGCTGTGACGAGGTTAGGCATGCTTGACACAGGGGCGGATGTTACTGTTATCTCCAAGGCGGATTGGCCACTAGCTTGGGAGGAACAGGCTCCAGAACGCAATATTCATGGGATTTCAGGATATGTGCAGGCTTCCAGGAGCAAGGATGTCATCCAAATTGAGGGACCTGAAGGTCAGGTTGCCAAAGTCCAACCATATATAACCAATTCTGGGATAACCCTGTGGGGTAGGGATGTCATGTCCCAATGGGGAGCCACCCTCAACATTGGCACATTTGAGGTTGGGGATTTTTAGTCGGGGCCACTGGGGAGCGCCCGACCCAAGCACTTAATTGGCTCATGGATACACCAGTGTGGGTCAAGCAGTGGCCCCTGATGCGAGAACATCTAGAGGCGCTCAACGAGCTCGTGAAGGAGCAGTTAGACCAAGGACATATTGTCCCATCTAACAGCCCCTGGAACTCTCCAGTCTTTGTTATAAAAAAGACGGGGGGGAAAGGGTGGCGGCTTCTTCACAACCTCCGCAAAATCAATGAGGTCATTGAGGACATGGGATCCCTACAGCCAGGGTCACCATCACCCGCTATGCTCCCGAGGAACTGGAAGCTCGCAGTAGTGGACATCAAGGACTGCTTTTTTCATATCCCTTTACACCCTAGGGATGCACCCAGATTTGCGTTTTCGGTACCATCGATTAACCACCAGGAGCCCATGCGGCGTTACCATTGGAAAGAATGGTAATGGGAATGAAAAACTCGCCCACGATTTGTCAAGAATATGTGGCTCGCATCTTGGCCCCGGTTAGGCGCCTGGCTTCAAATGCCATCATCATCCATTATATGGATGACATTTTGGTCTGTACCAGAACCCAGAGCTGTTTGGATAGAACCCTTTCGAGCGTCATCAAGGCTCTGGAGAAGGAAGGGTTCCAAATTCAACCTTCCAAAGTCCAGTATAGGCCTCCATGGGATTACCTGGGGATGAGAATCAGGGAAAGAACGATTAAACCCCAGCTAATAAATATAATTGAAAACCCAAAAAATTTAAGAGAAGTCCAACAATTATGTGGAGAAATTAACTGGATTCGGCCCTATCTGGGGATTTCGAGTGCTGATCTGGCGCCGTTGTTCAATCTCCTAGTCGGAGATCGGGACCTGACAGCCTCCAGGACGTTGACCCCGGAAGCGCGTGACGCGTTGGCGAAGGTCGCTCAGGCCCTAGCCAGGAGACAAATGCACAGATGTGACCCGAAATTGCCCTTCCAATTGGCGATTCTTGGAAAGATGCCCCATTTCCACGGCCTTATCCACCAGTGGGATGAAGGGCAGAAGGATCCACTTCTGATTATAGAATGGGTCTTCCTGTCCGTTCAGACCACTAAGGTCATCACGATGCCACTTGAAAGGATGGCGCAGGTAATTATGAAAGCGAGGTCCCGTCTCGCCACCCTAGCAGGGTGCGATTTTACATGCATTTACCTCCCAATCCCGAAAGACCAATTGGAATTTGTGTACCAAAATAGTGGAGAACTTCAACACGCACTGGTATCATACACCGGCCAGTTATCTTGTCACTATCCAGCACATCAATTGCTTAAATTGGATTGGAAAATGACGCAGAAACCAGTCATGAGTCCTAAACCTCTCCAAGCCTTGGCTCTTTTCACAGATGGCTCCGGTTCTACTGGAAAGTCCGTCATCACGTGGCAGGACCCAGTCACGTCAAAGTGGGAAAGTGACGTGAAAAAGGTGCAAGGGTCTCCACAGGTGGCGGAACTGGCAGCCGTTGTCAGGGCTTTTGACAGGTTTAAGGAACCCTTCAATCTGGTCACTGATTCGGCCTACGTGGCTGGTGTGGTAGCCAGGGCAGAGGGCGCTTGGCTCTCGGGTTCTCCAAATGTGGCGATCGAAATTCTGCTCTCGAGGCTGATACAGCTCATTTCCCACCGAGAGAATCAATTTCATGTAATGCATGTGAGGTCTCACACTAACCTTCCAGGGTTTATCGTGGAAGGGAATAGGTTGGCGGATGCGCTTGCTGCGCCGGTGCATGTCGCAAATTTGCCGGACAGATTCCAGCAGGCAAAATTGAGTCATGCCCTCTTTCATCAGAACATCCCCGCTCTTGTGCAAATGTTTGACTTAAAGAAGGACCAAGCAAGAGCCATTGTTGCTACCTGCCCAAGTTGCCAGCCGTTACAGTTGCCGTCTATGGGCACGGGTGTGAACCCGAGAGGGCTAGGTAGTGGGGAGTTGTGGCAGGTGGATGTCACACACGTGGCTGAATTCGGCAGGCTAAAATATGTGCATGTTAGTATCGACACCTTCTCAGGTGCAATGTACGCCTCCGCACACCTGGGGGAAAGGGCAAAGGATGTTATTAGCCACCTTATCCAAGCCTTCTCTGTCCTGGGGATCCCTAAGCAGATAAAGACGGATAACGGCCCGGCGTACATCTCCGGTGCTGTAAGGAATTTTTGCCAGGAATGGGGAATCTCTCACGTCACCGGGATACCCCACTCCGCCACGGGGCAGGCCCTGGTGGAAAGAGCCCATCAGAGCCTCAAGAGGATGCTCCTGCAGCAGAGAGGTGGATTAGAAACAGAGACTCCCGCAATTCGGCTGGCGAGAGCTCTTTTTACCCTAAACTTTCTAAATTGCTCAGAAAAAGAACCAGATCCGCCGGTGCTTAGGCACTTTCATAGCAGCACCCGTGCTCGGCTAAAGGAGAACCCTCTTGTGCTCACAAAGGAGCCCGACTCTTTGAGGATCACGGGTCCCTATCCTCTTCTCACATGGGGAAGAGGATACGGATGCGTTTCTACACCTTCGGGTCTAAAGTGGGTCCCTGGAAAATTCATAAAACCGTACCACAAAGACTCCGGAAACAGAAAGCCTTTAGCTTCCCCCAGAGCCAAGGATGTCACCTGGCGCAGACGAAAGAAGAAAATGAAGACTGAAACACCTGCAGAAGGAGATGCCACGCCGGAGGGCACCGACTCATCAGAGCCTGAGTCGGAGGACAGCGTCCCCAGCGATCTAGCTCCGTAAAGCAGGCAGGCTGCGTGCTCCCAACCTTCCCTTCCCCACCTTTCCCTAATGTTCTCGGGACCCCCTACCCCCTTTTTTTTTTCTGTTTTACTATCGGATCAGTGTAAGACTAACAGCTTTCATCTGTTCTGCCCAGATCATGTTGACCATCATGCAAAAGCAAGCCTGGATACTACTGATGCTGATCCCAGGAGTTGCTACCTGGGTCATCTCCCAACCACGAAAAAATGTTTGGGTGACCCTTGCCCAGGCACTGCAACAGGATAAGATGTGCCTGTCAACTGCGGCCGTGAGCGATCCGTTGTCCACCAGCCTGGTGGGAGCCCCTGCACAGTTGATAAATCTACCAGAAGACCTGGTAGACGTCATGAGACGCACCAACACCCGGACCCAGCTTGACTTTTGTCATGAGTTCCTGGTGAGGAGGTGCCAAAGACTACCAATCCGGAACCCTCTTTTCTTGTGGGGGGAATACCTACAAGGGCTGCCCAAATTGGAGGAGGAATCAAAAGAGATTGAGCTATTAGGTTCAATGAAGGCACCCTATTGTGTGCAATTCAAGTACACTCCCACATCACGGTATGTACAATATTACCATCACATCAGACAAGGCAATTGGGCTCTGACAGCAGCCACGTGGTGTGGGGATGTTGTGCAACAACCGTTTCCCTCCACAATAAACGAGTTCCACCCGGCACCTCGGGCACTGCCCAAGAAAACCTTTTTGATCTGCGGGATAGGGCGTGGCAGGGGATCCCATCCTTCCTCATAGGAGGCCCATGTACCCTCGGGCAGGTGACACTGGCGACCCCAAATATGACAAAAATTCGAATTGGCAGAGAAAAAGTAGTTTCTAAAAGAGGGACATCCAATTCGGACCCATATTGCAGCTCGACTGTGTATCATTGGGCACGTTCCAAACAGGTGGCGGTTTCAGTATTTTTGCCCTGGGTGGCAGCCGCCAAAGCGCTTGGGGAATTGGGACACCTCGAGTGCTGGGTAACTCGCCAGGCCGAACTTACTTCAAAAGCCATTAGTGACCTCCTATCTGAGGAACAGGTAACCAGGCATGCCACACTTCAAAATAGAGACGCAATAGACTTCTTGCTCCTAGCTCACGGCCACGGATGCGAGGATTTCGCCGGGATGTGCTGTTTCAACCTGTCGGCCAAATCCGAGAGCATCCACGCATCCCTGGGCAGAATGCACCGAATGATCGAGGACATTCAATTTGAGACCAAAGACTGGGTGCAAGGGATGATCAACTCCACCATACAGCACCTCTCCAAGGGGGTCGGCACCGCGGTAAAGACAACCGGAGGCTGGCTTAAACAGTTGTTCGCCGATGTGGGACTCACGGACTGGGCTGCCTCCCTGATAAGGGACATTGGACTTGCAGTTTTCTTGATCCTAATCTGCGTAATTGCCTGTAAACTAGTGAGACGCTCAGTCGTCTCTTTGTTAAAAAAGAAAGGGGGAGGTGTGGAGGGACAAAACCTGGGTCCGGCCCTCTCTAGAGACAGCTCGGCCTCCCTGGGGGGAGGAGAGTCGGAATCGGGGGTGTAAGCACCGCCCCAAAGGGCCGGCCTGGGGGAGATCTGGGTTCTCTCCACCCCTATTGGGCGGGACTGGGGCGTGATGGCAAGGATGGCCCCGCCCCTTCGTCCAGAAACTTCGTGGCAGTTACCCCCCTGACTGGTTCGTTTGAATTACTCCCACCCTCGGTTGTATTCGGTTGGTTCCGAGACCCCAACTCCGCCCCATTCCTTCCCTCTGATTGGGTGTGCCCGTCGGTTAAAATGTCCTGCACAAACCCGGTGCGGGCAGATCGGTCTGCCGATGAGACCAGTTCGGTTGTCCTGTTGGACCTGTTAATAAAGCGGATCTTTGGCACCGGTCTCCTCCCGCGTTCTTTGTCTCCTGGAGTCGTGTGCAAAGCCCAGCCCTCGCAGGTTCGACGCTCCACCGGGAGGCCAGGTGGACTGAGCCTGGGAAGCGCGGCATCGCGACTCGCACCAGCATTTGCTTAACAACAGTTCTCCAGTGTGGATCCTCTGGTGACGGATCAGGCTGGAGACATGGCTGAAGTTCATCCCACATTCCGCACACTTGGAGGGCCTCTCCCCGGTGTGGATGCGCCGGTGAGTGATGAGGTGGGAGTTCTGCTTGAAGCCCTTCCTGCACTCAGGGCAGTGGAAGGGCCTCTCCTCTGTGTGAATCTGCTGATGCCTGAGGAGATGGGAGCTGGTCTGAAACCTCTTCCCACACACAGAACATTCATAGGGCCTCTCCCCTGTGTGGATCATCTGGTGGACCAGCAGGTGGGATCTCTGGCTAAAGCCCTTCCCACATTCCCCACACTTGTAGGGCTTCTCCCCATCATGGAGCTGCTCATGGACCACCAGGTCCAAGCTCTGGCTGAAGCTCCGGACGCCTTCCCGGCACAGGGTGGGTCTTTCCTCCTCAGAGTGCCCTGGGCTGGGTTTGCAGCCCCTCCTTGTGCAGCATCTCTGAGGCTTTTCCTCCCTCTTGAACTCCTGTCTCATGGAGCCGCTCAAAACGGCCTCTTCCACCAGGTTCTGCCCCAAGGCTTTGCCCTCCCTGGGCTCCGTCTGCAGCTCATTGCCTGGGGAGGAAGGACAAGGAGAGGATGGCATTTGCCTCCGTGCCACAGGGAAGGGGAAGGACATTCCCCCAATCTGTCCCTGCAGGACAGCGTCGGCAGTGGGGTTGTCCTGCAGCCGGAGGCGATGCTCAGCTGGGACATGGAGCAGAAGAGAGGGGAAACGGGCATTGACTTCCTCCTCACCTGCCTGCAGGTCCTGGGGCATCTTCCTCTTCCTCACAGCCTCCTTCTCCATCCGGCCAAGTTTTGGCAAAGGGAAATCCTGGTTTGGGGGAAAAAAAGGTGTGAGTGCCTTGGCTTGGGGACTGCTCCTGGCCAAGTCCAGCTCTAGAAGTCACTGAGTGTTTTGTGTCTATAAAATCCTCCAAAACTGAAGAGTGACCCCAAAAAGCTTCCCAGCAGTTCCCCCTTTCCAGTCTCCTGTCTTTGGGCTGCTGGGGTTCCCCCTTCTCAAAGCTGATGGGGCTCCCGTTGGTCCTGGGGATCCCCCTTCTCCGGGCTCCTGCTTAGGGATGCCGTGGGGTTTCGGTGCTCCCAGGGGTCCCTTCTTCCCTGATGCTGCTTTGGCTCCCAGGGCTCCCAGGGTCCCCCTCTTCAGGCTCCCCCCAACTCCACGCACTCGGGGTTTCCCCCTCTCTCCGCCGCCCCTTTCAGCGTCACAGTGTCCCAGCCCTGCCTCATCTCCAGGCTCCCCCACCCCTCCAGGCTGCCGGGGGTCCCCCAGCTCCACTATCGCCCCTCTCTGCTCTCTCCACTCCAGGAGTCCTGCTTTCCACCCCCCATCTCTCCTGGGGATCCCCAAAACCAATGTCCTGTCCCACCAACACCGGGTAATTCCCACATGGACCCCTTGAGTATTCCCCCAAGGTGCATTTAAGGCTCAGCTTTGGAGTCCTGCAAGATCCAAACATCCCCTGTGGCCCAGAAAATCCTCACCAGGGACATGCAAAGATATCTGTGGTTCAATTCTTGAAACTGCGACTTCCAAATACCCCTCCAAGAAAAAAAAACCCTCCCAGAGACCCCCTGAGAGATTTGGGGTGAGCTTCCCCGCCCTGACCACCTGTGGAATGTGGGGGGCAATGATCCTGGAGCCGGGGGTGCTGGGGACACAGTGAGTGGTGAAACCTCATGGTTTTCCTGCTCCTCGTCTTCCTCCCACTCCTCCTCTCCTCTTACCCCAGACCCCCTTCCCCACACTCTTCTGCCCCACAGCTGCCACAGCACAGGCTACTGCGATGGGGGAACCCCCGATCAGCCTCAGGGATGGACAGGGGGCTTGGGGACCACCCCAGTGCAGATCCACCTTCCCCAGAGACCAAGGGAATTGCTGCAGGGATGGAGTGCTGTGGGACAGGGCTGGACCCCCATGGAACTGCCCTTGTTCCCTCCCAATCCCACCATTCCCTCCCTTTGCCCATCCTTCTCCCAGTCCACACACCTTTCCCAACTCAATTTCGGTGTCCCCATCCCCCTCCCGCTCTCTTTGGGAGTCCCAGACCCCTCTTTTCCCCTGCTCTTCTCTCCCTTTCACCATCCTCCCCTCAATCCCCAACCCCCCTCTCCCATCATTGGTTTTGGGGCTTCCAGGCACCTCCTGCCCACTTTGGGGGTCCCAATCCCCAGTTCGCTCACTTTGGGCTCCCAGCCCCCGCCCCCCTTCTCACCGCGCCCCCCGCTCACCCCGCGGCCGGGGGCACTGCCAGCACCACCAGTGCCACCAGGACGGCCCCAGCTGCCCCCACACGGCCCATGCCCAGCGCCGGGCAGCTGCCCAGAGCCCCAAAGCAGCCGCGCTCTGCCCTCCGGGGGTCCCCAAAGCGGCCCCGCCCCGCGCGGCACTGCGAGCACCAGGCCGGAGCAGTGCGGAGCGCGGGCGGGCGGCATCAGCCGTGCCCGGGCAGGGCCGGGCCCCGCGGGACAGCTCCCCCCGCACTCGGCCCCAACGGGACAGCGCCCAGCGGGGGGGCCCGGCCTGCCCGCCCCACACCTCCCCCTCCCCAAATTCCGCTCCCGCCGCCGCTGGGGCCCAGGGGGGCGCAGCTGGGCTCCAGAGCTACCGGAGACACGTGTCCCCCGCTGCCAGTGCCACCCCCCGAAGGATTAGGGCTGCCCCAAAACTCCCTCACAGGTGGCCGATATCCCGCAAGCCCCGAAGGACTGGGGTCCCCCCGCCTTCATCACCCCCAACCTTCGGCTGCCTCATCCTAGGCTCCAGCCCACCCATCCCCCTCCCCCACACTTCAGCCCACACCCCAATCCACATCCCACCCTGCCCGGGCCCCAGCCCACCCCATCCCACTTCTCCCGACAGCCAGAACCGGGAGCCCCCAAAAACCCGCGTGCCGGGGACTCCCCAATATCCCCCCAGGGACATTTGCGACTCACAGCTGGAGTCCTGCAACATCCAAACATGCGCCCCCTCTCCCCCGCAAAAAAACCAAACAAAGCCTCCCACGATCCACCGAAGATATTTGGGGCTCGGTTCTGGAGTCCTACAAGGTCCAAAAATCCCCCCCTCCCAAAAAGAACCCCACGCACCGCCCAAGATCTCTGGGGCGAGCTCCTCCTGCCCGCTCACCTGCGGGATGCGGGGGGCGATGCTCCCGGGGCCGAGGCTTGCGGACAAAGAAAGCGATGGATGCACGTGGCAGCTCCTTTTCCTGCTTCTCTTGCTGCACCACCCCCTTGATCCCTCCTCTTCCTCCCGCTTCCCCGCCTCCATCTCTCCTCCCCACTCGCTCCTTCATGCTCCTCTGCCCCTCCTCTTCCTCTACTTTGGGGCTCCCACCCCGGCGTTGTCTGATGTCACCTGTGGGGCCATCCCGTGCTCAGCAGAGCATCCTGTGCTCTGTGAGCACTCTCTGCTCCTTAGGGAAGGATTATCTATATCTATATCTATATCTATATCATCTATATCTATATCTATATCTATATCTATATCTATATCTCTATCTATATTTTGTGTGTGTGTGTATATATATATATACACACATATGCACATACACATACACATACACACATATATATATATACACACACATATATATATATAAAATAAGTTAGATTACTACTCCATGCTGCCCCCAAGGAGGTTCCCCTTCCCCAGGGCAGAACCCTGCAGGAATGTTTTAGACACACAGGAAGTTCTACAATAAACACAAATCCAGAGTTGGCTGAAGGCAGAATTAGACCAACTGCTGAAGGACAGAGAAGCTTTGAACTCCTTGCAGCTGAAAGCAGGCAGTGAATTGTTGGGAGGTGTGTGAGTGAGCCAAGGGTGAGGGGAAGGGAAATGCAGAGAGGCCTGGCAGTGCTGCTGTGCAGACAGGCTGCTGGGAAGGGCACTGCAGCCCTGCCCTGGGCCAGCTGTGATGGTGGATTCTCATGGCAGCCTGCACTGGCCATTGCCAGGGGCTGTAGCCATGGACACTGTGCTGAGCCCACGGCAGCAGCCATTGCTCAGGGCTGGTGGCAGTGCCCAGAGGCAGAGGGGATGCGGTGCTGGGGGCTTGTGCCATGGCCACCTGGCCTGTGCCGCGCTGGCTGGGCAGGCGCCGCGGAGCAGCAGCAAAGGCCAGGGCCAGGGCCAAAGGCCAGGTCAGCCACACAGAAAGGGTCAGTGCTGGGGACTGTTTCCATGGCAACCTTCACTGGGACACCAGCCCTGGGTCACCTGGCATGGCGCTTGCCATGGAAACCCCTGGCAGGGACTGATGCCAGGGACACTTGCACTGCGACACTGCTGGGGTCGGGTGCCATGGGAAACACCACAGGGCCACCTTGGCACCGAGGCTGCCATGGCGAGCAGCACAGAGCCCCTTCCCACTCTCCAATGCCACCACAACCTGCAGGGGACACTTGGCTGAGGTTGGGTCCATGGCAAACAACCTTGGCTGTGCTGTGCTGGGCATTGTCACGGTCACAAAGGAGCTGTGGAGCCGTGGCGATGGCGCATGGCCATGGGCTGCTGCTCTGGGCTGGGCCAGAGGCAATTTCCTTGCCAGGCCTTTCTCTGGGGCTGTGCTTTGGGGCTGTGCTGAGCACAGTGTTGAGCACACACAGATGGTTTTGTTCTCGCTCAGCTTGCACAGAGCCAAGGCCTTTCCTGCCCCTCGTCCGGCCACGCTGGGGAGGGGCTGGGGGTGTGCGGGAGCTTGGGAGGGGACACAGGGGGACAGGTGACCCCAGCTGACCCCGGGGATATCCCAGACCATAGGACATCATGCTCAGTGTATACAGTGGGGGGAGCAAGGAGGAAGGGGGGACATTTGAGGCGATGGTTTTTGTCTTCCCAGGGAACACTTAGGCAGGAGGGGGCCCTGTTTTGCCATGGGCAGGGTCAGCACCAAAGACACAGACACCAACTGAAGGAACAGTGTCATTTATAGAATGCAAAACTGCAAAGAATTCCAAAAGGAGAAGCTCAGCAAAGCACATGATCATTAGCAAATTATCACAACAGGAGAAGCTCAGCAGTGCACCCAATCATTCCTACCAAAGATTGCCTATAATGATTTAGAAAGATCCATCACCAGTTACCCTCAGACTTTACCATCACCCACACCCACACATCAGCTGGGGGAGCTGTCACAGCCAAGGACTGCAGAGCCACTCCCGGACACTGGGAATTCCTGCAGGTGTGTCCACCCACAGGTGAGGCTTCCAACCTGGCTGGGAGAGGGCCCAGCTTGGACAGTGCTGAATAAACAAACTGACAGCACTTCTAGTGCAGGAACACCTGATTCCATTCTCCTCTTGGTTTCTCCCAAAGCCTGGCCAGGGTTCAAGGAGGAACCAAGGGAGTTGACTTTGACCATACACCCACAAAAAAAAGCCAGATGTGGCCTTGTCCAGTTTCCAAATACAAAAAGGTAAATACAAGTTTCACCAGTGTACAGATACATAGATCATATTGCTAGTAATACTTTGTTAATGAGAGGACACAAATATAACCTTTGGCTGGAAGGTTCATCTAGAGGTCAGCTTTGGCCCGGGGCCTTTTGTTCAGGCCTTAGTACTTCAATGGGTCCTTTGACCTACAGATGAACTACAACCTTCATAATAATTCTTGCCATAACAGAGCCTTAGATTTAGGCATTAGGCATAAAGGCATAGTGTCTTCTCTTCAATTAAGTGCTGTTCAAGTTTATCACTCAGGCCGAAAATTTGCATTCTTTTTAAAACATGCCTAATCAGTTGCTATTCTTTGGTCTTTATCAAATCCTCCAATTTTCTTGAGACTGTGTCTCTTTTCAGACAAGTCTCAGTGCTCCATTTCTCAGCACAAAGTGTTACAACAACTCTGCCATGGAATCATAACACACCAAGTGCACACACTTCAATGATTACAGTGACTGCCACAAATGCATTTCGCAACAGCCTCCAATTTGGCAGCCATGGAGCCAATCCCACCAGGAAGAATTCCCTTCTTTCTGCCACTCTTCTACTGCTCTTTCTATCGAGGTCATTCCTGACTGTTGCACTTCAAACCCATCACTGATACAAGTGCAACATTCCTGTCCTAGAAGAGCACAGGTTCCTCCCTGGACAGCAAGCAGATCATCTAAGGCCATGCAGTTCTGTAGAGCCCCATTTGTGTTTGTTGGAGCTCACAGGATGTGCTATGCAATATTTTAGCAGTATCATTTGCTACTTCTCCTAATAATCAATTTAGGTCATTAATATAAACTCCATAGGACAAGGCAATGCACATGGGGCACAGGGTGAAACAGAATCTTTGGCTTTCTGAAACCAAAGGTACTCTTGGGGTGGAAAATGTTCCCTTGGCCCCAACTCTACCCTGTGGTTGTTGCCAAAGTACCCAAAACGGTGGCACTGCAGCTGAGAGTGGTGTAACACTGACCCTGAGCAGCTCCAGCACCCCAAGCTCTAGTGACATTGGGAGTGATGTTCAAGCACAGAAATCCTTTCACACTGTGGCCTCTAACTAAAACAGGGTTTGGTTTCTCCTGAAGGCAAATCCTAGTGAATCCTGTAAAACTGATAATGTATTCCTCTGTTCCACAGCACACTTTTCTTTAATTATCCCTTCACCGGCCCCATTACGAGTCAGAGCCCATTGAGAGAGTTCTGGCCACCCCATAACGTGGGCCCTGCAAGGGAATCCCATTCCTGCCAACATTAGTTGAGAGCACACCCAGCAATTAGTTACATGGAGTATTTTGGCTACTTTGATCTTTACATTTCCATAAGAATTTTCATGACTAATCCCTTGGTGAAACTCTAGAGGTGTTTCTGGTGAACAAAGATTCTGGTTGACTATCAAGATACAACTTACAGACACCAGCAGTACTTTAGTGACAAGGTTATTCATTCTTTGTCCTCAATCTCATTTGGGTTAGGAACAAGCATTCCATTGTCCATGGAGCTGGCTCCTTTTTAATTCCCAAATAATGCCCCCAAGGTCCTTTGCTGTTCAGCTTTACCGCGGTGTCTGTGGCTAACAAGACTTGGTGGGGTCCTTTCCCCTTCGGCTGGAGAGGTGCCGGGTCCCAGTCCTTGAGGGGCACGCAGGCTCCTGCTTGGAATTCGTGTGGAAGGCACTCAGTGTCACATCAGTGTTCACATCGAGCCCCGTGGATCAGAGCATTTTCCCGAGGGACCGTTGGGGCAAACAGGAGATTTGGTCTGGCAGGATTTGTAAAACAACATTCTATAACATCTACTTGTTCTCCCATTGAACACTTGGCTGCAGGGACATATTCCCATCGTTCCTGCCCAGGTTTCAGGATTAAAACTGTGCTGTCTTTCCCCAGAGCTGTTCCTTCAGCTGGCTCAGGAGGGCCATTTGGCCTCTGGACCCACACCTTGGCTCCATTGTTAGGACTGGTGGATCCAAACCCTTTGTCTCCACAAGCAGTGGTGATTTGAGGTGGATCTCCTTTTATCACAATTGTTTTTAAAACTGTAATATCAATAATTGTCCTACCCTGTCATGGGGTTGAATAATCCAATCTTGTTCACTATTGTTTAACAGAATTACTTGAATTTCTCCTCGATAATCTGCATCAGTTCCTCCTCCCATGACATGAACACCTTGCAAGGCCAAGCTCCAGTGAGCAGTTATCAACCCAAAGTGTCCTGGAGGAATCTGAATTCCTGGTTTGGTATTGATAACTCTCATTTGCTTCAGATTTATCCTAATTAATTCCAATGCATAAAGGTCCAGCCCTGCAGCCTCTGGGGTGGCCCTGCAAGGAGCTATCACACCCAGAACAATTTCCCAGGAAGGCCAAGTTTCACCGTCCATGGTTGGATTTGCAAATTGGGTTCAGCCATGCACATCAAGGGGGTTTCCATTTCCCCCGCGGTCCATTGGTGAGGATATGGAGCACATCTGTGAGATGGGTTCTCCATCGGGACATGTTCCCATCTCCTCATTTTTCCAAGTGATCTTTGAACAACCCCTTCATCCGTTCAACCAATCCTGCAGCTTGTGGATACTCTGGTACATGAAAAACCCAGCAGTCTTAATCCCTTTCTTTTGCACAGTAACAGACAAAGCATTCCACATCACAGTATCGGCAAACCCTATAAAAATAGCCAATTTCATCCCTTTCTCCTTTTCTCCTTTTATACAATCTCGCAAAGTTTGCCACTGACCTTGGGGTCCTAGCCATTAATTTTCTGAAGAGAGTTTGGTGTTATATCCCTGAGCACCCAAAGCTAACAAATTAGTATTGTCAACATTATTTCACGTTATTAATTTTTAATTATATATAAATGTATCTTTTTCTGTGTTTTTTACATATATATATATAAAAATATATATTATATATATAAAATACAGAATTTATATATATACATAAAATACAGAATATATATAAAATACATATATAATTATATTATTAGTAGAAGTAGTAGTATTATTTCACTTGAACAAACAAATCTGAGCTCAGAATTAAAACCTTCTTCTGTCACTCCATGTGGGAGCATTCCAAGAGCTCTTGTTCCTTCTATTGGTGCTGTTTCCAATATGCTGTTAACAAAATCCATTCTGGTCTTCCCAAATCCACAAGTTCTATTCCTTTTTGAAACACAATGTTTGGATGCATTTTAATACATCCAGCGGTTCAGCTGCTTTTAACCAACTTCCCCATTGCTCACACAGTGCTCCAACCTCAGCCCACTCCAGAGACAGCGAACCATAGGGGAAGGCATTCCTACCCAGGAATTTCAGATGGGACTGATTCCTTACATTTACATTTAAAAAGTGACATTTTTCGGTGATCTGGCCAGACTATGCCCATTTTGTTTTGCCACAGGGCAGTGGCAGCACCAAAGACACAGACACCAACTGAAGGGATCAGTGTAATTTCCTATAGTTCAAAGCAGCAGAGAATCACAAAAGGAGAAGCTCAGCAGTGCACCCAATCATCACAACCAAAGATTGCCTGAAGGGATTTAGAAAGATCCATCACCAGTTACCCTCAGACTTTACCATCACCCACACCCACACATCAGCTGGGGGAGCTGTCACAGCCAAGGACTGCAGAGCCACTCCCGGACACTGGGAATTCCTGCAGGTGTGTCCACCCACAGGTGAGGCTTCCAACCTGGCTGGGAGAGGGCCCAGCTTTGATAATGCTGAATAAACAGCACATCTGGTGGAGGAACATCTGGATTTGTATTCATTCTCCTCTTGGTTTCTCCCAAAGCCTGGCCAGGGCTCAAGGAGGAACCAAGGGAGTTGACTTAGATCATACATCCCCAGGCCAGATGTCAGATTTTGTGGCCTTGTCCTCCTTCTAAATACAGAAAGTTCAATACATGACTCACTAATGCGTGGATACATCTATCACAATGCTGATGATCATGCATATTTCATTAAGGAGCAGATACAAAGATAACCTTTGGTAGGAAGGTTCATTGAGAGGTCACCTCTGGCTCAGGGCCTGTTGTTCAGGCCTCAGTCAGGCCTCTTGTTCAGGCCTTGGTTCTTCAGGGACGTGGTTTAGTGGTGGGCTGGACAGTGCTGGGTGAACAGCTGGACTTGATCAGCTCAGAGGTCTTTTCCAACAGAAAGGATTCTGTATTTCCAGGATTTTATCTGCTGCATTCAGCTAGCTCCACATTAGCAGCATTACTTTCCTCAGAAAGTTCCCTCTTGGTCAGCGCTTGTGGCCTAAGCCTTCAGCTCCTTTAGCTCCTGGTGCTAAGCTGCTCATGCTGAACGAGATGACTTGGAGAGAAGAATACAGTTCATCCAATTCCTTCTGGGACACTGAGAGGGGAGGGTGTGAAAACAGCAGCATTGTTTGGTGTCACCTCCTCTCTGCCCTTCATACCTTTCAGCGCTTTGAAACAACCAAGAGCTTTCTTGCAGAGAGCAAGGAAGCAGCTGTTCCTTCTGCCAGGGCTCGCTCTCTCCACTCTCTGCACTTGACTGCTTTTGTCCCTCTGGCTGTGCCCTCTGTTCCCCCTCTGCTCGCTGGCTGCTGCCCAGGACTGTGGAGCTGGCACAGATCAAGTGGTCAAGACCCTCATTTCTCTGTCCCTGCAGCTGCCTGGGCACAGCAGCCTTTTCCATCTGGAGGCTCCATATGGACAGGGAGGCCCCACCTGCATTCCTTGCACAAGCTCCAGGAGCCCAGGGCCTGCCATCTCAAGTCCCTGCTGCCACTGAGGGCTCCCAGGTGCCTCAGGCTGCTGGGACACCACTGCAAACGGGAGGGGAGAGTGCCAGGGGCTGTGTTCAAAGTCAGCTCCATTTGCTGCTGCTGCGGCTGCTGTGGCTGTCCTTGGCCAGCCCTGCCCCAGACTCAGGGATCAGCTCCAGGCACTGCTGCTGCTCCCTCGGGATCAGCCACACTTTGGCTGTTGCTCTCCATGCCAGCAGAAGCGGTGGCTGAAGCAGCAGGTGCTGACAGTGCCCCAAGCCCCGGGGCCGGAGGGCTCCCTTGGCTGCGGGGCTGGGAGGAGCTGCCCCTTGTTCTCCTCTGCCTCACGCCAAGCTGGGCCCCTCACAAGTGGGGCAGCACAGCAAACAGGGAGCCTGCCAGTCTCTTCCAGCCGTGTCTGCTCACAGTTTGGACCTTGCAGCTTCAGGGGGACAGAGGCAGCTGCTTCTGCTCCCTCTGCGTGTCCCCGTGTCCAGCAGTGCTGCTCCATCAGTCTGTGACAGCAATAGGGAAAAGCCTCAGCCCTGCAGGGCCAGGAGCTGCCGGGCTCTGCCTGAGCAGCTCAGCCAGCAGGAAGGGAGCTGCTCCACACAGGAACCAGGAGCAAAGGACATTCCTTTCTTGGGACATGTTTTCTGTTTTAGGAAAAAAAAAGGGAAAAGTCAAAAAATCTAAATGAAATGTGAAAGATAAAAACAAAACTCAAGTGTGTAGTGAAAAATCTTCTGTAACTTTGGATTAAAAGGTAACTAATCTTTTGTAACAGAGAACTCAGTTATTTTCTTTGTAAATGTGCTGATGGCATGCATCATTCGTACTGACCTCAGCAGCCCTTTTTAACACATTTTGGGGTTTGTTTCCAATATTAAGTTATTTTAAATTGCAGTTGAAGCAATAGGAAATTGCTTTGTGCTCTGGCAGCTCCAGGCAGGACTGGGAATCTAAACTCTGCCAAACCCCATCTCATTAAGAAGATGCCCTTACTTCTCATCCCGTGAATGAGCTCTACATTCCCTCTGAAATTGTCAGTGGTTTCTTAAAGACACCAAGTTCCACTTACGACTTTTTGCTCTGGTTTGGAAGTGGAGAAGGGCAATTCTTCATTCATCAACTCCAGACTGCACTGCCTTAGGAACACGGCCCACTAACCAGGTTTGGCCCACTCATGGCACTTCCAGAGGAGGAAGAAAGTGCAATTGCACAATTCCAACCCAAAAGGAATGAAGAGTGGGACAGACAAAACATCCTGTGGAGACACAGGAATTCAGCTGGGACTGTGGAGGGTTTGGGCTCTTGCCCATTGGATGTGCATCCCTCACTGCAATCTCTGGGCCTGCAGGAGAGTCTCACTCACCTGCCAAAGCAGAAAGCTCTGTCGGTGTGCTCGGAACAGGCTCGTCTGATGCAAAGCTGTCAGAGCAATGGGAGGGCAGAGCGGGCCCAGCCGTGCCCGGGGCTGAGCCCCAGCAGAGCCCTGGCAGAGCCCAGAGCAGCCTCAGCATGCGCAGAGCATGGCTGGAAGGAGACAAACCAGAAACCACCCGTCAGCTGAAGGCTCCTGTCCCCCTTGTCCCAAGCGCCCGCAGTGCCCAGGCCGTGCTGGCTGTGCTCAGAGCTGTGCCCAAAGCTCCCCATCATTGCTGCCTTTGGGAGGAGAGCAGGAGGGCAGCACATGTGCCCAGCCTCCAGCCAGCCATGGCAGATCCACCTCCTCAGCAGCTGCCCAGAGCGGGATGCTCCTGTGCTCGCTGCCATCTCCCCAGAGCAGTTATCCCACCCCTGCCCAGAACATGGGGATCCACCTCACGGCATCTGCTGCTGCAAGAAAAGCTGCTCCCAAATGATGTCCTCACCCTTCTCCAAGGGCACGTCCAAGCCTCTCTGCAGCTGGTCCCAGCACTGCCCGATCCAGACCGGACACCAGTGAGAGCTCTTCCTTTAAAAAACAAACAGTAAATTAATGCGAAGAGATTACAAATGAAAAGGGGAAACAAGAAAAAAGTTACAACGTTATCACTGTCAGGAGCTCAAGGAAGGACTGACCCCTCCATGCCAGGGAAAAACCCACTCAGGGGTGAGGGAAACCAAGGCTTTCTCCGTTCCCCCTGCACTGCTCCCCAAAAGAATGGGAACCCAGGGCAAACAAGGGCAGTGGAGCAGCCCAAGCCCTTCCTCCCCTGCCAAACAAACCAGCCGCTGAATGGCTTCTGGAGTCCCACCTCTGCTCCCCCAGGGGGGTTTGTTTTGGTTGGGGTGGCTGCCCCCAGCCCAGCCCCAGCCCAGGGCACGGTGGGTGGTGGGGGCTGTTGGTAGGGCCAGGAGCCAACTCCCATTTCATTACCACCCCAGACCATCCCCCCGAGCCCTGCCAAAAAGCAGCTTGGCAGACAACTGAAGGATGAGCTGCATCCACCCCAGCAAAGGGGGGAGCTTTTGGTGCCCAGCCAGGCTGTGCAATGCCCACATCTGGGAGCATGCCCCTGGCTGTGGACTCACCTGCAAATGTGGAGCATTTCTTTGAAGAATGTGCTAGATTCAACGTTGATCATCTTCAGCTTGCTGATTGCCAGCTTGAGGAAGAGGTTGTCATCCTTGAGGTCATCCTTGGTGTCTCCAGCATCAGCCCCACCTGGTACAGCTTCTCCAGGGGCTCCTGCTCCTTCCCTGGGGGCACACCAGGCTGTCAGTGTTCTGCCCAGGGCCCCAGCCATCAATGAACCAGACAAGCAAAACCAGGCTGGATGGTGGCCACCAGTGCTTGCCACAACAGGTCTCCAGCTCAGCACCAGCACAAGAGCTGCGTGTTCCCTCATGATGATCCCTGCTCAGAGCTACAGGCAGGTAAAAAAAGTCTGGTTTGCTTTGCTTCTGATTGCCAAGAGATGTGTGCAGCTGTTACCTGCCAGGCCCCTGCATCAAAGTGTGCATGTGGATCTCTCCCATCTTCTAGGACAGATGAACACCCTGCATCCAAGGATGATTGAAGAGGTCTTCCAAGGATGGCCTGTCCGAGGGTTGCATGGACAAACACCTCTTAATAACATCTTGGCACTCTGAGGAGAGAAACCAGAATCCACCAGTCAGTTGGAGAAGGGTCCCGTCCGCTTTGCCTGCCCTGTTCCCATGCCCAGGCCATGCTGGGTGTGCTCAGAGCTGTGCCTAAACTTCCCCATGGATTCTCTGTTTTGGAGGAGAGCAGGAGAGCCTGACATGTGCCACCTCCTCGGCAACTTCCAGAGCAGGATGCTCATGAGCCTGCTGCTCTCTCCCAACACTGGTATTCCCCGTGTGCCACAGAGATGAGGATCCACCTTGAGAGAGCCGTCATGGGAACAAGATTCACCCCCACATGATCTCCTGGCCCCTCCTGAACGGGTGCTTCCCAATCACCAGGTGGTACAGCAGGAGGCCCAGGGACCAGATCGTTGCTGCCTCGCCATGGTAGCGCTGGTGGTGGATCCACTCTGGTGGGCTGTAGGACAGGGTTCCTATGGAATATAGACAGAGCTCATCAGGTGGATGCTGCTGCTCCCAGAGCCTCGCCCCAGCATCCCTGGGCATGTGGGGGCTGCACCAGTGGCACACGGGGTGACCTGCTGCCCTCTGGCCACCACCTGTGACTTGTGTACAAACTTGGGGCTGGAAAAGAAGCCACTGGTGTTGGAAGAAGGTAGCAGAAGCCCTGGGGAGGTCTGATCATGACATGCAACAGAAAACCCCACACAATTGCGGGAAAAACCACTCTCATCCCTGCCTGCATTGCTCCCAAAAACATTAATATGCCAAGGCAAACAAGGGCAGCAAAGCAATCCAAGCCCTTCCTCGCCTGCACACCAAACTAGCCAATGCATGGGGTGTGACCCCCCCTCTCTGCTACCCCCATGGGGGTTTTTGTTGGGCTGGCTGCCCTAGCCCCAGCCCCAGCCCAGGCCAGAGTGGGTGGTGAAGGCAGTCAGCAGGGCTGGGAGCTGGATCCCCTCCCACCCCCACCCAAAAGTAACTTGGCTGAAGAATTAATCCCATGCTTGGCAGCAACAGGGGAAGCCCCGGTGCTACACCCAGGCTGGGCCATGAGATGCTCAGGAGCATCCCCTGCCAGGGCTCACGTGCAAATTGGCTGTAGGCTGTGTCTTGGAGGAAGGCGCCACAGCCAAAGTCGATGAGTTTCAGCTGCCCGGTGGCCAGGTCGAGCAGGATGTTCTCAGGCTTGATGTCCCTGTGCAGGACCCCGCAGCTGCTGCAGTGCCGCACGGCCTCCAGCACCTGGCGGAACAGCCCCCGCGCCTCCTCCTCCGGCAGGAACCTCCGCTCCGCCAGGAAATCCGACAGGTCCTGGCAGCGCTCCGGACGCTCCAGCACCAACAGGAAGTCCTTGGGGAGCTCAACCCACTCCAGGAGCTGGATGACACCAGCACAGCCAGCGGACACCTTGGCCAGCAGCACGATCTCCAGGGGCACACGGGCACCGCAGGGCTGCGGGAGGACCACGATGCCGTCAGTGGGGCAGAGGCTGTGCCAGGGCTCTGGGACCCCTCACCCAGCCCGGGATGCTGTCAGAGACTGAAATAGTTCATGCCTCAAACATTGATAGAAAGTTTTGCTCATTGTACAGAACACTGCGTAAAGAAACTACAAGCAAAGAAGCCTCGGTGAGGATACCTGACTGGGACCTTGGACTGAGAGTCAAACTGCTGAGATTAGATAAAGGGAAGCCTATTGTTCAGTCATCTCAGGCTGAGGGAAAGGAATGCATCCACAAAGGCCAAAGGCACCAGCTGCACTGAGAATCATCCCCGGCTGAGTTTGGGGTGGGGGCAAAGCACAGCTCACAAAGCTAAGTCTACACAGACTTCTCCCCCAACCGAGGGGGGGAGGAGGAGGTTTTGGGTGCATGGCATAACCTCTGGAGAGAGGCAATACACGCCCATCCTCCCTCACACAAACTGGGCCAGCTGTGGAACCCCCAAGCCCACAGGCCACATCCACGGGACATTCATGTGAGAGGCAGCTGAGGGGGTGTCATAATCCATCACAGACCCCCCAAAGGGCTAGGCCTTGCCCCACAGGACTGCACATGATGCCAGCAGAGTCTGCTGCAAGAGACTGTGCCCTCCGCCAGGGGACATGCCTGGACATTGCCAGCTGGCCTGAGTGTGTATAAACCCATGGGATTCTGTGCTTTCTGGGGAGACCATCACCACCAAGAAGACCAAGCTGGAGAGGATCAATGCATCATCGCTGGGATCCACGGATGGTGATATTCTTTTATTCTGTCTCTGTCACTCTCTTTCTGTCCCCCCCACCTCGTTTCCTACTTCTCCCTTTCTCTCTTTTCCACTCTCTCTCTCTTATTTACTATACGATAAAACCCATACTATTGACTGGCATATGGTCTCGTTTGCACCTTAATTCGGGCAGAGGTATTTCTAAAGAACCTTAAGAATAGGATCATAACAGGAGCCGAGGGCTCCGTGTGGCTCTGCAGGACCTTGTCCCTGGGGCTCGTCTGGATCAGCCCGGGCAGCTGGGCTGCACTTGGCTTCCTTTGTGTCTCTGCTTCCCCTGGCACAGCACCTGCCCAGCGCCCAGGGGACAGCAATGGCAGCAGGGCACTTTGGGGTGAGGTTCAGTGTCTGTGCCCGGGATAAATCCCAAATCCTTCCCTAAGAAGCAGAGAGGGCTGACAGAGCACAGGATGCTCTGCTGAGCACGGGATGGCCCCGGGGGTGATGTCAGACACAGCCGGGATGGGAATGACAAAGAACAGGAGGAGCTAGCAGGAGAGGAAGAGAACGAAGAAGAGCGGGTTGACAGAGGGGAACAGCGGGAGGAAGAGGAGGGGTCAAGGGGGTGGAGCAGAAAGAGAAGCAGGAAAAGGAGCTGCCACGTGTGTCCATCGCTCTCTGTGTCCGCAGTCCTCGGCCCCGGGAGCATCGCCCCCCGCATCCCGCAGGTGACCGGGCAGGGGGAGCTCGCCCCAGAGATCTTGGGTGGTATGTGGGGTTCTTTTTGGGAGGGGGGGTTTTTGGAGCTTGTAGGACTCCAGAACCGAGCCCCAAATATCTTTGGTTGATCCTGGGAGGGTTTGTTTGTTTGGGGGTTTTTTTGGTGGGAGAGGGGGCAGATGTTTGGATGTTGCAGGACTCCAGCTGTGAGTCGCAAATGGCCCTGGGGGGATATAGGGGAGTCCCCGGCACGCGGGTTTTTGGGGGTCGCTGTGGCGGCTGTCGGGAGAAGTGGGATGGGGTGGTCTGGGGCCCGGGCAGGGTGGGATGTGGATTGGGGTGTGGGCTGAAGTGTGGGGGAGGGGGATGGGTGGGCTGGGGCCTGGGATGAGGCAGCCGAAGGTTGGGGGTGATGAAGGCGGGGGGACCCCATTCCTTCGGGGCTTTCGGGGTATCGGCCACCTGTGAGGGAGTTTTGGGGTAGCCCTAATCCTTCGGGGGGTGGCACTGGCAGCGGGGGACACGTGTCTCCGGCAGCTCTGGAGCCCAGCTGCGCCCCCCTGGGCCCCAGCGGCGGCGGGAGCGGAATTTGGGGAGGGGGAGGTGTGGGGCGGGCAGGCCGGGCCCCCCCGCTGGGCGCTGTCCCGTTGGGGCCGAGTGCGGGGGGAGCTGTCCCGCGGGGCCCGGCCCTGCCCGGGCACGGCTGATGCCGCCCGCCCGCGCTCCGCACTGCTCCGGCCTGGTGCTCGCAGTGCCGCGCGGGGCGGGGCCGCTTTGGGGACCCCCCAGGGCAGAGCGCGGCTGCTTTGGGGCTCTGGGCAGCTGCCCGGCGCTGGGCATGGGCCGTGTGGGGGCAGCTGGGGCCGTCCTGGTGGCACTGGTGGTGCTGGCAGTGCCCCCGGCCGCGGGGTGAGCGGGGGGCGCGGTGAGAAGGGGGGCGGGGGCTGGGACCCCAAACAGAGCGAAATGTGGATTGGGACCCCCAAAGTGGGCAGGAGGGGCCTGGAAGCCCCAAAACCAATCATGGGAGAGGGGGGATGGGGACTGAGGGGAAGATGAGGAAAGAGATAGAAGAGCAGTGGAAAAGAGGTGTCTGGGACCCCCAAAGAGAGCGGGAGGGGGATGGGAGACCGAAATTGAGTTGGGAGGGGTGTGTGGACTGGGAGAAGGATGGGAAAAGGGAGGAGAGGGGAGGGAAAGGTGGGGTTGGGATGGCAGAAGGTCGGTTCCATGGGGGTCCAGCCCTGTTCCCCAGCACTCGGTCCCCGGGGCAATTCCCTGTGGCTCTGGGGGAGGTGGATCTGCACTGGGGGGGGCTCCAAGCCCCCTGTCCATCCCTGGGGCTGATCGGGGGTTCCTCCACTCAGCAGCCTGTGCTGCAGCAGCCATGGGGTAGAGGAGGGTGGCGTAGGGGGGTCTGGAGTAGGAACAGCGGAGGAGTAGAAAGAAGAGGAGTGACAGTGGAGGAGGAGGAGGAGGAGGAAAAGAAGGACCAGGAGAATCATGAGGTTTCACCACCCACTCTGTCTGCAGCACCCCCCTCTCTGAGATCATTGCCCCCCACATTCCACAGGTGACCAGGGAGGGAGAACTCACCCCAAATCTATCTGGGGGGTCTCAGGAGGGTTGTTTTTTTCTGGAGGCGTGTTTGGAACTCACAGATTCTGGAATTGAGCCACAGATATCATTGCATGTCCCTAGTGAAGATTTTCCTTGGAGTCCTGCGAGATCCAAACCCGAGGGAAAGTTTGGATCTCGCAGGACTCCAAAACTGATCCAGAAACGCATTTTTGGGGAATATTGCGGGAGGTCCATGTGGGAACTGCCTGGTATTGGTGGGACAGGACATCGGTTTTGGGTATCCCTGGGAGAGCCGGGGGATGGAACGCAGGACTCCCGGAGTGGAGAGAGCAGAGAGGGGCAATAGCGGAGCTGGGGGACCCCCGGCAGCCTGGAGGGGTGGGGGAGCCTGGAGATGAGGCAGGGCCGGGACACTGTGACACTGAAAGGGGCGGCGGAGAGAGGGGGAAGCCGCGAGTGCCTGGAGTGGGGGGAGCCTGAAGAGGGGGACCCTGGGAGCCAAAGCAGCATCAGGGAAGAAGGGACCCCTGGGACCAGCGAAACCCCACGGCATCCCTAAGCAGGAGCCTGGAGAAGGGGGATCCCCAGGACCCACGGGAGCCCCAGCAGCTTTGAAAAGGGGGAGCCCCAGCACCCCAAAGCAGGGGACTGGAAAGGGGGAACGTCTGGGAGGCTTTTTTGGGGTCACTCTTGATTTTTGGAGGATTTTATAGACACAAAACACTCAGTGACTTCTAGAGTTAGACTTGGGCAGGAGGAACCCCCGACCCGAGGCACTCAGACCTTCTTTCCCCCAAACCAGGATTTCCCATTCCCAAACATTGGCCGCATGCGGGAGGAGGCTGTGAGGAAGAGGAAGATACCCAAGGAGCCACAGGCAGGTGAGGAGGAAGTCAGTGTCCCTTTCCCCCTCTCTTCTGCTCCATGTCCCAGCTGAGCATCGCCCCCGGCTGCAGGACAACCCCGCTGCCGACGCTGTCCTGCAGGGACAGATTGGGGGCATGTCCTTCCCCTTGCCTGTGGCACGGAGGCAAATGCCATCCTCTCCTTGTCCTTCCTCCCCAGGCAATGAGCTGCAGATGGAGACCAGGGAGGGCAAACCCTTGGGGCAGAACCATGTGGAAGAGGCCGTTTTGAGCGGCTCCATGACACAGGAGTTGAAGAGGGAGGAAAAGCCCCAGAGATGCCACACAAGGAGGGGCTGCAAATCCAGCCCAGGGCGCTCTGAGGAGGAAAGACCCACCCTGTGCTGGGAAGACGTCCGGAGCTTCAGCCAGAGCTCAGCCCTGGTGGTCCCTGAGCAGCTCCATGATGGGGAGAAGCCCTACAAGTGTGGGGAATGTGGGAAGGGCTTCAGCCAGAGATCCCACCTGATGATCCACCAGAGGATCCACACAGGGGAGAGGCCCTATGAGTGTCCTGAATGTGGGAAGAGGTTTCAGACCAGCTCCCATCGCCTCAGGCATCAGCAGATTCACACAGAGGAGAGGCCCTTCCGCTGCCCTGAGTGCAGGAAGGGCTTCAAGCACAACTCCCACCTCATCACCCACCAGCGCATCCACACCAGGGAGAGATCCAATGAGTGTCCCAAATGTGGGATGAGCTTCAGCCAGAGCTCCAACCTGACCTGCCACCAGAGGATCCACACTGGGAAACAGCCCTATGAGTGTGGGAAAGGTGGGAAGAGCTTCAGCAAGATCTCCAACCTGATCCGCCACCAGATGATTCACACTGGGGAGAGGCCCTATGAGTGTGGGGAATGTGGGAAGGGCTTCAGCCAGAGCTCTCACCTGATCCGGCACCAGATGATCCACGCAGGGGAGAGGCCCTATGAGTGTTCTGTGTGTGGGAAGAGGTTTCAGACCAGCTCCAACCTCCTCATGCATGAGCGGATTCACACAGAGGAGAGGCCCTTCCGCTGCCCTGAGTGCAGGAAGGGCTTCAAGTACAACTCCCACCTCATCACCCACCAGCGCATCCACACTGGGGAGAGGCCCTATGAGTGTCCTGAGTGTGGGAAGAGCTTCTCTGCGAGCTCTAACTTGACCCGACACCAGCGGAGGCACCGGTAAGGGAAGCCCTGCGAGTGCCCTGACTGTGGGAAGAGCTTTGTGTGCTGCTCCATCTTCATCACCCCTCAGACGACCCACATTGGGCAGAGCCCTGGTGACCCACACTCCCTGTGACCAACACTGGGAGGACACCTGGCTGGTGGCTTCCACGTCCTCAGATTCCCTGTAGCAACATGGGTAAAAACAGGGGCAGGAACATCCATCGGGACTCAGATTGATACTGGAAATTCATTGGGAAGAGGTGATTTATTGAAGTTACACCCTAAAAAATCTCACCTGCTGTGTCCAGTTGTTTCTTCCGGTGGCATCAAGCAATGCTGGATGATCTTGGAGGTCTTTTCCAACCTAAATAATTTCCGTCTTCTTCCTGTCAAAACAACCCTAAATGGGGTAAAAATAAAAAATGAAACGACAAGGTCTAAAGCTGCGCCATTTTACTGCGATTTGGGGGTGAATTTGTGGTTCACGGGAATATTCAGGAGGATTTGCCTGTTCTGGGGCTCCCCAGGCCAGGGCACAGGACCCTGATCTCATAGTTGTGCCGGCAGAACGTGTCCACCTGAGCCCATCTGTTCTCCAGGAATTCTGGTTTTCTTTTCCATTAGTCCCTGGCCTTGTTCTCCCCATTTGGGGTGTGTCCCCCAAAGTGCCCGGCTTGCTTCTGAAGTGCCCAAGCTGCTGCCGGCTGTGGATGTTCCTGTGCACAAACCTCTCCTGGTTAGTGCCATGGGGGGCTGGGAGGGGCATTTTGGGGATCTGTGGGGATTGGGAGGGCCTTTTTTGGTTCTTGGGGGCATTTGTGATACTGGGATGGGGCTTGGTGGCGTCTGTGATGAGTTTTGGGGTCCAGGCTGGGTTGTGTGGTTTGGAGAGAATTTGGGTGGGTCTTGGGAGAGATGGGAAAGGGCTTTCAGCGTCTCATGGGACCGTTTATGTGTAATGGACTGAGGCATCCTAGGGGGAGCTGTGAGGTGGTTGGAGGGGTCTGGCATTACCTCTGGGGCTGGGGAGGGGTTTCAGGGCAGTAGTGACCCCCCCCAGACCCCCAAAGCTGCCACGAGACTCTGCCCCCAAAATGCTGTCAGGGGTTTGGGGGCTCCATGTTGGGATTCCTCCTCCTGGTGCTGTGGGAGAAGGTCAGGGGGGTCCCCAGGGGTTGTGTGTGTTCCCCAGAGCCTGTGTGCCCCCCCTCATGCCAGTGTCCCCCCCTTTTCCCTCCCCACAGGGCTCCTGACCCAGCTCCTGCTGCCCCCAGGAGGGAATTTGGGGAGGGGACAGAGGGGGTGCACAGCCCCCGCCAGGGGATGACCCCGAGCCAGCGCCCTTTGTTTAGCTCCAAGCTGGGCTTGGGGCCGCAGCAGGAAGAGGCCGATGGGAAGCAGCTCCTGCAGGTGGGACAGTGCTTGGGCTCAGGGCAAGGTCCTGCCCTGCACACCTGGCTCAGGTGTGACACTGCCCCGCAAAGGGAGCGCGACATTGCCATCCCCACGGCTCAGGGCTGGGAGCAGCACTTGGAGCACGGACATGGAAATGCTGGGAGCAAGTGGGAGCACCCTGAGGCCGTGAATTATCCCCCAGCACCGCCTTTCCAGGCCAGCCCTCCATGTGAGAAATGCTCCTTAGGCCTGGGCCTTGAGCAACAGCCCCTGGGCTCAGCTCCTGTGCAGCTGATCACAAACACTGTCTGCTCCCAGGCACTGCTGCTGTCCAACTAGCTCCTGCTTGCTTTAGGAGCAGCCTTGGCAACTGTTTTTCTTCCCTCAATGGCACAGCATGGCTGTTGTCACAGTGTCAAAGCAAGCTGTTGATGCCAAGTGCGGCCAGGATGAGCCATTGCTGTGCCTAAAGCCCATCTCTTGGGGCCCTATCAAGAGCGGTGCCAAATGAGCCCTTGGAGCTGTCGTGGAGCAGCGACCTCCCTCTGAGTGGGGCCTCTCGGAGCCGGGAACTCTCCCGTTTGCTGCCCTCGGGGCATCCCTGAACAACCAGGGACCCTGGGCCGATCCCCCACTCCTCGAGGCTCAAGCCTTCACCTGCTGGGGAGATGCAAAAGCATCGGGAGTGAGCATTTCCCTGCCCTGGAGGGGAATTTCTGGCAGGTCCCTGGCACTGACTCTTTGTGTCTGTGTGCACACACGTGTGCCTGTGCTCTGGCAAATGGGGGAGAAATGCTGCTCTCGGAGGTGTTGCAGTCCCTTGGATATCTGAGGAAATTAAGCCTGTAAGTAAGGTTCAGCCCTAAAGTATAAGCTCAGGTAAATGCTGCTAAGGGTTGTTCTTTTGCCAAGTTGGTAAGTTTAATGCAAGCTATAAGCTAAATTAGACACTGTTAAGTCTCATAAATTGTTAATTCATCAGTTATAAATCATGTTAAATACTGTTAAGTGCTGTTCTTTTGGTAAATTTTTATGTTTAAGGTATAATTTAAGGTTAAGGTATAGGTCAAGTTCTGTTAAGTTTGAGGGCTGCTAAGTTTTTAGGGCGTATTCCTTTTATCCTTGCCCTCAGTGTCATTTTGTCACAGACACACACACACACACTGTTAATTTCTGTATTGATTGCATGGATTTGGTTGGTTTTCTTGTTTCTTTTTTAGCTTGGTGTGCCTGAACTGTCCAGTCAGGACTAGAGTGACTCTTCTCAATGAACTTTGTTGTGCTGTCGCTTAATATTAAATCTGGTTTTTGCTGATCCCTTGCTGGGGATTTTTTAAGTGCTTTCAACCCCTCGTTCATAAGAGGGTAAAGGAGCCCTGGCCTAGGCTCTTACCCTGGGGGACACAGGGACACTGCCAGGGGGTCCCTGTCCCCCTATCCCACCCCCCACAGCCCCATCCCCCCCATCCCCATGTCAGGCTCTGGGGGTCGATCTCGTGCAACATCCTCTGGGGGAGGCTGCAGCGCCGGGGGGCAGGGGGGACCCGGGAGGACAGGGGACCCTGCTGTGCACGAGCAGCGTTGGACTTCTCTGGGGGGAGCTGTGAGGGGGGGCTGGGGCAGAGTGACCTCCCCAGTGACCTCACACAGCCCCTGTGATGTCACAGCCAAATCTGGGACTTTACAGAGCCCGCTTTGTGACATCCAAGGGTGACAGAACCTGCTTTATGTCCCGTTTTCCTCACAGCCTGCTCTGTGACATCACAACCTGCTCTGTGATGTCACACACTGTGGGAACTGCAGGCATCTCGTAAGAACTTCTTTCCCATGGGAGAGGCCTGTTTGTCCAGTTCGCACTATTCCTCTCTAGCTCAAAACAAGCAGGAATCCATAAACAATGATAATAAGAGACTCGCAGGTGGTGTTATTGCAAGATGTTGCTCTAACTGTAGGTAGCCAATGACATTGTGGGTGATGAACTGAGAGCCAATGGATGTGTGACATGAATGTTAGAAATAATATAAAAAGGCTTTGGAAAATAAAGACTTACTTGTTCCTTTTCTCTGACTAAGAAGCTGTTGTGGTGAACTTTTTACTTGTCGTGACCGTCTCGACAGCGACAGCTGGTGACCCCGATGTGATACAGCAACAGCTTCGGGTAGCGATCGGCGAATCGCTGAGATACGGCAGAGAAGCAAATTGCCGAGAGCAGTGTGTGCGGCCGGAGACGGAGCCCCAGCGAAGCATAAGAGCGAAGGATATCGTTCAGGTCCAGACCGGACTTTTTGGGCACCTGGAACGCAGGTGAGCTGCTGAACACCCAAGAAAAATGGGTATCATTTGTCTAAGCCAGGAAAAGACTGTGCTGTTTGCATGGAGGGCCTTGTTGAGGGCCCTGCTGCTGTGGCACAGGAGCCTGAGCTTAGAGATTGCCTCTAGAAATGCCTTTGCTGCGACGATCTCGGAGTGAGCGGAACAACTTATCTTTGACTCTGCTTCCCGGGACTATGAATCTGCCAAGTGTTTGACGAGTGCCTGGAGGGCGGTGCAGGATGCCTTAAAAAGCGGTAGAAGAAAGCGGTGAGAAAGAGATATGCAGACTGCTTCTTTTGTCAAAATCGTAGGAGGCAGCTACAAAAAAGGGGGACGAAATAGATGAAAAATTACAATGTAGGACTTAGTTCAGGACTCGTATCTATAGTTCCCACGAAATCACATCAATTGAAGACAGAGGTAGAGGAACACCTTCTGGACCAGGACCCTCCAGAGATGCTGGACATCTGTGGACCCATGGTGGTAGCTATAAACCCCCTTTTCCTCCCTTTCCTCCCTATCTTTTCCTTTATTCTCTCTCTCTCTTTCTATCGCAAGCCACTTTATGGGCACAATTAATAAAGTTCCTGTTTAACTTGAAATTTAACTCCCTTGACTTGTTGAATTATTTTTTCTTTATTTTCTTTTTTTTTGCACTCCATGATCATAGCTGAAACGAACCATCACGCGTCCGCTTGTGAGTAGACCATGACAGGTGTGACACAGACAGGGAACGTGTGGGCCAGGGCACCAATGCTGCTCTGACACCCAGGACCTGGGGAGTACTGAAATCAGCAGGTGTGGCAGAGTCCCCACCCAAGCAGACCTGCCACCCCCGAGCCCTGGCAGTGCCAGTGCCATCTCCTGGCCCAGAGACCTGTGCCCCCAGGGGTGCTTCTCTGCCAGAGGGCAGCCAAAGCCAGCATTGGTGCATTGGTGTCTGTGCTCCTTCCTGCAGGTGGCTGTTGGCAGGAGCACCTGCAGCAAGTGGTGGCAACAGTTGGGATCTGCCAGAGGATGTTGTGCCTTCCTGGAATGATTCTTTTTCATGGAAGGGATTAGCAGGAGCACAAGAACACCATCAGCTGCTGAGTTTCACAGGACAGAGAGATTCCACAGAGACACTGTCAAGTTTCCTTGGGCTTTCCTGACTGTCTTTCTTGCACTCAGGGATAAAAAGAATTGGCCCAGCCTCTAGTATTCAGTGCTCCAGTTGCTGCGTGTGTGGCTGTGGCAGCTCCTGTCCAAACACAACTGGGTGCCTGCTGAGCACAGCAATGGACGGCCACAAACAGGGAGGTTCCCCAGTGAATGTCAAGGGAGTCACTTGGGGAAGTGCAGGGGGGAGGGATAACTCTGGGAGGAGAAGCTGTTCTGTGTCTCTGATGATGGTGCCAGCACCCTGAAGGAGCAGCCCAGGGAAGTGCTGGAAGCACAAGTGTCCTGCCCTTTTCTGCTGTCACAGGGACACGGGACAGGCTTGTTGCCACAGGTCCACAAGACTTGATGCAGGAAAAATGCAGGGCCATGCACTGCTGCGAGGAAATGGCCTCCAGCAAGAGCAAAGCAGGATCCTCTAGCAGCAAAGCCTGTGCCTGTGAACAGGGCCATCTTCTCAGCAGACACCAAAGTGCTTCCCTCCAGCCCTGAACCTGCGCCACAACTGCCTGCTGTGCTTCAGCACCTGCTGCTTCTTCCTTTGTTCCAAGCAAGTCCAGGATTTCATTTCAAAGTTCGTGCATGAGTCGTCTTGAAGGTGCCTGCATGGAGGAGAGGGATGGCAGCTGCAGCCCAGGGCTCGTGTCCCATCAGAGTCTCTCTCTCACGATGGCACCAATGCCATGGCCTCAGGACGCCTGACTCTGTGCCGTGGTTTGACCCTACCCAAATGCCAGGCACCTTTGATATCTGCGCTCTCCACTCTCTACTCACACACACACTCTCTCCTCCTCTCCTGCCACAGCTGTGCAGAGGAGAGACAAATAAAAGTTAGCACACACACACAAAGGGCTCATGAGTTGAGATAAGGAACTGGGGGAGGATGTACTGAGGGCAAAGTACGTTGAAACTTAAAAGTTGCAAAGTGATTTATTACTAACTTAACAGAGTCAGAGGTGGCAAATGAGAAGTAAAAATAACTCCTTAAGACACTGTTTTTCCACTCACTCCCTTCCCTCCTCCCCACCAGCAGCACAGGGGGACAGGATATGGGGGTTTGGTCAGTCCATGACAGAGGTTTTCTTCGGCTGCTCAGGGAGAGGAGTCCTCTATGTTGCCATGGGGTCCCTCCACGGGAGACAGTCCTCTGTGAACTTCTTTGGCGTGGGTCCAAATCTCAGGAGCAGCAGCCTGCCTGAATCTGCTGCAACGAGTCCCTCATCCATGGGCTGCAGAACTCTGAGGCCAGGCTGTTCCACCCCAGGAGCAAGGCCTTTCTTTCTTCTGCGACTCCCACTGGATCACAGTTTCCTCCAGGCATCCACCCGCTCTGGTGTGGGCAACTCCCCACGGGCTGTGGGTGGATCTCTGCATCCCTCTTGGACTCTATGAGCTGCAGGGGGACAACAATCTGCTTCACCGTGGTCTTCACCATGGCTGGCAGAGGGTTTTCAGCTCCGGCGCCTGGAGCACCTCCTCCCCCACCTTCTCCACTGACCTTGGTGTCTCCATGTTGTTTTCTCTCACATATTCTCACCTCCTCCCCCTTCTCTAGCTCAAAAGAAGCGCGTGCTCACATTGTTTTGATTTCTTCTTAAATATGTTATCGCAGAGGTGTAACTAACATCTCTAATTGGCCCAGACTTGGCCAGCAGCATGTCCATCATTTTCAGAGCCATCAGAGATTGGCTAAGCTGGACATGGTAAAAACTTTCAGAACATTAACACAGAACACACAGGAGCCATCTTTGTGCCCACCCACCCACCCACCCACCCTTTAGTGAAACTGGGCTAAGCAAAACCAACACAGCTGGTCTATAAAATATTGTTCTGATTCACAGAGATCGACTGAACAGTGTGACATTATTAAGAAAGCATTCCTTTATCCCAGGGTGACCTGCCTTGCACACGAGCACCTCGGCAGTTTTCTCACAAGTTTCTGGATCCTTTACACTACAAGACTTCCTGTATTCCCCCCAAAGTCCTGTCCACTCCGTACCTCATCCACATGCACTGTCCATTGTCCGGAGCCACAGCCCCTTTTGGGGGTCAGTTCCATGTTGTGGCTCTTGACGCGTGCCCAGGTCACACGTGCTGACTTAAGGCTCTCTTATCTTATTGCTGTGAGGCCCTGGCATTCCTCTTTAGTTAGGCACTGTCCTAACTTCCTCTTATTTCCTTCATTTAGTGTTCCAGGGAGTGCAGGTCCTTGTAACTGGACCACAGGTGTGCAGTTTTCACTGATCTTCCCAGTCCCTGGTTCTCTTTGCCCTCAAGCAGTTTCCTGTTGCAGACTAACAGCTAAGCAACTGAGCAAAAAAAGTTAAACTTAGAGCTGTGAAGTTACAGAATTTAAACAGAACTACAAAATTCAGCAAAATACCAAATTCTTTGTATAGTTCCTTTCAAAACCTTAGATTTGAAATTAGAGGATGAGGCACTTGGAAAATTTAAAGCAACATGGAAGGATCCACAGTCCCAGCCTTGGATCCAGCGCCATCTCAGCTGCTGTGAGCTCTGGGGCCGTGGGACATGTCAGTGTCACACTTTTACCTGCTCTGGTCCCTCTCACAGGTGGGGTTTTTGGGGTGCCAGGGGCTTGGCAGCCACTTTGGGCCTGGACCAGAGGCTGCAGTGGCTGAGGGTGGGGCAGTGACCGCCCCAACTACGCAGAACTTGCCCTGTCCCCCCAAACACACACTCCAGATGTTTGGGGCCATCCATCATTTCTCTGCTCTCCAGCACTGAGGCAACAGACTCTGGGTACAGCTCGGAGCTCGTGCCCAGGGCAACCACCCCAGCAACAGAGCTCCATGGAGCTGCTCTCATGAACCCCCAAGAACTGGGGAGTACCCCAAAACCGCCTCCAAAATGTGGGTTGCCCCAAAACCCCTTCAGAAATGTGGAATACCCAAAAACTCACTCAGGAACAAGTTCCCCCTCCCTCCACCATTGCCAGCCTTTGGCTGTCTCATTCCAGACCCTGCCCCACTCTCCCAATCCACTCCCTAACCCATTCCACCTCTCTTGGACTTCAAGGACCCCTTCCCAAACCCTATTTCCCCCATTCCACCCCTCCCAAACCCCCTTGTGAGAAATGAGTGAATGATAAATGCTGGTTTTCGCATATATGAATTTAACATTTACAAGTGATAATGTACTGTGTAAAAAATAGTGTTAAGATAAAATATAATTAAGTAGAAACAAGGCTGGGGTGAATTGTAGCTTTGAAATTGTTGTAATATGTTAGAAAATGTAGTAATAAATACATGGTAATAAATGCCTTTTAAGTTGATAAAACACAGAGCCGGGGATCAAGACATGTTAAAGAAACAAAGAAGATAACCACAGGCTTCCCAGGAAGTCTGTTCTCTTGACTCACACCTCCCAAAGGAACTGTCACCTACAAATTAAGTTGGAACTCAGGAAACATATGAAGGGAGGATTTCTGCCTTCAGTTCTGAGGCAATCCAGAAGGTCCGAGACTCCAAGACAGGCGCTGTGCTAGCAGAAGGGAGCAAGGATCAGAGGGGGGGAGTTGGGTGAAGTGTAAATTTCCTTCTAGGCTTAATGAATATGTAACAACTAGAGAAAGTACTTAAGCTCACAGTAAAATGAATGGATTGCGCCTCTGACAAAACTGCTAAGTGTCCAGCTGTTTTTGCCTTTGCTCTATCAATAAATGTTCAATATGATGTTGCTAAAATTTCAGCGTGTGAATTCATTCATAGTACCATCCCAACCATCCTGCCCCACCCCATGCCCATCTCACCCCTCCTGATCTGCATCCCACTTCACCACATCCCCTTCCAACCCCATTCCACCCTCAGGGGCTGTGGAATCCAGGAATTTTGGGCTGGCATTGAGTAGGTTTCGGTGGCACTGAGTGGTTTTGAGGTGACAGATTGATGCCTCTTGTATTTAGGAGTGCAAAGTAATGGAGAAAACTACACCAAATACCCGCAAAACCCCCAAATACTCCCAAATATTTCTCTGAATCCCAGATTCCCCCCAAACACTAGTAAAGAGGGAGGCTTTAGATGTCTTGGATCAATTTGTTAATTTTTATCGCAGTTTTATGTGTTTTGAATAAATGAAAGAGAATCAAAAGAAAATGGAGGAAAAAAAAAAAAAAGAAAAAGGATCACCAGCCAGGTGCCTTCCCAATGTGCGTCCTCCGATGGGTAATGAAGTTGGAATAGAGGATGAAGCTCTTCCCACACTCGGGACACTCGCAGGGCCTTCCCCGGTGTGGATCCTCTGGTGGCAGATCAGGCTGGAGCTGTGGCTGAAGCTCATCGCACATTGCCCACACTCGCAGGGCCTCTCCCCGCTCTGAGCCCTCAGGCACCGCGGCGGTTCCGGGGCTTGTTCCCAACAGCTCCGCTCAGCCCTCACGCACCGCGCTGGGGCCGCCAAGCACTTTTCAGCCCCGGCCGCCCCCACGGGCCGGGCCCCGAGGGTCCCGCTGCCGCCGCCTCGGCCCCACAGAGCCCAGAAACCCCGGAAAATCGCTCCCATGCACTAAAATACCTTTCCGTGCGCAGCGAGGGGCGCGGGGGAGCCTTCGGAACTCCCCTGCCCTCAGCCCCTCCCGGGCACGGCCGGGCATTAGCTCGGCTCCCGGGGCTGTGGCCCGGCACCGGCTGCTGCCACAGGGCACGGGGGTGCCGCACTCGGCCATTAAACCCAACAGATTTGGGGACGAGGCACAGCCCCAGAAAGCCTCGGCGAGCCCTCGGCACCTTGGAGCTGCACCAGGCCCACAAAGGATGCCCTGCACACAGCGATGGCCCCAGCAGCGGCTCTGCCCCCAGCACGGGGCTGTGTCCCACACCCCACGCTCCAGCCCGAGCTTTGGGCCGCGGCAGCGGAGCTGCTGCACGGAGCTTCCAGCCCCACCAGCCGCACCTCTGATCCCTTGCGACGTGACGGCAGGGACGGGTGTCCGCTGGCGCTCGGGGTCTGTCAGCTTTTGCAATCCAGAGGGATAAACGGAGTCCAAAGTGGTGTCCATTTCCATCACTTGCCATTTCTCCTTTCTTTTCCATGACGGATTTCACAGAGCTTCCTTTGAGCCCAGAGATTTGGAAAACAAAATTCCCTGCTGCCCCTGCAGCCCTGCAGCTTTCCACAGCACGGGATGGCCCCAGGGCTGATGTCAGACAAAGCCGGGATGAGAATGCCAAAGAACAGGCGGAGGAGGAGGAGCAGGAGAGGAGGAGAAAGAACAGAGGAAGAGGAAGCCCAGATGGGGAGGAGAGATGGAGGAGGGGAAGCAGGAGGAAGAGGAGGGATCAAGGGGGTGGAGCAGCAAGAGAAGCAGCAAAAGGAGCTGCCACGGGGTTCCATCTCTCTCTGTGTCCGCAGCCCTCGGCCCCAGGAGCATCGCCCCCCGCATCCCGCAGGTGAGCGGGCAGGGGGAGCTCGCCCCAGAGATCTTGGGCGGTGCGTGGGGTTCTTTTTTGGGGGGGAGGGGATTTTTGGAGCTTGTAGGACTCCAGAACCAAGCCCCAAATATCTTTGATTGTTCCTGGGAGAGTTTTGGGGTTTTTTTTTTTGGGCGGAGAGGGGGCAGATGTTTGGATGCTGCAGGACTCCAAATGTGAGTCGCAAACGCCTCTGGGGGGATATTGGGGAGTCCCCGGCACGCGGGTTTTTCGGGGGTCCCTGTGGCGGCTGTCGGGAGAAGTGGGATGGGGTGGGCTGGGGCCCGGGCAGGGTGGGATGTGGATTGGGGTGTGGGCTGAAGTGTGGGGGAGGGGGATGGGTGGGCTGGGGCCTGGGATGAGGCAGCCGAAGGTTGGGGGTGATGAAGGCGGGGGGACCGCACTCCTTCGGGGCTTGCGGGGTATCGGCCACCTGTGAGGGAGTTTTGGGGTAGCCCTAATCCTTCGGGGGTGGCACTGGCAGCGGGGGACACGTGTCTCCGGCAGCTCTGGAGCCCAGGTGCGCCCCCCTGGGCCCCAGCGGCGGCGGGAGCGGAATTTGGGGAGGGGGAGGTGTGGGGCGGGCAGGCCGGGCCCCCCCGCTGGGCGCTGTCCCGTTGGGGCCGAGTGCGGGGGGAGCTGTCCCGCGGGGCCCGGCCCTGCCCGGGCACGGCTGATGCTGATTCGCCCCAAGCAGGCCCAGAGACACTTCAGAGACAAACTCAGAGCAGTGAGTATTTGCTTTATTCGGCGCGCTGGGTGTGGGGGATCGCTCCTCCAAACACACACACACCCCGGCACTTGCAGCATACCATGTTATGGGTAACATTCATGAATATTCATCACATTTCCCAGGATAGGAGTGGTTATACAAATCATTTCTCAGAAATTATTAATATCATTAGCATGTGTGCCACGCATGTGCTGTGTGTCCTGGTGATCTTTGGGGGTCTTTTCGTGATGAAGATCTGTAGTCTTCATCACAGTGCACTTTTCACCTTTCTCTCTGGAGCATATGCAGTCCTTGGTGAGTGATTCTGGGTTTCTGTGCTGGCCTCAAGCAGATTCTTGTCCCTCGTATCTTGAGAAGATTAAGGGAATTCTGTTTTCCTAGGTTTTAGATTTTACATATTCTGTCTCTCAATAGTTAACTTGAGTTACCTATGGACTACCCGTTTCTCAATCCCCCCTTTTTTTCTTGGTCATTTGTAATTCTTTACAAATCTTGTATGTCACGAAAGTAAGTATCTTTCTTTAGCTTACGTCTAAGTTTGTACTTTTGCCTTTGAGCATAACCATCATGATTCCAAGTACATAATATCACACAACAATAACTACTAATACAGACAGTAAATAACAATGCAGTAATACAAATAACTATTACAAACAATTGTTTAAGCCTGGATAAGTTGGATAACCATGCCTGTCTATCTGTTCTTACTTGTCCCTTCTCTTCTTGTTTGTAATTTAAATCATTAGTGTTGTATGGTGGGGGTTTCTTACCTATAAGGATGCTAGAAGGGATTAAAGCTAGGGCTTGAATTTGAACCCCACCAGCCACTGCCTTTGCTGTTTTGTCTGCCATAGCATTTCCCAGTTCAGGGATGGTGTTACCCTGGGAGTGCCCTTTACAGTGCATTATAGCCACTTTTGAAGGTTTTAGCACTGCTTCCAGCAGCTGTAAGATTTCAGTAGCATGCATGATTTCTTTCTTCTGTGAGGTTAATAAACCCCTCTCTTTCCAAATAGCTCAGTAAGCACGTACAACCCCAAAAGCATACCTTGAATCAGTCCAAATGTTGACAGACTTTCCTTTGGCTAATGCTAAGGCTCGAGTTAGGGCTATTATCTCAGCCTTTTGAGCAGATGTCCCCACAGGTAACGGTTTTGCCTCAATGACAGCATCTGTGGTTGTAGCTGCATACCCAGCAAGGCGCTTACCATTTTTGACAGAACTGCTTCCATCAGTGTACCAGTTTTTCACATTTTCCAGCGGAGAGTCCTTTAGCTGGAGTCAACACAGTCATGCTGTACAGGCTCCTCAGTAACTGTGCCCTGGAGGTAAGCTGCTGGATTTAAGATGTTGCTTATTTGGATACTCACATCCTCCGATTCTGCTAGGACAGCTTGATATTTGAGAAAGCGAGATGGGATTAACCAGTGATTTCCTTTCTGCATGAGCACTGCTGACACTGTATGAGCACAGCTGCCACTGCACGCAGGCAGGTGGGCCATCCTCAGCTGACCACATCCAATTGCTTGGAGAAATAAGCCACTGGCCTTTTGTAGGGTCCCAGCTTCTGTGCTAAAAGTCCCAGTGTCAGTCTTTGCTTCTCAAGTGAGAACAACAGAAAAGGTTTAGTGACAAACTGCCTCCTTCTTGTTGTTTCCCAAGGCTCTCTCTCTCTCCCCTGCTAGTTCATATCCCAGAAATGTAACTCTCTGGAGGGCTAACTGAACTTTTTAGGAGAGACTTTATATTGACTTAGTCCCAGAACATTTAAAAGACTTACAGTCTTGATGGGTAGGTCATCAACATACTGCAGAAGTGTACTTTCTTCAAGTGGTGGCGTCCAGTCTTCTAGTTTTTTTAACTCCTTGATCTCTAAACATCGTGGGGCTATTTTTGGATCCTTGTGGCAATACAGTCCATGTAAATTGGCTTTTTCTCCCTGTTTTGGGGTTTTCAAAAATTTCCTGAGTGCTTTTAGCTAATGGCAGACAAAAGAAAGCATCTTTTACATTTAAAACTTCACTGACACTGGCTGCGCCCCTTCCAGCAGTTTAATAACCACTGGGGAAGCTTGTTTTGATTTCTTTGGAATTGTAACATCCCATAAACTTTAAGGGTCTTTAAAAGTGGGCATTTTTGTTTTCCCTGTGGCCTTAATATTTGGGACATGGTCATTGTCCTGCCCCGATATAGTTTTCAGGCTCTTAGGAGCACATACAGCTCTGCTGTTTGAGCTGACTGTGTGGGTGGCAACCTCCCCCTTCTTTTTACTTTTTTCTTATTAATGATCCTGTATTTTTCAAATTGTTTTTCTTCTATCCCTCTTGAAGACTCACTAACAAACACATTCTATCCCCCAGGCCAGGGAGTGCCCTGCAAAGTCTTCCTTAGCCTGGCTTTGGAGATCTATCAGCTGAATGCTGTCATGGGTTTCTGCCCAGCCCCACTCTCCAGGGCTGCTTAAACAGGAGGCTGGGTCAAAACTCCCCTTATTTCTTAATTCTAAATTCTCTCGTTCTACTAAACCAGGTTCATCATACTGTAATAACCGAGCACTGGTTATCCACCTGGACTTTTTTTTTTTTTCAGTCAACAAAGCGTCTACTTAGTGTGAAACTTTAACAATTAGATATCTTTTTATCATTAGCCCTGGGGCCTCAGTTACTATCAAGGCCGTGGCTGCAGGGCCATTGCAGCCATTGCAGACAATGCAGCCTCTGACTACATTCTGAGACATCTTGAGACAGTGAGTTGCTTTTGGCTACTGGATCTAGCAACTTAGAAAAATAAGCAACAGGCTACTGCATTCTCCAAAAGCAACTGCCAAATTCCCCAAAGCATGGGGAAACAACACTTAGCAGGGTACCTTCCCCACACCTTTGGTGGGATTTCTAGCAGACAAAGCAGAAAGGAAAGAGGAAAGCATACTGGAATTCATATGAATGGTAACTGCTATTTTAAATTTTAAAGCATCTTTCAGTGGTAGAGCTCAAAGCTCGGCAGATCGGTCCATGATCTCTAGCGATTTCTGAAGGCAGTATTTCCCTTCTGTGGGGCTTAGCATTCCTAAACGCTAGACAAATATGCATGTAACAACAGCAGTTAGAAATGTGACGATCACCAATAGAATTTACTTGGTCTTAGCACTTTGTTAGAGTAGCCAGCTATCCTTTGAAACCTTTTATTTTAAAGATAATTAATTTTTTGTCCGATTTAGCCGTTGTTTTATGTGCATGTGTTAAAAGGGTACCACCTTCCCTCCTTTTTTGCTTACTCACCCTTTTGCATCCGAAGCCGTACCTGTTACAATCATTACAAGGTTCTGTTAGGATAGCTGACTGATCTAGGAACAGCACTGTTGGTAATACTGTTTTGGAAATACAAAAAAACCATTTTTGTGTTAATGGATTAACTGTTTTACAGATCTGAGTTGCAAGGGCAGTCAGTGGTTCTTCTTGCTTCTGTGGCTTGAGTGGTTCCTTGTCTTACATCTGCATACACTTGAGCATTCAAAGGTGTTAATGGTATTAAAAAAAACTTGCACAATGATAACACAAGCTAGAGTGGGGAGAAGGACGTGGTTTTGCTTCTTTCTCCCCTCCTTTTGGAAATTCTTATATTTTCCCTTAGCTAGTTTTATTTTGCAACAGAACCAGTTTTGTCACCCTTCTCTGCAATTAGGCAGAGCTTGATTTTGAGGGAGAGATATCATTTACACAGCTTCCCTTCAGCAGTGTCAATTTGCATTTCTAAGGCAACCTCTCTGCTTGAAATGCCTTGGTCAAGCAAGCACACACAAGAAAGATCCAAAACAATACTCAATCAAACATTTCAAAGTTACGTTTTAACACTTTCGTAGCAAATTACTCTTAGTTTACAGGCGTCCCCGCATTGATTTTATGTGCCGGCACTTACACAAACTAACTACACACACGAGGACACACGCATTCAAAGAAAAAAAACTCAGAAGCACTTGAACAAACTTTGCTCAAAAAAAAAAAACCCATTCCCAGTAACTTAGGCAGGAGACTTTATCTCCAAAATACCTAGCAATTGCATTTTAACCCAAGCAGGAGACTTTAAGATCACATATCCCAACAGACTTTTCTGGGTTATTTTCTTGCTTTCTGATGATCCCATCCTTTGTCTGTCTGTTCTCTCTCTCTTCAAGGCAAACCTTTCTGCTCATCTCCTCCCACTCTTTTCTACAAAGTTACGTTTCTCACTTCTTTCTTACACACAAACTTTCCTGCAGGTCCGCAAGGCCACGGCACTCTTTGCCACTTTTCTCTTTACTTTCCTGCATGTCCACAAAGCCACGCTACTCTTAATATTATCTACACCTTCATTCTTCACAAGTTCTTTTCTAGTCTGATACCAAACTCTCTCCTCCAGCAGCTTGGACACCACACACTCCTTTGAGTCACTTCCTCTCACAATTAATACAACCACTCCAAGTTCAAGCCTGACAACTGTTTCCACACACTAAACACAGGATTTAAAAAGGGAAATCAAATGGAGCTATATTAGAGAGGTGTTGGGGGTCTGGATGTTCTCAATTTAATAGCTAAAACCTTTCTCCTTCAATAATACAGTCTGCCCCCACCAGATACTCCAAACCAATGGTTCATATATGTTTTACACTCATTCACTCTTTGTCAATCACTTTGCTTTTCCCTGGCCGTTTCTGCCGCCAGATAACAGAACCGCAGGTAGAGCTCCGCATTCACTTCTTGTTCAGAACACGTCTCATTCGTTCTCACTCGTACAGTAACGACATAAGGACAGACAACACAAAAGTAGCAGTGCAATGGTGCACTACAGCATCTAACCCTGGGGTCCAACCCATTAAAGGTACCTTTCCTGACAGTGGGGTCCAACCCCTGGGGGATTCAACCCCTGCCCGGGACTAATTTTGGGAGACCCAGTCTCAACCCACCCTCAGGGACTTGTACCCCAGACCTGCAGGTATTTTTTTTTTTTAAATAGCAAATACCTTAATTTGGTGCAGATGGTCCTTGGTCTGCCCCCGCCGTGAGCCAAAGGACAGCTGAGCTCCCCCTGAAAATTCAGGGTCGCGACTGGGAGGTCTGCTTACCCCTGGATCTGGCAGCCGAGCAGAGTTAGGGTCCCATCTGGAGGTGCCAATTTGATTCGCCCCAAGCAGGCCCAGAGACACTTCAGAGACAAAGTCAAAGAAGTGGGTATTTGCTTTATTGGGCGCGCCGGGTGTGGGAGATGGCTCCTCCAAAACACACACACCCCGGCACTTCCAGCATACCATGTTATGGGTAACATTGATGAATGTTCATCACATTCCCTGGGATAGGAGTGGTTATACAAATCATTTCTCAGAAATCATTAATATCATTAGCATGTGTGCCACGCATGCGCTGTGTGTCCTGGTGGTCTTTGGGGGTCTTCTCATGATGAAGATCTAGTAGTCTTCATCACAGTGCACTTTTCACCTTTCTCTCTGGGGCATGCGTGGTACCTGGTGGGGATGATTCAGCGGTTTCTGTGCGCTGCCTTCAAAGAGATTCCTGTCCCTCTTTATCTTGACAAGAATAAGGGAATTCTGTGTTCCTAGGTTTTACAATTTACATATTCTGTCTCTCAATAGTTAACTGGAGTTACCTATGGACTACCCACTTCTCATTTTTAGACCTTGTAGGACTCCAGAACTGAGCCCCAAATATCTTTGGTTGATCCTGGGAGGCTTTGTTTGGGTTTTTGTGGGGGGGAGAAAGAGGGCAGGTGTTTGGATGTTGCAGGACTCCAAATGTGAGTCACAAATGCCCCTGGGGCGATACTGGGGAGTCCCCGGCACGCGGGTTTTTGGGTGGTCTCGGTGGTGGCTGGCGGGAGAAGTGGGATGGGGTGGGCTGGGGCCCGGGCAGGGTGGGATGTGGATTGGGGTGTGGGCTGAAGTGTGGGGGAGGGGGATGGGTGGGCTGGGGCCTGGGATGAGGCAGCCGAAGATTGGGGGTGATGGAGGCAGGGGGCCCCAGTCCTTCAGGGCTTGCGGGGTATCGCCCACCTGTGAGGGAGTTTTGGGGTAGCCCTAATCCTTCGGGGAGTGGCACTGGCAGTGGGGGACACGTGTCTCCGGCATCTGTGGACCCCACCTGCGCCCCCCTGGGCCCCAGCGCCTCCGGGAGCAGAATTTGGGGAGGGGGAGGTGTGGGGCGGGAGGCCAGGTCCCCCCGCTGGGCGCTGTCCCGTTGGGGCCGAGTGCGGGGGGAGCTGTCCCGCGGGGCCCGGCCCTGCCCGGGCACGGCTGATGCCGCCCGCCCGCGCTCCGCACTGCTCCGGCCTGGTGCTCGCAGTGCCGCGCGGGGCGGGGCCGCTTTGGGGACCCCCCCAGGGCAGAGCGCGGCTGCTTTGGGGCTGTGGGCAGCTGCCCGGCGCTAGGCATGGGCCGTGTGGGGGCAGCTGGGGCCGTGCTGGTGGCACTGGTGGTGCTGGCAGTGCCCCCGGCCGCGGGGTGAGCGGGGGGCGCGGTGAGAAGGAGGGCGGGGGCTGGGACCCCAAAGTGAGCGAAATGTGGATTGGGACCCCCAAAGTGGGCAGGAGGGGCCTGGAAGCTCCAAAACCAATCATGGGAGAGGAGGGTTGGGATTGCGGGGTCAATGGGGAAAGGGACAGAAGAGCAGGGGAAAAGAGGGGTCTGGGACCCCCAAAGAGAGCGGGAGGGGGATGGGACATGGAAATTGAGTTGGGAAGGGTGTGTGGAATGGGAGAAGGATGGGAAAGGGGAGGAGAGGGGAGGGAAAGGTGGGGTTGGGAGGGAAGAAGGGCGGTTCCATGGGGGTCCAGCCCTGTCCCCCAGCACTCAATCCCTGGAGCAATTCCCTGTGGCTCTGGGGGAGGTGGATCTGCACTGGGGGGTCCCCAAGCCACCTGTCCATCCCTGGGGCTGATCGGGGATTCCCCCATCCAATCAGCCTGTGCTGCAGCAGCTGTGGGGCAGAGGAGGGTGGGGAAAGGGGGTCTGGGGTGAGAGCAGAGGAGGAGCAAGAGGAAGAGGAGAGAGGAGGAGGAGGAGGAAAAGGAGGAGCAGGACAACTATGAGGTTTCACCACCCACTGTGTCCACAGCATCCCTGGCTCTGGGATCATTGCCCCCCCCCCCCATATTACACAGGTGACCGCGGAGGTGGAGCTTGACCCAATTCTGTTGGGGATCTCCAGGCGGGGATTTTGTCTAGACGAGTGTTTGGAACTCACAGATTCTGGAACTGAGCCCCAGATATCTTTGCAAGTCCCTGGTGGGGATTTTTTGTACCAGAGGGGATGTTTGGATCATGCAGGACTCCAAAGCTGTGCCATACATACACCTTGGGGGAATACACAGGGGGATCCATGTGGGAATTGCCCGGTATTGGTGGGACAGGACATTGGTTTTGGGTATCCCCGGGAGAGCCGGGGTGTAGAATGCAGGACTCCCAGAGTGGACAGAGCAGAGAGGGGCGATAGTGGAGCTGGGGGACCCCCGGCAGCCTGGAGGGGTGGGGGAGCCTGGAGATGAGGCAGGGCCGGGACACTGTGATGCTGAAAGGGGTGGCAGAGAGAGGGGGAAGCCCCGAGTGCCTGGAGTGGGGGGAGCCTGAAGAGAGGGACTCTGGGAGCCAAAGCAGCATCAGGGAAGAAGGGACCCCTGGGACCACCGACACCCCACGGCATCCCTAAGCAGGAGCCCGGAGAAGGGGGATCCCCAGGACCCACGGGAGCCCCAGCAACTTTGAGAAGGGGGAACCCCAGCAGCCCAAAGCCAGGAGACTGGAAAGGGGGAACTCCTGGAAGCTTTTTTTGGGGGTCACTATTTAATTCTGGAGGATTTTATAGACACAAAACACTCAGTGACTTCTAGAGCTGGATTTGGGCAGGAGCAACTCCCAACCCAAGGCACTACCACTTTTTTTCCCCCAAACCAGGATTTCCCTTTCCCAGACCCTGGCTGGATGGAGCAGGAGGCTGTGAGGAAGAGGATGATGGCCCAGGACGCACAGGCAGGTGAGGAGGAAGTCAGTGTCCCTTTCCCCCTCTCTTCTGCTCCATGTCCCAGCTGAGCATCGCCCCCAGCTGCAGGACAACCCCGCTGCTGGCGCTGTCCTGCAGGGACAGACTGGGGGGATGTCCTTCCCCTTCCCTGTGGCACGGAGGCAAATGCCATCCTCTCCTTGTCCTTCCTCCCCAGGCAATGAGCTGCAGATGGAGCCCAGGGAGGGCAAACCCTTGGGGCAGAACCTGGTGGAAGAGGCCGTTTTGAGCAGCTCCATGACACAGGAGTTCAAGAGGGAGGAAAAGCCCCAGAGATGCCGCACAAGGAGGGGCTGCAAACCCAGCCCAGGGCGCTCTGAGGAGGAAAGACCCACCCTGTGCCAGGAAGGCATCCGGAGCTTCAGCCAGAGCTCGGCCTTGGTGGTCCATGAGCAGCTCCATGACGGGGAGAAGCCCTACAAGTGTGGGGAATGTGGAAAGAGCTTCAGCAAGAGATCCCACCTGATCCGCCACCAGAGGATCCACACCGGGGAGAGGCCCTACGACTGTCCTGAATGTGGGAAGAGGTTCCAGACCACCTCCCATCTCCTCAGGCATCAGCAGATTCACACAGAGGAGAGGCCCTTCCGCTGCCCTGACTGCAGGAAGGGCTTCAACCGCAACTCTCACCTCATCACCCACCGGCGCATCCACACTGGGGAGAGACCCTATGAGTGTGGGGAATGTGGCAAGAGCTTCAGCCAGAGTTCCAACCTGATCTGCCACCAGAGGATCCACACAGGGGAGAGGCCCTATGAGTGTTCCGAGTGTGGGAAGAGGTTTCCAACCAGTTCAGATGTCCTCATGCATCAGCGGATTCACACAGAGGAGAGGCCCTTCCGCTGCCCCGATTGCAGGAAGGGCTTCAAGCACAACTCCACCCTCATCAGGCACCGGCGCATCCACACAGGGGAGAGGCCCTATGAGTGTCCTGAGTGTGGGAAGAGCTTCCCCAGTAGCTCTCACTTGACCCAACACCAGCGGAGGCACCAGTAAGGGAAGCCCTGCGAGTGCCCCGACTGTGGGAAGAGCTTTGTGCGCTGCTCCAACTTCATCACCCCTCAGACAACCCTCATTGCGCAGAGCCCTGGTGACCCACACTCCCGGTGACCAACACTGGGAGGACACCTGGCTGGTGGCTTCTGCATCCTCAGATTCCCTGTAGTCACTTGGGCAAACGCAGGGGCAGGAACATCCATTGGGACTCAGATTGACATTGGAAATTCATTGGGGAGAGCTGATTTATTAACATTACACCCAAAAAAATCTCGCCCACTCTTTCCGATTGTTTCTTCTGGTGGCATCAAGCAACGCTGGAGGATCTTGGAGGTTTTTTCCAACCTAAATAATTACCTTCTTCATCCTGTCAGAACTACCAAAATGTGGTAAAAATAAAGAAATGAAACCAAGAGACTGAAATCTGCACCATTTTCCTGGGATTTGAGGGTGAATTTGGGGTTCATTGAGGCTTTGGGTGTTCTGAGGCTGCCCAGGCCAAGGGACAGGGCCTCGATCTCATAGTTGTGGCAGCACAACGTGTCCACCTGAGCCCATCTGTTCTCCAGGAATTCTGGTTGTCTGTCCCAGTCCCTGGCCTGGGTCTCTTCATTTGGGGTGTGCCCCTCCAAGTGCCCAAGTCGCTGCTGAAGTGCCTAAGCTGCTCCCAGCTGTGGATGTTCCTGTCCACCAACCTCTCCTGGTCAGTTCCATGGGGGGCTGGGAGGGGCATTTGGAGATCCTGTGGGGATTGGGAGGGGCTTTTGTGGTTCTTGGGGACATCTGTGGTGCTTAGAGGAGTCTTGGTGGGGTCTGTGAGGGAGGTTTTGGGTCCAGGCTGGGGTGTGTGTCTTGGAGAGGTATTGGGTGGATCTTGGGTGAGATGGGAAAGGGTTTATGGTGTGTCTTGGGGCCATTTATGTGTCACGGACTGGATTGGGTGATCCTACGGGAAGCTGTGATGTGGTTTGAGAGGTCCGGCATTGGTTGTGGTGCTGGGAAGGGGTTTCAGGGCAGTAGTGACCACCCAGAGCCCCAAAGCTGCCACTAGACCCTGCCCCCAAGATGCTGCCAAAGTTTGGGGGCTCCATGTTGGGGTTCCTCTGCCTAGTGCTGTGGGAGAAGGTGAGGGGGGGTCTGCAGGGGTCGTGTGTCTCCACCAGAGCCTGTGTGTCCCCCCATGCCAGTGTCACCCCCTTGACCCTCCCCACAGGGCTCCTGACCCAGCTCCTGCTGCCCCCGGGAGGGAATTTGGGGAGGTGGCAGAGGGGGTGCGCAGCCCCCGCCGGGGGATGACCCCGAGCCAGCGCCCTTTGTTTAGCTCCAAGCTGGGCTTGGGGCCGCAGCAGGAAGAGGCCGATGGGAAGCAGCTCCTGCAGGTGGGACAGTGCTTGGGCTCAGGGCAAGCTCCTGCCCTGCACACCTGGCTCAGGTGTGACACTGCCCCGCAAAGGGAGCGCGACATTGCCATCCCCACGGCTCAGGGCTGGGAGCAGCACTTGGAGCATGGACATGGAAATGCTGGGAGCAACTGGGAGCACCCTGAGGCCATGAATTATCCCCCAGCACCGCCTTTGCAGGCCAGGCCTCCATGTAAGAAATGCTCCTTAGGCCTGGGCCTTGAGCAGCAGCCCCTGGGCTCAGCTCCTGTGCAGCTGATCACAAACACTGTCTGCTCCCAGGCACTGCTGCTGTCCAATGAGCTCCTGCTTGCTTTAGGAGCTGCCTTGGCAACTGTTTTTCTTCCCTCAATGGCACAGCATGGCTGTTGTCCCAGTGTCAAAGCAAGCTGTTGATGCCAAGTGCGGCCAGGATGAGCCATTGCTGTGCCTAAAGCCCATCTCTTGGGGCCCTATCAACAGCGGTGCCAAATGAGCCCCTTGGGGCTTTCGTGGAGCAGCGACCTCCCTCTGAGTGGGGCCTCTCGGAGCCAGGAACTCTCCCGTTTGCTGCACTCGGGGCATCCCCGAACAACGAGGGAGCCTGGGCCAATCCCCCACTCCTCGAGGCTCAACCCTTCGCCCGCTGGGGAGATGCAAAAGCATCGGGAGTGAGCATTTCCCTGCCCTGGAGGGGAATTTGTGACAGGTCCCTGGCACTGACTCTTTGTGTCTGTGTGCACACACGTGTGCCTGTGCTCTGGCAAATGGGGGAGAAATGCTGCTCTCGGAGGGGTTGCAATCCCTAGGATATATGAGGAAGTTAAGCCTGTAAGTAAGGTTCAGTCCTGAGGTATAAGCTAAGTTAAATGCTGCTAAGGGCTGTTCTTCTGTTAAGTTGTTAAGTTTAATGTTGCAAGGTACGTTTAACACTGTAAAATGTTATTCCTCTGTTAAATTGTAAAGTCATATCTTATAATTTAGGTTAAATAATCTTAAGTGCTGTTGTTTTGGTAAATTGTTAAGTTTAAGGTATAAGTTGAGGTTAAGGTATAGGTTAAGTGCTGTTAAGTTTAAGGGCTGTTAAGCTTTTAAGCCATATTCCTTTTATCCTTGCCCTCACTGTCCTTTTGTCACACACACACAGACACAGAATTAATTTCTGATTGTATGGATTTGGTTAGTTCTGTTGTTGCTTTGTTTCTTTGGTGTGCCTGAACCATCCAGTCAGGAGCAGAGTGACTCTTGCCAAGGAACTTTGTTGTGCTGTCGCTTAATATTACATCTGGTTTTTGCTGATCCCTTGCTGGGGATTTTTTAAGCACTTTTACCCCTTCATTTGTAAGAGGGTGAAGGAGCCCTGGCCCACGCTCTCACCCTGGGGGACACGGGGACACTGCCAGGGGGTCCCTGTTCCCCTGTCTCACCCCCATGGCCCTGTCCCCATGTCAGGCTCTGGGGGTCGATCTCGTGGAACATCCTCTGGGGGAGCCTGCGGCACCGGGGGGCAGGGGGGACCTGGGGGGGCAGGGGACCCTGCTGTGCACGGGCAGCATTGGACTTCTCTGGGGGGAGCTGTGAGGGGGCCTGGGGCAGAGTGACCTCCCCAGTGACCTCACACAGTCCCTGTGATGTCACAGCCCACTCTGGGATGTCACCAGCAACTCTATTAGATAACAAAACCTCCTTGTGATGTCATAAAGCTGCTCTATGATGTCACCACCTACTCCATGATGTCAGAGCCTGCTCTGTGATGTCACACAGTCCCCTCTATGATGCCAGAGCTGCTCGATGACCTCACACCACTGACTCTGTGATGTCATTGCCCAATGTGTGACCTCACACAACCCACTCTGTGATGTCACAGTGCCCCTTTCTGACATCACAGCTGCTCTGGGGCTCTGTGACACAGCCCCAGAGGTGCCTATGGCTATGACACAGCCCCCTCTGGGCCATGGCACAGCCCCTGCCAATGCTGAGCACCTGGGAGCTCTGGCTGTGCCCTGCTGGTGTCCCTGAGCTGCCCTGGCAGTGGCCCAGCCCTGCTGGGCTGTGCACAGGAGCTGCTCCTGGGCAGAGCTGTCTCTCTGCAGCACTGCCGCTTGCAGCTGTGTTGGTTCTGCAGTGTCACAATGGTCCATTGGTTCCATGAGTTTCCGTACTGTCAACAATGGAGTCCTTGGTTCCCCTGTGTCACAATGGCCACTTGGGGACATGAGATTCCGCAGTGTCACCATGGTTGCTTGGGTCCATGAGGTTCCCCAATGTCACCATGGTCTCCTTGGATCCTCAGGATCACAAGGACCCCTTGGTTCCATGAGGCGCCACAGAGTCACAATGGTCTCCCTTCACCTCTGAGGCCCTGCAGTGTCACCATGGTCTCCATGGTTCCATGTGGCCCCAAAGTGTCACAATGATCTCTGCGATTCCATTGGGAACACAAAAGCTTTGCAGAAACATTGAGCAACACCTGCTTAACACACCTGGGCACATCTGTTGGCATTCAAAAGAGGGGTTCAAGGTGACAATGGCACCATCAATTTCCATCTGCAACAGAGATCAAGGGAAAGGACATGGACAGAGAATTCTGCTTCAAGATACAGAGAATTCTGCTTCCAGAGATCATTTCTGGTCACACTGTCCCTTGGAGGAAGGTGACATCATTTGAGGCAGCCTGTACTGAGCATGTGGCTCCTGAGTGGGGTTTGTTGTTTAGGAAACCTGCTCAGGCTTTGCCATTCTTTCCTCACAAACAGGAAAGCTTCTGCGGGGCCTGTGTGCAGGCAGAGCCCTGAGGAGAGCAGGTGGCACATGGAGCACTGGGCTGGGACACGCAGCTGCAGAGCTCAGGGGACAAGTTTGTGATGCAGGGAACAGCGATGGCAGTGCCAGCTGGGCCATGTCAGCCATGGTGAGGTTGGGGCTGAGGAGCAGCTTGTCCCAACAGGGTCAGCCTGCAAGGGGCTCATTCTTCTGCATGCCCACACCTCCTAAGGAGACATTCAGCATCAAGATCACTTGGGAATGCTTCTAGCACCTCTTCTCTGAACTGAAAAATAAAAAAATATTTCCCTGTTTGAATTGTCTTAAGGTGCACTTTGCAATCTTCCTCCTTACCAGAACTCCAAACTGACTCCAATGAGCTGTACAAGCCCTGAACTCTTGAAGACAATTGAAGGAAGAGAAAGAGCTCCTGAGGGCTTTCTGTATTTTCATGAGCCCACAGTGGATTTGGGGCTGCGTCCATGAGCCTCAGGGACAGAGAGAAGGTTGCAGAAGCTGCTGAAGGAGGCAGAAGCAAAACTCCAAGTCCCTTGGGGCATCACTGGGCCCCAGTGAGGGCAGGGACTGCCAAAGGCTCCACAGGGACTGGTGAGAGCAGATCCTTGGGATGTGCCAGGATTGCAGGGAGCCAAAGGCTGTGAGCAGGGAACTGGGATGCTGAGAGAAGCCAGGCTTGGTTGGAGGAAGCAGAAAGGCCAAGGGCTGAGCCCAGGCCTGGGACAGCAGGGCCTGTCCCTCCCGGGTGGCTCGGGGCTGTTTGTGGGGCAGTGGATGTGAGGGGGAGGAAGGACAAATGTCCTAAAACTGCAAGCCCTGCCAGCCTGCTCAGGGAGGGCCAAGGGAGAGCCAAAGTGCAGACCCTCAGAGGAAAGTTCTGAAAGGAATGAGGGAGTGACTTTACAAACAAACTTCTGGTAAGATAAGGCCTATACTGAGAGATAGAAGAAACAATGGGAAGGATTTCCATAGCAATTCCAGTGACTGACTTGCCCAAGACTGTTAATAAACTACAGGAAGAGAGACATAAGAAAAAGAAGCAAAGGGATGTGTGTATTGAGAGTGTCTACAGTTAGGAGAAATGTATATTATTTACGTCTGCATTAGGCCTTCCGGGAAGCCTGTGCCTCTCGAGTACCTCAGCCTATGGGGAAAGGGAGAGGGAACCTGCGGCTGGAAAATTAGGATAAAAAGAGGCTGTGTCCTCTAGCAATGTGAGAGACCCCATGGGAAATGCCCATGACCTCTCCCTTTATTCATGAATAAAGTTCCAGGACTCCTCTGTCTCCTTTTTGGACATAAACCTCTGGTGTTTGTGGATTAATTTTTCCTGACAAATGGGGGCTCTCGTCCAGGATCCTTCCACCATCTGGGGGTGGCCTGCAGCGAGCAGAGCTGAAGGTGCCACACCCAGTTTCGGTGATCAGCTCCCCTTGGTGGTGGCCGGCACCTGGCGATTGTTTGGGGTCCCGAGACTGTCCAGGAGACAGACGAGTGGCGGAGCAGGGGCGTCCGTGAAGAGTCCGCAGGGAAGGAGCACTGAAAATCTCAGCGGTGAGTACAATGGGAACTTTGGGGAGTAAACCTGGGAGGGCACCCATGGAGGGTAGCACAGGTGAAGCTGGGAAGGGGCCCCAGCAGAAAGGGATGATGATCCCGAAATTTAAGGACATGGACGCCAAGGAGGGAAGTAAGGGAAAGTCAAGAAGGGATCTCGACAATCCATGCCCAGTGGGGACAAGAAGGGGAGTCGAGAAGTGATCTTGGCAACAGGGGAGTGCAGAGAAATATGGTTAAGGCAAGGAGTGGCAGGACCGGGTGCAGAGGTGCACAGCCGGGAGCGCGGGCTGGAGGCCTGTGGGGAGGTGTGGGGCCGAGGCAGGGCCGTGGGACAGCTGCGGGCTCAGCACCAGGCGGTCCCTGACCCTGCCACCCCCCAGGGCAGGGGCGGCAGTGGCCCCAGGTCTCCATGAGGCTGTGGGATGCCCTGGTCACCTTCGGTGCCGCTGGCTGTGCCCACCGAGAGTGCTGGAGGGCAGGATGCGTTTGGACACTGCGGAAAGAATATCTGGAAAATGCGGATTGTACGTGGAAGGATTAGGATTGTCTGTTAAGGATTTTGGGTCACTGGAATGATTTGGAAATGTGTGGGAATGAGCACCCACAGGCAGTAGCGGGGGTGGGGGCTAGCGGAAGGGCAGAATAAGCCCCTGGATGAACTGGTTAGAAAGACACAGGAAGTGTTTGTGAGATGGGATGAGGAAAAAGGCAAAGGTGAAAGTGATGCCAAAGTTGTTTCAACCCCAGAGGAATAAACTGCAGGGCCCAAGGGGAGCCCCGGGACAAAGGGGATGGGGCTGGCCACCAGGACGTGGCAAAGGCATTCCCTCCTCGGCAGAGGAGAGCTGACCGAAGCAGCGTTTGTGAAGGGATTGGTGTGCTGTCTGCCGGGCAGAGGGACACTGGAAGTGGGAATGTCTGCAGAAACAGCTGGATCCTCAGGGGGAGGAAGTCCAGCCATTAATAGAAATTAATTATTTGGGATGTCAGAGGTTCACATTATACCAGGGCCCCCCACACAGGAAGCCCTGATAACTTTTTAGGTGGGCCTGGATCGAGGCAAGAAGTGTTTCTTAGTAGACACAGGGAGTTCTTGTTCCACTTTAAATTTTATCCCTAAGTGGGGGGGAGTTGTCAACAAGATCTTTACTCAAGGGGTGAGTGGAAAAGATGAGCGTACGCCTTGTTCAACCACTATTGGTAGATGTGGGGGATAGGTTTGAAATGCATGAATTTCTGTTCCTAATTGTGATTATAATTTACTGGGAAGAGATTTGATGGGTTAAGTGGGAATGCACATTAGTATTGTGAAGAATGTTGAGTGTTACTGTGCTTATAATAGTGATTTTGGGACTCAGTGCCTGGTGAAAATACAAGTGCATAGTGAAATCAAAAGTCTTTGGTGTACACAAGGATCTGGAGTTTGGCTTTTTTGGTGCAAAACTAAAACAATGTGTTTACAGTAAAAACTAAAGTTCCATCTGTAAGAACCCTCAGAACCTTGATTTGGTGTAAAGGATATACCAAATTTTGTAATTGATGAGGTGATTTGCCTTTTTGCATGGTTTGTTCTTATTTTTCTAAGTTGCTAGATCCAGTGGCCAGAGGCTACTCATTGTCTCAGGATGTGTCAGAATGGAGCCAGAGGCTGCATTGTCTGCAGGGCTGTGCAGCCATGGCCTTGATGGTAAGTGGGGCCCAAGGGCTGACAGTAGGAAAATATCTGATTGTTAATGTTTCATACCAGGTGGAAGCTTTGTTACCTGAAAGAACCTCTTCAGTGGATGATCAGCGCTTGGTTATTACAGTGTGAATTTTGTTTGGTGGAAGGAGAGAATTTGGAATTGAGAAATGAAGGGGGGCTTTGCCCCAGCCTCCTGTTAAAATTGGTAGAGGTGTTCCTCTGGGTGTATGCTGCTGGGGGTCTTTTTAATCTGGCAAAAGGAGCTATTGAGGTTTGTTTGGTTAGTGCTAAAACCAATAACAAGGATACAAAGAAAATTGCCGGGGGAGGGAGGCCTTGGGCTGTGTGTCCCTTCCAAAGATGTTGGTGGATGTTGCTGTAATGCCCTGAGTGGCAAGGCTTGGATATCTCCTGGTGGTGATGTCTCAGCTGACAAGGTAGCCAGAGGTCTTGGGGGAGTTCTGGCTGCTTTGGGAGTACAGTGGAACCTCCCTGCCCCCTGACACCCCCAGAGTTCGGCTAGGGGGAATGAATAAGGGAAATGGGAAAACGCCTTTTGAAGCTGGTGATAGAAACTAAGATGCCATGGGCAGAGCTTTTGCCACTGGCTTTAGCAAGAATAAGGGCCAGACCCAGGGGAGATATTCAGTTATCTCCCTTTGAATTGATGTTTGGAATTCCTTACCCTTGTAATTCTCAACCTAGTGGGGGGCAGTGTGGAAATAAGTGATGTATATTTAAAACAACATGTGGCCCGGATCCTGTCTCTTGTGAAATCTCTTCGACAGGAAACTCGGCTGGCACAGACCCTGCCTTTGGACTTTGCTGTTCACAACATCCAGCTGGGAGATTAGGTCCTCTTTAAAGTGCAGAAAGAACTGGTGGCAAATTGGCGTGGACTTTTCCAGGTGCTGCTGACCCCAGAAACAACCATCAAGACAGCTGAACACGGGTGGACCTGTCACACACGGGTCAAGGCCTCTAAAGCCCTGGAGATTTGGACATCTCTGCTGGAGGAGAAGGATGGGAAGCCACGACTGACACTCCGCAGGAGCGGACCGGAGCAGCAGCCAGTGCGTCGACATCGGGGGAAGCCTCGTGTGCCTACCCACAGACTGTCTGCTGAAATAGTCTGTGTGGGCATCCCTCCTGCCAGATCTCCAGTCACTGTGGGGGCTAATCCTTGCTGTCTTCGTTTTTTGTTATGTGGCTTCTGTGCCTTCACTTGGCACAAGTGGTGAGGAAGATGATGTGAAAATTAGATTCAGTGACTAGATTACACTATTAGAATGTTTTTCTTAATGATCTTACCTTTATATTGTCAGTTAGGTTTGGGCCAGAAGTGGGAAAATAATTTTTGAACCCTAGGAGAAGAAGTAGCAAAGACCTTTACCCTCAGTAATTGCTGGGTCTGCAGAGGGCCAGGTGTATCTGAAAATTGTCCGTGGGTGGCCAGCCCAGTCGAACCTAAGTGGTGGGTCAGACCCCTGAGTGAGGTACATAACAGAACGGGATTTTGGGATGAGGAAGGAAGTCCATGGAGACTTCATTCTTCTAAAAAAAAGGCATTTATTTTCTAAACAGAACAGGGGGTGCATACGTGGGAAAAAGTGTTGGTGACTGGACTTTATCTTTGGGTTTAGATTGTTGGGCCCCCAACTGCCCTCCTATGATTGCTCCAGGTATCAGGGCCGATGGAATTAAACACATGCTAAGCTCACTAATGGTAGCTGGGTGGGGTGTTCCTACCATAATTACCAAAGGGATTTTGAAGGCTGTAAAGCAGTGGGAAGGGACAGGTTTTTTTGGCCATGCATTTTTAACCTGCCACCGAGATAATTCCACAAGTAAAACACATGTTGTCTGTGACTATCACTGGAAGTGGCAAAACCAGAATGGGACCAGAACCCTTTTGAGTAGGTTCTGGTCCAGATCTAAGAAAACAGATCTGGGATGTAACTGTAGGTGGAAATCTCACGTGGGAGCTTGGAGATGCAAATATTGTGACTCTTAGGGTAAGGCAACTATTGCTGGAGAACTGTTAGGCCGAGAAGAGAAGCTGTGTTTTGACCTACCAGTTAATAATGAAAATTGGAAAGGCCCCTTTGCTAATGGAACCTGGGCTTTGAAAGGGCATTATTAGATTTGTGGCCAATGTGCTTATCGCAGGTGGCCTCCAAACTGGTCAGGAATATGTTATGTAGGGTATATTAAACTGTTGTTCTTTCTGTTACCACAAGTTCAGGGAAATCAGTTAGGAATCAAAGTATATGACTAGATCAGCTATTAGCAGAAGAAGGGGGAGTGTGTGGAAAACTAAATTACTGAACTGCTGTTTGCAAATAAATGACAATAGAAAAGTGGTGAAGCAAATTACAAAGGGAATAAGAAAGTTAGCTCATGTACCAGTCCAAACGTGGAAAGGATGATATGGGACATGTTTTCGTGGTTACCTGGTGAACTATGGGTTAAACGAATGCTTTTTTAGGGGATGCAGGGAGTAGCCATGCCCACTGATCCAGAAATGGCTACAAAAGGACAGAAAATCATGTCACTGCAAATGAACACAAAACCAAAAGAAAGACCTTGGAACAGAAAATGAAGTCAATTACAACTAAAGTTTGTAAAGACAATTACTGAGAAATAAAAAGAGGAGGGATTGAAAGGAATAAGGGAATGTCTTTACAAACTGCTGGTAAGATAAGGCCCATACTGAGAGATAGAAGAAACAATGGGAAGGATTTCCATAGGAATTCCAGTGACTGACTCACCCAAGACTGTGTTAATAAACTACAGGAAGAGAGACATAAGAAAAAGAAGAAAACGGGGGGTGTGTATTGAGAGTGTCTGCATTAGGGGAGATGTATAGTAGGGTGTCTACTTTTAGGTGAAATGTATATTACTTATGTCTGCATTAGGCCTTCCGGGAAGTCTGTACTTCCGAGTACCTCAGCCTATGGGGAAAGGGAGAGGGAACCTGCGGCAGGGAAATTAAGATAAAAAGAGGCTGAGTCCTCTAGCAATCTGGGAGACCCCATGGGAAATGCCCATGACCTCTCCCTTTATTCCTGAATAGAATTACAGGACTCCTCTGTCTCCTTTTTGGACATAAACCTCTGGTGTTTGTGGATTAATTTTTCCTGACAGCTGGGTATCTCTGCAGCTCTGCATCTGATCCTGCTGTGGCAGAGCACACAAACAGCCCATCCTTGTGTCCCTTTCTCCGCTGACTGCGCTTTGGTTTGGCCTGGAAACATCCTGAGGTCCCTCCCAGGAGGAATCCCCGTGCATTTTCCTCCCCCATGGCTCTGCCCTTCCTGATCCAGCAGCTGTGGGGCAGCAGAGCTGGGGCAGTGCAGGGACAGGGCTGGCTCTGACAGGGCTCGTGAAGCCACAGCCAGGAGGTGTCAGCAAGGACAGTTTGCACAGGGGAAATGGAGATATGGTGACTTTGTTGATTTTAGGAAGGAAAAGCTTGGCTGGAGCATGTCAAGAGGATGAAAGACAAGGCGTGTTGGGTGAAATAGAGGATGTTCAACCTGGAGATAAGGAAAGATTTTTCCCTGGTTGCAGGGCAGGTGCAGAGCAGGGTGGCCATGAGCCCGGCTGGCCTCCCTGTGTGCCAGGGCTGGGTGGGTTGTGGAGCAGAGATAGCCCAGAATCAGAGCCCAGGTGGGGCCTCTGTCACCTGCCTCAATCCTTCACCTCCCCAAGGATGGAATTCCTGTTGTGTGGGGTCTCTGATGTGCTGGGTGACCTCACAACGCTCCTGGCCAGAATGTCAGCTGAGGGCCAGCCAGGCTGCTGCAGTGGCAGTGACCATCACAGCCATCACCACTGCAGCCATGTCCCCTGGGCCTGGCTCTCCCCTTTCCTCTGTCCCTGTCTTGTCTCTGCTGGCAGCAGCATTTCTGTGATTAATATCTTGTCCCCAAGCTGCTGGGGCCAACTGCTTTCCAATCAGACTCCTGGAGCAGAAGTGGCTTCACAATCAACATGTGAACACTGAGAGACAATAGCAAATGGGAAGTTAGAGGAGGATGTGGTTGGAAAGGGCTGTGTGGATGTGGGGCAGCACTTTTCTGGGGCCAGTGTGGGGCACAATGGGTTAGATAACAACAGATCTGCCCAGAGCAGGCTGGAAATAAATTTGATCTGTGCATTTGCTGGAATAGGTCCAGAGTCCCTGGGCACAATGTGGCTTGGGCTGCTCATGGGGTGTGGGAGCTCACTTTGTGCATATTCCCATCTGTGCTCCTCTCAGGGATCTTTTTCAGAGCAGGGAGAGGGATCAGGATTCTTTGTTGCCTCAGGTCATCAGGGAAGAGATGCAACCTCCAGATGGGCTGGTGACCGAGAGGTGGATTTAACCATGGACAGCATCTCCAGGTTATCCATGACTGTGGAACATGTGCTGTGCTCAAGCAGGGCCAAGTGGGCAAAGCCCCTGTGGTGTGGGGGACGATGGTGGAAATGCCAATCTGGGGGGGGCTGGCAGATCGATGACATCACAGTGCCACAGAGCCGCCAGGGCAAGCGCTGCTGCTGACAGTGGTGCCAACAGCCCCTGCAGGGATGGAGACGCACCCTGTGCCTCACGGCACTGCCCAGAACACCACCCTGGGCCTGGAAAAGCAAGTCCTGGGGGGACAGGGCCCCCAGGAAGAAGTGAGTTGGACAATGGGACTCATTTCCAGAACAGCCTCATGGACACTTGGGCCAGAGGGCACAGCACTGAGTGGGTGTTTCATATTCCCTGTCAGGCACCAGCCCTGGGAAAGCTGAACAGTGCAAGGGACTGCTAAAAACCACCTTGAAAGCAGTGGCTGGTGGGACCTTCAAACACTGGGAGCTGCATTTAGCCAAGGCCACTGGTCAGTGAAGACCTGAGGCTCCACCAGTCGAGCTGGCCCTGCCCAACCAAATCATCCATGAGCCATAGAAGGGGGATAAAATCCCCATGGTGCCTGTGAGAAATGTGTTAGGGAAGACAGTTTGGATCAGTCCTGCCTCAAGCAAAGGCAAACCCATCCCTGGGACTGTTTTTCCTTGAGGACCTGACAGAGTCAACTTCTGCAGGATGTTTTCTGCTCTGACTGGAACCTGGGGACACTTTCTCAGTTGTGTCACTCACTGGAACCTATTTAAACTACAAGAGACGTCAGTATTTCAATCTCACTTTGACTTCTTGAGAAGTTTTTTGAACACACTCAGAGGGACTGAGTCTGATGTAAACAGCAGCAAAGCCCCGCGAGGCTCATTCAAGTCCCTGTGCTGTGGCTGTGCTGCTGAGCTGGGCCGGGCTCCTGGCACAGAGGCAGCTCCTGGCAAGCGGCAGCGCTGCAGACAGACAGCTCTGCCCAGGAGCAGCTCCTGTGCACAGCCCAGCAGGGCTGGGCCACTGCCAGGGCAGCTCAGGGACACCAGCAGGGCACAGCCAGAGCTCCCAGGTGCTCAGCATTGGCAGGGGCTGTGCCATGGCCCAGAGGGGGCTGTGTCATAGCCATCGGCACCTCTGGGGCTGTGTCACAGAGCCCCAGAGCAGCTGTGATGTCAGAAAGGGGCAGTGTGACATCACAGAGTGGGCTGTGTGAGGTCACAGATTGGGCTATGACATCTCTGAGTTGGTTGTGTGAGGTCATGGAGGAGCTATTCCATCATAGAGGGGACTGTGAGCAGGCTCCGAGGTCACAGAGTGAGCTGTGTGACATCACTGACTGTGTTGTGACAGCACAGTGCAGGCTGTGACATCATGGAGTGGGTTGTGATATCATAGTGCAGCTTTATGACATCACAGGGCAGTTTTGTTATCTAATCGAGTTGCTTTGTGACATCACAGGGGCTGTGTATGGTCACTGGGGTGTCACTCTGCCCCAGCCCCCCCTCACAGCTCCCCCCAGAGAAGTCCAACGCTGCTCGTGCACAGCAGGGTCCCCTGTCCCCCCGGGTCCCCCCCTGCCCCCCGGCGCCACAGCCTCCCCCAGAGAATGTTCCACAAGATCGACCCCCAGAGCCTGACACGGGGACAGTGGGGATGGGGCCGTGGCGGGTGGGACAGGGGGACAAGGACCCCCCGGCAGTGTCCCCATGTCCCCCAGGGCAAGAACCTGGGCCAGGCCTCATTCACCCTCTTACGAATGAGGGGTTGAGAGCGCTTAAAAAATCCCCAGCAAGGGATCAGCAAAAACCAGATTTAATATTAAGCAACAGCACAACAAAGTTCCCTGGCATGAGTCACTCTACTCCTGACTGGACAGTTCAGGCACACCAAGGGAAGAAACCAATAACAAAATCAAGGAAATCCAGACAAGAAAACCAGAAATGAACTGAGAACTGTCCTTGTGTGTGTGTGTGACAAAAGGACAGTGAGGGCAAGGATAAAAGCTTACCAAGCACTCAAACTTAAGAGCACTTAACTTGTACCTTAACCATAAATTATACCTTAAAGGTAACAATTCAGCAAAAGAACAGCACCTAACTGTATTTAACCTAATTTATAACCGATGAATTAACAATTTATAAGACTTAACAGTGTTTAATTTAGTTTATAGCTTGTATTAAACTCACCAAATTTGCAGAAGAAAAGCCGTTAGGAGCATTTAACTTACCTTATACATTAGGACTGAATCTTACAGCTCTAACCTACCCAGATATCCAAGGGACTGCAACACCTCCGAGAGCAGCATTTCTCCCCCATTTGCCAGAGCACAGGCACACGTGTGTGCACACAGACACAAAGAGTCAGTGCCAGGGACCTGTCACAAATTCCCCTCCAGGGCAGGGAAATGCTCACTCCCAATGCTTTTGCATCTCCCCAGTGGGCGAAGGGTTGAGCCTCGAGGAGTGGGGGATCGGCCCAGGCTCCCTCGTTGTTCGGGGATGCCGAGTGCAGCAAACGGGAGAGTTCCCGGCTCCGAGAGGCCCCACTCAGAGGGAGGTCGCTGCTCCACGACAGCTCCAAGGGCTCATTTGGCACCGCTGTTGATAGGGCCCCAAGAGATGGGCTTTAGGCACAGCAATGGCTCATCCTGGCCGCACTTGGCATCAACAGCTTGCTTTGACACTGGGACAACAGCCATGCTGTGCCATTGAGGGAAGAAAAACAGTTGCCAAGGCTGCTCCCAAAGCAAGCAGGAGCTGTTGGACAGCAGCAGTGCCTGGGAGCAGACAGTGTTTGTGATCAGCTGCACAGGAGCTGAGCCCAGGGGCTGTTGCTCAAGGCCCAGGCCTAAGGAGCATTTCTCACATGGAGGGCTGGCCTGGAAAGGCGGTGCTGGGGGATAATTCACGGCCTCAGGGTGCTCCCAGTTGCTCCCAGCATTTCCATATCCGTGTTCCAAGTGCTGCTCCCAGCCCTGAGCCATGGGGATGGCGGTGTCGTGCTCCCTTTGCGGGGCAGTGTCACACCTGAGCCAGGTGTGCAGGGCAGGAGCTTGCCCTGAGCCCAAGCACTGTCCCACCTGCAGGAGCTGCTTCCCATCGGCCTCTTCCTGCTGCGGCCCCAAGCCCAGCTTGGAGCTAAACAAAGGGCGCTGGCTCGGGGTCATCCCCCGGCGGGGGCTGCGCACCCCCTCTGCCACCTCCCCAAATTCCCTCCCGGGGGCAGCAGGAGCTGGGTCAGGAGCCCTGTGGGGAGGGTCAAGGGGGTGACACTGGCATGGGGGGACACACAGGCTCTGGTGGAGACACACGACCCCTGCAGACCCCCCCTCACCTTCTCCCACAGCACTAGGCAGAGGAACCCCAACATGGAGCCCCCAAACCCCTGGCAGCATCTGGGGGGGCAGGGTCTGGTGGCAGCTTTGGGGATCTGGGGAGTCACTACTGCCCTGAAACCCCTTCCAAGCCCCACAGCCAATGCCAGACCTCTCAATCCACCTCACAGCTTCCCCTAGGATCCCCCAGTCCAGTCCATGACACATAAATGGCCCCAAGAGACACCATAACCCCTTTCCCATCACTGCCAAGACCCAACCAAGTCCTCTACAGGCCACACACCCCAGCCTGGACCCCAAATTTCCCTCAAAGACACCACCAAGACCCCTCAAAGCATCCCAAATGCCCCCAAGAACCACAAAAACTCCTCCAAATCCCCACAGGATCCCCAAATGCCCCCCCAGCCCCCCATGGCACTGACCAGGAGAGGTTGGTGGACAGGAACATCCACAGCTGGGAGCAGCTTGGGCACTTCAGCAGCAATTTGGGCACTTGGAGGGGCACACCCCAAATGGGGACACCAAGGCCAGGGACTGGGACAGACAACCAGAATTCCTGGAGAACAGATGGGCTCAGGTGGACACGTTCTGCCAGCACAACTATGAGATCATGGCACTGTCCCTTGGCCTGGGCAGCCCCAGAACACCCAAACCCTCGATGAACCCCAAATTCACCCTCAAATTGCAGGAAAATTGTGCAGATTTCAATCTCTTTGTATCATTGCTTTATTTTTATCCCAATTTTGGTAGTTTCGACAGGATGAAGAAGGAAATTATTTAGGTTGGAAAAGACCTCTAAGATCCTCCAGCGTTGCTTGATGCCACCAGAAGAAACAACTGGAAAGAGCGGGTGAGATTTTTTTTGGGTGTAACGTTAATAAATCAGCTCTTCCCAATGAATTTCCAATGTCAATCTGAGTCCCAGTGGATGTTCCGGCCCCTGCATTTGCCCACGTTGCTCCAGGGAATCTGAGGAGGTGGAAGCCACCAGCCAGGTGTCCTCCCAGTGTTTGTAACAGGAGTGTGGGTCACCAGGGCTCTGCCCAGTGTGGGTTGTCTGAGGGGTGATGAAGTTGGAGCAGCGCACAAAGCTCTTCCCACAGTCGGGGCACTCACTGGGCTTCCCTTACTGGTGGCTCTGTTGGTGTTGGGTCAAGGTAGAGCTCCTGGAGAAGCTCTTCCCACACTTGGGACACTCATAGGGCCTCTCCCCTGTGTGGATGCGCCGGTGGGTGATGAGGGTGGAGTTGTGCTTGAAGCCCTTCCTGCACTCAGGGCAGCGGAAGGGCCTCTCCTCTGTGTGAATCCGCTGATGGCTGAGGAGATGTGAGCTGGTTGGAAACCTCTTCCCACACTCGGAACACTCATAGGGCCTCTCCCCTGTGTGGATCATCTGGTGACGGATCAGGTGGGAGCTCTGGCTGAAGCCCTTTCCACAATCCCCACACTCATAGGGCCGTTCTCCAGTGTGGATCTTCTGGTGGCGGATCAGGTTGGAGCTCTGGCTGAAGCTCATCCTACATTCCCCACACTCATAGGGTCTCTCCCCGGTGTGGATGCACCGGTGGGCGATGAGGTGGGAGCTGTGCTTGAAGCCCTTCCTGCACTCAGGGCAGTGGAAGGGCCTCTCCTCTGTGTGAATCCGCTCATGGCTGAGGAGGTTGGAGCTGGTCTGGAACCTCTTCCCACATTCAGGACAGTCGTAGGGCCTCTCCCCTGTGTGGAACCTCTGGTGGCGGTTCAGGTGGGATCTCTTGCTGAAGCCCTTCCCACATTCCCCACACTCGTAGGGCTTCTCCCCATCATGGAGCTGCTCAGGGACCACCAGGGCCAAGCTCTGGCTGAAGATCTGGACGCCTTCCCGGCACAGGGTGGGTCTTTCCTCCTCAGAGTGCCCTGGACTGGGTTTGCAGCCCCTCCTTGTGTGGTATCTCTGGGGCTTTTCCTCTCTCTTGAACTCCTGTGTCATGGAGCCGCTCAAAACGGCCTCTTCCACGAGGTCCTGCCCCAAGGGTTTGTCCTCCCTGGCCTCCATCTGCAGCTCATTGCCTGGGGAGGAAGGACAAGGAGAGGATGGGATTTGCCTCCTTGCCACAGGGAAGGGGAAGGACATTCCCCCAGCCCGTCCCTGCAGGAGAGCGTCGGCAGCAGGGTTGTCCTGCAGCCGGGGGCAATGCTCAGCTGGGACATGGAGCAGAAGACAGGGGGAAAGGGGCACTGATTTCCTCCTCACCTGCCTGCAGGTCTTGGGCCATCTTCCTCTTCCTCACAGCCTCCTTTCTCCATCTGGCAGCCAAGGTTGCTAATGGAAAACCCTGGTTTGGGTAAAAAAAAGGTGTGAATGCCTTGGGTTGGGGGTTCCACCTGCCCCAGTCTATCTCTAGAAGTCACCGAGGGCTTTGTGTCTATAAAATCCTCCAAAAATCAAGAGTGACTCCAAAAAAAGCCTCCAGGAGTTTCCCCTTTCCAGTCTCCTGTCTTTGGGGTGCTGGGCTTCCCCCTTCTCAAAGCTGCTGGGGCTCCCGTGGGTCCTGGGGATCCCCTTTCTCCAGGCTCCTGCTTAGGGATGCCGTGGGGTTTCGCTGGTCCCAGGGGTCCCTTCTTCCCTGATGCTGCTTTGGCTTCCAGGGCTCCCAGGGTCCCCCTCTTCAGGCTCCCCCCACTCCAGGCACTCAGGGCTTCCTCCTCTCTCCGCCGCCCCTTTCAGCGTCACAGTGTCCTGGCCCTGCCTCATCTCCAGGCTCCCCCACCCCTCCAGGTTGCCGGGGGTCCCCCAGCTCCGCTATTGCCCCTCTCTGCTCTCTCCACTCCGGGAGTCCTGCGTTCCATCCCCCGGCTCTCCCAGGGATACCCAAAACCGATGTCCTTTTCCGCCAATACCGGGCAATTCCCACATGGATCCCCTTGCGTATTCCCCCAAGGTGTATGTATGGCACAGCTTTGGAGTCCTGTAAGATCCAAACATCCCCTCAGGCAGAAAAAATCCCCACCAGGGACATGCAAAGACATCTGGGCTCGATTACAGAATCCGGGACTTCCAAACACTCGTCCAGACAAAATCGCCTCCTGGAGACCCCTGATAGATTTGGGTCAAGCTCCACCTCCGCGGTCACCTGTGGAATGTGGGAGGGGGTGGGGGGGGGGGGGGCAATGATCCCGGAGCCGGGGGTGCTGTGGACACAGTGGGTGGTGAATCCTCATGGTTCTCCTGCTCCTCCTTTTCCTGCTTCTCCTCCTCTCCCCCCCCATCTTCCTCCCGCTCCACCTCTGCTCTTCCCTCACACCCACCTTCCCCACCCTCCTCTGCCCCACAGATGCTGCAGCACAGACTGCTGAGATTGGGGAATCCCCCGATCAGCCCCAGGGATGGACAGGAGGCTTGGGGACCCCCCGAGTGCAGATCCACCTCCCCCAGAGCCCCAGGGAATTGCTCCGGGGATCGAGTGCTGGGGAACAGGGCTGGACCCTCATGGAACCTCCCTTCTTCTGTCCCAACTCCACCTTTCCCTCCCCTCTCCTCCCCTTTCCCATCCTTCTCCCAATCCACACACCCCTCCCAACTCAATTTCCATGTCCCATCCCCCACCCGCTCTCCTTGGGGGTCACAGACCCCTCTTCTCCCCTGCTCTTCTGTCCCTTTCACCATCGGCCCGTCAATCCCCAACCCCCTCTCCCATGATTGGTTTTGGGGCTTCCAGGCCCCTCCTGCCCACTTTGGGGGTCCCAATCCCCAGTTCGCTCACTTTGGGCTCCCAGCCCCCGCCCCCCTTCTCACCGCGCCCCCCGCTCACCCCGCGGCCGGGGACACTGCCAGCACCACCAGTGCCACCAGCACGGCCCCAGCTGCCCCCACACGGCCCATGCCCAGCGCCGGGCAGCTGCCCAGAGCCCCAAAGCAGCCGCGCTCTGCCCTGGGGGGTCCCCAAAGCGGCCCCGCCCCGTGCGGCACTGCGAGCACCAGGCCGGAGCAGTGCGGAGCGCGGGCGGGCGGCATCAGCCGTGCCCGGGCAGGGCCGGGCCCCGCGGGACAGCTCCCCCCCGCACTCGGCCCCAACGGGACAGCGCCCAGCGGGGGGGCCCGGCCTGCCCGCCCCACACCTCCCCCTCCCCAAATTCCGCTCCCGCCGCCGCTGGGGCCCAGGGGGGCGCAGCTGGGCTCCAGAGCTGCCGGAGACACGTGTCCCCCGCTGCCACTGCCACCCCCGAAGGATTAGGGCTACCCCAAAACTCCCTCACAGGTGGCCGATACCCCGCAAGCCCCGAAGGAGTGCGGTCCCCCCGCCTTCATCACCCCCAACCTTCGGCTGCCTCATCCCAGGCCCCAGCCCACCCATCCCCCTCCCCCACACTTCAGCCCACACCCCAATCCACATCCCACCCTGCCCGGGCCCCAGCCCACCCCATCCCACTTCTCCCACCAGCCACCACAGGGACCCCCAAAAACCCGCATGCCGGGGACTCCCCAATATCCCCCCAGGGCCATTTGCCACTCACAGCTGGAGTCCTGCAACATCCAAACACCTGCCCTCTTTCTCCCCCCCACAAAAACCCAAACAAAGCCTCCCAGGATCAACCAAAGATATTTGGGGCTCAGTTCTGGAGTCCGACAAGGTCTAAAATTGAGAAATGGGTAGTCCATAGGTAACTCCAGTTAACTATTGAGAGACAGAATATGTAAATTCTAAAACCTAGGAATACAGAATTCCCTTATTCTTGTCAAGATAAAGAGGGACAGGAATCTCTTTGAAGGCAGCACAGAAACCACTGAATCATCCCCACCAGGTCCCACGCATGCCCCAGAGAGAAAGGTGAAAAGTGCACTGTGATGAAGACTACCAGATCTTCATCATGAGAAGACCTCCAAAGACCACCAGGACACACAGCACATGCGTGGCACACATGCTAATGATATCAATGATTTCTGAGAAATGATTTGTATAACCACTCCTATCCCAGGGAATGTGATGAACATTCATCAGTGTTACCCATAACATGGTATGCTGGAAGTGCCGCGGTGTGTGTGTTTGGAGGAGCGATCCCCCACACCCGGCGTGCCAAATAAAGCAAATACTCACTGCTCTGAGTTTGTCTCTGAAGTGTCTCTGGGCCTGCTTGGGGCGAATCAAATTGGCACCTCCAGATGGGACCCTAACTCTGCTTGGCTGCCGGATCCAGGGGTAAGCAGACCTCCCAGTCGCGACCCTGAATTTTCAGGGGGAGCTCAGCTGTCCTTTGGCTCACGGCGGGGGCAGACCAAGGACCACCTGCACCAAATTAAGGTATTTGCTATTAAAAAAAAAAACCAAACCTGCAGGTCCAGGGTACAAGTCCCTGAGGGTGGGTCGAGACTGGGTCTGCCAAATTTAGTCCTGGCCAGCGGTTGGATCCCCCAGGGGTTGGATCCCACTGTCAGGAAAGGTACCTTTAAGGGATTGGATTCCCCCGAGTTTGGACCCCAGTTGCACTGCTACTTTTGTTTTGTCTGTCATTATTTTGTTACTGTACGAGTGAGAACTAATGAGATGTGTTCTGAACAAGAAGTGAATGCAGAGCTCTACCTGCGGTTCTGTTATCTGGTGGCAGAAACGGCTAGGGAAAAGCAAAGTGATTGACAAAGAGTGAATGAGTACAAAACATATATGAACCATTGGTTTGGAGTATCTGGTGGGGGCAGACTGTATTATTGAAGGAGAAAGGTTTTAGCTAGTAAATTGAGAACATCCAGACCCCCAACACCTCTCTAACATAGCTCCATTTGATTTCCCTTTTTAAATCCTGTGTTTAGTGTGTGGAAACAGTTGTCAGGCTTGAACTTGGAGTGGTTGTATTAATTGTGAGAGGAAGTGACTCGAAGGAGTGTGTGGTGTCCAAGCTGCTGGAGGAGAGAGTTTGGTATCAGACTAGAAAAGAACTTGTGAAGAATGAAGGTGTAGATAATATTAAGAGTAGCGTGGCTTTGTGGACGTGCAAGAAAGTAAAGAGAAAACTGTGGACCTGCAGGAAAGTTTGTGTGTAAGAAAGAAGTGAGAAACGTAACTTTGTAGAAAAGAGTGGGAGGAGACGAGCAGAAAGGTTTGCCTTGAAGAAGAGAGAGAGAACAGACAGATAAAGGATGGGATCATCAGAAAGCAAGAAAATAACCTAGAAAAGTCCGTTGGGATGTGTGATCTTAAAGTCTCCTGCTTGGGTTAAAATGCAAGTGCTAGGTATTTTGGAGATAAAGTCTCCTGCCTAAGTTACTGGGAATGGGTTTTTTTTTTTTGAGCAAAGTTTGTTCAAGTGCTTCTGAGTTTTTTTTCTTTGAATGCATGTGTCCTCGTGTGTGTAGTTAGTTTGTGTAAGCGCTGGCACATAAAATCAATGCGGGGACACCTGTAAACTAAGAGTAATTTGCTACGAAAGCGTTAAAACATAACTTTTAGATGTTTGATTGAGTATTGTTTTGGATCTTTCTTGTGTGTGCTTGCTTGACCAAGGCATTTCAGGCAGAGAGGTTGCCTTAGAAATGCAAATTGACACTGCTGAAGGGAAGCTGTGTGAATGATATCTCTCCCTCAAAATCAAGCTCTGCCCAATTGCAGAGAAGGGTGACAAAACTGGTTCTGTTGCAAAATAAAACTAGCTAAGGGAAAATATAAGAATTTCCAAAAGGGAGGGGGGGTGAAAGAAGCAAAAACACATCCTTCTCCCCACTCTAGCTTGTGTTATCATTGTGCAAGTTTTTTTAATACCATTAACACCTTTGAATGCTCAAGTGTATGCAGACGTAAGACAAGGAGCCACTCAAGCCACAGAAGCAAGAAATACCACTGACTGCCCTTGCAACTCAGATCTGTGAAACAGTTAATCCGTTAACACAAAAATGTGTTTTTGTATTTCCAAAACAGTATTACCAACAGTGCTGTTCCTAGATCAGTCAGCTATCCTAACAGAACCTTGTAATGATTGTAACAGGTACGGCTTTGGATGCAAAAGGGTGAGTAAGCAAAAAAGGAGGGAAGGTGGTACCCTTTAACACATGCACATAAAACAACGGCTAAATCGGACAAAAAATTAATTATCTTTAAAATAAAAGGTTTCAAAAGGATAGCTGGCTACTCTAACAAAGTGCTAAGACCAAGTAAATTCTATTGGTGACTGTCACATTTCTAACTGCTGTTGTTACATGCATATTTGTCTAGCGTTTAGGAATGCTAAGCCCCACAGAAGGGAAATACTGCCTTCAGAAATCGCTAGAGATCATGGACCAATCTGCCAAGCTTTGAGCTCTACCACTGAAAGATGCTTTAAAATTTAAAATAGCAGTTACCATTCATATGAATTCCAGTATGCTTTCCTCTTTCCTTTCTGCTCTGTCTGCTAGAAATCCCACCAAAGGTGTGGGGAAGGTACCCTGCTAAGTGTTGTTTCCCCATGTTTTGGGGAATTGGCAGCTGCTTTTGGAGAATGCAGTAGCCTGTTGCTTATTTTTCTAAGTTGCTAGATCCAGTAGCCAAAAGCAACTCACTGTCTCAAAATGTCTCAGAATGTAGCCAGAGGCTATTCATTGTCTGCAATGGCTGCAATGGCCCTGCAGCCACAGCCTTGATAGTAACTGAGGCCCCAGGGCTAATGATAAAAAGATACCTAATTGTTAAAAGTTTCACACTAAGTAGAAGCTTTGTTGACTGAAAAAAAAAAAAAATCCAAGTGGAAAACCAGTGCTCGGTTATTACAGTATGATGAATCTGGTTTAGTAGAACAAGAGAATTTAGAATTAAGAAATAAGGGGAGTTTTGACCCAGCCTCCTGTTTAAGCAGCCCTGGAGAGTGGGGGCTGGGCAGAAACCCATGACAGCATTCAGCTGATAGATCTCCAAAGCCAGGCTAAGGAAGATTTTGCAGGGCACTCCCTGGCCTGGGGGATAGAATGTGTTTGTTAGTGAGTCTTCAAGAGTGATAGAAGAAAAACAATTTGAAAAATACAGTATCATTAATAAGAAAAAAGTAAAAAGAAGGGGGAGGTTGCCGCCCACATAGTCAGCTCAAACAGCAGAGCTGTATGTGCTCCTAAGAGCCTGAAAACTGTATCAGGGCAGGACAACGATCATGCCCAAAATATTAAGGCCACAGGGAAAACAAAAATGCCCACTTTTTAAGACCCTTAAAGTCTATGGGATGTTAAAATTCCAAAGAAATCAAAACAAGCTTCCCCAGTGGTTATTAAACTGCTGGAAGGGCCGCAGCCAGTGTCAGTGAAGTTTTAAATGTAAAAGATGCTTTCTTTTGTCTGCCATTAGCTAAAAGCAGTCAGGAAATTTTTAAAAACCCCAAAACAGGGAGAAAAAGCCAATTTACATGGACTGTATTGCCACAAGGATCCAAAAATAGCCCCACGATGTTTAGAGATCAAGGAGTTAAAAAAACTAGAAGACTGGACACCACCACTTGAAGAAAGTACACTTCTGCAGTATGTTGACGACCTACCCATCAAGACTGTAAGTCTTTTAAATTTTCTGGGACTAAGTCAATATAAAGTCTCTCCTAAAAAGTTCAGTTAGCCCTCCAGAGAGTTACATTTCTGGGATATGAACTAGCAGGGGAGAGAGAGAGCCTTGGGAAACAACAAGAAGGAGGCAGTTTGTCACTAAACCTTTTCTGTTGTTCTCACTTGAGAAGCAAAGACTGACACTGGGACTTTTAGCACAGAAGCTGGGACCCTACAAAAGGCCAGTGGCTTATTTCTCCAAGCAATTGGATGTGGTCAGCTGAGGATGGCCCACCTGCCTGCGTGCAGTGGCAGCTGTGCTCATACAGTGTCAGCAGTGCTCATGCAGAAAGGAAATCACAGGTTAACCCCATCTCGCTTTCTCAGATATCAAGCTGTCCTAGCAGAATCAGAGGATGTGAGTATCCAAATAAGCAACATCTTAAATCCAGCAGCTTACCTCCAGGGCAGAGTTACTGGGGAGCCCGTACAGCATGACTGCGTTGACTCCAGCTAAAGGACTCTCTGCTAGAAAATGTGAAAAACTGGTACACTGATGGAAGCAGTTCTGTCAAAAATGGTAAGCGCCTTGCTGGGTATGCAGTTACAACCACAGATGCTGTCATTAGGGCAGAACCGTTACCTGTGGAGACATCTGCTCAAAAGGCTGAGATAATAGCCCTAACTCGAGCCCTGGCATCAGCCGAAGGAAAGCCTGTCAACATTTGGACTGATTCAAGGTATGCTTTTGGGGTTGTACATGCTCACTGAGCTATTTGGAAAGAGAGGGGTTTATTAACCTCACAGAAGAAAGAAATCAAGCAAGCTACTGAAATCTTACAGTTGCTGGAAGCAGTGCTAAAACCTTCAAAAGTGGCTATAATGCACTGTAAAAAGCACTCCCAGGGTAACACCATCCCTGAACTGGGAAATGCTATGGCAGACAAAACAGCAAAGGCAGTGGCTGGTGGGGTTCAAATTCAAGCCCTAGCTTTAATCCCTTCTAGCATCCTTATAGGTAAGAAACCCCCACCATACAACACTAATGATTTAAATTACAAACAAGAAGAGAAGGGACAAGTAAGAACAGATAGATAGGCTAGAATAAAATCTCTCATAATCATAAAATTATTTATCCAAAGTGAACATTGCATTAGATCACCTCAAATGACATTTCTTAAGAGTTTAAAAAGGTATAGGACAAACTTACAGCATGGTTATCCAACTTATCCAGGCTTAAACAATTGTTTGTAATAGACATTTGTATTACTGCATCGTTATTTACTGTCTGTATTAGTAGTTATTCTTGTATGATATTATGTACTTGGAATCCTGATGGTTATGCTCAATGGCAAAAGTACAAACTTAGAAGTAAGCTAAAGAAAGATACTAACTTTCGTGACATACAAGATTTGTAAAGAATTACAAATGACCAAGAAAAAAAGGGGGGATTGAGAAACGGGTAGTCCATAGGTAACTCAAGTTAACTATTGAGAGACAGAATATGTAAAATCTAAAACCTAGGAAAACAGAATTCCCTTAATCTTGTCAAGATAAGAGGGACAAGAATCTGTTTGAGGCCAGCACAGAAACCACTGAATCATCCCACCAAGGACTGCACATGCTCCAGAGGGAAAGGTGAAAAGTGCATTGTGATGAAGACTACAGATCTTCATCATGAGAAGACCCCCAAAGACCACCAGGACACACAGCGCATGCGTAGCACACATGGTAATGATACTAATGATTTCTGAGAAATGATTTATATAACCACTCCTATCCCAGGGAATGTGATGAATATTCATGAATGTTACCCATAACATGGTATGCTGGAAGTGCCGGGGTGTGTGTGTGTTTGGAGGAGCGATCCCCCACACCCAGCGCGCCGAATAAAGCAAATACTCACTGCTCTGAGTTTGTCTCTGAAGTGTCTCTGGGCTTGCTTGGGGCGAATCAGCATCAGCCGTGCCCGGGCAGGGCCGGGCCCCGCGGGACAGCTCCCCCCGCACTCTGCCCCAACGGGACAGCGCCCAGCGGGGGGGCCCGGCCTGCCCGCCCCACACCTCCCCCTCCCCAAATTCCGCTCCCGCCGCCGCTGGGGCCCAGGGGGGCGCAGCTGGGCTCCAGAGCTGCCGGAGACACGTGTCCCCCGCTGCCAGTGCCACCCCCGAAGGATTAGGGCTACCCCAAAACTCCCTCACAGGTGGCCGATACCCCGAAAGCCCCGAAGGAGTGCGGTCCCCCCGCCTTCATCACCCCCAACCTTCGGCTGCCTCATCCCAGGCCCCAGCCCACCCATCCCCCTCCCCCACACTTCAGCCCACACCCCAATCCACATCCCACCCTGCCCGGGCCCCAGCCCACCCCATCCCACTTCTCCCGCCAGCCGCCACTGGGACCCCCAAAAACCCGCGTGCTGGGGACTCCCCAATATCCCCCCAGGGCCATTTGCGACTCAGAGCTGGAGCCCTGTAAAATCCAAACATGCACCCCCGCCCCCTCCCGCAAAAAAACCAAACACACAAGCATCCCAGGATCAACCAAAGATATTTGGGGCTCGGTTCTGGAGTCCGACAAGCTCCAAAAATCCCCCCCTCCCAAAAAAAAAGAACCCCACGCTCCGCCCAACATCTCTGGGGCGAGCTCCCCCTGCCCGGTCACCTGCGGGATGCGGGGGGCGATGCTCCCGAGGACGAAGCTTGCGGACAAAGAGAGCGATGGACACACGTGGCAGCTCCTTTTGCTGCTTCTCTTGCTGCTCCACCCCCTTGATCCCTCCTCTTCCTCCCGCTTCCCCTCCTCCATCTCTCCTCCTCACTAGGGGTCCCTCCACTTCTGTCCGTCCTGCTCCTCGCTTGCTCTTCCTCCTCCTGTTCTTTGGCATTCCCATCCCGCTTTGTCTGACATCACCCCTGGGGCCAGCCCATGCTGGGGAAAGCTGCAGGGCTGCAGGGGCAGCACGGAATTTTGTTTTCCAAATCTCTGGGCTCAAAGGAAGCGCTGTGAAATCCGTCATGGACAGGAAAGGAGAAATGGCAAGTGATGGAAATGGACACCACTTTGGACTCCGTTTATCCCTCTGGATTGCAAAAGCTGACAGACCCCGAGCGCCGGCGGACACCCGTCCCTGCCGTCAGGTCGCAAGGGATCAGAGGTGCGGCTGGTGGGGCTGGAAGCTCCGTGCAGCAGCTCCGCTGCCGCGGCCCAAAGCTCGGGCTGGAGCGTGGGGTGTGGGACACAGCCCCGTGCTGGGGGCAGAGCCGCTGCTGGGGCCATGGCTGTGTCCAGGGCATCCTTTCTGGGCCTCGTGCAGCTCGAAGGTGCCGAGGGCTCTCCGAGGCTTTCTGGGGCTGTCCCTCGTCCCCAAATGTGTTGGGTTTAATGGCCGAGTGCGGCACCCCCGTGCCCTGTGGCAGCAGCCGGTGCCGGGCCACAGCCCCGGGAGCCGAGCTAATGCCCGGCCGTGCCCGGGAGGGACTGAGGGCAGGGGAGTTCAGAAGGCTCCCCCGCACCCCTCGCTGCACACGAAAAGGTGTTTTAGTGCATGGGAGCGATTTTCCGGGGTTTCTGGGCTCTGTGGGGCCGAGGCGGCGGCAGCGGGACCCTCGGGGCCCGGCCCGTGGGGGCGGCCGGGGCTGAAAAGTGCTTGGCGGCCCCAGCGCGGTGCGTGAGGGCTGAGCGGAGCTGTTGGGAACAAGCCCCGGAACCGCCGCGGTGCCTGAGGGCTCAGAGCGGGGAGAGGCCCTGCGAGTGTGGGCAATGTGCGATGAGCTTCAGCCACAGCTCCAGCCTGATCTGCCACCAGAGGATCCACACCGGGGAGAGGCCCTACGAGTGTCCCGAGTGTGGGAAGAGCTTCATCCTCTGCTCCAACTTCATCGCCCATCGGAGGAGCCACGTTGGGAAGACACCTTGCTGGTGGTCCTTTTATTTTGGCCTGAATTTTCTTTTGATTCATCTTCATGCCTTCAAAACACACAAAACTGGGATAAAAATTAACAAATTGATCAAAGGCAAATAAAGCCTCCCTCTTTACTAGTGTTTGGGGAGAATCTGGGATTTGGAGAAATATTTGGGAGTATTTGGGGGTTTTGGGGATATTTGGTGTAATTTTCTCCATTGCTTTGCACTCCTAAATACAAGAGGCATCAATCTGTCGCCTCAAAACCACTCAGTGCCACTGAAACCTACTCAATGCCAGCCCAAAATTACTGGATTCCACAGCCCCTGAGGGTGGAATGGGGTTGGAAGGGGATGTGGTGCAGTGGGATGCAGATCAGGAGGGGTGAGATGGGCATGGGGTGGGGCAGGATGGTTGGGATGGTACTATGAATGAATTCACAAGCTGAAATTTTAGCAACATCATATTGAACATTTATTTATAGAGCAAAGGCAAAAACAGCAGGACACTTAGCAATTTTGCCAGAGGCGCAATCCATTCATTTTACTGTGAACTTAAGTACTTTCTTTAATTGTTGCATATTCATTAAGCCTAGAAGGAAATTTACACTTCACCCAACTCCCCCGCTCCGATCCTTGCCCCTTTCTGCTAGCGCAGCGCCTGTCTTGGAGTCTCGGACCCTCTGGATTGCCTCAGAACTGAAGGCAGAAATCCTCCATGGATGTTTCCTGAGTTCCAACTTAATTTGTAGGTGACAGTTCCTTTGGGAGGTGTGAGTCAAGGTAACAGACTTCCTGGGATGCCTGTGGTTATCTTCTTTGTTTCTTTAACATGTCTTGATCCCCAGCTCTGTGTTTTATCAACTTAAAAGACATTTATTACCATGTATTTATTACTACATTTTCTAACATATTACAACAATTTTGAAGCTACAATTCACCCCAACCTTGTTTCTACTTAATTATATTTTATCTTAAAACTATTTTTTACACAGTACATTATCACTTGTAAATGTTAAATTCATATATGCGCAAGCCAGCATTTATCATTCACTCATTTATCACAAGGGGGTTTGGGAGGGGTGGAATGGGGGAAATGGGGATTGGGAAGGCGTCCTTGGAGTCCAAGAGGGGTGGGATGGGTTGGGGTGTGGATTGGGAGAGTGGGGCAGGGTCTGGAATGAGACAGACAAGGGCTGGTGATGCTGGAGGGAGGGGGAACTTGTTCCTGAGTGAGTTTTTGGATATTCCACATTCCTGAAGGGGTTTTGGGGCAACCCACATTTTGGAGGTGGTTTTGGGGTACTCCCCAGTTCTTGGGGGTTCATGAGAGCAGCTCCATGGAGCTCTGTTGCTGGGGTGGTTGCCCTGGGCACAAGCTCCGAGCTGTACTCAGAGTCTGTTGCCTCAGTGCTGGAGAGCAGAGAAATGATGAATGGCCCCAAACATCTGGAGTGTGTGTTTGGGGGTGCAGAGCAAGTTCTGTGTAGTTGGGGCGGTCACTGCCCCACCCTCAGCCACTGCAGCCTCTGGTCCAGCCCCAAAGTGGCTGCCAAGCCCCTGGCACCCCAAAAACCCCACCTGTGAGAGGGACCAGAGCAGGTAAAGGCTGTGACACAGGTGTGACACTGACATGTCCCACGGCCCTGGTGCTCACAGCAGCTGAGATGGTGCTGGATCCAAGGCTGGGACTGTGGATGCCTCCTTCTCTCTCTCTCTCTCTTGCTGTCTCTCTTTCTCACTTCTGGCTTCCTCTTCTCAAAATCTGGATAACTTGAAATTGGACGGGTTAGAGTTTGGTCAGCCAGTGCTTTGTGAAGTGCCTTACTGTAATTCCATGTTGCTTTCAAATTTGCTAAATACCTCATCCTCTAAACTTTCGCAAGGAGCTATACAAAGAATTTGGTATTTTGCTGAATTTTGTAGTTCTGTTTAAACTCTGTAACTTCATAGCTGTAAGTTTAACTTTTTTACTCCGTTGCTTACCTGTTTGTCTGCAACAGGAAACTGCTTGAGGGCAAAGAGAACCAGGGAGTGGGAAGATCAGTGAAAACTGCACACCTGTGGTCCAGTTACAAGGACCTGCACTCCCCAGAACACTAAATGAAGGAAATAAGAGGAAGTTAGGACAGTGCCTAACTGAAGAGGAATGCCAGGGCCTCACAGCAATAAGATAAGAGAGCCTTAAGTCAGCACGTGTGACCTTGGCACACGTCAAGAGCCACAACATGGAACTGACCCCCAAAAGGAGCTGTGGCTCCGGACAATGGACAGTGCATGTGGATGAGGTACAGAGTGGGCAGGACATTGGGGGGGAATTCAGGAAGTGTCGCAGTGTAAAGGATCCAGAAACTCGTGAGAAAACTGCCGAGGTGGTCACGTGCAAGGCGGGTCACCCTGGGATAAAGGAATACTTTCTTAACAGTGTTGCACTGTTCTGTCAATCTCTGTGAATCAGAATGGTATTTTATAGATCAACGCAGATCATTTTGCAGGAGTTCTGCTTTCCCAGGCCCTTTGGAGCTGCTGCCACATGCCCTTTCCCAGCACTGTACCCTGTGGTCCCTGGATCTCTTGCACTGGGCTGCTGCTCCAGGCCCCATGGAATGTGTCCTGGAGAACCAGGCTCTTCCCTGTGATCTGGGTGCAAGAAGAATTGTAGGTCTTTGCTTCTGACAGTACATAGGTATGTAAAAATGGCTGTTCTTGCCAGAATGATCCTCACCACGTGGTTTCACAGCAACTTGCTTTATATGAATGTCTTTTCAATATACAGTGATACAATTACTGATATTCAGTAATTCTGCATGTTTGGCTGTGAAATTTATTACTAACACAGTCTCATTAAATACACAAACTAAGGAGTTTTTGTTAATTTGCAGATGCAGTGAGCTGAGATAGGGATAATGGCAGCAGTGGGAAAAGTGCCCAAAGAATACGAGGGAAAAGTGCCCAAAGAATTTGATCCTGAGCTCCGAGTTAGCCACTCCCATGTACAGTGAATTAGTTGTAAGATCACTGTCATTCCCTGATGAGCCTGTTGTGGGTAATGTGCACTCAGAACTCTGATCAGTGCATCTGTTGGGATGTTTTCCAGACACCAGGTATTTAATGAGTAGCTTGTGTGTACAGCAGAAAAGAAAAAGCTTGATTGCTTACACTCTGACATTAGGGAAGACATTGTTTTAGATCTTGAGGAATCTGCTTGAGCAGTGAAGGTGACCCTGAACCAGGAGCTTTCCTTTGTTGAAGCAAAGCTTCACCTGGACAGAACTTGACAGTGTTGTGCCTTTTGGTGATAAGGGATTGTGCCACAACAGCTGTCCATGACCTGCCGGGTTTGATATGGAAAGTGGAGATGTCTCCCTGTTCTTCCCTCTGCCCTCAGTTGTAGCTTGTATTAAACACTGAAAATGGCCTCGTTTATCTGGAGGGGCAGAAAGTAAATGGAAATATTTCTCGTGAGCCTTGAGGCAGTAAAGAAAAATGAGGTTTGTCCTTTTGGTGTGGTGCTGTGTGTTGGGAATTGGGGCTTTTTTCTTGTTATTGTGGTTACTATTACTTATTAGTACTATTTATTAGTGTTATACTTTAAAATCTTACACATTGTTAATAGTGGCTGCATGGCACCTCACTGGGAAGATTCCCTTCCTTATCCTGTTGGGATTAAGCTTTACAGTCAATTCCAACTTCCCAGTGCATTTGAAAGACAGAAAGCCATATTAATGGGGGTTTTGGTGTGATTTGGAACTGGGGAAGGGTCTCATCCCCTCCCAGATGCCCCGAGCCCACTCTGGCACCACATCAGCACTCACAGCCCTTCACGGCTGTGCTGCCCTAGGGACATGGTGGGACCTCCTCCTGCCAGGGCTGAGGCTCCTCAGGGACACTCACGGCTCCTCATTGCTCCTCACAGCCCCTCAAGGCCACCCACAGCTCCTCACAGTCCCTCAAGGTCACTCAGGGTCCCTCACAGCACCAGGCTCAGGGCTCCTCCCAAAGGAGAAGGGATCAGGCCCTGCTTGTTCTCCTTTTATTTTGGTCCCTTCACAGCAATGAGTAAAGAAAGGCTGAAATGGAGCCTTTCCCCCGGGTTCCTCTCTGGGTTAATGTCGGGGCCCAAGCTCTGTGCTGGCGCTGGCCCGAGCGCCAACATCACTGCAGCCCCACGGCCTTTGCTGTCCCCCCGTGTCCATTCGCTGTCCCCGAGTCCCGCCCGGCTCTGGCAGGAGCAGGAGCCGCAGCGCAGTGGGCGCCGGCCCGGCCCAGCCGCGGCTCCCGGGCAGGAGCAGCAGCAGCGCCAGCCCTTCCCAGCTGCTCCTGCCTTGGCTTCCCCAGGGGTTTTTCCAGGGGAGCTCTGGAGCAGAGCAACAATCACCCCCAAACAGCCCTCATTGCTCAGGGCCCGGCTGTGCTGCCCTGAACCAACCTTCAGAGAAAGAACCCATCGGGTTCCAGCACTGTTTGCAGCACTGTTTTACTCACCCTGAGGTGCCAGCACGAGGCTCTTGTTGCCTTTGCCTTGGGAACTGGAGATCATGGCTGCTGCTGTCCCTCTTCTGGTTGTCACCTGAATTTTATCAGTACAACTGCAATTGCCTCTTTCCATCACTGCTACCCACGGCTCTTTTGTGGCAGTGAACTCAGTATTTTTGTCACAGGCATCATGATTAGCGCATCTTGAAATGCTCACAAATCCCTGAGCACTAAGTGGAGGAGAATTAAAGCCACAAAGGCCACATTCACCGTGCCCAACCCCAGCCCTGTTGCTGGTGCTGCTGAACTAGAATCAACTTACAGAGGCCATCACAGAAAATTGCCTCTGGAGTGTCAAATAAAATGAAAAAATGCACCAGGAGAAAGAAAAACCACAACTTCTTGACTTGTTTCATTGCTTGCTCGTAGCAGCAAAAAATGGAGGTGCCCAGAGGGATTTGCAGCTGCTGCTGATCCCACTTGGAGCCCAGCCTGCTGCAGAGTCCCAGTGGAACCTGAGCCCAGCCCAGGGAGCTCCCAGAGTGTGCTGGAGATTCTTTCTCTGAATTCAGTCACGACTGCATTCCCTAACAAGTCCTGCTACATCCTCCTGTTTTCTTAGGTTAGAACAGTCACAGTGAAAACCTTGCCAATGACACAACTCCCCAGCCCACAAGGAAAAGAAAGGACAAATTGTAAAGCTCTCCAAACATTTGTTCTGCTTTGCTGCAGAAGTCGTGCTGCACACACAATGTGGAAAGCCAAGAGAAGGTGTAATTGGTGTCACATCTTGTGACAGAATCTCGACCTCGTTCTCCAGGAAAGGTCCTTGAAAAGAGCAAACAGGACTGTGGAGAAGATTGCTGGAAAACTGAAAGAGCTTTCAGCAAGTGAAATGAAAATGCAAAGAACCAATGCAAGGTGTTTTCATCTATTTATTTCTATGTTGCCCTTTTCCGAGATGCACTGCTTCTCCCTGCCATTAATTGCAAATTGATCTCATCTCTGAAATCTGTGACTTAGCAAGTTTTACACTCTCGAAAATACCATGAGTGACACCCAGTTTGCCTTGCCCTGTTTTTCTTGGAAAGCAATGCTGGAGACATAAGTGCAGCGCTTGGGTCGGGTCCGAATTCTAGAGACAGGGAATGTGCTCCACTAGTGTTTGAACCTCAGCAGGGCCAGTGCAGAGCAGCGGCCGAGGGGATTGCTGTGCCACTGTGCCGGAGTCAAGCCTCTGGATGTGGGCTTAACACGGCAAAGTTCCCGAGTTTGGACAGACTCAGGGGCTGCCCCCGGGGGCGCGCGGGGCTCGGCCGTGGGGCACGCGGGGGCGAGCGGGGAACGGACACTCGGACACTCGGACACATGGACAAACGGCCCCGGAGCTTCAGTTGCAGCGGCAGCAGCAGCGGCGGCAGCAAAAGCAGCGGCGGCAGCAGCAGCGAAAGCAGCTGCTGAAGGAGAGAGCCTACGACCCTCTCCGTCCTTCTCCTGCTCCTCCTCTCCCTCCTCTCCCGCTGTCCCGCAGCCTCTCCCGGTCTCCCCCTCCTTTCCTGGTGTCCCTTTCCCTGTGTCGCTCTCCTTTGCCGGTGTCCCTCTCCCCCTGCCGGGCCGGGCCATGCCCCAGGCCCGCCCCCGGCCCCGGGCGGGGCTGCCCCCTCCCCGGCCCCGGGCGTCCCGCCGCGCTCTCGCCTCCGCCCGGCTCTCGGCGGCGTGGCTGTGGCGCTGCTGGGCGGGCATCAGTGGCTGCGGCTGGGGCGGCACCGCCAGCCTTTGGCTCCGCCTGTCCCGAGCCAGGCCCCGGCCCCGGCCCCGGCCCCGGCTCCGGATCCTCCCGGGGCCCGCAGGGGACACAGGCGGCGCGGCCGCTCCCGCCGCCTCCGCTGCGGCTTCCCCGGCCCCAGCTCCGCCGCTCGGCAGCGCGGCCGCCGGCCCCGAGCCGCCGGTGCCCCGTTCAGAGGGGGATGGCCGGCCCGGGGCGGTTGAGGGGCGCTCGGGGGCCGTGTGTGGCCCCGCGCCGAGCGCTGACAGCCGCGTGTCGCCCGCAGGGACGGCGCAGGAGGCCCTGCACGATCGGTACCGGCTGGGCTCGCTGCTGGGCAGGGGAGGTTTCGGCAGTGTCTACGCGGGGACGCGGCTGGCGGACGGCGCACCGGTGAGCGGCGGGGCCGGCGGCGGGCGGAGGAGGAGGAGGGTGGGGCTCGACAGGGCGAGCGTGGAGCTCAGCCCGCTGCTCCCCTTGGCTTGCAGGTCGCCATCAAATACGTGTCGAGGGATGGCATCCGGCACTGGGGCGAGCTGGTGAGTGAGCGGGGCCAGCGGCAGAAGCCGGGGCGTGCCGGGCGAGGAGCCGGGGCCCGGCAGGGTGGGAGCCGCCAGGAGCCCGGGAGGGAGAGCGGGCGTGGGGTGAGCTGGGGGAGCAGAGCATCCCGGGCTGGGTGAGGGGTCCCAGAGCCCTGGCACGGCCTCAGCCCCACTGACGGCATCGTGCTCCTCCCGCAGCCCTGCGGTGCCCGTGTGCCCCTGGAGATCGTGCTGCTGGCCAAGGTGTCCGCTGGCTGTGCTGGTGTCATCCAGCTCCTGGAGTGGGTTGAGCTCGCCAAGGACTTCCTGTTGGTGCTGGAGCGTCCGGAGCGCTGCCAGGACCTGTCGGATTTCCTGGCAGAGCGGAGGTTCCTGCCGGAGGAGGAGGCGCGGGGGCTGTTCCGCCAGGTGCTGGAGGCCGTGCGGCACTGCAGCAGCTGCGGGGTCCTGCACAGGGACATCAAGCCCGAGAACATCCTGCTCGACCTGGCCACCGGGCAGCTGAAACTCATCGACTTTGGCTGTGGCGCCTTCCTCCAAGACACAGCCTACACCCAATTTGCAGGTGAGCCCTCGCAGGAGCATCTCATGGCCCAGCCTGGGTGTAGCGCCGGGGCTTCCCCTGTTGCTGCCAAGCATGGGATTAATTCTTCAGCCAAGTTACTTTTGGGTGGGGGTGGGAGGGGATCCAGCTCCCAGCCCTGCTGACCGCCTTCACCACCCACTCTGCCCTGGGCTGGGGCTGGGGCAGCCAGCCCAACAAAAACCCCCATGGGGGTAGCAGAGAGGGGGGTCACACCCCATGCACTGGCCAGTTTGGTGTGCAGGCGAGGAAGGGCTTGGATTGCTTTGCTGCCCTTGATGCCTTGGCATATTAATGCTTTTGGGAGCAATGCAGGCAGGGATGAGAGTGGTTTTTCCCACCATTGTGTGAGTTTTTCTTTTGCATGTCATGATCAGACCTCCCCAGGTCTTCTGCAGCTTTCTTCCACCACCAGTGGCTTCTTTTCCAACCCCAAGTTTGTACACAAGTCACAGCTGGTGGCAAGAGGGCAGCAGGTCACCCCGTGTGCCACTGGTGCAGCCCCCACATGCCCAGGGATGCTGGGACGAGGCTCTGGGAGCAGCAGCATCCACCTGATGAGCTCTGTCTATATTCCACAGGAACCCTGTCCTACAGCCCACCAGAGTGGATCCACCACCAGCGCTACCATGGCGAGGCAGCAACGATCTGGTCCCTGGGCCTCCTGCTGTACCACCTGGTGATTGGGAAGCACCCGTTCAGGAGGGGCCAGGAGATCATCTGGGGGCGAATCTTGTTCCCACGACGGCTCTCTCAAGGTGGATCCTCATCTCTGTGGCATGCAGGGAATACCAGTGTTGGGAGAGAGCAGCAGGCTCATGAGCATCCTGCTCTGGCAGCTGCTGAGGAGGTGGCACATGTCCTGCTCTCCTGCTCTCCTCCAAAACAGAGAATCCATGGGGAAGTTTAGGCACAGCTCCAAGCACACCCAGCATGGCGTGGGCACGGGAACGGGGTGGGCAAAGCAGACGGGACCCTTCTCCAAGTGACTGGTGGATTCTGGTTTCTCTCCTCAGAGTGCCAAGATGTTATTAAGAGGTGTTTGTCCATGCAACCCTCAGACAGGCCATCATTGGAAGACCTCTTCAATCATCCTTGGATGCAGGGTGTTCATGTGCCCTAGAAGATGGGAGAGATCCACGTGCACACTTTGATGCAGGGGCCTGGCAGGTAACAGCTCCACACATCTCTTGGCAATCAGAAGCTAAGCAAATCAGACTTTTTTTTGTGTGCTTGTATCTCTGAGCAGGGATCATCAGAAGGGAATACACAGCTCTTGTGCTGGAGCTGAGCTGGAGACCTGGTGTGGCAAGCACTGGTGGCCACCATCCAGCCTGGTTTTACTTGTCTAGTTCATTGATGGCTGGGGCCCTGGGCAGAACACTGACAGCCTGGTGTGCCCCCAGGGAAGGAGCAGGAGCCCCTGGAGAAGCTGTACCAGGTGGGGCTGCTGCTGGAGACACCAAGGATGACCTCAAGGAAGACAGCCTCTTCTTCTACCTGGCCACTGGCAAGCTGAAGATGATCGATGTCGAATCTGGCACATTCTTCATAGAAACGCTCCACATTTGCAGGTGAGTCCAGAGCCAGGGGGATGCTCCCAGATGTGGCCATTGCACAGCCTGGCTGGGCACCAAAGGTTTCCCACTTCATCTGCCAAGCTGCTTTTTGGCAGGGCTCGGGGGGATGGTCTGGGGTGGTAATGAAATGGGAGTTGGCTCCTGGCCCTGCCAACAGCCCCCACCACCCACCGTGCCCTGGGCTGGGGCTGGAGCTGGGGGCAGGCTGCCCAACCAAAACAAACCCCCCTGGGGGGAGCAGAGGTGGGACTCCAGAAGCTGTGCAGCGACTGGTTTGTTTGGCAGGAGAGGAAGAGCTTGGGCTGCTCCACTGCCCTTGTTTGCCCTGGGTTCCCATTCTTTTGGGGAGCAGTGCAGGGGGAAGGGAAAAAGCCTTGGTTTCCCTCACCCGTGAGTGGGTTTTTCCCTGGCATGGAGAGGTCAGTCCTTCCTTGAGCTCCTGACAGTGATAATGTTGTAACTTTTTTCTTGTTTCCACTTTTTGTTTGTTATGTCTTCTCATTAATTTGCTGTTTGGTTTTTAAAGGAAGAGCTCTCACTGGTGTCCGGTCTGGATCGGGCAGTGCTGGACCAGCTGCGGAGTGGCTCGGACGTGCCCTTGGAGAAGGGTGAGGACATCATTTGGGAGCAGCTTTTCTTGCAGCAGCAGATGCCATGAGGTGGATCCCCATGTTCTGGGCAGGGGTGGGATAACGGCTCTGGGGAGATGGCAGCGAGCACAGGAGCATCCCGCTCTGGGCAGCTGCTGAGGAGGTGGATCTGCCATGGCTGGCTGGAGGCTGGGCACATGTGCTGCCCTCCTGCTCTCCTCCCAAAGGCAGCAATGATGGGGAGCTTTGGGCACAGCTCTGAGCACAGCCAGCACAGCCTGGGCACTGCGGGCGCTTGGGACAAGGGGACAGGAGCCTTCAGCTGACGGGCGGTTTCTGGTTTGTCTTCTTCCAGCCGCGCTCTGCGCATGCTGAGGCTGCTCTGGGCTCTGCCAGGGCTCTGCTGGGGCTCAGCCCCGGCCAGGCTGGGCCTGCTCTGCCCTCCCATTGCTCTGACAGCTTTGCATCAGACGAGCCTGTTCCGAGCACAGCGATGGAGCTTTCTGCTTTGGCAGGTGAGTGAGACTCTCCTGCAGGCCCAGAGATTGCAGTGAGGGATACACATCCAATTGGCAAGAGCCCAAACCCTCCACAGTCCCAGCTGAACACCTGTATCTCCACAGGATGTTCTGTCTGTCCCACTCTTCATTCCTTTTGGGTTGGAATTGTGCAATTGCACTTTCTTCCTCCTCTAATAGTGCCACGAGTGGGCCAAACCTGGTGAGTGGGCTGTGTTCCTAAGGCAGTGCAGTCTGGAGTTGATGAATGAAGAATTGCCCTTCTCCACTTCCAAACAAGAGCTAAAAACCGTAAGTGGGACTTTGCATCTTTAAGAAACCATTGAAAATTTCAAAGGGAATGTACAGATCATTCACGGGTTGAGAAGGAAGGGGATCTTCTTAATGAGATGGGGTTTGGCAGAGTTTAGATTCGCAGTCCTGCTTGGAGCTTGCAGGGCACAATCAATTTCCTATTTCTTCAACCAGAATTTAGAATAACTTAGTATCGGAAACAAACCCCAAAATCTGTTAAAAAAGGCTGCTGAGGTCAGTACGATGGCTCCATGCCATCAGCATCTTGACAAGGTAAATAACTGAGTTCTCTTTTACAAAAGATCGGTTACCTCTTAATTCAAAGTTACAGGAGATTTTTCACTACACACTTGAGTTTTGTTCTTATCGTTCACATTTCATCTAGGTTTTTATTCTTTTTCCTCTTGCCTTTTTTTTTTTTCCTTAAAACAGAAAGCATGTCCTAAAAAAAGAATGTCCTTTGCTCCTGGTTCCCGTGTGAAGCAGCTCCCTTCCCGCTGGCTGAGCTGCTCAGGCAGAGCCTGGCAGCTCCTGGGCCCTGCAGGGCTGAGGCTTTTCCCCATTGCTGTCACAGACTGATGGAGCAGCACTGCTGGACATGGGGACACGCAGAGGGAGCAGAAGCAGCTGCCTTTGTCCCCCTGAAGCTGCAAGGTCCAAACTGTGAGCAGACATGGCTGGAAGAGACTGGCAGGCTCCCTGTTTGCTGTGCTGCCCCACTCGTGAGGGGCCCAGCTTGGCGTGAGGCAGAGGAGAACAAGGGGCAGCTCCTCCCAGCCCCGCAGCCAAGGGACCCCTCCGGCCCCGGGGCTTGGGGCACTGTCAGCACCTGCTGCTTCAGCCACCGCTTCTGCTGGCATGGAGAGCAGCAGCCAAAGTGTGGCTGATCCCGAGGGAGCAGCAGCAGTGCCTGGAGCTGATCCCTGAGTCTGGGGCAGGGCTGGGCCAAGGACAGCCACAGCAGCAGCAGCAGCAGCAAATGGAGCTGACTTTGAACACAGCCCCTGGCACTCTCCCCTCCCGTTTGCAGTGGTGTCCCAGCAGCCTGAGGCACCTGGGAGCCCTCAGTGGCAGCAGGGACTTGAGATGGCAGGCCCTGGGCTCCTGGAGCTTGTGCAAGGAACGCAGGTGGGGCCTCCCTGTCCATATGGAGCCTCCAGATGGAAAAGGCTGCTGTGCCCAGGCAGCTGCAGGGGCAGAGAAATGAGGGTCTCGACCACTTGATGTGTGCCAGCTCCACAGTCCTGGGCAGCAGCCAGCGAGCAGAGGGGGAACAGAGGGCACAGCAAGAGGGACAAAAGCAGTCAAGTGCAGAGAGTGGAGAGAGCGAGCCCTGGCAGAAGGAGCAGCTGCTTCCTTGCTCTCTGCAAGAAAGCTCTTGGCTGTTTCAAAGCACTGAAAGGCGTGAAGGGCAGAGAGGAGGTGACACCAAACAATGCTGCTGTTTTCACACCCTCCCCTCTCAGTGTCCCAGAAGGAATTGGATGAACTGTATTCTTCTCTCTGAGTCATCTCGTTCAGCATGAGCAGCTTAGCACCAGGAGCTAAAGGAGCTGAAGGCTTAGGCCACAAGTGCTGACCAAGAGGGAACTTTCTGAGGAAAGTAATGCTGCTAATGTGGAGCTAGCTGAATGCAGCAGATAAAATCCTGGAAATACAGAATCCTTTCAGTTGGAAAAGACCTCTGAGCTGATCAAGTCCAGCCATTCACCCAGCGCTGTCCAGCCCACCACTAAACCACGTCCCTGAAGCACCAAGGCCTGAACAAGAGGCCTGACTGAGGCCTGAACAACAGGCCCTGAGCCAAAGGTGACTTCTCAATCAACCTTCCTACCAAATGGTCATCTTTGTATCTGCTCATTAATGAAATACGCATGATCATTAACATTGTGATAGATGTATCCACTCATTAGTGAATCATGTATTTAGAAGAATTCTGTATTTAGAAGCAGGACAAGGCCACAAAATCTGACATCTGGCCTGGTTTGGGGGTGTATGGTCAAAGTCAACTCCCTTGGTTCTTCTTTGAGCCCTGGCCAGGCTTTAGCAGAAAGCAAGAGGAGAATGAAACCAGATGTTGCTGCACTAGAAGTGCTGTCAGTTTGTTTATTCAGCACTATCAAAGCTGGGCCCTCTCCCAGCCAGGTTGGAAGCCTCACCTGTGGGTGGACACAGCTGCAGGAATTCCCAGTGTCCAGGAGTGGCTCTGCAGTCCTTGGCTGTGACAGCTCCCCCAGCTGATGTGTGGGTGTGGCTGATGGTAAAGTCTGAGGGTAACTGGTGATGGATCTTTCTAAATCCTTATAGGCAATCTTTGGTAGTGATGATTGGGTGCATTGCTGAGCTTCTCCTTTTGTGATTCTTTGCTGCTTTCAACTATAGGAAATAACACTGATCCCTTCAGTTGGTGTCTGTGTCTTTAGTGCTGCCACTGCCCAGTGGCAAAACAAAATGGGCATAGTCTGTCTGGATCACCACAAAATGTCACTTTTTAAATGTAAATATAAAGAATCAGTCCGGTCTGAAATTCCTCAATGGGAACACCTTCCCTATGGTTCACTGTCTCTGTAGTGGGCTGATGTGGGAGCACCGTGTGAGCAATGGGGACGTTGGTTAAAAGCAGCTGAACCGCTGGATGTATTAAAATGCATCCAAACATTGTGTTTGAAAAAGGAAAAGAACTTGTGGGTTTGGGAAGACCAGGATGCATTTTGTTAACAGCATATTGGAAACAGCACCAACAGAAGGAACAAGAGTTGTTGGAACGCTCCCACATGGAATCAAAGAAGAAGGTTTTAATCCTGAGCTCAGATTTGTTTGTTCAAGTGAAATAATACTGCTACTTCTACTAATAATATAAATAAATAAATAACTATTAAAAACCACAGAAATAGATATGTTTCTATCCAATTAAAAATCAATGATGTGACATAATGCCGATAATACTAATTTGTTAGCTTTGGCTGCTTAGGAATGTAACTCCAAACACCCTACAGAAAATGACTGGGCAGGTTTCGAATGCCAGTGGTAAACATTGTGAAATTGTTTACAGTAACTACAGGAGGAAGGGATGAAATTGGCTATTTTTATAGGGTTTGCTGATACTGTGATTTGGAATGCTTTGTCTGTTACTGTGCAAAAGAAAGAGATTAAGACTGCTGGGATTTTCATGTACCAGACAATCTACAAGCTGCAGGATTGGTTGAACGGATGAAGGGGTTGTTCAAAGATCACTTGGAAAAATGAGGAGATAGGAACGTGTCCTGATGGAGAACCCATCTCACAGATGTGCTCCATATCCTTAACAATGGCCCACGGGGGAAATAGAAACCCCCTTGATGTGCATGGCTGAACCCAATTTGCAAATCCAACCACGGACAGTGAGACTTGGCCTTCCTGGGAAATTGTTCTGGGTGCGATGGCTCCTTGCAGGGCCACCCCAGAGGCTGCAGGGCTGGACCTTATTATTGGAATTAATTAGGATAAATCTGAAGCAAACAAGAGTTATCAATACCAAAACAGGAATTCAGATTCCTCCAGGACACTTTGGTTTGATAACTGCTCACTGGAGCTTGGCCTTGCAAGGTGTTCATGTCATGGGAGGAGGAACTGATGCAGATTATCGAGGAGAAATTCAAGCAATTCCGTTAAACAATAGTGAAGAAGATTGGATTATTCAACCACATGACAGGGTTGAGTATTACAAGTATTGATATTACAGTTTTAAAACCAATTGTGAAAAAAGGAGATCCACCTCAAATCACCACTGCTTGTGGAGATAAAGTGTTTGGATCAACCAGTCCTAACAATGGAGCCAAGGTGTGGGTCCAGAGGCCAAATGGCCCTCCCGAGCCAGCTGAAGGAACAGCTCTGGGGAAAGACAGCACAGTTTTAATCCTGAAACCTGGGCAAGAATGATGGGAATACGTCCCTGCAGCCAAGTGTTCAATGGGAGAACAAGTAGATTTTATAGGATGTTGTTTTACAGATCCTGCCAGACCAAATCTCCTGTTTGCCCCAACGGTCCCTTGGGAAAATGCTCTGATCCACGGGGCTCGATGTGAGCACTGATGTGACACTGAGTGCCTTCCACACGAATTCCAAGCAGGAGCCTGCGTGCCCCTCAAGGACTGGGACCCAGCACCTCTCCAGCCGAAGGGGAAAGGACCCCACCAAGTCTTGTTAGCCACAGACACCGCGGTAAAGCTGAACAGCAAAGGACCTTGGGGGCATAATTAGGGAATTAAAAAGGAGCCAGCTCCATGGACAATGGAATTATTGTTCCTAACCCAAATGAGACTGAGGAAAAAGAATGAATAACCTTGTCACTAAAGTACTGCTGATGTCTGTAAGTTGTATCTCGATAGTCAACCAGAATTTTTGTTCACCAGAAACACCTCTAGAGTTTCACCAAGGGATTAGTCATGAAAATTCTTATGGAAATATAAAGATCAAAGTAGCCAAAATACTCCATGTAACTAATTGCTGGGTGTGCTCTCAACTAATGTTGGCAGGAACGGGATTCCCTTGCAGGGCCCACGCTATGGGGTGGCCAGAACTCTCTCAATGGGCTCTGACTCGTAATGGAGCCGGTGAAGGGATAATTAAAGAAAAGTGTGCTGTGGAACAGAGGAATACATTGATTCAGTTTTCCAGGATTCACTAGGATTTGCCTTCAGGAGAAACCAAACCCTGTTCTAGTTAGAGGCCACAATGTGAAAGGATTTCTGTGCTTGAACATCACTCCCAATGTCACTAGAGCTTGGGGTGCTGGAGCTGCTCAGGGTCAGTGTTACACCACTCTCAGCTGCAGTGCCACCGTTTTGGATACTTTGGCAACAACCACAGGGAAGAGTTGGGGCCAAGAGAACATTTTCCACCCCAAGAGTGCCTTTGGTTTCAGAAAGCCAAAGATTCTGGTTCACCCTGTGCCCCATGTGCATTGCCTTGTCCTATGGAGTTTACATTAATGAGCTAAATGGATTATTAGGAGAAGTAGCAAATGATACTGCTAAAATATTGAATAGCACATCCTGTGAGCTCCACCAAACACAAATGGGGCTCTACAGAACCGCATGGCCTTAGATGATCTGCTTGCTGTCCAGGGAGGAACCTGTGCTCTTCTAGGACAGGAATGTTGCACTTGTATCAGTGATGGGTTTGAAGTGCAACAGTCAGGAATGCCCTCGATAGAAAGAGCAGTAGAAGAGTGGCAGAAGGAAGGGAATTCTTCCTGGTGGGATTGGCTCCATGGCTGTCACATTGGAGGCTGCTGCGAAATGTATTTGTGGCAGTCACTAATCATTGCAGTGTGTGCACTTGGTGTGTTATGATTCCATGGCAGAGTTGTTGTAACACTTTGTGCTGAGAAATGGAGCACTGAAACTTGTCTGAAAAGAGACACAGTCTCAAGAAAATTGGGGGATTTGATCAAGAACAGGGAATAGCCCTTATTAGTTAATTAAGCATGTTTTAAAAGGAATGGAAATTATAGCTCTGAGTAATGAACTTGAACAGCACTTAACTGAAGAACAAGAGACAATGCCTTTACGCATAATACCAAAATCTAAGACTCTGTTATGGAAAGAATTGTTATGAAGGTTGTAGTTCATCCGTAGGTCAAAGGACCCATTGAATTACTGAGGCCTGAACAATAGGCCCTGGGCCAAAGCTGACCTCTAGATGAACCTTCCAGCCAAAGGTTATCTTTGTATCTGCTCATTAAGAAAGTTTATTAGCAATATGATCTATGTATCTGTTCGCTGGTGAAACCTGGATTTCCCTTTCTGTATTTAGAAACTGGACAAGGCCATATCTGCCTTGGTTTGGGGGTGTATGGTCAAAGTCAACTCCCTTGGTTCCTCCTTGAGCCCTGGCCAGGCTTTGGGAGAAACCAAGAGGAGAATGAAACCAGATGTTGCTGCACTAGAAGTGCTGTCAGTTTGTTTATTCAGCACTGTCCAAGCTGGGCCCTCTCCCAGCCAGGTTGGAAGCCTCACCTGTGGGTGGACGCAGCTGCAGGAATTCCCAGTGTCCGGGACCGGCTGTGCAGTCCTTGGCTGTGACAGCTCCCCCAGCTGATGTGTGGGTGTGGGTGATGGTAAAGTCTGAGGGTAACTGGTGATGGATCTTTCTAAACCATTATAGGCAAGCTTTGGTAGGAATGATTGGGTGCATTGCTGAGCTTCTCCTGTTGTGATAATTTGCTAATGATCATGTGCTTTGCTGAGCTTCTCCTTTTGGAATTCTTTGCAGTTTTGCATTCTATAAATGACACTGTTCCTTCAGTTGGTGTCTGTGTCTTTGGTGCTGACCCTGCCCACGGCAAAACAGGGCCCCCTCCTGCCTAAGTGTTCCCTGGGAAGTCAAAAACCATCACCCCAGATGTCCCCCCTTCCTCCTTGCTCCCCCCACTGTATATACTGAGCATGATGTCCTATGGTGTGGGATATCCCCGGGATCAGTTGGGGTCACCTGTCCCCCTGTGTCCCCTCCCAAGCTCCCGCGCACCCCCAGCCCCTCCCCAGCGTGGCCGGACGAGGGGCAGGAAAGGCCTTGGCTCTGTGCAAGCTGAGCGAGAACAAAACCATCTGTGTGTGCTCAACGCTGTGCTCAGCACAGCCCCAAAGCACAGCCCCAGAGGAAGCCCTGGCAAGGAAATTCCCTCTGGCCCAGCCCAGAGCAGCAGCCCATGGCCATGCGCCATCCCCACGGCTCCACAGCTCCATTGTGACCGTGACAATGCCCAGCACAGCACAGCCAAGGTTGTTTGCCATGGAGCCAACCTCAGCCAAGTGTCTCCTGCAGGTTTTGGTGGCATTGGAGAGTGGGCAGGGGCTCTGTGCTGGTTGCCATGGCAACCTCGGTGCCACTGTGGCCCTGTGGTGGTTGCCATGGCACCCGACCCCAGCAGGGTCTCAGTGCAAGTGTCCCTGGCATCAGTCCCTGCCAGGGGTTTCCATGGCAAGCGCCATGCCAGGTGACCCAGGGCTGGTGTCCCAGTGAGGGTTGCCATGGAAACTGTCCCCAGCACTGACCCTTTCTGTGTGGCTGACCTGGCCTTTGGCCCTGGCCCTGGGCTTTGCTGCTGCTCCGCGGCGCCTGCCCAGCCAGCGCGGCACAGGCCAGGTGGCCATGGCACAAGCCCCCAGCACCGCATCCCCTCTGCCTCTGGGCACTGCCACCAGCCCTGAGCAATGGCTGCTGCCGTGGGCTCAGCGCAGTGTCCATGCCTACAGCCCCTGGCAATGGCCAGTGCAGGCTGCCATGAGAATCCACCAGCACAGCTGGCCCAGGGCAGGGCTGCAGTGCCCTTCCCAGCAGCCTGTCTGCACAGCAGCACTGCCAGGCCTCTCTGCATTTCCCTTCCCCTCACCCTTGGCTCACTCACACACCTCCCAACAATTCACTGCCTGCTTTCAGCTGCAAGGAGTTCAAAGCTTCTCTGTCCTTCAGCAGTTGGTCTAACTCTGCCTTCAGCCAACCCTGGATTTGTGTTTATTGTAGAACTTCCTGTGTGTCTAAAACATTCCTTGCAGGGCTCTGCCCTGGGGAAGGGGAACCTCCTCGGTGGCAGCTTGGGCTTGGCTCACACTTGAGGAGGGTGTCTGTTTTCAGTGGGGATACTTAGGATTTCTGGATTGCTTCCAAAAACCCCAAGAAAACTCCTCTTTGCCTGAGTGCAGGCAGTTCTGCAAGCAAAGCAGGTCCCAGGTGAGTGAGGGGAGACAGGATGGGGGTGGGGAATGTGGAGCAGGGCTGTCCACACTGGGTCAGACCTCAAGGCACAGCTTCTGTGACCAGGCCAGACCTCCTCAGGAGACACCGTGGATCAACGTCAGTCACAGAATGCTGCAATCACCTCTTCTCTAAAGGGAAAAATACACTCTTAAAAATAGGAATGTGGATTTCTTAGAAGGTCTTTGAAATATTTCTCCATAACTATAAAAAAACCTTCCTAATGAACAGCACTAGGCCAGAGGGAAATCAAGGCAGAGCCATCGTTTGTTAGAACTTGTTTGATCCTAATGAGCCCCATGGTGCATTTGGAGCTGAGCCCTTGAACCTCAGGGCCTGAGAGGAGATTGCACAAACCTTTCCAAGAGTCAAAGTCAGAGGAAAAACCCAAAGTGTCTCAAAGGATTCATGGGTCCCACTGAGGTCCATCCCCACCATGGACTCCTTGGCAGAGGGAATTGGAGGCCACAATTGCACAAACCTCAGAGCCTCCGTGTCAAAAGGAGAATGAAAAGTAACTTAAAAAAACTGAAGCACCTTGAAGCATTAATGAGCCCCACTAAGTGTTGGTACTGACAAAGAATCTCAAGGGACTCATTAGAGCAGATAATTGGAGGCCAGGATTGCACAAACCTCTCAGGGACTCCAAGGCAAAAGCAAAACCCAAAGTCCTTTGAAAAACCTGCAGTCCCTGGGAGCACTGAGGAGCCCCCCAGGGCCATTCCTGCCAAAGGCTCCCCAGGGACTCGTTCCAGCAGATCCCTGAGGCCAGGAGTGCAGGGAGGCCAAGGCTCTGTGCAGGCAGCTCAGGTGCTGAGCACAGCCTGGGCTGGCTGGAGGCAGCAGAAAGGCCAAGGCCTGAGCCCCAGCCCTGGGGAAGGCAGATCCTGTCCCTCCTGCCCTGCTCAGGGCTCTGCCGGGAGCACTGCGATGTGGGGTGGGGATGCTGAGGGCAGGACAAGGGGTGACAGTGCCCAGCCTTGCTGGGGCTGTGCCAGGAGGGCCCAGGGCCTCAGCACAAGGTGTCTCCTCACCGTCCTTGGTGCCAAAGTAGAGCCAATGAATTACACAGTCCAATTGCAATTGGGTAAAATGCGTCAGGAAACCTCCTGGACGTGGGGCCGAGCCTTAGCTGCTGCTCTACTTCAAAGCAGAACTCAGCTGTGGGGCATCAGCAAAATCAGTCCCTGTGAGCTGCTCTGTGGTCGACCCCACCAAGTGCCACATTCCAGGAAGCACACACATGAAAGGAGGGGTTGATTTGAATAATTACCTCATTTCTCTTTGTAAAACTTTACAGGATTTGCAGCAAGCAGTGGAGATGTCCAGACCGAGGGGATTGGACACACAGGGCACGAGTTCCAACAGGAGATTGGGTCTGCTTGAAAGGCTGGGGAACTGCTCCACTCCAGCCACAGTGGAAGGGACCTTCCCAAGTACTATTGACAACTTTTTACAATGCACAGCTCCAGATGGGACCTCCTGGGGACTGGAAGAAATCTGGACCAAACTTCCTTCATGGGTACCCAGCTGAACTTGGTTAAAACATCTGTTTATAATCAATAACATCATAATTGCTGTGTGGTTTAAGCTTGTATCAAGATTCAGTGTTGTAGCTGCTTTAATGCCTTACGCTATAAAATGAAATACAGATACTGAGAGACCATTTCCCATCAGGAACTTAGTCTCAAGAAATGGCAGGACATGATGAGGACAGGAGAATAGAACACCATTTTACTCACTTGACAAGGACCGTAGAACAGAACATTTCCTCTTATCAAGGACAGTAGAAAAGAAGGGCACAGCCTCGGAGGAATAGATAAAGGATGGAACTTAGGCAAACAGAAGTCATGTGAAATGCAAGCAGGATGCCGGCAGGATGTCACAGAGCAGGCTGTGAGGTCACAGAGTGCACTGTGTGACATCACTGAGTGGGTTGTGACATCACAGAGCTGACTGTGACATCACAGTGAAGGCTGTGACATTACAGATGTGTGGGTAACACAGAGCAGGCTGTGATATCAAAGAATGGCTGTGTGACATCCCAGAGTGGGCTGTGACATCACAGGGGCTGTGTGAGGTCACTGGGGAGGTCACTCTGCCCCACTCCCCCCTCACAGCTCCTGCTAGAGAAGTCCAACGCTGCTCGTGCACAGCAGGGTCCCCTGTCCCCCCGGGTCCCCCCCTGCCCCCCAGCGCCACAGCCTCCCCCAGAGGATGTTCCACAAGATTGACCCCCAGAGCCTGACACGGGGACAGAGCGGTGGAGAGGGTGGGAGAGGGGGACAGGGATTTCCTGGCAGTGTCCCCGTGTCCCCCAGGTGAGAGCCATCGGCCTCTTCCTGCTGCGGCCCCAAGCCCAGCTTGGAGCTAAACAAAGGGCGCTGGCTCGGGGTCATCCCCCGGTGGGGGCTGTGCACACCCTCTGCCCCCTCCCCAAATTCCCTCCTGGGGGCAGCAGGAGCTGGGTCAGGAGCCCAGTGGGGAGGGAAAAGGCGTGACACTGGCATGGGGGGGGCACACACGCTCTGGGGGACACACATGACCCCTGGGGACCCCCCCTCACCTGCTCCCACAACAACAGGTGGAGGAACCCCAACATGGAGCCCCCAAACCCCTGGCAGAATCTTCGGGGCAGGGTCTGGTGGCAGCTTTGGGGGTCTGGGGGGTCACTACTGCCCTGAAACCCCTCCCAGCCCCACAACCAATGCCAGACCTCTCAAACCACCTCACAGCTTCCGCTAGGATCCCCCAAGCCAGTCTGTGACACATAAACGGCCCCAAGAGACACCAGAAGCCCTTTCCCATCTCCCCAAGACCCACCCAATACCTCTCCAAGCCACACACCCCAGCCTTGACCCCAAACCTCCCTCACAGACCCCACCAAGACCCCTCTCAGCACCACAGATGTCCCCAAGAACCAAAAAAGCCCCTCCCAAACCCCACAGAATCCACAAATGCCCCTCCCAGCCCCCCATGGCACTGACCAGGAGAGGCTGGTGGACAGGAACATCCACAGCCGGGAGCAGCTTGGGCACTTCAGTAGTGATTGGGGCACTTGGAGGGGCACACCCCAAATGGGCAGACGCAGGCCAGGGACTGGGACAGAAAACCAGAATCCCTGGAGAACAGATGGGCTCAGGTGGACACGTTCTGCTGCCACAACTATAAGATCGTGGCACTGTCCCTTGGCCTGGGCAGCCCCAGAACACCCAAACCCTCCATGAACCCCAAATTCACCCTCAAATCCCAGGAAAATGGTGCAGATTTCAATCTCTTTGTTTCATTTCTTTATTTTTACCCCAATTTTGCTAGTTTTGACAGGATGAAGAAGGAAATTATTTAGGTTGGAAAAGACCTCCAAGATCCTCCAGCATTGCTTGATGCCACCAGAAGAAACAATTGGAAAGAGCAGGTGAGATTTTTTTGGGTGTAACGTTAATAAATCAGCTCCTATGGATGTTCCTGCCCCTGAGTTTGCCCAGCTGGCTACAGTGAATCTGAGGAGGTGGAAGCCACCAGCTAGGTGTCCTCCCAGTGTTGCTCACAGGGAGTGTGGGTCACCAGGGCTCTGCCCAATGTGGGTTGTCTGAGGGGTGATGAAGTTGGAGCAGCGCACAAAGCTCTTCCCACACTCAGAGCATTCGCAGGGCTTCCCTTAGCGGTGCCTCTGCTGGTGTCGGGTCAAGTCAGAGCTCCTGGAGAAGCTCTTCCCACACTCGGGACACTCATAGGGCCTCTCCCCAGTGTGGATGCGCCGGTGGGTGATGAGGTGGGAGTTCTGCTTGAAGCCCTTCCTGCAGTCGGGGCAGCGGAAGGGCCTCTCCTCTGTGTGAATCCGCTGATGGACGAGGCGATCGGAGCTGGTCCGAAACCTCTTCTCACACTCGGAACACTCATAGGGCCTCTCCCCTGTGTGGATCCTCTGGTGGCGGATCAGGTGGGATCTCTTGCTGAAGCCCTTCCCACATTCCCCACACTTGTAGGGCTTCTCCCCATCATGGAGCTGCACAGGGAACACCAGGGTCGAGCTCTGGCTGGAGCTCCAGATGCCTTCCCAGCACAGCGTGTGTCTTTCCTCCTCGGAGCGCCCTGGGCTGGGTTTGCAGCCCCTCCTTGTGCGGCATCTCTGGGGCTTTTCCTCCCTCTTGAACTCCTGTGTCATGGAGCCGCTCAAAACAGCCTCTTCCACCAGGTTCTGCCCCAAGGCTCTGCCCTCCCTGGTCTCCGTCTGCAGCTCATTGCCTGGGGAGGAAGGACAAGGAGAGGATGGCATTTGCCTCCGTGCCACAGGGAAGGGGAAGGACATGCCCCCAGTCTGTCCCTGCAGGACAGCATCGGCAGCGGGGTTGTCCTGCAGCCGGGGGCGATGCTGGGCTGGGACATGGAGCAGAAGAGAGGGGGGAAAGGGGCACTGACTTCCTCCTCACCTGCCTGCGTGTCCTGGGGCATCTTCCTCTTCCTCACGGCCTCCTTCTCCATCCAGCCAAGGTTTGGGAAAGGGAAATCCTGATTTGGGGGAAAAAAGGGTGTGAGTGCTTTGGGCGGGGTGTTCCTCCTGCCCAAGTCCAGCTCTAGAAGTCACTGAGAGTTTTGTGTCCATAAAATCCTCCAAAAATCACGAGGGACCCCAAAAAAAGCCTCCCAGGAGTTCCCCCATTCCAGTCTCCTGTTTTGGGGAGCTGGGGTTCCCCCTTCTCAAAGCTGATTTGGCTCCCATGGGTCCTGGGGATCCCCCTGCTCTGGGCTCCTGCTTAGGGATGCCGTGGGCTTTCGCTGGTCCCAGGGGTCCCTTCTTCCCTGATGCTGCTTTGGCTTCCAGGGCTCCCAGGGTCCCTCTCTTCAGGCTCCCCCACACTCCAGGCACTCGGGGCTTCCCCCTCTCTCCGCCGCCCCTTACAGCGTCACAGTGTCCCGGCCCTGCCTCATCTCCAAGCTCCCCCACCCCTCCAGGCTGCCGAGGGTCCCCCAGCTCCACTATCGCCCCTCTCTGCTCTCTCCACTCTGAGAGTCCTGTGTTCCACCCCCCCAGCTCTCCTGGGGATCCCCAAAACCAATGTCCTGTCCCACCAATAGTGGGTAATTCCCACATGGACCCCCCCCCAAAATTCCCCAAAAATGCATTAATGGGTCAGTTTTGGAGTCCTGCAAGATCCAAACTTTCCCTCCGGTAAAGAAAATCCTCACGAGGGACATGCAAAGATATCTGGGACTCAGTTCCAGAATATGTGAATTCCAAACACTCCTCCAGAAAAAAACAACCCTCTTGAAGACACCCAGATAGATTTGGGGCGAGCTCCCCCTCCTTGGTCACCTGTGGAATGTGGGGGAGCAATGATCCCAGAGCTGGGGGTGCTGAGGACACTGTGGGTGGTGAAACCTCATGGTTCTCCTCCTCTCTCCTCTTCCTCCTGCTCTTCCTCTGCTCCCACCCAAGACCCCCCTTCCCCACCCTCCTCTGCCCCATGGCTGTCGCAGCACAGGCTGCTGAGATTGGGGAACCCCGATCAGCCCCAGGGATGGACAGGGGGCTTGGGGATCCCCCCAGTGCAGATCCACCTCCCCCAGAGTCCCAGGGAATTGCTCTGGGGATCGAGTGCTGGGGAACAGGGCTAGACCCCCATGGAACCACCCTTCTTCCATCCCAACCCCACCTTTCCCTCCCCTCTCCTCCCCTTTCCCAACCATTCTCCCAATCCACAGACGCCTCCCAACTCAATTTCCGTGTCCCATCCCCCTCGCGCTCTCTTTGGGGGTCCCAGACCCCTCTTTCCCCCTGTTCTTCTGTCCCTTTCACCATAGCCCCCTCAATCCCCAAACCCTCATTCCACATGCTTGGTTTTGGGGCTTCCAGGCACCTCCTGCCCGCTTTGGGGGTCCCAATCCCCATTTTGCTCCGTTTGGGGTCCCAGCCCCCGCCCCCCTTCTCACCGCGCCCCCCGCTCACCCCGCGGCCGGGGGCACTGCCAGCACCACCAGTACGGCCCCAGCTGCCCCCACACGGCCCATGCCCAGCGCCGGGCAGCTGCCCACAGCCCCAAAGCAGCCGCGCTCTGCCCTGGGGGGGTCCCCAAAGCGGCCCCGCCCCGCGCGGCACTGCGAGCACCAGGCCGGAGCAGTGCGGAGCGCGGGCGGGCGGCATCAGCCGTGCCCGGGCAGGGCCGGGCCCCGCGGGACAGCTCCCCCCGCACTCGGCCCCAACGGGACAGCGCCCAGCGGGGGGGCCCGGCCTGCCCGCCCCACACCTCCCCCTCCCCAAATTCCGCTCCCGCCGCCGCTGGGGCCCAGGGGGGCGCACCTGGGCTCCAGAGCTGCCGGAGACACGTGTCCCCCGCTGCCACTGCCACCCCCGAAGGATTAGGGTACCCTCGCCTTCATCACCCCCAACCTTCGCCTGGCTCATCCCAGGCCCCAGCCCACCCATCCCCCTCCCCCACACTTCAGCCCACACCCCAATCCACATCCCACCCTGCCCGGGCCCCAGCCCACCCCATCCCACTTCTCCCGCCAGCCGCCACTAAGAACCCCAAAAATCCGCGTGCCGGGGACTCCCCAATATCCCCCCAAGGCCATTTGCGACTCACATTTGGAGTCCTGCAACATCCAAACATGCGCCCCCTCCCCCACAAAAAAAAACCAAACAAAGCCTCCCAGGATCAACCAAAGATATTTGGGGCTCGGTTCTGGAGTCCTACAAGCTCCAAAAATCCCCCCCTCCCAAAAAGAACCCCACGCACCACACAAGATCTTTGAGGCGAGCTCCCCCTGCCCGGTCACCTGCGGGATGCGGGGGGCGATGCTCCCGGGGCCGAGGGTTGCGGACAAAGAGAGCGATGGACACACGTGGCAGCTCCTTTTCCTGCTTCTCTTTCTGCTCCACCCCCTTGATCCCTCCTCTTCCTCCTGCTTCTCCTCCTCCATCTCTCCTCCCCACCTGGGCTTCCCCTTCCTCTCTCCTTCCTCCTCCTCTCCTACTCCTCCTCCTGTTCTTTGGCATTCCCATCTCGGCTGTGTCTGACATCACCCCTGGGGCTATCCCGTGCTGTGAAAGCTGCAGGGCTGCAGGGGCAGCCGGGAATTTTGTTTTCCAAATCTCTGGGCTCAAAGGAAGCTCTGTGAAATCCGTCATGGACAGGAAAAGAGAAATGGCAAGTGATGGAAATGGACACCACTTTGGACTCCGTTTATCCCTCTGGATTGCAAAAGCTGACAGACCCCGAGCGCCGGCGGACACCCGTCCCTGCCGTCAGGTCGCAAGGGCTCAGAGGTGCGGCTGGTGGGGCTGGAAGCTCCGTGCAGCAGCTCCGCTGCCGCGGCCCAAAGCTCGGGCTGGAGCGTGGGGTGTGGGACACAGCCCCGTGCTGGGGGCAGAGCCGCTGCTGGGGCCATCGCTGTGTGCAGGGCATCCTTTGTGGGCCTTGTGCAGCTCCAAGGTGCCGAGGGCTCGCCGAGGCTTTCTGGGGCTGTCCCTCGTCCCCAAATCTGTTGGGTTTAATGGCCGAGTGCGGCACCCCCGTGCCCTGTGGCAGCAGCCGGTGCCGGGCCACAGCCCCGGGAGCCGAGCTAATGCCCGGCCGTGCCCGGGAGGGACTGAGGGCAGGGGAGTTCAGAAGGCTCCCCGCACCCCTCGCTGAGCACGGAAATGTATTTTAGTGCATGGGAGCGATTTTCCGGGGTTCCTGGGCTCTGTGGGGCCGAGGCGGCGGCAGCGGGACCCTCGGGGCCCGGCCCGTGGGGGCGGCCGGGGCTGAAAAGTGCTTGGCGGCCCCAGCGCGGTGCGTGAGGGCTGAGCGGAGCTGTTGGGAACAAGCCCCGGAACCGCCGCGGTGCCTGAGGGCTCAGAGCGGGGAGAGGCCCTGCGAGTGTGGGCAATGTGCGATGAGCTTCAGCCACAGCTCCAGCCTGATCTGCCACCAGAGGATCCACACCGGGGAGAGGCCCTGCGAGTGTGCCGAGTGTGGGAAGAGCTTCATCCTCTGCTCCAACTTCATCACCCATCGGAGGACCCACATTGGGAAGACACTTGGCTGGTGATCCTTTTTCTTTTTTTTTTTGCCTCAAGTTTCTTTTGATACTCTTTCATTTATTCTAAAGACACACTACTGCGATAAAAATTAACAAATTGATCAAAGTCATCTAAAGCCTCCCTCTTTACTAGTGTTTGGGGGGAATCTGGGATTCAGGGAAATATTTGGGAGTATTTGGGGGCTTTGCGGGTATTTGGTGTAGTTTTCTCCATTGCTTTGCACTCCTAAATACGAGAGGGATCAATCTGTCACTTCAAAACCACTCAGTGCCACTGAAACCTACTCAATGCCAGCCCAAAATTACTGGATTCCACAGCCCCTGAGGGTGGAATGGAGTTGGAAGGGGGTGTGGTGAAGTGGGATGCAGATCAGGAGGGGTGAGATGGGCATGGGGTGGGGCAGGATGGTAGGGATGGTACTATGAATAAATTCACAAGCTGAAATTTTAGCAACATCATATTGAACATTTATTTATAGAGCAAAGGCAAAAACAGCTGGACACTTAGCAATTTTGCCAGAGGCACAATCCATTCATTTTACTGTGAGCTTAAGTACTTTCTCTAGTTGTTACATATTCATTAAGCCTAGAAGGAAATTTACACTTCACCCAACTCCCCCACTCCAATCCCTGCCCCCTTCTGCTAGCGTGGCGCCTGTCTTGGAGTCTTGGACCCTCTGGATTGCCTCAGAATTGAAGGCAGAAATCCTCCCATCGATGTTTCCTCAGTTCCAACTTAATTTGTAGGTGACAGTTCCTTTGGGAGGTGTGAGTCAAGGTAACAGACTTCCTGGGATGCCTGTGGTTATCTTCTTTGTTTCTTTAACATGTCTTGATCCCTGGCCCTGTGTTATATCAACTTAAAAGGCATTTATTACCATGTATTTATTACTACATTTTCTAACATATTACAACTATTTCGAAGCTACCATTCACCCCAACCTTGTTTCTACTTAATTATATTTTATCTTAACACTATTTTTTACACAGTACATTATCACTTGTAAATGTTAAATTCATATATGCGCAAGCCAGCATTTATCATTCACTCATTTATCACAAGGGGGTTTGGGAGGGGTGGAATGGGGGAAATAGGGTTTGGGAAGGGGTCCTTGAAGTCCAAGAGGGGTGGGATGGGTTGGGGTGTGGATTGGGAGAGTGGGGCAGGGTGTGGAATGAGACAGCCAAAGGCTGGCAATGATGGAGGGAGGGGGAACTTGTTCCTGACTGAGTTTTTGGGTCTTCCACATTCCTGAAGGGGTTTTGGGGCAACCCATGTTTTGGAGGCGGTTTTGGGGCAGTCCCCAGTTCTTGGGGGTTCACGAGAGCAGCTCCATGGAGCTCTGTTGCTGGGGTGGTTGCCCTGGGCATGAGCTCTGAGCTGTACCCAGAGTCTGTTGCCTCAGTGCTGGAGAGCAGAGAAATGATGAATGGCCCCAAACATCTGGAGTGTGTGTTTGGGGGGACAGGGCAAGTTCTGCGTAGGTGGGGCAGTCACTGCCCCACCCTCAGCCACTGCAGCCTCTGGTCCAGCCCCAAAGTGGCTGCCAAGCCCCTGGCACCCCAAAAACCCCACCTGTGAGAGGGACCAGAGCAGGTAAAGGCTGTGACACAGGTGTGACACTGACACATCCCATGGCCCTGGAGCTCACAGCAGCTGAGATGGCACTGGATCCAAGGCTGGGACTGTGGATCCTTCCATGTTGCTTTAAATTTTGCCGAGTACCTCATCCTCTAATTTCAAATCTAAAGTTTTGAAAGGAGCTATACAGAGAATTTGGTATTTTGCTGGATTTTGTAGTTCTGTTTAAACTCTGTAACTTCATAGCTATAAGTTTAACTTTTTGCTCAGTTGCTTACCTATTAGTCTGCAACAGGAAACTGCTTGAGGGCAAAGAGAACCAGGGAGTGGGAAGATCAGTGAAAACTGCACACCCGTGGTCCAGTTACAAGGACCTGCACTCCCTGGAACACTAAATGAAGGAAATAAGAGGAAGTTAGGACAGTGCCTAACTAAAGAGGAATGCCAGGGCCTCACAGCAATAAGATAAGAGAGCCTTAAGTCAGCACGTGTGACCTGGGCACGCATCAAGAGCCACAACATGGAACTGACCCCCAAAAGGGGCTATGGCTCCGGACAATGGACAATGCATGTGGATGAGGTACGGAGTGGGCAGGACTTTGGGGGGAATTCAGGAAGTGTCGTAGTGTAAAGGATCCAGAAACTCGTGAGAAAACTGCCGAAGTGGTCGTGTGCAAGGCAGGTCACCCTGGGATAAAGGAATGCTTTCTTAATAGTGTCACACTGTTCAGTCGATCTCTGTGAATCAGAACGATATTTTATAGACCAGCTGTGTTGGTTTTGCTTAGCCCAGTTTCACTAATGGGTGGGTGGGTGTGCACAAAGATGGCTCCTGTGTGTTCTGTGTGAATATTCTGAAAGTTTTTACCATGTCCAGCTTAGCCGATCTCTGATGGCTCTGAAGATGATGGACATGCTGCTGGCCAAGTCTGGGCCAATTAGAGATGTTAGTTATGCCTCTGTGAAAACATATTTAAGAAGAAATCAAAACAATGTGAGCACGTGCTTCTTTTTAGCCAGAGAAGGAGGAGGAGGAGGAGAGAATATGTGAGAGAAAATGACATGGAGACACCAAGGTCAGTGGAGAAGTTGGGGGAGGAGGTGCTCCAGGCGCCAGAGCTGAAAACCCTCTGCCAGCCATGGTGAAGACCATGGTGAAGCAGATTGTTGTCCCCCTGCAGCTCATAGAGTCCAAGAGGGGTGCAGAGATCCACTCACAGCCCGTGGGGAGTTCCCCACGCCAGAGCAGGTGGATGCCTGGAGGAAACTGTGATCCAGTGGGAGTCCCAGAAGAAAGAAAGGCCTTGCTCCCAGGGTGGAACAGCCTGGCCTCAGAGTTCTGCAGCCCATGGATGAGGGACTCATGTTGCAGCAGATTCAGGCAGGCTGCTGCTCCTGAGATTTGGACCCACGCCAAAGAAGTTCGCACAGGACTGTCTCCTGTGGAGGGACCCCATGGCAACATAGAGGACTCCTCTCCCTAAGCAGCCGAAGAAAACCTCTGTCATGGACTGACCAAACCCCCATATCCTGTCCCCCTGTGCTGCTGGTGGGGAGGAGAGAAGGGAGTGAGTGGAAAAACAGTGTCTTAAGGAGTTATTTTTACTTCTCATTTGCCACCTCTGACTCTGTTAAGTTAGCAATAAATCACTCTGCAACTTTTAAGTTTCAACGTACTTTGCCCTCAGTACATCCTCCCCCAGTTCCTTATCTCAGCTCATAACCCCTTGGTGTGTGTGTTAACTTTTTTTTCTCTCTCCTCTGCACAGCTGTGGCAGGAGAGAGTGGCGAGCGCAGATGTCATAGGTGCCTGGCATTTGGCCAGGGTCAAACCACGGCACACAGTCAGGTGTCCTGAGGCCATGGCATTGGTGCCATCGTGGAAGAGAGACTCTGATGGGACACAAGCCCTGGGCTGCAGCTGCTGTCCTCTCCTCCATGCAGGCTCCTTAATGACGACTTGTGCACGAGCTTCAAAACAAAATCCTGGACTTGCTTGGAACAAAGGAAGAAGCAGCAGGTGCTGAAGCAAAGCAGGCAGTTGTGGCACAGGTTCAGGGCTGGAGGGAAGCACTTTGGTGTCTGCTGAGAAGATGGCCTGGTTCACAGGCACAGGCTTTGCTGCTAGAGGATCCTGCTTTGCTCTTGCTGGAGGCCATTCCCTAGCAGCAGTGCATGGCCCTGCATTTTTCCTGCATCAAGTCTTGTGGACCTGTGGCAACAAGCCTGTCCCGTGTCCCAGTGACACAGAAAAGGGCGGGACACTTGTGCTTCCAGCACTTCCCTGGGCTGCTCCTTCAGGGTGCTGGCACCATCATCAGAGACACAGACCAGCTTCTCCTCCCAGAGTTATCCCTCCCCCCTGCACTTCCCCAGGTGATTCCCTTGACGTTCACTGCGGAACCTCCCTGTTTGTGGCCGTCCATTGCCGTGCTCAGCAGGCACCCAGTTGTGTTTGGACAGGAGCTGCCACAGCCACACACACAGCAACTGGAGCACTGAATACCAGAGGCTGGGCCAATTCTTTTTATCCCTGAGTGCAAGAAAGACAGTCAGGAAAGCCCAAGGAAACTTGACAGTGTCTCTATGGAATCTCTCTGTCCTGTGAAACTCAGCAGCTGATGGTGTTCTTGTGCTCCTGCTAATCCCTTCCATGAAAAAGAATCATTCCAGGAAGGTGCAACATCCTCTGTCAAATCCCAAGTATTGCCACCATTTGCTGCAGGTGCTCCTGCCAACAGCCACCTGCAGGAAGGAGCACAGACACCAATGCACCAATGCTGGCTTTGGCTGCCCTCTGGCAGAGAAGCACCCCCGGGGGCACAGGTCTCTGGGCCAGGAGATGGCACTGGCACTGGCAGGGCTCAGGGGTGGCAGGTCTGCTTTGGTGGGGACTCTGCTGCACCTGCTGATTTCAGGGCTCCCCAGGCCCCGGGTGTCAGAGCAGCATTGGTGCCTTGGCCCACACGTTCCCTGTCTGTGTCACAGCCCCGTGTTTAGGATGGGCAGCAGCCAGGACTTGTCCCAGTCAGGCTGTGCCAGCTTCTGTGGAAGGCCCCGTGCCCTTCCCGCTGCAGCTGCGTCGGCAGCCGTGGGGGCTCCTTCTGCTGCCCTGAGCCCGCAGAGCAGGGGAGCGTTTGCTTCTTGTCTGAGCCATTCCTAAGGTTCCTGTCGGGCTGCCTTAGACACTTGGGGCAACAGATTCCTTCCAACCTGGGCCACTTTGGGAGGGCTGGGGGCAGCCCCAGGGCAGGCGGCAGTGTGTGCAAAGGCCCTTTGTGACATGGTGCAGCATGGGATGGAACTGGAACAGGGTGTCCAAGCGCCCTTTGTGACATGTCGTGACATAGGCGCTGGCAGCAACATAACCACGCCACTGTGCTCGGAGCACGCGACGGGACAGGACGGGACAGAGCGGTGCTGTGAGGAGCCCCCGCACAGCGCACTCATTCCTTACTAACCCGGAGCTTTTCCGAGGCGTTTCTCCTGCAGGTGACCTCGTGGCCAGACCACAGGACTTGGTGACCCGTGGCCTTCCCGAGGCTTCTCTTCTGCAGGTGCCCTCAAGGGCAGGCTGCGGGACTTGGTGACTCGCGGCCTTCCCGAAGCATCTGCCATCCCGGCGGCCGGTGCCCTCGAGGCCAGGCCCTGGGAGTTGCTGAACAAAATCCTTGCTGAGGAGTCTCCAGCCCTTGTGGCAGGAGCCCTCAAGACCAAAGTGCAGGACTTGGTGTCCTGCAGCCTTCCCAAGGCTTCACTCTTGCAGGTGCCTTCAAGGCACAACTGCAGGACTTGGTAAGCCAGAGCTTTCCCGAGGCATCTCTCCTGCAAGTAGCCTTTATTCCAGTCAGTGACATGGAGCAGAGACCTCCCAGCGCACCCAAGCAGGCCTGGGTGAAGGAGGAGGAGGAAGAAGGCCCTGGAACTGCCCCAGCAGAGCAGCCTGGAGAGGTGGAGCAGTTCCAGCTGCTGCAGGAGGGTGAGTGGCAGAGCTGGGCCACAGGGCTGCTGCCTGCAGCAAGGTCGGCCCCACCCCATCCCATCCCATCCCATCCCATCCCATCCCATCCCATCCCGCCTGATCCCATCCCATCCCGCCCGATCCCATCCCACCTGATCCCATCCCATCCCATCCCATCCCGCCCGATCCCATCCCACCCGATCCCATCCCATCCCATCCCATCCACTGGGGACATGCCCATGGGCAAGACGGAAGAGGGGCTGGGGCTGCCGCCCCCCGCAGCCGTGCTCCATCCCCAGGGCATCCAGGGGCTGTCCCTGCCTGGGCAGCGCAGGGCTGGGCTGTGTTCTCTGGCCTCTCCCGCAGCCCCTCAGCTCTGGCTGTGCTTGCTCTTTGCCAGATGCAGGCATGCAATGCACACAAGTGCAGGAACCCAGCCGTGGCCTCTTCCGCAAAACAGCGCAGGTACCTGCAGCCATCCCCACCTGGGCTGGGCCTGCTGTCCCTGCTCAGCTGAGCACAGTGCTTGGAGAACTCCATGGAACATCCCTCTCTTCTTGCCCTTCTTCTACAGATGGTTTGCATATTGATCAGGAGAATTCGGCAGGAGGAGTCTAGCGTCATGGACACTGGGGTCACAGCACCCTCTGACATCTTCAAATACAAGAGTGGTGCTACCCTGCTGGATTTGATTCTGGAGAAGGGTGTCTCCAGTCCAAAGCAAGTAAGCAGCCTGCAGCCTCCCAAGAATCGCTTGGCCTCCCAAGCCACGCTTGCTGGTCCCTTGAAGCCTTTGAGGCCATCCCAGTGTGGTGGCAAGGGAAGCACTTCTCTGGGGAAGCTGGGGACATTACTCCCTCTGGCAGCTTTCCAGCTCTCCCTCTGCCTTCTCCAGGTGCCCGCTGTGGTGAGGTACATCCACCAGTGGCTCGTGTCCCATGAGTTTCCCAAGCGCAATGTGTACAGGCCACTTCTGGATCTCACTGAGGAATACCCCGCTGATGCAGTGATAACCCTCCTGCGTGTGGCCCCATCATGTGACAGGTACAGGGCCCACCTGCCCAGAGGGCTCAGGGCTCCCCGGCCCATCCCCCTGTGGAGCCCTGTCCCAGGTGTCTGACAAACAGAGAGTTCCAGGGCCCTCTGGCTCCTCCATTTGCCAGCCCTGGCATGCCAGCCCCCAAGCCTGCTGCCATGCTCCCTGCCTGCCCCTCCCTGGCCTGTCCCCACACGGCTGGGCTGCCTGGCTGCTGCCAGCCAGAGGCAGTGGGCAGAGACAGGGCTGGCAGCCAGCCTCGGCCGCACAGCTGCCTGGGCCCCACAGCTGCCCAGGCCATGGGGCTGTGTCTGAGACTCCCCTGAGACAGAGCTCTGACCCCACAGAGCTGCTAGTAGCATGTGGAGGGCCATCATATGCTCGCTCAGGGCTGCCGAGCCGGCCATGCTGACTCTCCTGGATGTGCTGGGGAGCTGGCCAGAGCACAGCACGCGCACCTCCGATGAGGACAACACGCATGTCTTTGCCCTGGCTGTGAGTTTCTGCAACTGTCCTTTGCTCACCCCCGGGTCACCTCTCCAGCAGCCCTCCATCCTCCTTCCCCCACTGCACCTCCGTGCCTCCCGTGCTGGGCAGAAACCTGTGCTAGGGGCAGGTTCAGGGGCACCAGGCCTGGTGCTCCCCCAGCGTCTCCCCTGGCCTCTCCCTCCAACGCTCCGACCCTGCCACATGGACACCTCAGCACTGAGCGCTGTCTTGGGGTGCTTTGTCTTCTGCAGGCAACTCTGGTGATGTGGAAGATCCTCCAAGTGCCCATCTGCCCCAATGCGGTGATGCTGTATTTCCCTCGCCTCTTTGTGCATCTGCTTTTCCAAGTGTTCTGCAGCACATTGGATATGCCAGACGAGGTCCAGACCTTCTGGAAGGGATGCCAGCAGCAACACGGCCTTGCCACCAACCCCAACAGGTGCTCCATGCCAGTTCTCCTGTCCTTCCCATGTCCCCAGGGCACGAGCTAGTGCTCGCAGCATGACCTGGGCTTTGCTCTGCACACAGCTTTGCAGTGCAGACCCTGAAGGCCCTGCTCCACCGACTGAACTATGAGGATGTGGTGGTGGCAATGGAACGCAAGCGTGGCTGGCAAAGACTGCTCTGTGCTGACACCCAGCACTATGCTGTGTGTGTGCTGGCCAGGTCAGAGTCCCCTCCTCCCCACTGCCCGTGGCATTTGTGCCCTGTGCCCGGGGTGCCACTCACAGTCCCTGTGCTCATGGGCCAGAGAGCCTTGTCACCGAGGGACGGCTGAGCAGCCTGGAAAAGGCTGTGAGAGGAGGCTGCCCACAAGGAGCTGCCTCCCAAAGCGCCCACGTGCCCTGCAGGGATCCTGGGGAAAGAGCACACCTCTGTGAGTCAGTCCTGGGAGAGCTTTGCCCCCCCACCTCAGGCTCTTGGTGCCTTTTTCCTCCTGCCAGGGAGATGTCCTGTGTCTCCCCATCCTTGTGTTCCCGCATTGCTCACCACCTGCTCAGGCTGCTCAGCAAGAGGGATCCACGCTGGGATCTGCCTGCCCTGGCATTCCTTGTGGAGGTGAGCCTGAAGGCCAGCGCTGCCTCGCTCAGCTGCCTCCCAGCTCTCTGCCCTCTCGTAGCTGCAGCTGCCTGGGACGGTGCCCGTGCCCTTGTGCTGCTGCCTGGGCCCAGCCCCGTGCACTGCTGGGCTCCTGCCAGCCAGCTCCCCTCTCACTGCCCTATGCCTTTCAGACTCTGCAGTGCCTGAACTTGACAAAATGTGGGAACAGAGTCCTGAAAATCCTGTCAAGGCACCTGCGGAGCGAATGCAGGCAGAAGCGTCACCTGGCGCTCAGGGCCCTCTTCAATCTCACTGATGATCCCTTGATGGTGAGAAGGGGGCAGCGGCTGAAGCCGTGCCGGCAGCGTGGGGCTGGGCAACACAGCCGCTTGGGCTTGGCTGGGCTTCAGGAGCTGAGGCAGCTGCTCCCAGCTCTCCTGCCTCCCACTGCAGCTGCCTGCCTGCTTTGGGGGCAGGCCTTTGGCCTCTGGGCCCTGCGGCTGCAGGCTGGCATTTCACAGACTTGTGTTCTGCACAGATCAAAAGAATGTGGAGCCTGACCGGAAGGCTCGTCAAGCTCCTGTGGGACACAGATGGACGCGTGGTTGCGATGACACTCATCATACTTGGCTATACAGTGGTGGACAAAGTCACACTGATAGCCAGCCCCATTGCCCTGCAGCTGGCTGAGGCGCTCCTGCCGCTCTTTGACAACGTAAGGCTCTGCGCCCCCAGCCACGGGCACTGGGTGCTGCCCGGACACTTTGCGCCCTGTGCATTTTCAGGTGTGTGCCTAGGTGAGCTCGGAGCAGCCAGTGCGGAAGTCTTTCTTCTTTCCATACAGGATAATAGCGTGGTGCGGCTGCTCTCCATGGTGCTCTTTCGAGCTTTGGTGACTTCTGCAGCGCTGAAGTGGGAAAAGGCCCTGAAGGCGCAAGTGCGCCTGAGCCTGCTCCCACTCTTCCTCCACTGCCACGACGAGAAGTGGCCTGTGGCAGCGGTGAGGACTCATGGGCTGCTGGTGTCCCCCTGCGAGGGGGCTCAGCTGCCTCCCGCCCTTGCGCCTCACGGGCTGCAGCCTCCTCGTGGCCTTGGCACGGGGACGTGGCTCCTGTGCCCTGGGCTGCGGGGCCATCTCCAGCTCTCTGCTGCTCTCCAGGCCTCTCGGGCAGCGCTGCTTAGTGCGGCCCAGTACCTGAAGAGGAGGGATCTCGAGCAGCTGCTGAAGAAGAAGCAGCTGTGGAAGTTGGGCGAGTGCCTGGTAAGGACAGCCTGGAAGCCCCAGCCGCAGCCTGGACAAGGCCCCTGTGGCCGCTGCTCAGTGTGTGCGGCTGGCAGCTGTGGCCCTGCCCACTGCTGCGCCCAGGGGCCACGCGGGCTCTTCTCCAGGCTGCTCTGGCCCCGAGCCGGGTGCCGATGGAGCCCCGGCCCAGCTGGGCCATGCGCCGGGGCGGCCCCGCGGCTCCCCGGGCAGCAGCCGGCCCTCTGGCCCCTCCAAAGGCCGGCGCCAGCGGCTGCTGGCCGCGCCTCAGGGCTGTGCGCCCAGGGGCCCCAGGCCAGCGCCGGGCGCAGCGAGCGCCCGCCCGAGGGGCTGAGCCCGCGCCAAGCCTTCCCTGCGGGCCCTCTCTCTCTGCAGCTGGCACACGACAGGAGCCGAGCGGCCGAGCAGCTGCGCCAGGCCCTGCCCTACGTGCACAGCCCCCAGGAGCCCCTGCGAGAGGAGGCCATCAGGTTCATCGGTGAGCCGCCAGCCCGGGCTCCCTCCCCGCCCCGCGCCGCCGCGGCTCGGGCCCAGCCCCGGCTGCTGCCCCGGCAGCGCCATCCGGGCGCGGGGCTCTGGAGCCCCGCCTGCCCTCGGGGCTGCTGCCGCCCTCCTGTCGCAGCCGTGCCCTTCCTCGGGCGGCACGATGCGGCAAGGGCCCGGGCTGAGCCGTGCCGGCGCAGGAGGCCGTGCGGCCCCAGGGCTGGCAGCGCCGCTGGGGGGGAGCTGTGCCGCTGGGCGCCGTGACAGGCTCTGTGTTGCCAGGGATGGTCGGGCGGAGCTTGAGGGGGCAGCAGGAAGAATTGCAGCTCATCTTGGACGGTGAGTGAGGGCAGCGGGCTGGCAGCGGGGGCTGGCGGGGGCAGCTGCAATCCCTGCCCGGCTGCGGAGGGCTCCGCTCCCTGTGCGGACGAGGGACGGCGTGGGCAGAGCACACAGAGATTCCAGGGGCACGTGGGGGGTTCTTGGCCAACACATTCGGGCTGATGCCCTTGGCCCCTGCTCCCTCGTGGCCGTGGCAAGAGCGGGCTGGGATGGCCCTGGCAAGGGGGGGGTCTCCTCGGGTCCCCGCAAGTCTGGGATGTGACTGTGGCTCTCTTTCTCTCTGTGCCAGTCCTTGAAGACATGGAGGATGACACCAGTGATACTGTCAGAAACCTGGCGCTTCAAACATCGCACATCCTCCAGGCGGTAGCGAGGACTCGCACCTCCAGCATCGGGAAGCTGCAAGATGGCCTCCGCAGGGTGAGCCAGACATGGCTTCGTGCGTGGGGCCGTGGCTGGCTTTGCTGCTGGAGCTCTGCGGAGAGCTGATCTGTCTCCTCCGTCCCCTGGGGCCACCTCAGGCTGCGGGGAATTCCTGTTTTCTTTAAGCGTTTTTTTTTTTTTTGTGTGTTTAGTATGTAAATATAGACTCTGTTCTAATACACAGACTCTCAGGATTTCTGTTTTGGTGCCCAGTGTCTGCAGGGCATAGGGGAAGAGGGGGGAAAAGGGTGCTTGTGCTCAGCAGGTTGCCCGGGCGTGCAGTGTGGAAGGAAAGTGGCCAGAAGCGCCTTGGCCTTTGGTGGTTCTGCTGCAGCCTTAACGCTTCTGCCAGAGCGAGTGGACAGAGGCTGGAGCTGCGGGGATCCCTGCGAGACTGGTGCCTGGAGATGGCCACAAGCCCTGTGCCAGCAGGGAAGTGCCATCTGTGTCCTGCCCGTGTGTTGCCGGCTGGATTGCCGAGGGCTCCGAGGTGCCTCTTGGTGCGGTTCCTCTGGAGCTCCAGCGGGGCTGTGCCGCTGCCGGGCAGGTTGGCCGGGCTGGGGGAGACCCTGAGGAGACAGGGCAGTGAGAGGCTGTGAAGGGATGAGGTGCTGCACAGGCCCTGATCGGGACAAGGCAGTGGGAAGGCATGAGGGTGTAATGTGTGAGGGGGTGAGTGGCAGAAGGCTACAAGGGGCCAGGAGGCCCATGCGGGGCTGGGTGCTGGGAAGCCCTGAGGAATTGGGTGTCAGAGGCCCTAAGCAGCCCCCAGGCAGCTGCCTAGTTCCTGACAGCTGCTCTGGTGTTTCCCGGAGGCATGTCCCATGCCTCGGGCAGAAGCGCTTGAGGCTAAGTCTCAGCAGGAGGGAGGCTGGGGACACTGCCTAGGTGCCCAGGCTGGGCTGGCTGGGGACAAGGAGGGCAAGGGGGCCCTGCCAGGGCATGGCCACTGCGTGCTGCCTACAAGGGGCAGTGGGCAGTGGGCAGTGGGCAGTGGGCAGTGGCAGGGCTGGCGGCCAGCCCAGGCCTCCGCGGTTGCCCAGGCCATGGTGCTGTGGCCGAGTCCCCCCTGACACAGAGCTCTGGCACCGCAGAGCTGCTGTCACCATGAGGAGGGCAGCACCGTCTCCTCGAGCAGGCCTGCGGAGTCGCTGCTGTGGAAGTGGCTCTGGGCACCGCAGAAACAGCAGCAGAGCGTGTGCAGGAACAGCAGGAGCCAGAACACCACTACCTGCTCAACAAGGCACCCGCACCGGCCGGGATGCCAAACGGGGATACTGTGGGCACAATGGCACGTGGTTTGGCAAAAGGCTTCAGCACAACTGACCACAATGGCTTTCTCTTGATTTGCCAGCCTCACAGCAAGACTTGGCAGCTTCTGCTGCAGCCTGTGCCCCTGACTGACTTCAACGGCCGTGCTTGAGGGCAGACTCGCTTTCCACAGTCAGGCGTCCCGAGGCCATGGCATTGGTGCCATCGTGAGAGAGAGACTCTGATGGGACATGAGCCCTGGGCTGCAGCTGCCGTCCCTCTCCTCCATGCAGGCACCTTCAAGACGACTCGTGCACGAACTTTGAAATGAAATCCTGGACTTGCTTGGAACAAAGGAAGAAGCAGCAGGTGCTGAAGCACAGCAGGCAGTTGTGGTGCAGGTTCAGGGCTGGAGGGAAGCACTTTGGTGTCTGCTGAGAAGATGGCCCGGTTCACAGGCACAGGCTTTGCTGCTAGAGGATCCTGCTTTGCTCTTGCTGGAGGCCATTCCCTCGCAGCAGTGCATGGCCCTGCATTTTTCCTGCATCAAGTCTTGTGGACCTGTGGCAGCAAGCCTGTCCTGTGTCCCTGTGACAGCAGAAAAGGGCAGGACACTTGTGCTTCCAGCACTTCCCTGGGCTGCTCCTTCAGGGTGCTGGCACCATCATCAGAGACACAGAACAGCTTCTCCTCCCAGAGTTATCCCTCCCCCTTGCACTTCCCCAGGTGACTCCCTTGACATTCACTGGGGAACCTCCCTGTTTGTGGCCGTCCATTGCCGTGCTCAGCAGGCACCCAGTTGTGTTTGGACAGGAGCTGCCACAGCCACACACACAGCAACTGGAGCACTGAATACCAGAGGCTGGGTGGATTCTCTTTTTTCCTGACTGCAAGAAAGACAGTCAGGAAAGCCCAAGGAAACTTGACAGTGTCTCTGTGGAATCTCTCTGTCCTGTGAAACTCAGCAGCTGATGGTGTTCTTGTGCTCCTGCTAATCCCTTCCATGAAAAAGAATCATTCCAGGAAGGTGCAACATCCTCTGTCAAATCCCAAGTATTGCCACCACTTACTGCAGGTGCTCCTGCCAACAGCCACCTGCAGGAAGGAGCACAGACACCAATGCACCAATGTTGGCTTTGGCTGCCCTCTGGCAGAGAAGCACCCCCGGGGGCACAGGTCTCTGGGCCAGGAGATGGCACTGGCACTGGCAGGGCTCAGGGGTGGCAGGTCTGCTTGGGTGGGGACTCTGCTGCACCTGCTGATTTCAGTGCTGCCTGGGGCCCCGAGTGTCAGAGCAGCATTGGTGCCCTGGCCCACACGTTCCCTGTCTGTGTCACACCTGTCATGGTCCACTCATAAGCGCATGTGTGATGGTTCATTTCAGCTATGATCTTGGAGTGCAAAAAAAAAAAGAAAGTAAAGCAAAAAATAAATCAACAATTCAAGGGAGTTAAACTTCAATCTAAACAGGAACTTTATTAATTGTGCCCATAAAGTGGCTTGCAATAGAAAGAGAGAGAGAGAATAAAGGAAAAGATAGGGAGGAAAGGGAGGAAAAGGGGGTTTATAGCTACCAGCATGGGTCCACAGATGTCCAGCATCTCTGGAGGGTCATAGTCCAGAAGGTGTTCCTCTGCCTCTGTCTTCAATTGATGTGATTTTGTGGGAACTATAGATACGAGTCCTGAACTAAGTCCTACATTGTAATTTTTCAGCTATTTCGTCCCCCTTTTTTGTAGCTGCCTCCTACAATTTTGACAAAAGAAGCAGTCTGCATATCTCTTTCTCACCGCTTTCTTCTACCGCTTTTTAAGGCATCCTGCACCGCCCTCCAGGCACTCGTCAAACACTTGGCAGATTCATAGTCCCGGGAAGCAGAGTTAAAGATAAGTTGTTCGTCGCAGCAAAGGCATTTCTAGAGGCAATCTCTAAGCTCAGGCTCCTGTGCCACAGCAGCAGGGCCCTCAACAAGCCCCTCCATGCAAACAGCACAGTCTTTTCCTGGCTTAGACAAATGATACCCATTTTTCTTGGGTGTTCCCCAGCGGCTCACCTGCGTTCCAAGTGTCCAAAAAGTCCGGTCTGGACCTGAGCGATATCCTTCGCTCTTATGCTTCGCTGGGGCTCCGTCTCCGGCCGTGCACACTGCTCTCGGCAATTTGCTTCTCTGCCGTATCTCAGCGATTCGCCGATCGCTACCCGAAGCTGTTGCTGTATCACATCGGGGTCACCAGCTGTCACTGTCGAGATGGTCACGACAAGTAAAAAGTTCACCACAACAGCTTCTTAGTCAGAGAAAAGGAACAAGTAAGTCTTTATTTTCCAAAGCCTTTTTGTATTATTTCTAACATTCATGTCACACATCCATTGGCTCTCAGTTCATCACCCACAATGTCATTGGCTACCTACAGTTAGAACAACATCTTGCAATAATGCCACCTGCGAGTCTCTTATTATCATTGTTTATGGATTCCTGCTTGTTTTGAGCTAGAGAGGAATAGTGCGAACTGGACAAACAGGCCTCTCCCATGGGAAAGAAGTTCTTACGAGATGCCTGCAGTTCCCACAGTGTGTGACATCAGAGCAGGTTGTGATGTCACAGAGCAGGCTGTGATGAAAATGGGACATAAGGCAGGTTCTGTCACCCTCGAATGTCACAAAGCAGGCTCTGTGAAGTCCCAGATTTGGCTGTGACATCACAGGGGCTGTGTGAGGTCACTGGGGAGGTCACTCTGCCCCAGCCCCCCCTCACAGCTCCCCCCAGACAAGTCCAACGCTGCTCGTGCACAGCAGGGTCCCCTGTCCCCCCGGGTCGCCCTCTGCCCCCCGGTGCCGCAGCCTCCCCCAGAGGATGTTCCACGAGATCGACCCCCAGAGCCTGACATGGGGACAGGGGGGATGGGGACGGGGCCGTGGGGGATGGGACAGGGGGACAGGGTCCCCCCGGCAGTGTCCCTGTGTCCCCCAGGGTGAGAGCCTGGCCCAGGGCTCCTTCACCCTCTTACAAATGAGGGTTTGAGAGCGCTTAAAAAATCCCCAGCAAGGGATCAGCAAAAACCAGATTTAATATTCAGGAAGAGCACAACAAAGTTCCTTGGGAAGAGTCACTCTACTCCTGACTGGACAGTTCAGGCACACCAAAGAAACAAAGCAACAACAAAACCAACCAAATCCAGTCAGTCAAACTAGAAATGAACTGAGACCTGGACCTCTTTGTATGCGTCTGTGTTTGTTTAGGTGTGTGTGACAAAAGGACAGTGAGGGCAAGGATAAAACGAATACGGCCTAAAAGGATAACAGGCCTCAAATTTAACAGTACTGAACTTATATTTTAACCATAACATACCTTAAACATAAGAATTTAGCAAAATAGCAGAACTTAACAGTATTTAATCTAACTTACTATATACATATGTATAAAACAATATATAAATATAAATATAAATATAAATATAAATATAAATATAAATATAAATATAAATATAAATATAAATATCTATCTATATATAATCCTTCCCTAAGGAGCAGAGAGTGCTGACAGAGCACAGGATGCTCTGCTGAGCACGGGATGGCCTCAGGGCTGATGTCAGACACAACCTGGATGGGAATGCCAAAGAACAGGAGGAGGAGGGGCAGAGGATCATGAAGGAGCGGGTGGGGAGGAGAGATGGAGGAGGAGAAGCGGGAGGAAGAGGAGGGATCAAGGGGGTGGAGCAGCAAGAGAAGCAGGAAAAGGAGCTGCCACGTGTGTCCATCGCTCTCTGTGTCCACAACCATCGGCCCCGGGAGCATCGCCCCCCGCATCCCGCAGGTGACCGGGCAGGGGGAGCTCGCCCCAAAGATCTTGTGCGGTGTGTGGGGTTCTTTTTGGGAGGGGGAGATTTTTGGAGCTTGTAGGACTCCAGAACCGAGCCCCAAATATCTTTGGTTGATCCTGGGAGGCTTTCTTTGTTTGGGTTTTTTTTCTGGGGGAGGGGGCGGATGTTTGGATGTTGCAGGACTCCAGCTGTGAGTCGCAAATGGCCCTGGGGGGATATTGGGGAGTCCCCGGCACGCGGGTTTTTGAGGGCTCCCGGTTCTGGCTTCCGGGAGAAGTGGGATGGGGTGGGCTGGGGCCCGGGCAGGGTGGGATGTGGATTGGGGTGTGGGCTGAAGTGTGGGGGAGGGGGATGGGTGGGCTGGGGCCTGGGATGAGGCAGCCGAAGGTTGGGGGTGCTGAAGGCGGGGGGACCCCAGTCGTTCGGGGCTTGCGGGGTATCGGCCACGTGTGAGGGAGTTTTGGGGTAGCCCTAATCCTTCGGGGGGTGGCAGTGGCAGCGGGGGACACGTGTCTCCGGCAGCTCTGGAGCCCAGCTGCGCCCCCCTGGGCCCCAGCGGCGGCGGGAGCGGAATTTGGGGAGGGGGAGGTGTGGGGCGGGCAGGCCGGGCCCCCCCGCTGGGCGCTGTCCCGTTGGGGCCGAGTGCGGGGGGAGCTGTCCCGCGGGGCCCGGCCCTGCCCGGGCACGGCTGATGCTGATTCGCCCCAAGCAGGCCCAGAGACACTTCAGAGACAAACTCAGAGCAGTGAGTATTTGCTTTATTCGGCGCGCTGGGTGTGGGGGATCGCTCCTCCAAACACACACACACCCCGGCTCTTCCAGCATACCATGTTATGGGTAACATTCGTGAATATTCATCACATTCCCTAGGATAGGAGTGGTTATACAAATAATTTCTCAGAAATCATTAATATCATTAGCATGTGTGCCACGCATGCGCTTTGTGTCCTGGTGATCTTTGGGGGTCTTTTTGTGATGAAGATCTGTAGTCTTCATCACAGTGCACTTTTCACCTTTCTCTCTGGAGCATGTGCAGTCCTTGGTGGGATGATTTAGCATTTCTGTGCTGGCCTCAAACAGGTTCTTGTCCCTCTTGACAAGATTAAGGGAATTCTGTTTTCCTAGGTTTTAGAATTTACGTATTCTGTCTCTCAATAGTTAACTTGAGTTACCTATGGACTACCCGTTTCTCTAGCCCCCCTTTTTTTCTTGGTCATTTGTAATTCCTTAGAAATCTTGTATGTCACAAAAGTAAGTATCTTTCTTTAGCTTACGTCTAAGTTTGTACTTTTGCCATTGAGCATAACCATCGCGATTCCAAGTACATAATATGTCACAACAATGACTACTAATACAGACAGTAAATAACAATGCAGGAATACAAATGACTATTACAAACAATTGTTTTAGCCTGGATAAGTTGGATAACCATGCTGTAAGTCTGTCCTATACCTTTTTTAACTCTTAAGAAGTGTCATTTGAGGTGATCTAATGCAATATTCACTTTGGATAAATAGTTTTATGACTATGAGTATTTTATTCTAGCCTATCTATCTGTTCTTACTTGTCCCTTCTCTTCTTGTTTGTAATTTAAATCATTAGTGTTGTATGGTGGGGGTTTCTTACCTATAAGGGTGCTAGAAGGGATTAAAGCTAGGGCATGAATTTGAACCCCACCAGCCACTGCCTTTGCTGTTTTGTCTGCCATAGCATTTCCCAGTTCAGGGATGGTGTTACCCTGGGAGTGCCCTTTACAGTGCATTATAGCCACTCTTGAAGGTTTTAGCACTGCTTCCAGCAACTGTAAGATTCCAGTAGCATGCATGATTTCTTTCTTCTGTGAGGTTAATAAACCGCTCTCTTTCCAAATAGCTCCGTGAGCATGTACAACCCCAAAAGCATACCTTGAATCAGTCCAAATGTTGACAGGCTTTCCTTTGGCTGATGCCAGGGCTCGAGTTAGGGCTATTATCTCAGCCTTTTGAGCAGATGTCCTCACAGGTAACGGTTTTGCCTCAATGACAGCATCTGTGGTTGTAATTGCATACCCAGCAAGGCGCTTACCATTTTTGACAGAACTGCTTCCATCAGTGTACCAGTTTTTCACATTTTCCAGCGGAGAGTCCTTTAGCTGGAGTCAATGCAGTCATGCTGTACAGGCTCCTCAGTAACTGTGCCCTGGAGGTAAGCTGCTGGATTAAGATGTTGCTTATTTGGATACTCACATCCTCTGATTCTGCTAGGACAGCTTGATATCTGAGAAAGCGAGATGGGGTTAACCAGTGATTTCCTTTCTGCGTGAGCACTGCTGACACTGTATGAGCACAGCTGCCACTGCATGGAGGCAGGTGGGCCATCCTCAGCTGACCACATCCAATTGCTTGGAGAAATAAGCCACTGGCCTTTTGTAGGGTCCCAGCTTCTGTGCTAAAAGTCCCAGTGTCAGTCTTTCCTTCTCATGTGGGAACAACAGAAAAGGTTTAGCGACAAACTGCCTCCTTCTTGTTGTTTCCCAAGGCTCTCTCTCTCCCCTGCTAGTTCATATTGCAGATATGCAACTCTCTGGAGGGCTAACTGAACTTTTTAGGAGAGACTTTATATTGACTTAGTCCCAGAACATTTAAAAGACTTACAGTCTTCACAGGTAGGTCATCAACATACTGCAGAAGTGTACTTTCTTCAAGTGGTGGTGTCCAGTCTTCTAGTTTTTTTAACTCCTTGATCTCTAAAAATCGTGGGGCTATTTTTGGATCCTTGTGGCAATACAGTCCATGTAAATTGGCTTTTTCTCCCTGTTTTGGGGTTTTCAAAAATTTCCTGAGTGCTTTTAGCTAATGGCAGACAAAAGAAAGCATCTTTTACATTTAAAACTTCACTGACACTGGCTGCGGCCCTTCCAGCAGTTTAATAACCACTGGGGAAGGTTGTTTTGATTTCTTTGGAATTTTAACATCCCATAAACTTTAAGGGTCTTAAAAAGCTGGCATTTTTGTTTTCCCTGTGGCCTTAATATTTTGGGCATGATCATTGTCCTGCCCCGATATAGTTTTCAGGCTCTTAGGAGCACATACAGCTCTGCTGTTTGAGCTGACTATGTGGGTGGCAACCTCCCCCTTCTTTTTACTTTTTTCTTATTAATGATACTGTATTTTTCAAATTGTTTTTCTTCTATCACTCTTGAAGACTCACTAACAAACACATTCTATCTGCCAGGCCAGGGAGTGCCCTGCAAAATCTTCCTTAGCCTGGCTTTGGAGATCTATCAGCTGAATGCTCTCATGGGTTTCTGCCCAGCCCCCACTCTCCCTGGCCCCTTAAACAGGAGGCTGGGTCAAAACTTCCCTTATTTCTTAATTCTAAATTCTCTTGTTCTACTAAACCAGATTCATCATACTGTAATAACCGAGCACTGGTTATCCACCTGGACCGTTTTTTTTTTTTCTCCAGTCAACAAAGCTTCTACTTAGTGTGAAACTTTTAACAATTAGATATCTTTTTATCATTAGCCTTCGGCCCTCAGTTACCATCAAGGCAGTGGCTGCACAGCTTTGCAGACAATGAATAGCCTCTGGCTACATTCTGAGACATCTTGAGACAGTGAGTTGCTTTTGGCTACTGGATCTAGCAACTTAGAAAAATAAGCAACAGGCTACTGCATTCTCCAAAAGCAACTGCCAAATTCCCCAAAGCATGGGGAAACAACACTTAGCAGGGTATCTTCCCCCCACCTTTGGTGGGATTTCTAGCAGACAGAGCAGAAAGAAGAAAGCATACTGGAATTCATATGAATGGTAACTGCTATCTTAAATTTTAAAGCGTCTTTCTGTTGCAGAGCCCAAAGCTCAGCAGACTGGTTTATGATTTCTAGTCAGTATCTCCCTTCTGTGGGGCTTAGCATTCCTAAACGCTAGACAAACAAATATGCATGTAACAACAGCAGTTAGAAATGTGACAATCACCAATAGAACTTTCTTGGTCTTAGCACTTTGTTAGAATAGCCAGCTATCCTTTTGAAACCTTTTATTTTAAAGATAATTAATTTTTTGTCCGATTTAGCCGTTGTTTTGTGCATGTGTTAAAGGGTACCACCTTCCCTCCTTTTTTGCTTACTCACCCTTTTGCATCCAAAGCCGTACCTGTTACAATCATTACAATGTTCTGTTAGGATAGCTGACTGATCTAGAAACAGCACTGTTGGTAATACTGTTTTGGAAATACAAAAACACATTTTTGTGTTAATGGATTAACTGTTTTACAGATCTCAGTTGCAAGGGCAGTCAGTGGTTCTTCTTGCTTCTGTGGCTTGAGTGGCTCCTTGTCTTACATCTGCATACACTTGAGCATTGAAAGGTGTTAATGGTATTAAAAAAAACTTGCACAATGATAACACAAGCTAGAGTGGGGAGAAGGATGTGTTTTTGCTTCTTTCTCCCCTCCTTTTGGAAATTCTTATATTTTCCCTTAGCTAGTTTTATTTTGCAACAGAACCAGTTTTGTCACCCTTCTCTGCAATTAGGCAGAGCTTGATTTTGAGGGAGAGATATCATTCACACAGCTTCCCTTCAGCAGTGTCAATTTGCATTTCTAAGGCAACCTCTCTGCCTGAAATGCCTTGGTCAAGCAAGCACACACAAGAAAGATCCAAAACAATACTCAATCAAACATCTGAAAGTTATGTTTTAACACTTTCATAGTAAATTACTCTTAGTTTATGGGCATCCCCGCATTGATTTTATGTGCCAGCACTTACACAAACTAACCACACACACGAGTACACACGCATTTAAAGAAAAAACTCAGAAGCACTTGAACTGATTCGCCCCAAGCAGGCCCAGAGACACTTCAGAGACAAAGTCAGAGCAGTGAGTATTTGCTTTATTGGGCGTGCCGGGTGTGGGGGATCGCTCCTCCAAACACACACACCCCGGCACTTCCAGCATTCCATGTTATGGGTAACATTCATGAATATTCATCACATTCCCTGGGATAGGAGTGGTTATACAAATAATTTCTCAGAAATCATTAATATCATTAGCATATGTGCCACGCATGCGCTGTGTGTCCTGGTGATCTTTGGGAGTCTTTTTGTGATGAAGATCTGTAGTCTTCATCACAGTGCACTTTTCACCTTTCTCTCTGGAGCATGTGCAGTCCTTGGTGGGATGATTCAGCAGTTTCTGTGCTGGCCTCAGATTCTTGTCCTTCTTATCTTGACAAGATTAAGGGAATTCTGTTTTCCTAGGTTTTAGAGTTTACATATCCTGTCTCTCAATAGTTAACTTGATTTACCTATGGAGTACCCGTTTCTCAATGCCGCCCGCCCGCGCTCCGCACTGCTCCGGCCTGGTGCTCGCAGTGCCGCGCGGGGCGGGGCCGCTTTGGGGACCCCCCCAGGGCAGAGCACGGCTGCTTTGGGGCTCTGGGCAGCTGCCCGGCGCTGGGCATGGGCCGTGTGGGGGCAGCTGGGGCAGTCCTGGTGGCACTGGTGGTGCTGGCAGTGCCCCCGGCCGCGGGGTGAGCGGGGGCGCAGTGAGAAGGGGGGTGGGGGCTGGGAGCCCAAACGGAGCGCAATGGGGATTGGGACCCCCAAAGTGGGCAGAAGGACCTGGAAGCCTCAAAACCAAGCATGTGGAACGAGGGTTGGGGATTAAGGGGTCTATGGTGAAAGGGAGAGAAGAGCAGGGGAAAAGAGGGGTCTGGGAACCCCATAGAGAGTGGGAGGGGGATGAGACACGGAAATTGAGTTGGGAGGGGTGTGTGGATTGGGAGAAGGATGGGAAAGGGGTGGAGAGGGGAGGGAAAGGTGGGGTTGGGATGGCAGAAGGGCAGTTCCATGGGGGTCCAGCCCTGTCGCCCAGTGCTCAATCCCCAGAACAATTCCCTGGGGCTCTGGGGGAGGTGGATCTGCATGGGGGGGGTCCCCAAGCCACCTGTCCATCCCTGGGGCTGATCAGGGGGTTCCCCAATCCCAGCAGCCTGTGCTGTGGCAGCCGTGGGGCAGAGGAGGGTGGGGATGGGGGGTCTGGGGTGAGAGCAGAGGAGGAATGGGAGGATGAGGAGGGAAAGAGGAGGAAGAGGAGGAAAAGGAGGAGCAGGAAAACCATGAGTTTTCCACTGTGTCCGCAGCACCCCTGGCTCTGGGATCATTGCCCACCCTGCATTCCACAGGTGACCAGGGAGGGGGAACTCACCCCAAATCTATCTGGGTGTCTTCATGAGGGTTGTTTTTTTCTGGAGGAGTGTTTGGAACTCACAGATTCTGGAATTGATCCCCAGATATCATTGCATGTCCCTGGCGAGGATTTTCTTTATCAGAGGGAAAATTTGGATCTTGCAGGACTCCAAAATTGATCCATAAATGCATTTTGGCGAATATTGGTAGGGGTCCATGTGGGAATTGCCCGGTATTGGTGGGACAGGACATTGGTTTTGGGGATCCTCAGGAGAGCTGGGGGGGTTGAATGCAGGAGTCCCAGAGTGGAGAGAGCAGACAGGGGCGATAGCGGAGCTGGGGGACCCCCGGCAGCCTGGAGGGGTGGGGGAGCCTGGAGATGAGGCAGGGCCGGGACACTGTGATGCTGAAAGGGGCGGCAGAGAGAGGGGAAAGCCCCGAGTGCCTGGAGTGGGGGGAGCCTGAAGAGGGGGACCCTGGGAGCCCTGGGAGCCAAAGCAGCATCAGGGAAGAAGGGACCCCCGGGACCAGCAAAAGCCCACGGCATCCCTAAGCAGGAGCCCGGAGAAGGGGGATCCCCAGGACCCACGGGAGCCCCATCAGCTTTGAGAAGGGGGAACCCCAGTACCTCAAAGACAGGAGACTGGAAAGGGGGAACTCCTGGGAGGCTTTTTTTGGAGTCACTCTTGATTTTTGGAGAATTTTATAGGCACAAAACACACAGTGACATTTAGAGCTGGACTTCGGCTGGAGCAACCTCCAACCCAAGGCACTCACACCTTTTTTTGACCCCAAACCAGGATTTCTGACGCCCAGACCTTGGCGAGATGGAGAAGGAGGCTTTGAGGAAGAGGAAGATGCCCCAGGATCCCCAGGCAGGTGAGGAGGAAGTCAGTGGCCCTTTCCCCCTCTCTTCTGCTCCATGTCCCAGCTGAGCATCGCCCCCGGCTGCAGGACAACCCCGCTGCCGACGCTGTCCTGCAGGGACAGATTGGGGAATGTCCTTCCCCTTGCCTGTGGCACGGAGGCAAATCCCATCCTCTCCTTGTCTTTCCTCCCCAGGCAATGAGATGCAGACGGAGCCCAGGGAGGACAAAGCCTTGGGGCAGAACCTGGTGGAAGAGGCTGTTTTGAGCGGCTCCATGACACAGGAGTTGAAGAGGGAGGAAAAGCCCCAGAGATGCCGCCCAAGGAGGGGCTGCAAACCCAGCCCAGGGTGCTCTGAGGAGGAAAGACCCACCCTGTGCCGGGAAGGCATCCGGAGCTTCAGGCAGAGCTCGGCCCTGGTGGTCCATGAGCAGCTCCATGATGGGGAGAAGCCCTACAAGTGGGGGGAATGTGGGAAGGGCTTCAGCCAGAGATCCCTCCTGATCCGCCACCAGAGGTTCCACACAGGGGAGAGGCCCTATGAGTGTGGGGAATGTGGGAATAGGTTTCAGACCAGCTCCAACCTCCTCAGCCATGAGCGGATTCACACAGAGGAGAGGCCCTTCCGCTGCCCTGAGTGCAGGAAGGGCTTCAAGCACAGCTCCCACCTCATCAGGCACCGGCGCATCCACACCGGGGAGAGACCCTATGAGTGTGGGGAATGTAGGATGAGCTTCAGCCAGAGCTCCAACCTGATCCGCCACCAGATGATCCACACAGGGGAGAGGCCCTATGAGTGTTCCGAGTGTGGGAAGAGGTTTCCAACCAGCTCACATCTCCTCATGCATCAGCGGATTCACACAGAGGAGAGGCCCTTCCGCTGCCCCGACTGCAGGAAGGGCTTCAAGCACAACTCCACCCTCATCAGGCACCGGCGCATCCACACAGGGGAGAGGCCCTATGAGTGTCCCAAGTGTGGGAAGAGCTTCTCCAGGAACTCTCACTTGACCCAACACCAGCGGAGGCACCGGTAAGGGAAGCCCAGTGAGTGCCCCGACTGTGGGAAGAGCTTTGTGCGCTGCTCCAACTTCATCACCCCTCAGACAACCCACACTGGGCAGAGCCCTGGTGACCCACACTCCTGTTACCAACACTGGGAGGACACCTGGCTGGTGGCTTCCACCTCCTCAGATTCCCTGGAGCAACGTGGGCAAATGCAGGGGCCGGAACATCCATTGGGACTCAGATTGACATTGGAAATTCATTGGGAAGAGCTGATTTATTAACGTTACACCCAAAAAAATCTCACCCGCTCTTTCCAGTTGTTTCTTCTGGTGGCATCAAGCAATGCTGGAGGATCTTAGAGGTCTTTTCCAACCTAAAAAATTTCCTTCTTCATCCTGTCGAAACTACCAAAATTGGGGTAAAAATAAAGCAATGATACAAAGAGATTGAAATCTGCACCATTTTCCTGCAATTTGAGGGTGAATTTGGGGTTCATCGAGGGTTTGGGTGTTCTGGGGCTGCCCAGGCCAAGGGACAGTGCCATGATCTCATAGTTGTGCTGGCAGAACGTGTCCACTTGAGCCCATCTGTTCTCCAGGAATTCCAGTTGTCTGTCCCAGTCCCTGGCCTTGGTGTCCCCATTTAGGGTGTGCCCCTCCAAGTGCCCAAATTGCTGCTGAAGTGCCCAAGCTGCTCCCAGCTGTGGATGTTCCTGTCCACCAACCTCTCCTGGTCAGTGCCATGGGGGGCTGGGGGGGCATTTGGGGATCCTGTGGGGATTTGGAGGAGCTTTTGTGGTTCTTGGGGGCATTTGGGATGCTTTGAGGGGTCTTGGTGGTGTCTTTGAGGGAAATTTGGGGTCCAGGCTGGGGTGTGTGGCCTGTAGAGGACTTGGGTGGGTCTTGGCGGTGATGGGAAAGGGGTTATGGTGTCTCTTGGGGCCATTTATGTGTCATGGACTGGACTGGGGGATCCTAGGGGAAGCTGTGAGGTGGATTGAGAGGTCTGGCATTGGCTCTGGGGCTGGGAAGGGGTTTCAGGGCAGTAGTGACTCCCCAGATCCCCAAAGCTGCCACCAGACCCTGCCCCGAAGATTCTGCCAGGAGTTTGAGGGCTCCATGTTGGGGTTCCTCCTCCTAGTGCTGTGGGAGAAGGTGAGGGGGGGTCTGCAGGGGTCGTGTGTCTCGACCAGAGCCTGTGTGTCCCCCCATGCCAGTGTCACCCCCTTTTCCCTCCCCACAGGGCTCCTGACCCAGCTCCTGCTGCCCCGGGAGGGAATTTGGGGAGGGGGCAGAAGGGGAGCGCAGCCCCCGCTGGGGGATGACCCCGAGCCAGCGCCCTTTGTTTAGCTCCAAGCTGGGCTTGGGGCCGCAGCAGGAAGAGGCCGATGGGAAGCAGCTCCTGCAGGTGGGACAGTGCTTGGGCTCAGGGCAAGGTCCTGCCCTGCACACCTGGCTCAGGTGTGACACTGCCCCGCGAGGGGCGCGCGACATTGCCATCCCCACAGCTCAGGGCTGGGAGCAGCACTTGGAGCACGGACATGGAAATGCTGTGAGCAACTGGGAGCACCCTGAGGCCGTGAATTATGCCCCAGCACCGCCTTTCCAGGCCAGCCCTCCATGTGAGAAATGCTCCTTAGGCCTGGGCCTTGAGCAACAGCCCCTGGGCTCAGCTCCTGTGCAGCTGATCACAAACACTGTCTGCTCCCAGGCACTGCTGCTGTCCAACGAGCTCCTGCTTGCTTTAGGAGCAGCCTTGGCAACTCTTTTTCTTCCCTCAATGGCACAGCATGGCTGTTGTCCCAGTGTCAAAGCAAGCTGTTGATGCCAAGTGCGGCCAGGATGAGCCATTGCTGTGCCTAAAGCCCATCTCTTGGGGCCCTATCAAGAGCGGTGCCAAATGAGCCCTTGGAGCTGTCTTGGAGCAGCGACCTCTGAGTGGGGCCTCTCGGAGCTGGGAACTCTCCCGTTTGCTGCCCTCGGGGCATCCCCAAACAAGGAGGGACCCTGGGCCGATCCCCCACTCCTCGAGGCTCAACCCTTTGCCTGCTGGGGAGATGCAAAAGCATTGGGAGTGAGCATTTCCCTGCCCTGGAGGGGAATTTCTGACAGGTCCCTGGCACTGACTCTTTGTGTCTGTGTGCACACACGTGTGCCTGTGCTCTGGCAAATGGGGGAGAAATGCTGCTCTTGGAGGTGCGGCAGTCCCTTGGATATCTGAGGAAATTAAGCCTGTAAGTAAGGTTCAGCCCTAAAGTATAAGCTCAGGTAAATGCTGCTAAGGGTTGTTCTTTTGCCAAGTTGGTAAGTTTAATGCAAGCTATAAGCTAAATTAAACACTATTAAGTCTCATAAATTGTTAATTCATCAGTTATAAATCATGTTAAATACTGTTAAGTGCTGTTCTTTTGGTAAATTTTTATGTTTAAGGTATAATTTAAGGTTAAGGTATAGGTCAAGTTCTGTTAAGTTTGAGGGCTGCTAAGTTTTTAGGGCGTATTCCTTTTATCCTTGCCCTCAGTGTCATTTTGTCACAGACACACACACACACACTGTTAATTTCTGTATTGATTGCATGGATTTGGTTGGTTTTCTTGTTTCTTTTTTAGCTTGGTGTGCCTGAACTGTCCAGTCAGGACTAGAGTGACTCTTCTCAATGAACTTTGTTGTGCTGTCGCTTAATATTAAATCTGGTTTTTGCTGATCCCTTGCTGGGGATTTTTTAAGTGCTTTCAACCCCTTGTTCGTAAGAGGGTAAAGGAGCCCTGGCCTAGGCTCTTACCCTGGGGGACACAGGGACACTGCCAGGGGGTCCCTGTCCCCCTATCCCACCCCCCACAGCCCCATCCCCCCCATCCCCATGTCAGGCTCTGGGGGTCGATCTCGTGCAACATCCTCTGGGGGAGGCTGCGGCACCGGGGGGCAGGGGGGACCCGGGAGGACAGGGGACCCTGCTGTGCACGAGCAGCGTTGGACTTCTCTGGGGGGAGCTGTGAGGGGGGGCTGGGGCAGAGTGACCTCCCCAGTGACCTCACACAGCCCCTGTGATGTCAAAGCCAAATCTGGGACTTTACAGAGCCCGCTTTGTGACATCCGAGGGTGACAGAACCTGCTTTATGTCCCGTTTTCCTCACAGCCTGCTCTGTGACATCACAACCTGCTCTGTGATGTCACACACTGTGGGAACCGCAGGCATCTCGTAAGAACTTCTTTCCCATGGGAGAGGCCTGTTTGTCCAGTTCGCATTATTCCTCTCTAGCTCAAAACAAGCAGGAATCCATAAACAATGATAATAAGAGACTCGCAGGTGGTGTTATTGCAAGATGTTGTTCTAACTGTAGGTAGCCAATGACATTGTGGGGTGATGAACTGAGAGCCAATGGATGTGTGACATGAATGTTAGAAAGAATATAAAAAGGCTTTGGAAAATAAAGACTTACTTGTTCCTTTTCTCTGACTAAGAAGCTGTTGTGGTGAACTTTTTACTTGTGACTGTCTCGACAGCGACAGCTGGTGACCCCGATGTGATACAGCAACAGCTTCGGGTAGCAATCAGCGAATCGCTGAGATACGGCAGAGAAGCAAATTGCCGAGAGCAGTGTGCGCGGCCAGAGACGGAGCCCCAGCGAAGCATAAGAGCGAAGGATATCGCTCAGGTCTGGACTGGATTTTTTGGACACCTGGAACACAGGTGAGCCGCTGGGGAACACCCAAGAAAAATGGGTATCATTTGTCTAAGCCAGGAAAAGACTGTGCTGTTTGCATGGAGGGCCTTGTTGAGGGCCCTGCTGCTGTGGCACAGGAGCCTGAGCTTAGAAATTGCCTCTAGAAATGCCTTTGCTGCGACGATCTGGGAGCCAGCGGAACAACTTATCTTTGACTCTGCTTCCCGAGACTGTGAATCTGCCAAGTCTTTGACGAGCGCTTGGAGGGTGGTGCAGGATGCCTTTTAAAGTGGTAGAAGAAAGCGGAGAGAGAGAGAGATATGCAGACTGCTTCTTTTGTCAAAATCGTAGGAGGCAGCTCTAAAAAAGGAGGACAAAATAGCCAAAAAATTACTAATGACGTAGCACTTTGTTCAGGACTCATATCTACAGTTCCCACAAAATCACATTGATCGAAGACAGAGGCAGAGGAACACCTTCTGGACTATGACCCTCCAGAGCTGCTGGACAAATGTGGACCCATGCTGGTAGCTATAAACCCCCTTTTCCTCCCTTTCCTCCCTATCTTTTCCTTTATTCTCTCTCTCTCTTTCTATTGCAAGCCACTTTATGGGCACAATTAATAAAGTTCCTGTTTAGATTGAAGTTTAACTCCCTTGAATTGTTGATTTATTTTTTGCTTTACTTTCTTTTTTTTTTTGGACTCCAAGATCATAGCTGAAATGAACCATCACGCGTCCGCTTATGAGTGGACCATGACAGGTGTGACACAGAGAGGGAACGTGTGGGCCAGGGCACCAATGCTGCTATCACACCCAGGGCCTGGGGAGCACTGAAAGCAGCAGGTGCAGCAGAGTCCCCACCCAAGCAGACCTGCCACCCCCGAGCCCTGGCAGTGCCAGTGCCATCTCCTGGCCCAGAGACCAGTGCCCCCGAGGGTGCTTCTCTGCCAGAGGGCAGCCAAAGCCAGCATTGGTGCATTGGTGTCTGTGCTCCTTCCTGCAGGTGGCTGTTGGCAGGAGCACCTGCAGCAAGTGGTGGCAACAGTTGGGATCTTCCAGAGGATGTTGCACCTTCCTGGAATGATTCTTTTTCATGGAAGGGATTAGCAGGAGCACAAGAACACCATCAGCTGCTGAGTTTCACAGGACAGAGAGATTCCACAGAGACACTGTCAAGTTTCCTTGGGCTTTCCTGACTGTCTTTCTTGCACTCAGGAATAAAAAGAATCGGCCCAGCCTCTGGTATTCAGTGCTCCAGTTGCTGCGTGTGTGGCTGTGGCAGCTCCTGTCCAAACACAACTGGGTGCCTGCTGAGCATGGCAATGGACGGCCACAAACAGGGAGGTTCCCCAGTGAATGTCAAGGGAGTCACCCGGGGAAGTGCAAGGGGGAGGGATAACTCTGGGAGGAGAAGCTGGTCTGTGTCTCTGATGATGGTGCCAGCACCCTGAAGGAGCAGCCCAGGGAAGTGCTGGAAGCACAAGTGTCCTGCCCTTTTCTGCTGTCACAGGGACATGGGACAGGCTTGTTGCCACAGGTCCACAAGACTTGATGCAGGAAAAATGCAGGGCCATGCACTGCTGCGAGGGAATGGCCTCCAGCAAGAGCAAAGCAGGGTCCTCTAGCAGCAAAGCCTGTGCCTGTGAACCGGGCCATCTTCTCAGCAGACACCAAAGTGCTTCCCTCCAGCCCTGAACCTGCGCCACAACTGCCTGCTGTGCTTCAGCACCTGCTGCTTCTTCCTTTGTTCCAAGCAAGTCCAGGATTTCATTTCAAAGTTCGTGCACGAGTCGTCTTGAAGGTGCCTGCATGGAGGAGAGGGACGGCAGTTGCAGCCAAGGGCTCGTGTCCCATCAGAGTCTCTCTCTCACGATGGCACCAATGCCACGGCCTCGGGACGCCTGACTGTGGAAAGCGAGTCTGCCCTCAAGCACGGCCGTTGAAGTCAGTCAGGGGCACAGGCTACAGCAGAAGCTGCCAAGTGTTGCTGTGAGGCTGGCAAATCAAGAGAAAGCCATTGTGGTCAGTTGTGCTGAAGCCTTTTGCCAAACCACGTGCCATTGTCCCCACAGTATTCCCGTTTGGCATCCCGGCCGGTGCGGGTGCCTTGTTGAGCAGGTAGCGGTGTTCTGGCTCCTGCTGTTCCTGCACACGCTCTGGTGCTGTTTCTGCAGTGCCCAGAGCCACTTCCACAGCAGCGACTCCGCAGGCCTGCTCGAGGAGACGGCGCTGCCCTCCTCATGGTGGCAGCGGCTCTGCGGTGCCAGAGCTCTGTGTCAGGGGGGACTCGGCCACAGCACCATGGCCTGGGCAACCGCGGAGGCCTGGGCTGGCTGCCAGCCCTGCCACTGCCCACTGCCCACTGCCCACTGCCCCTTGTAGGCAGCACGCAGTGGCCATGCCCCGGCAGGGCCCCCTTGCCCTCCTTGTCCCCAGCCAGCCCAGCCTGGGCACCTCAGCGGTGTCCCCAGCCTCCCTCCTGCTGAGACTCAGCCTCAAGCGCTTCTGCCCAAGGCATGGGAGATGCCTCCGGGAAACACCAGAGCAGCTGTCAGGAACAAGGCAGCTGCCTGGGGGCTGCTTAGGGCCTCTGACACCCAATTCCTCAGGGCTTCCCAGCACCCAGCCCCGCATGGGCCTCCTGGCCCCTTGGAGCCTTCTGCCACTCACCCCCTCACACATTCCCCCCTCGTGCCTTCCCACTGCCTTGTCCCGATCAGGGCCTGTGCAGCACCTCATCCCTTCACAGCCTCTCACTGCCCTGTCCCCTCAGGGTCTCCCCCAGCCTGGCCAACCTGCCTGGCAGCGGCACAGCCCTGCTGGAGCTCCAGAGGAGCCGCACCAAGAGGCACCGCGGAGCCCTCGGCAATCCAGCCGGCAACACACGGGCAGGACACAGATGGCACTGCCCTGCTGGCACAGGGCTTGTGGCCATCTCCAGGCACCAGTCTCGTAGGGATGCCCCAGCTCCAGCCTCTGCCCACTCGCTCTGGCAGAAGCATTAAGGCTGCAGCAGAACCACCAAAGGCCAAGGCGCTTCTGGCCACTTTCCTTCCACACTGCACGCCCGGGCAACCTGCTGAGCACAAGCACCCTTTTCCCCCCTCTTCCCCTATGCCCTGCAGACACTGGGCACCAAAACAAAAATCCTGAGAGTCTGTGTATTAGAACAGAGCCTATATTTACATACTACAAAAAAAGGAAATGCTTAAAGAGGAGTTCCCTGCAGTCTCAGGTGGCCCCAGCAGACAGAGCAGACTGATCAGCTCTCTTCCTGCTGCGGCCCCAAGCCCAGCTTGGAGCTAAACAAAGGGCGCTGGCTCAGGGTCATCCCCCAGCAGAGGCTGTGCACCCCCTCTGCCCCCTCCCCAAATTCCCTCCCGGGGTCAGCAGGAGTTGGGTCAGGAGCTCTGTGCGGGGTGAAAAGGGGGGGACACTGCCATGGTGGAGAGACACACAACCCCTGGGGACCCCCCCATCACCTTCTCCCGCAGCACCAGGAGGAGAAACCCCAACATGAAGCCCCCAAACCATGGCAGCATGTTGCGGGCAGGGTCTGAGGGCAGCTTTGGGGCTGTGGGGAGTCAAAACCACTCAGAAACCCTATCCCAGCCCCACAGCCAATCCTGGACACCTCAAACCACCCCACAGATCCTGGCCAAGACACCTTCAACTGCTCCCTGCAGTCTAAATGATCGCAAGAACCACCAAAACCACTTCCCATCTACCCCAAGACCCAGCCAAATTCTATCCCAGCCACAGAGCCCAAAACTCCCTCACAGACCCCCTCCCAAAAGCCCCCCAAACATCTTCCTAGCACTACAAAGGACCCCAAGAGCCACAAAAGGCCCGCACCAGTCATTCCAGGAATTCCCAAACCCCCTCCCAGTCCCCCATGGCACTGACCAGGAGAGGTTAGTCGACAGTAATATCCACAGCTGGGAGCAGCTCGGGCACTTCAGCAGAGATTTGGGCACTTTGCAGAGCACACCCCAAATGGGACAGACAGGCCAGGGACTGGGACAGACAACTGGAATTTCTGGAGAACAGATGGGCTCAGGTGGACACATTCTGCCAACAAAACTATGAGATCATGATCTGTGCCCTGGCCTGGGTGGCCACAGAACACCCAAATCCTCCTGAATATTCTCCTGAATCCCAAATTCACTTACAAATTCCAGTAAAATGCTGCACCTTTAGAACTCTTTGTTTCATTTCTTTATTTTAAACCTAATTTTGGTTGCTTTGAGAGGATGAAGAAGGAAATTACTTAGGTTGGAAAAGACCTCCAAGATCATCCAGCATTGCTTGATGCCACCAGAAGAAACAACTGGACACAGCAGGTGAGATTTTCTTAGGGTGTAAATTAATAAATCAGCTCTTCCCAATGAATTTCCAATGTCAATTTGAGTCCCAATGGATGTTCCTTCCCCTGCGTTTGCCCAGGTGGCTACAGGGAATCTGAGGATGTGGAAGCCACCAGCCAGGTGTCCTCCCAGTGTTGGTCACAGGAGTGTGGGTCACCAGGGCTCTGCCCAATGTGGGTCGTCTGAGGGGTGATGAAGTTGGAGCAGCACAGAAAGCTCTTCTCACATTCAGGGCACTCACAGGGCTTCCCTTACCGGTGCCTCCGCTGGTGTTGGGTCAAGTCAGAGCTCCTGGAGAAGGTCTTCCCACACTCGGGACAGTCATAGGGCCTCTCTCCTGTGTGGATGCGCTGGTGCCTGATGAGGTGGGAGTTGTGCTTGAAGCCCTTCCTGCACTCAGGGCAGCGGAAGGGCCTCTCCTCTGTGTGAATCCGCTGATGCACGAGGAGATCTGAGCTGGTCTGAAACCTCTTCGCACACCCGGAACACTCATAGGGCCTCTCCCCGGTGTGGATGCTCTGGTGGCGGATCAGGTGGGAGCTGTTGCTGAAGCTCTTCCCACATTCCCCACACTCATAGGGTCATTCTCCAGTGTGGATCATCTGGTGGCAGATCAGGTTGGTGCTCTGGCTGAAGCTCTTCCCACATTCCCCACACTCATAGGGCCTCTCCCCGGTGTGGATGCGCCGGTGCCTGATGAGGTGGAACCTGCACTTGAAGCCCTTCCTGCACTCAGGGCAGCAGAAGGGCCGCTCCTCTGTGTGAATCCGCTGGTGCGTGTGGAGGTTGGAGCTGCTCTGAAACCTCTTCCCACACAGAGAACATTCATAGGGCCTCTCCCCTGTGTGGATCCTGCGATGGACCACCAGATCAGAGCTCTTGCTGAAGCCCTTCCCACATTCCTCACACTTGTAGGGCTTCTCCCCATCATGGAGCTGCTCAGGGAACACCAGGGCCGAGCCCTGGCTGAAGCTCCAGACGTCTTCCTTGCACAGGGTGGGTCTTTCCTCCTCGGAGAGCCCTGGACTGGGTTTGCAGCCCCTCCTTGTGCGGCATCTCTGGGGCTTTTCCTCCCTCTTCAACTCCTGTGTCTCGGAGCCGCTCAAAACGGCCTCTTCCACCAGGTTCTGCCCCAAGGCTTTGCCCTCCCTGGACTCCATCTGCAGCTCATTGCCTGGGGAGGAAGGACAAGGAGAGGATGGGATTTGCCTCCGTGCCACAGGGAAGGGGAAGGACATTCCCCAATCTGTCCCTGCAGGACAGCGTCGGCAGCGGGGTTGTCCTGCAGCTGGGGGAAATGCTCAGCTGGGACATGGAGCAGAAGAGAGGGGGAAAGGGGCACTGACTTCCTCCTCACCTGCCTGCGCATCCTGGGGCATCTTCCTCTTCCTCACAGCCTCATTCTCCATCTGGCCAAGGTTTGGGAAAGGGAAATCCAGGTTTGGGGGAAAAAAAGGTGTGAGTGCCTTGGGCTCGGGGTTCCTCCTGCCCAAGTCCAGCTCTAAAAGTCACTGGGTGTTTTGTGTCTATAAAATCCTCCAAAAATCAAGAGTGACTCCAAAAAAAGCCTCCCAGGAGTTCCCCCGTTCCAGTCTCCTGTCTTTGGGGTGCTGGGGTTCCCCCTTCTCAAAGCTGCTGGGGCTCCCGTGGGTCCTGGGGATCCCCCTTCTCCGGGCTCCTGCTTAGGGATGCCGTGGGCTTTCGGTGCTCCCAGGGGTCCCTTCTTCCCTGATGCTGCTTTGGCTCCCAGGGCTCCCAGGGTCCCCCTCTTCAGGCTCCCCCCACTCCAGGCACTCGGGGCTTCCCCTTCTCTCTGCCTCCCCTTTCAGCGTCACAGTGTCCTGGCCCTGCCTCATCTCCAGGCTCCCCCACCCCTCCAGGCTGCCAGGGGTCCCCCAGCTCCGCTATCGCCCCTCTCTGCTCTCTCCACTCCAGGACTCCTGCATTCAACCCCCCCAGCTCTCCCGGGGATCCCCAAAACCAATGTCCTGTCCCACCAATACCGGGCAATTCCCACATGGACCCCTACCAATATTCGCCAAAATGCATTTATGGATCAGTTTTGGAGTCCTGCAAGATCCAAATTTTCCCTCCAATAAAGAAAATCCTTGTCAGGGACATGCAATGATGTCTGGGGCTCAATTCCAGAATCTGTGAGTTCCAAACACTCCTCCAGAAAAAAACAACCCTCCTGAAGACACCCAGAGAGATTTGGGGTGAGTTCCCCCTCCCTGGTCACCTGTGGAGTGTGGGGAGGCAATGATCCTAGAGCCAGGGGTGCTGCAGACGCAGTGAGTGGTGAAACCTCATGGTTCTCCTACTCCTCCTTTTCCTGCTTCTCCTCCTCTCTCCTCTTCCTCCTGCTATTCCTCTGCTCCCACCCCAGACTCCCCTTCCCCGCCCTCCTCTGCCCCACAGCTGTCGCAGCACAGGCTGCTGAGATTGGGGAACCCCGATCAGCCCCAGGGATGGACAGGGGGCTTGGGGAACCCCCCACTGCAGATCCACCTCCCCCAGAGCCCCAGGGAATTGCTCCCGGGATCGAGTGCTGGAAGACAGGGCTGGAACCCCATGGAACCGCCCTTCTTCCCTCCCAACCCCACCTTTCCCTCCCCTCTCCTCCCCTTTCCCATCCTTCTCCCAACCCACACACCCCTCCCAACTCAATTTCCATGTCCCATCCCCCTCCTGCTCTCTTTGGGGGCCCCAGGCAACTCTTTTCCACTGCTCTTCTGTCCCTTTCACCATTGTCCCCTCAATCCCCAACCCCCCTCTCCCATGATTGGTTTTGGGGCTTGCAGGCCCCTCCTGACCACTCTGGGGGTCCCAGTCCCCATTTTGCTCTATTTGGGCTCCCAGCCCCCGCCCCCCTTCTCACTGCGCCCCCGCTCACCCCGCGGCCGGGGGCACTGCCAGCACCACCAGTGCCACCAGCACGGCCCCAGCTGCCCCCACACGGCCCATGCCCAGCGCCGGGCAGCTGCCCAGAGCCCCAAAGCAGCCGCGCTCTGCCCTCCGGGGGTCCCCAAAGCGGCCCCGCCCCGCGCGGCACTGCGAGCACCAGGCCGGAGCAGTGCGGAGCGCGGGCGGGCGGCATCAGCCGTGCCCGGGCAGGGCCGGGCCCCGCGGGACAGCTCCCCCCGCACTCGGCCCCAACGGGACAGCGCCCAGCGGGGGGGCCCGGCCTGCCCGCCCCACACCTCCCCCTCCCCAAATTCCGCTCCCGCCGCCGCTGGGGCCCAGGGGGGCGCAGCTGGGCTCCAGAGCTGCCGGAGACACGTGTCCCCCGCTGCCACTGCCACCCCCGAACGATTAGGGCTACCCCAAAACTCCCTCACAGCTGGCCGATACCCCGCAAGCCCCGAAGGAGTGCGGTCCCCCCGCCTTCAGCACCCCCAACCTTCGGCTGCCTCATCCCAGGCCCCAGCCCACCCATCCCCCTCCCCCACACTTCATCCCATACCCCAATCCACATCCCACCCTGCCCGGGCCCCAGCCCACCCCATCCCACTTCTCCCGACAGCCAACATTGAGAACCCCCAAAAACCCGCGTGCCGGGGACTCCCCAATATCCCCCCAGGGCCATTTGCGACTCACAGCTGGAGTCCTGCAACATCCAAACATCCGCCCCCTCCCCCCGCGCAAAAAAACCAAACAAAGCCTCCCAGGATCAAGCAAAGATATTTGGGGCTCGGTTCTGGAGTCCTACAAGCTCCAAAAATCCCCCCCCTTCCCAAAAAGAACCCCACGCACCGCACAAGATCTCTGGGGCGAGCTCCCCCTGCCCGGTCACCTGCGGGATGCGGGGGGCGATGCTCCCGGGGCCGAGGGTTGCGGACACAGAAAGAGATGGACACACGTGGCAGCTCCTTTTCCTGCTTCTCTTTCTGCTCCACCCCCTTGATCCCTCCTCTTCCTCCCGCTTCTCCTCCTCCATCTCTCCTCCCCACTTGGGCTTCCTCTTCCTCTGCCGTTCCTCCTCCTCTCCTACTCCTCCTCATGTTCTATGGCATTCCCATCCCGGCTGTGTCTGACATCACCCCTGGGGCCATTCCGTGCTGTGGAAAGCTGCAAGGGCAGCCGGGAATTTTGTTTTCCAAATCTCTGGGCTGAAAGGAAGCGCTGTGAAATCCGTCATGGACAAGAAAGGAGAAATGGCAAGTGATGGAAATGGACACCACTTTGGACTCCGTTTATCCCTCTGGATTGCAAAAGCTGACAGACCCCGAGCGCCGGCGGACACCCGTCCCTGCCGTCAGGTCGCAAGGGCTCAGAGGTGCGGCTGGTGGGGCTGGAAGCTCCGTGCAGCAGCTCCGCTGCCGCGGCCCAAAGCTCGGGCTGGAGCGTGGGGTGTGGGACACAGCCCCGTGCTGGGGGCAGAGCCGCTGCTGGGGCCATCGCTGTGTCCAGGGCATCCTTTGTGGGCCTGGTGCAGCTCCAAGGTGCCGAGGGCTCGCCGAGGCTTTCTGGGGCTGTCCCTCGTCCCCAAATGTGTTGGGTTTAATGGCCGAGTGCGGCACCCCCGTGCCCTGTGGCAGCAGCCGGTGCCGGGCCACAGCCCCGGGAGCCGAGCTAATGCCCGGCCGTGCCCGGGAGGGGCTGAGGGCAGGGGAGTTCAGAAGGCTCCCCCGCGCCCCTCGCTGCTCACGGAAAGGTATTTTAGTGCATGGGAGCGATTTTCCGGGGTTTCTGGGCTCTGTGGGGCCGAGGCGGCGGCAGCGGGACCCTCGGGGCCCGGCCCGTGGGGGCGGCCGGGGCTGAAAAGTGCTTGGCGGCCCCAGCGCGGTGCGTGAGGGCTGAGCGGAGCTGTTGGGAACAAGCCCCGGAACCGCCGCGGTGCCTGAGGGCTCAGAGCGGGGAGAGGCCCTGCGAGTGTGGGCAATGTGCGATGAGCTTCAGCCACAGCTCCAGCCTGATCTGCCACCAGAGGATCCACACCGGGGAGAGGCCCTGCGAGTGTCCCGAGTGTGGGAAGAGCTTCAGCCACAACTCTCACTTGACCCAACACCAGCGGAGCCATTGGTAAGGGAAGCCCTGTGAGTGCCCCGAGTGTGGGAAGAGCTTCATCCTCTGCTCCAACTTCATCACCCATCCGAGGAGCCACGTTGGGAAGACACCTGGCTGGTGGTCCTTATATTTTGGCATGAGTTTTCTTTTGATTCATCTTCATGCCTTCAAAACACACAAAACTGGGAAAAAATTAACAAATTGATCAAAAACATCTAAAGCCTCCCTCTTTACTAGTGTTTGGGGAGAACCTGGGATTCGGAGAAATATTTGGGAGTATTTGGGGATTTTTGGGGTGCTTGGTGTCATTTTCTCCATTGCTTTGCACTCCAAAAGGCGAGAGGGATCAATCTGTCACCTCAAAACCACTCAGTGCCACTGAAACCTACTCCATGCCAGCCCCAAATTCCTGGATTCCACAGCCCCTGAGGGTGGAATGGGGTTGGAAGGGGATGTGGTGAAGTGGGATGCAGATCAGGAGGGGTGAGATGGGCATTGGGTGGGGCAGGATGGTTGGGATGGTCCTATGAATGAATTCACAAGCTGAAATTTTAGCAACATCATATTGAACATTTATTTCTAGAGCAAAGGCAAAAACAGCTCGACACTTAACAATTTTGCCAGAGGCACAATCCATTCATTTTACTGTGAGCTTAAGTACTTTCTTTAGTTGTTACATATTCATTAAGCCTAGAAGGAAATTTACACTTCACCCAACTCCCCCGCTCCGATCCTTGCCCCCTTCTGCTAGCGCGGCGCCTGTCTTGGAGTCTCAGACCCTCTGGATTGTCTCAGAACTGAAGGCAGAAATCCTCCCATCTGTGTTTCCTCAGTTCCAACTTAATTTGTAGGTGACAGTTCGTTTGGGAGGTGTGAGTCAAGAGAACAGACTTCCTGGGATGCCTGTGGTTATCTTCTTTGTTTCCTTAACATGTCTTGATCCCTGGCTCTGTGTTTTATCAACTTAAAAGACATTTATTACCATGTATTTATTACTACATTTTCTAACATATTACAACTATTTTGAAGCTAAAATTCACCCTAACCTTGTTTCTACTTAATTATATTTTATCTTAAAACTATTTTTTACACATTACATTATCACTTGTAAATGTTAAATTCATATATGCGAAAACCAGCATTTATCATTCACTCATTTCTCACAAGGGGGTTTGGGAGGGGTGGAATGGGGGAAATAGGGTTTGGGAAGGGGTCCTTGAAGTCCAAGAGGGGTGGGATGGATTGGGAGAGTGGATTGGGAGAGTGGGTCAGGGTCTGGAATAAGACAGCCAAGGGCTGGCAATGATGGAGGGAGGGGGAACTTGTTCCTGAGTGAGTTTTTGGATATTCCACATTCCTGAAGGGGTTTTGGGGCAGCCCACATTTTGGAGGTGGTTTTGGGGTACTCCCCAGTTCTTGGGGGTTCATGAGAGCAGCTCCATGGAGCTCCGTTGCTGGGGTGGTTGCCCTGGGCACGAGCTCCGAGCTGTACCCAGAGTCTGTTGCCTCAGTGCTGGAGAGCAGAGAAATGATGGATGGCCCCAAACATCTGCAGTGTGTTTTTGGGGGGACAGGGCAAGTTCTGCGTAGGTGGGGCGGTCACTGCCCCACCCTCAGCCACTGCAGCCTCTGGTCCAGCCCCAAAGTGGCTGCCAAGCCCCTGGCACCCCGAAAACCCCACCTGTGAGAGGGACCAGAGCAGGTAAAGACTGTGACACAGGTGTGACACTGACATGTCCCATGGCCCTGGAGCTCACAGCAGCTGAGATGGTGCTGGATCCAAGGCTGGGACTGTGGATCCTTCCATGTTGCTTTAAATTTTGCCGAGTACCTCATCCTCTAATTTCAAATCTAAAGTTTTGAAAGGAGCTATACAGAGAATTTGGTATTTTGCTGGATTTTGTAGTTCTGTTTAAACTCTGTAACTTCATAGCTATAAGTTTAACTTTTTGCTCAGTTGCTTACCTATTAGTCTGCAACAGGAAACTGCTTGAGGGCAAAGAGAACCAGGGAGTGGGAAGATCAGTGAAAACTGCACACCCGTGGTCCAGTTACAAGGACCTGCACTCCCCAGAACACTAAATGAAGGAAATAAGAGGAAGTTAGGACAGTGCCTAACTAAAGAGGAATGCCAGGGCCTCACAGCAATAAGATAAGAGAGCCTTAAGTCAGCACGTGTGACCTGGGCATGCGTCAAGAGCCACAACATGGAACTGACCCCCAAAAGGGGCTGTGGCTCCGGACAATGGACAGTGCATGTGGATGAGGTACGGAGTGGGCAGGACTTTGGGGGGAATTCAGGAAGTGTCATAGTGTAAAGGATCCAGAAACTTGTGAGAAAACTGCCGAGGTGGTCGTGTGCAAGGCAGGTCACCCTGGGATAAAGGAATGCTTTCTTAATAATGTCACACTGTTCAGTCGATCTCTGTGAATCAGAACAATATTTTATAGACCAGCTGTGTTGGTTTTGCTTAGCCCAGTTTCACTAAAGGGTGGGTGGGTGGGTGGGCACAAAGATGGCTCCTGTGTGTTCTGTGTTAATGTTCTGCAAGTTTTTACCATGTCCAGCTTAGCCAATCTCTGATGGCTCTGAAGATGATGGACATGCTGCTGGCCAAGTCTGGGCCAATTAGAGATGTTAGTTATGCCTCAGTAAAAACATATTTAAGAAGAAATCAAAACAATGTGAGCACGTGCTTCTTTTTAGCCAAAGAAGGAGGAGGAGGAGAGAATATGTGAGAGAGAACAACATGGAGACACCAAGGTCAGTGGAGAAGTTGGGGGAGGAGGTGCTCCAGGCCCCAGAGCTGAAAACCCTCTGCCGGCCATGGTGAAGACCATGGTGAGGCAGATTGTTGTCCCCCTGCAGCACATAGAGTCCACGAGGGGTGCAGAGATCCACCCACAGCCCCTGGGGAGTTGCCCATGCCAGAGCAGGTGGATGCCTGGAGGAAACTGTGATCCAGTGGGAGTCCCAGAAGAAAGAAAGGCCTTGCTCCTGGGGTGGAACAGCCTGGCCTCAGAGTTCTGCAGCCCATGGATGAGGGACTCATGTTGCAGCAGATTCAGGCAGGCTGCTGCTCCTGAGATTTGGACCCACGCCAAAGAAGTTCACAGAGGACTGTCTCCTGTGGAGGGACCCCATGGCAACATAGAGGACTCCTCTCCCTGAGCAGCCGAAGAAAACCTCTGTCATGGACTGACCAAACCCCCATACCCTGTCCCCCTGTGCTGCTGGTGGGGAGGAGGGAAGGGAGTGAGTGGAAAAACAGTGTCTTAAGGAGTTATTTTTACTTCTCATTTGCCACCTCTGACTCTGTTAAGTTAGTAATAAATCACTTTGCAACTTTTAAGTTTCAACGTACTTTGCCCTCAGTACATCCTCCCCCAGTTCCTTATCTCAACTCATGAGCCCTTTGTGTGTATGTGCTAACTTTTATTTGTCTCTCCTCTGCACAGCTGTGGCAGGAGAGGAGGAGAGAGCGTGTGTGTGAGGAGAGAGTGGAGAGCGCAGATGTCAAAGGTGCCTGGCATTTGGGTAGGGTCAAACCACGGCACACAGTCAGGCGTCCTGAGGCCATGGCATTGGTGCCATTGTGAGAGAGAGACTCTGATGGGACACGAGCCCTGGGCTGCAGCTGCCGTCCCTCTCCTCCATGCAGGCACCTTCAAGACGACTCGTGCACGAACTTTGAAATGAAATCCTGGACTTGCTTGGAACAAAGGAAGAAGCAGCAGGTGCTGAAGCAAAGCAGGCAGTTGTGGCGCAGGTTCAGGGCTGGAGGGAAGCACTTTGGTGTCTGCTGAGAAGATGGCCCAGTTCACAGGCACAGGCTTTGCTGCTAGAGGACCCTGCTTTGCTCTTGCTGGAGGCCATTCCCTAGCAGCAGTGCATGGCCCTGCATTTTTCCTGCATCAGGTCTTGTGGACCTGTGGCAACAAGCCTGTCCCATGTCCCTATGACAGCAGAAAAGGGCAAGACACTTGTGCTTCCAGCACTTCCCTGGGCTGCTCCTTCAGGGTGCTGGCACCATCATCAGAGACACAGAACAGCTTCTCCTCCCAGAGTAATCCCTCCCCCCTGCACTTCCCCAAGTGACTCCCTTGACATTCACTGGGGAACCTCCCTGTTTGTGGCCGTCCATTGCCGTGCTCAGCAGGCACCCAGTTGTGTTTGGACAGGAGCTGCCACAGCCACACACACAGCAACTGAAGCACTGAATACCAGAGGCTGGGTGGATTCTCTTTTTTCCTGAGTGCGAGAAAGACAGTCAGGAAAGCCCAAGGAAACTTGACAGTGTCTCTGTGGAATCTCTCTGCCCTGTGAAACTCAGCAGCTGATGGTGTTCTTGTGCTCCTGCTAATCCCTTCCATGAAAAAGAATCATTCCAGGAAGGTGCAACATCCTCTGTCAAATCCCAAGTATTGCCACCACTTACTGCAGGTGCTCCTGCCAACAGCCACCTGCAGGAAGGAGCACAGACACCAATGCACCAATGCTGGCTTTGGCTGCCCTCTGGCAGAGAAGCACCCCCGGGGGCACAGGTCTCTGGGCCAGGAGATGGCACTGGCACTGGCAGGGCTCAGGGGGTGGCAGGTCTGCTTGGGTGGGGACTCTGCTGCACCTGCTGATTTCAGTGCTGCCTGGGGCCCAGGGGTCAGAGCATCATTGGTGCCCTGGCCCACACGTTCCCTGTCTGTGTCACAGCCTTGTGTTTAGGATGGGCAGCAGCCGGGACTTGTCCCAGGCAGGCCGTGCCAGCTTCTGTGGAAGGCCCCGTGCCCTTCCCGCTGCAGCTGCGTCGGCAGCCATGGGGGCTCCTTCTGCTGCCCTGAGCCCGCAGAGCAGGGGAGGGTTTGCTTCTTGTCTGAGCCATTCCTAAGGTTCCTGTTGGGCTGCCTTAGACGCTTGGGGCAACAGATTCCTTCCAACCTGGGCCACTTTGGGAGGGCTGGGGGCAGCCCCAGGGCAGGCGGCAGTGTGTGAAAGGCCCTTTGTGACATGGTGCAGCATGGGATGGAGCTGGAACAGGGTGTCCAAGGGCCCTTTGTGACATGTCGTGACATAGGCGCTGGCGGCGACACAACCACGCCACTGTGCTCGGAGCACGTGACGGGACAGGACGGGACAGAGCGGTGCTGTGAGGAGCCCCCGCACAGTGCACTCGTTCCTTACTAACCCGGAGCTTTTCCGAGGCGTTTCTCCTGCAGGTGACCTCGTGGCCAGACCATAGGACTTGGTGACCCGTGGCCTTCCCGAGGCTTCTCTTCTGCAGGTGCCCTCAAGGGCAGGCTGCGGGACTTGGTGCCCGCAGCTCTTCCGAGGCATCTCCCAACCCGGCGGCCGGTGCCCTCGAGGCCAGGCCCTGGGAGTTGCTGACCAAAATCCTTGCTGAGGAGTCTCCTGCCCTTGTGGCAGGAGCCCTTGAGAACAAAGTGCAGGACTTGGTGTCCTGTAACATTCCCAAGGCTTCACTCTTGCAGGTACCTTCCAGGCACAACTGCAAGACTTGGTAAGCCAGAGCTTTCCCGACTTACCTCTCCAGCAAGTAGCCTTTATTCCAGTTAGTGACATGGAGCAGAGACCTCCGAGCGCACCCAAGCAGGCCTGGGTGAAGGAGGAAGAGGAAGAAGGCCCTGGAACTGCCCCAGCGCAGCAGCCTGGAGAGGTGGAGCAGCTCCAGCTGCTGCAGGAGGGTGAGTGGCAGAGCTGGGCCACAGGGCTGCCCCCTGCAGCAAGGTCGGCCCCATCCCATCCCATCCCATCCCATCCCATCCCATCCCATCCCATCCCATCCAATCCCATCCCATCCCATCCCATCCCATCCCATCCCATCCCATCCCATCCCATCCCATCCCGCCTGATCCCATCCCACCTGATCCCATCCCATCCCATCCCATCCCATCCCATCCCATCCCATCCCATCCCCTGGGGACATGCCCATGGGCAAGACGGAAGAGGGGCTGGGGCTGCCGCCCCCCGCAGCCGTGCTCCATCCCCAGGGCATCCCGGGGCTGTCCCTGCCTGGGCAGCGCAGGGCTGGGCTGTGTTCTCTGGCCTCTCCCACAGCCCCTCAGCTCTGGCTGTGCTTGCTCTTTGCCAGATGCAGGCATGCAATGCACACAAGTGCAGGAACCCAGCCGTGGCCTCTTCCGCAAAACAGCGCAGGTACCTGCAGCCATCCCCACCTGGGCTGGGCCTGCTGTCACTGCTCAGCTGAGCACCATGCTTGGAGAACTCCATGAAACATCCCTCTCTTCTTGCCCTTCTTCTACAGATGGTTTGCAAATATATCAGGAGAATTCGGCAGGAAGAGACCAGTGTCATGGGCACTGGGGTCAAAGCATACTCAGGCATCTTCAAATACAAGGGTGATGCTGCCCTGCTGGATTTGATTCTGGAGAAGGGTATCTCCAGTCCAAAGCAAGTAAGCAGCTTGCAGCCTCCCAGGAATCACCTGGCCTCCCAAGGCACGCCTGCTGGTCCCTTGAAGCCTTTGAGGCCGTCCCAGTGTGGTGGCAAGGGAAGCACTTCTCTGGGGAAGCTGGGGACATTACTCCCTCTGGCAGCTTTCCAGCTCTCCCTCTGCCTTCTCCAGGTGCCCGCTGTGGTGAGGTACATCCACCAGTGGCTTGTGTCCCATGAATTTTCTGAGCGCAATGTGTACAGGACGCTTCTGGATCTGACTGAGGAATACCCTGCTGATGCAGTGATAACTCTCCTGCGTGTGGCCCCATTGTGTGACAGGTCCGGGGCCCACCTGCCCAGAGGGCTCAGGGCTCCCCAGCCCATCCCCCTGTGGAGCTCTGTCCCAGGTGTCTGACAAATGGAGAGCTGCAGGGCCCTCTGGCTCCTCCATTTGCCAGCCCTGGCATGTCAGTCGCCAAGGCTGCTGCCATGCTCCCTGCCTGCCCCTCGCTGGCCTGTCCCCACACGGCTGGGCTGCCTGGCTGCTGCCAGCCAGAGGCAGTGGGCAGAGACAGGGCTGGCAGCCAGCCCAGGCCCCCACAGCTGCCCGGGCCCCCACAGCTGCCCAGGCCATGGGGCTGTGTCCGAGACTCCCCTGAGACAGAGCTCTGACCCCACAGAGCTGCTAGTAGCATGTGGAGGGCCATCATATGCTCGCTCAGGGCTGCCGAGCCGGCCATGCTGACTCTCCTGGATGTGCTGGGGAGCTGGCCAGAGCACAGCACGCGCACCTCCGATGAGGACAACACGCATGTCTTTGCCCTGGCTGTGAGTTTCTGCAACTGTCCTTTGCTCACCCCCAGGTCACCTCTCCAGCAGCCCTCCATCCTCCTTCCCCCACTGCACCTCCATGCCTCCCGTGCTGGGCAGAAACCTGTGCTAGGGGCAGGTTCAGGGGCACCAGGCCCGGTGCTCCCCCAGCGTCTCCCCTGGCCTCTCCCTCCCACGCTCGGGCCCTGCCACATGGACACCTCAGCACTGAGCGCTGTCTTGGGGTGCTTTGTCTTCTGCAGGCAACTCTGGTGATGTGGAAGATCCTCCAGGTGCCCATCTGCCCCAATGCGGTGATGCTGTATTTCCCTCGCCTCTTTGTGCATCTGCTCTTCCAAGTGTTCTGCAGCACATTGGATATGCCAGACGAGGTCCAGACCTTCTGGAAGGGATGCCAGCAGCAACACGACCTTGCCACCAACCCCAACAGGTGCTCCATGCCAGTTCTCCTGTCCCTCCCATGTCCCCAGGGCACGAGCCAGTGCTCGCAGCATGACCTGGGCTTTGCTCTGCACACAGCTTTGCAGTGCAGACCCTGAAGGCCCTGCTCCACCGACTGAACTATGAGGGTGTGGTGGCGGCAATGGCACGCAAGTGTGGCTGGCAAAGACTGCTCTGTGCTGACACTCAGCACGATGCTGTGCGTGTGCTGGCCAGGTCAGAGTCCCCTCCTCCCCACTGCCCGTGGCATTTGTGCCCTGTGCCCGGGGTGCCACTCACAGTCCCTGTGCTTGTGGGCCAGAGGGCCTTGTCACCGAGGGACGGCCAAGCAGCCTGGAAAAGGCTGTGAGAGGAGGCTGCACACAAGCAGCTGCCTCCCAAAGCGCCCACGTGCCCTGCAGGGATCCTGGGGAAAGAGCACACCTCTGTGAGTCAGTCCTGGGAGAGCTTTGCCCCCTCACCACTGGCTCTTGGTGCTTTTTTCCTCCTGCCAGGGAGATGTCCTGTGTCTCCCCATCCTTGTGTTCCCGCATTGCTCACCACCTGCTCAGGCTGCTCAGCAAGAGGGATCCACGCTGGGATCTGCCTGCCCTGGCGTTCCTTGTGGAGGTGAGCCTGAAGGCCAGCGCTGCCTCGCTCAGCTGCCTCCCAGCTCTCTGCCCTCTCGCAGCCGCAGCTGCCTGGGACAGTGCCCGTGCCCTTGTGCTGTGGCCTGGGCCCAGCCCCGTGCACTGCTGGGCTCCTGCCAGCCAGCTCCCCTCTCACTGCCCTATGCCTTTCAGACTCTGCAGTGCCTGGACTTGACAAAATGTGGGAACAGAGTCCTGAAAATCCTGTCAAGGCACCTGCGGAGCGAATGCAGGCAGAGGCGTCGCCTGGCGCTCAGGGCCCTCTTCAATCTCACTGATGATCCCTTGATGGTGAGAAGGGGGCAGCGGTTGAAGCCGTGCCGGCAGCGTGGGGCTGGGCAACACAGCCGCTTGGGCTTGGCTGGGCTTCAGGAGCTGAGGCAGCTGCTCCCAGCTCTCCTGCCTCCCGCTTCAGCTGCCCGCCTGCTTTGGGGACAGGCCTTTGGCCTCTGGGCCCTGCGGCTGCAGGCTGGCATTTCACAGATTTGTGTTCTGCACAGACTGAAAGAATGTGGAGCCTGACCGAAAGGCTCATCCAGCTCCTGCAGGACACAGATGGAAACATGGCTGCGATGACACTCATCGTACTTGGCTATACAGTGGTGGACAAAGTCACGCTGATAGCCAGCCCCATTGCCCTGCAGCTGGCTGAGGCGCTCCTGCCGCTCTTTGACAACGTAAGGCTCTGTGCCCCCAGCCATGGGCACTGGGTGCTGCCCGGACACTTTGCGCCCTGTACATTTTCAGGCGTGTGCCTAGGTGAGTTTGGAGCAGCCAGTGCTGAGGTCTTTCTTCTTTTCATACAGGATAACAGCGCAGTGAGGCTGCTCTCCATGGTGCTCTTCCGAGCTTTGGTGTCTTCTAGAGCTCAAAAGGATAAGAAGGCCCTGAAGGCGCAAGTGCGCCTGAGCCTGCTCCCACTCTTCTTCCACTGCCACGACGAGAAGCAACCTGTGGCAGCGGTGAGGACTCATGGGCTGCTGGTGTCCCCCTGCGAGGGGGCTCAGCTGCCTCCCGCCCTTGCGCCTCACGGGCTGCAGCCTCCTCGTGGCCTTGGCACGGGGACGTGGCTCCTGTGCCCTGGGCTGCGGGGCCATCTCCGGCTCTCTGCTGCTCTCCAGGCCTCTCGGGCAGCGCTGCTTAGTGCAGCCCAGTTCCTGAAGAGGAGGGATCTCGACCACCTGCTGAAGACGAAGCAGCTGTGGAAGTTGGGCAAATGCCTGGTAAGGACAGCCTGGAAGCCCCAGCCGCAGCCTGGACAAGGCCCCTGTGGCCGCTGCTCAGTGTGTGCGGCTGGCAGCTGTGGCCCTGCCCGCTGCTGCGCCCAGAGTCCACACGGGCTCTTCTCCAGGCTGCTCTGGCCCCGAGCCGGGTGCCGATGGAGCCCCGGCCCAGCTGGGCCGTGCGCCGGGGCGGCCCCGCGGCTCCCCGGGCAGCAGCCAGCCCTCTGGCCCCTCCAAAGGCCGGCGCCAGCGGCTGCTGGCCGCGCCTCAGGGCTGTGCGCCCAGGGGCCCCAGGCCAGCGCCGGGCGCAGCGAGCGCCCGCCCGAGGGGCTGAGCCCGCGCCAAGCCTTCCCTGCGGGCCCTCTCTCTCTGCAGCTGGCACACGACAGGAGCCGAGCGGCCGAGCAGCTGCGCCAGGCCCTGCCCTACGTGCACAGCCCCCAGGAGCCCCTGCGAGAGGAGGCCATCAGGTTCATCGGTGAGCCGCCAGCCCGGGCTCCCTCCCCGCCCCGCGCCGCCGCAGCTCGGGCCCAGCCCCGGCTGCTGCCCCGGCAGCGCCATCCGGGCGCTGGGCTCTGGAGCCCCGCCTGCCCTCGGGGCTGCTGCCGCCCTCCTGTCGCAGCCGTGCCCTTCCTCGGGCGGCACGACGCGGCAAGGGCCCGGGCTGAGCCGTGCCGGCGCAGGAGGCCGTGCGGCCCCAGGGCTGGCAGCGCCGCTGGGGGGGAGCTGTGCCGTTGGGCGCCGTGACAGGCTCTGTGTTGCCAGGGATGGTCGGGCGGAGCTTGAGGGGGCAGCAGGAAGAATTGCAGCTCATCTTGGACGGTGAGTGAGGGCAGCGGGCTGGCAGCAGGGGCTGGTGGGTGCAGCTGCAATCCCTGCCCGGCTGCAGAGGGCTCTGCTCCCTGTGCGGACGAGGGGCGGCGTGGGCAGAGCACACAGAGATTCCAGGGGCACGTCGGGGATTCTTGGCCAACACATTCGGGCTGATGCCCTTGGCCCCTGCTCCCTTGTGGCCGTGGCAAGAGCGGGCTGGGATGGCCCAGGCAAGGGGGCGGGTCTCCTCGGGTCCCCGCAGGTCCGGGATGTGACCGTGGCTCTCTTTCTCTCTGCCAGTCCTTGAAGACATGGAGGATGACACCAGCGACACTGTCAGAAACCTGGCGCTTCAAACATCGCACATCCTCCAGGCAATAGCGAGGACTCGCACCTCCAGCATCGGGAAGCTGCAAGATGGCCTCCGCAGGGTGAGCCAGACATGGCTTCGTGCGTGGGGCCGTGGCTGGCTTTGCTGCTGGAGCTCTGCGGAGAGCTGATCTGTCTCCTCCGTCCCCTGGGGCCACCTCAGGCTGCAGGGAACTCCTGTTTTCTTTAAGTGTTTTCTTTTTTTTGTGTTTAGTATGTAAATATAGACTCTGTTCTAATACACAGACTCTCAGGATTTTTGTTTCGGTGCCCAGTGTCTGCAGGGCATAGGGGAAGAGGGGGGAAAAGGGTGCTTGTGCTCAGCAGGTTGCCCGGGCGTGCAGTGTGGAAGGAAAGTGGCCAGAAGCGCCTTGGCCTTTGGTGGTTCTGCTGCAGCCTTAACGCTTCTGCCAGAGCGAGTGGGCAGAGGCTGGAGCTGGGGCATCCCTGGGAGACTGGTGCCTGGAGATGGCCACAAGCCCTGTGCCAGCAGGGCAGCGCCATCTGTGTCCTGCCCGTGTGTTGCCGGCTGGATTGCCGAGGGCTCCGAGGTGCCTCTTGGTGCGGCTCCTCTGGAGCTCCAGCGGGGCTGTGCTGCTGCCGGGCAGCTTGGCCAGGCTGGGAGAGACCCTGAGGGGACAGGGCGGTGAGAGGCTGTGAAGGGATGAGGTGCTGCACAGGCCCTGATCGGGACAAGGCAGTGGGAAGGCACGAGGGGGGAATGTGTGAGGGGTGGGTGACAGGAGCCTACCAGGGGACAGGAGGCCCATGCGGGGCTGGGTGCTGGGAAGCCCTGAGGAATTGGGTGTCAGAGGCCCTAAGCAGCCCCCGGGCAGCTGCCTTGTTCCTGACAGCTGCTCTGGTGTTTCCCGGAGGCATCTCCCATGCCTTGGGCAGAAGCGCTTGAGGCTGAGTCTCAGCGGGAGGGAGGCTGGGGACACTGCTGAGGTGCCCAGGCTGGGCTGGCTGGGGACAAGGAGGGCAAGGGGTCCCTGCCAGGGCATGGCCACTGCGTGCTGCCTACAAGGGGCAGTGGGCAGTGGGCAGTGGGCAGTGGGCAGTGGCAGGGCTGGCAGCCAGCCCAGGCCTCCGTGGTTGCCCAGGCCATGGTGCTGTGGCCGAGTCCCCCCTGACACAGAGCTCTGGCACCGCAGAGCTGCTGTCACCATGAGGAGAGCAGCACCATCTCCTCGAGCAGGCCTGCGGAGTCGCTGCTGTGGAAGTGGCTCTGGGCACTGCAGAAACAGCAGCAGAGCGTGTGCAGGAACAGCAGGAGCCAGAACACCGCTACCTGCTCAACAAGGCACCCGCACCGGCCGGGATGCCAAACGGGGATACTGTGGGCACAATGGCACATGGTTTGGCAAAAGGCTTCAGCACATCTGAGCACAATGGCTTTCTCTTGACTTGCCAGCCTCACAGCAACACTTGGCAGCTTCTGCTGCAGCCTGTGCCCCTGACTGACTTCAACGGCCGTGCTTGAGGGCAGACTCGCCTTCCACAGTCAGGCGTCCCGAGGCCGTGGCATTAGTGCCATCGTGAGAGAGAGACTCTGATGGGACACGAGCCCTGGGCTGCAGCTGCCGTCCCTCTCCTCCGTGCAGGCACCTTCAAGACAACTTGTGCACGAATTTTTGAAATGAAATCCTGGACTTGCTTGGAACAAAGGAAGAAGCAGCAGGTGCTGAAGCACAGCAGGCAGTTGTGGTGCAGGTTCAGGGCTGGAGGGAAGCACTTTGGTGTCTGCTGAGAAGATGGCCCGGTTCACAGGCACAGGCTTTGCTGCTAGAGGATCCTGCTTTGCTCTTGCTGGAGGCCATTCCCTCGCAGCAGTGCATGGCCCTGCATTTTTCCTGCATCAAGTCTTGTGGACCTGTGGCAACAAGCCTGTCCCATGTCCCTGTGACAGCAGAAAAGGGCAGGACACTTGTGCTTCCAGCACTTCCCTGGGCTGCTTCTTCAGGGTGCTGGCACCATCATCAGAGACACAGAACAGCTTCTCCTCCCAGAGTTATCCCTCCCCCCTGCACTTCCCCAGGTGACTCCCTTGACATTCACTGCGGAACCTCCCTGTTTGTGGCCATCCATTGCCGTGCTCAGCAGGCACCCAGTTGTGTTTGGACAGGAGCTGCCACAGCCACACACACAGCAACTGGAGCACTGAATACCAGAGGCTGGGCCAATTCTTTTTATCCCTGAGTGCAAGAAAGACAGTCATGAAAGCCCAGGAAAACTTGACAGTGTCTCTGTGGAATCTCTCTGTCCTGTGAAACTCAGCAGCTGATGGTGTTCTTGTGCTCCTGCTAATCCCTTCCATGAAAAAGAATCATTCCAGGAAGGCACAACATCCTCTGGCAGATCCCAACTGTTGCCACCACTTGCTGCAGGTGCTCCTGCCAAGAGCCACCTGCAGGAAGGAGCACAGACACCAATGCACCAATGCTGGCTTTGGCTGCCCTCTGGCAGAGAAGCACCCCTGGGGGCACAGGTCTCTGGGCCAGGAGATGGCACTGGCACTGCCAGGGCTCGGGGGTGGCAGGTCTGCTTGGGTGGGGACTCTGCCACACCTGCTGATTTCAGTGCTCCCCAGGCCCTGGGTGTCAGAGCAGCATTGGTGCCCTGGCCCACACGTTCCCTGTCTGTGTCACACCTGTCATCGTCCACTCACAAGCGGACGCGTGATGGTTCGTTTCAGCTATGATCATGGAGTGCAAAAAAAAAGAAAGTAAAGAAAAAATAATTCAACAAGTCAAGGGAGTTAAATTTCAAGTTAAACAGGAACTTTATTAATTGTGCCCATAAAGTGGCTTGCGATAGAAAGAGAGAGAGAGAATAAAGGAAATGATAGGGAGGAAAGGGAGGAAAAGGGGGTTTATAGCTACCACCATGGGTCCACAGATGTCCAGCATCTCTGGAGGGTCCTGGTCCAGAAGGTGTTCCTCTGCCTCTGTCTTCAATTGATGTGATTTCGTGGGAACTATAGATACGAGTCCTGAACTAAGTCCTACATTGTAATTTTTCAGCTATTTCATCCCCCTTTTTTGTAGCTGCCTCCTACAATTTTGACAAAAGAAGCAGTCTGCATATCTCTTTCTCACCGCTTTCTTCTACCGCTTTTTAAGGCATCCTGCACCGCCCTCCAGGCACTCGTCAAACACTTGGCAGATTCATAGTCCCGGGAAGCAGAGTTAAAGATAAGTTGTTCCGCTCACTCCGAGATCGTCGCAGCAAAGGCATTTCTAGAGGCAATCTCTAAGCTCAGGCTCCTGTGCCACAGCAGCAGGGCCCTCAACAAGCCCCTCCATGCAAACAGCACAGTCTTTTCCTGGCTTAGACAAATGATACCCATTTTTCTTGGGTGTTCAGCAGCTCACCTGCGTTCCAGGTGCCCAAAAAGTCCGGTCCGGACCTGAAGGATATCCTTCGCTCTTACGCTTCGCTGGGGCTCCGTCTCCGGCCGTGCACACTGCTCTCAGCAATTTGCTTCTCTGCCGTATCTCAGCGATTCGCCGATCGCTACCCGAAGCTGTTGCTGTATCACATCGGGGTCACCAGCTGTCACTGTCGAGATGGTCACGACAAGTAAAAAGTTCACCACAACAGCTTCTTAGTCAGAGAAAAGGAACAAGTAAGTCTTTATTTTCCAAAGCCTTTTTATATTATTTCTAACGTTCATGTCACACATCCATTGGCTCTCAGTTCATCACCCCACAATGTCATTGGCTACCTACAGTTAGAAAAACATCTTGCAATAACACCACCTGCGAGTCTCTTATTATCATTGTTTATGGATTCCTGCTTGTTTTGAGCTAGAGAGGAATAGTGCAAACTGGACAAACAGGCCTCTCCCATGGGAAAGAAGTTCTTACGAGATGCCTGCAGTTCCCACAGTGTGTGACATCAGAGCAGGTTGTGATGTCACAGAGCAGGCTGTGAGGAAAACGGGACATAAAGCAGGTTCTGTCACCCTTGGATGTCACAAAGCGGGCTCTGTAAAGTCCCAGATTTGGCTTTGACATCACAGGGGCTGTGTGAGGTCACTGGGGAGGTCACTCTGCCCCAGCCCCCCCTCACAGCTCCCCCCAGAGAAGTCCAACGCTGCTCGTGCACAGCAGGGTCCCCTGTCCTCCCGGGTCCCCCCTGCGCCCCGGTGCCGCAGCCTCCCCCAGAGGATGTTGCACGAGATCGACCCCCAGAGCCTGACATGGGGATGGGGGGGATGGGGCTGTGGGGGGTGGGATAGGGGGACAGGGACCCCCTGGCAGTGTCCCTGTGTCCCCCAGGGTAAGAGCCTAGGCCAGGGCTCCTTTACCCTCTTACGAACAAGGGGTTGAAAGCACTTAAAAAATCCCCAGCAAGGGATCAGCAAAAACCAGATTTAATATTAAGCGACAGCACAACAAAGTTCATTGAGAAGAGTCACTCTAGTCCTGACTGGACAGTTCAGGCACACCAAGCTAAAAAAGAAACAAGAAAACCAACCAAATCCATGCAATCAATACAGAAATTAACAGTGTGTGTGTGTGTGTGTCTGTGACAAAATGACACTGAGGGCAAGGATAAAAGGAATACGCCCTAAAAACTTAGCAGCCCTCAAACTTAACAGAACTTGACCTATACCTTAACCTTAAATTATACCTTAAACATAAAAATTTACCAAAAGAACAGCACTTAACAGTATTTAACATGATTTATAACTGATGAATTAACAATTTATGAGACTTAACAGTGTTTAATTTAGCTTATAGCTTGCATTAAACTTACCAACTTGGCAAAAGAACAACCCTTAGCAGCATTTACCTGAGCTTATACTTTAGGGCTGAACCTTACTTACAGGCTTAATTTCCTCAGATATCCAAGGGACTGCAGCACCTCCAAGAGCAGCATTTCTCCCCCATTTGCCAGAGCACAGGCACACGTGTGTGCACACGGACACAAAGAGTCAGTGCCAGGGACCTGCCAGAAATTCCCCTCCAGGGCAGGGAAATGCTCACTCCAGATGCTTTTGCATCTCCCCAGCAGGCAAAGGGTTGAGCCTCGAGGAGTGGGGGATGGGCCCAGGGTCCCTCGTTGTTTGGGGATGCCCCGAGTGCAGCAAACGGGAGAGTTCACAGCTCCGAGAGGCCCCACTCAGAGGTCGCTACTCCAAGACAGCTCCAAGGGCTCATTTGGCACCGCTCTTGATAGGGCCCCAAGAGATGGGCTTTAGGCACAGCAATGGCTCATCCTGGCCGCACTTGGCATCAACAGCTTGCTTTGACACTGGGACAACAGCCATGCTGTGCCATTGAGGGAAGAAAAACAGTTGCCAAGGCTGCTCCTAAAGCAAGCAGGAGCTAGTTGGACAGCAGCAGTGCCTGGGAGCAGACAGTGTTTGTGATCAGCTGCACAGGAGCTGAGCCCAGGGGCTGTTGCTCAAGGCCCAGGCCTAAGGAGCATTTCTCACATGGAGGGCTGGCCTGGAAAGGCGGTGCTGGGGGATAATTCACGGCCTCAGGGTGCTCCCAGTTGCTCCCAGCATTTCCATGTCCGTGCTCCAAGTGCTGCTCCCAGCCCTGAGCCGTGGGGATGGCAATGTCGCGCTCCCTTTGCGGGGCAGTGTCACACCTGAGCCAGGTGTGCAGGGCAGGACCTTGCCCTGAGCCCAAGCACTGTCCCACCTGCAGGAGCTGCTTCCCATCGGCCTCTTCCTGCTGCGGCCCCAAGCCCAGATGGGAAAGCCCAGCCCTTTCCCATCTCCCCCAAGACCCACACAATAACTCTCCAAGACACACACCCCAGCCTGGACCCCAAACCTCCCTCACAGACCCCACCAAGACCCCTCTCAGCACCACAGATGTCCCTAAGAACCACAAAAGCCCCTCCCAATCCCCACAGGATCCCCAAATGCCCCTCCAAGACCCCCATGGCATTGACCAGGAGAGGTTGGTGGACAGGAACATCCACAGCCGGGAGCAGCTCAGGCACTTCAGTAGTGATTGGGGCACTTGGAGGGGCACACCCCAAATGGGGAGACCCAGGCCAGGGACTGGGACAGACAACCGGAATTCCTGGAGAACAGATGGGCTCAGGTGGACACGTTTTTCCAGCACAACTATGAGATCGTGGCACTGTCCCTTGGCCTGGGCAGCCCCAGAACACACAAACCCTCCATGAACCCCAAATTCACCCTCAAATCCCAGGAAAATGGTGCAGATTTCAATCTCTTTGTTTCATTTCTTTATTTTTACCCCAATTTTCCTAGTTTTGACAGGATGAAGAAGGCAATTATTTAGGTTGGAGAAAACCTCCATGATCCTCCAGCATTGCCTGATGCCACCAGAAGAACCAATTGGAAAGAGCATGTGAGATTTTTTTGGCTGTAACAATAATAAATCAGCTCTTCCCAAGGAATTTCCAATGTCAATCTGAGTCGCACTGGCTGTTCCTGCCCCTGTGTTTGTCCAGGTGGCTACAGAGAATCTGAGGACGTGGAAGCCACCAGCCAGGTGTCCTCCCAGTGTTGGTCACCAGGAGTGTGGGTCACCAGGGCTCAGCCCTATGTGGGTCGTCTGAGGGGTGATGAAGTTGGAGCAGCGCACAAAGCTCTTCCCACAGTCAGGGCACTCGCAGGGCTTCCCTTACCGGTGGCTCCGCTGGTGTTTGATCAAGTAAGAGCTCCTGGAGAAGCACTTCCCACACTCAGGACACTCATAGGGCCTCTCTCCTGTGTGGATGCGCCGGTGGACAATGAGGTGGGAGTTGTGCTTGAAGCCCTTCCTGCAGTCGGAGCAGCGGAAGGGCCTCTCCTCTGTGTGAATCCGCTGATGTCAGAGGAGATCTGAGCTGCTCTGAAACCTCTTCCCACACACAGAACACTCATAGGGCCTCTCCCCTGTGTGGATCCTCTGGTGGCAGATGAGGATAGAGCTGTGGCTGAAGCTCATCCCACATTCCCCACACTGATAGGGCTTCTCCCCAGTGTGGATACGCCGATGGATGACGAGGGTGGAATTGTCATTGAAGTCCTTCCTGCACTCAGGACAGCAGAAGGGCCTCTCCTCTGTGTGAATGTGCTGATGCCTGAGGAGATGTGAGCTGGTCCGAAATCTCTTCTCACACTTGGAACACTCATAGGGCCTCTCCCCTGTGTGGATGCGCCGGTGCCTGATGAGGGTGGAGTTGTGCTTGAAGCCCTTCCTGCACTCAGGGCAGCGGAAGGGCCTCTCCTCTGTGTGAATCCGCTGATGGCTGAGGAGATCTGAGCTGGTCCAAAACCTCTTCCCACACTCCCAACATTTGTAGGGCCTCTCCCCTGTGTGGATCCTCTGGTGGACCATCAGGTGGGATCTCTTGCTGAAGCCCTTCCCACATTCCCCACACTTGTAGGGCTTCTCCCCATCATGGAGCTGCTCAGGGACCACCAGGGCCGAGCTCTGCCTGAAGCTCCGGATGCCTTCCCGGCACAGGGTGGGTCTTTCCTCCTCAGAGCGCCCTGGGCTGGGTTTGCAGCCCCTCCTTGTGCGGCATCTCTGGGGCTTTTCCTCCCTCTTGAACTCCTGTGTCATGGAGCTGCTCAAAACGGCCTCTTCCACCAGGTTCTGCCCCAAGGGTTTGTCCTCCCTGGGCTCCGTCTGCAGCTCATTGCCTGGGGAGGAAGCACAAGGAGAGCATGGGATTTGCCTCCGTGCCACAGGGAAGGGGAAAGACATCCCCCCAGTCTGTCCCTGCAGGACAGCATCAGCAGTGGGGTTGTCCTGCAGCCGGGGGCGATGCTCAGCTGGGACATGGAGCAGAAGAGAGGGGGAAAGGGGCACTGACTTCCTCCTCACCTGCCTGGGGGTCCTGGGCCATCTTCCTCTTCCTCACAGCCTCCTTCCCCATCTGGTCAAGGTTTGGGAATGGGAAATCCTGGTTTGGGGGAAAAAAACGTGTGAGTGCCTTGGGCTGGGGGTTCCTCCTGCCCAAGTCTATTTCTAGAAGTCACTGTGTGTTTTGTGTCTATAAAATCCTCCAAAAATCAAGAGTGACTCCAAAAAAGCCTCCCAGGAGTTCCCCTTTTCCAGTCTCCTGCCTTTGGAGTGCTGGGGTTCCCCCTTCTCAAAGCTGCTGGGGCCCCTGTGGGTCCTGGGGATCCCCCTTCTCCGGGCTCCTGCTTAGGGATGCCGTGGGGTGTCGGTGATCCCAGGGGTCCCTTCTTCCCTGATGCTGCTTTGGCTCCCAGGGCTCCCAGGGTCCCCCTCTTCAGGCTCCCCCCACTCCAGGCACTTGGGGCTTCCCCCTCTCTCCGCCGCCCCTTTCAGTGTCACAGTGTCCCGGCCCTGCCTCATCTCCAGGCTCCCCCACCCCTCCAGGCTGCTGGGGGTCCCCCAGCTCTGCTACCACCCCTCTCTGCTCTCTCCACTCCGGGAGTCCTGCGTTCCACCCCCACAGCTCTCCCAGGGATCCCCAAAACCGATGTCTTGTCCCACCAATAGCGGGCAATTCCCACATAACCCCCCCCCCCCCAATATTCCCAAAAAAATGCATTTATGGTCAGTTTTGGAGGCCTGCAAGATCCAGACTTTCCCTCCAGTAAAGAAAATCCTCATGATGGACATGCAAAGATATCTGGGGCTCAGTTCCAGAATCTGTGAATTCCAAACACTCCTCCAGAGAAAAACAACCCTCTTGCAGATGCCCAGACAGATTTGGGGCGAGCTCCCCCTCCCTGGTCACCTGTGGAGTGTGAGGGTGCAATGATCCCGGAGCCAGGGGTGTTGTGGACACAGTGGGTGGTGAAACCTCATGGTTCTCCTGCTCCTCCTTTTACTGCTTCTCCTCCTCTCTCCTCTTCCCCCTGCTATTCCTCTGCTCCCACCCCAGACCCCCCTTCCCCACCCTCCTCTGCCCCACAGCTGCTGCAGCACAGGCTGCTGGGTGGAGGGAACTCCACGATCAGCCCCAGGGATGGACAGGGGGCTTGGGGACCCCTCCAGTGGGGATCCACCTCCCACAGAGCCCCAGGGAATTGCTCCAGGCATCGAGTGCTGGGGGACAGGGCCGGATGTCCACGGAACCGCCCTTCTTCCCTCCCAACCCCACCCTTCCCTCCCCTCTCCTCCCCTTTCCCATCCTTCTCCCAATCCACACACCCCTCCCAACTCAATTTCCGTGTCCCATCCCCCTCCCTCTCTCTTTTTGGGGGTCCCAGACCCCTCTTTTCCCCTGCTCTTCTCTCCCTTTCACCATCGTCCCCTCAATCCCCAACGCCCCTCTCCCATGATTGGTTTTGGGGCTTCCAGGCCCCTCCTGCCCACTTTGGGGCTCCCAATCCCCAGTTCGCTGACTTTGGGCTCCCAGCCCCCGCCCCCCTTCTCACCGCGCCCCCCGCTCACCCCGCGGCCGGGGGCACTGCCAGCACCACCAGTGCCACCAGCACGGCCCCAGCTGCCCCCACACGGCCCATGCCCAGCGCCGGGCAGCTGCCCAGAGCCCCAAAGCAGCCGCGCTCTGCCCTGGGGGGTCCCCAAAGCGGCCCCGCCCCGCGCGGCACTGCGAGCACCAGGCCGGAGCAGTGCGGAGCGCGGGCGGGCGGCATCAGCCGTGCCCGGGCAGGGCCGGGCCCCGCGGGACAGCTCCCCCCGCACTCGGCCCCAACGGGACAGCGCCCAGCGGGGGGGCCCGGCCTGCCCGCCCCACACCTCCCCCTCCCCAAATTCCGCTCCCGCCGCCGCTGGGGCCCAGGGGGGCGCAGCTGGGCTCCAGAGCTGCCGGAGACACGTGTCCCCCGCTGCCACTGCCACCCCCGAAGGATTAGGGCTACCCCAAAACTCCCTCACAGCTGGCCGATACCCCGCAAGCCCCGAAGGACTGGGGTCCCCCCGCCTTCAGCACCCCCAACCTTCGGCTGCCTCATCCCAGGCCTCAGCCCACCCATCCCCCTCCCCACACTTCAGCCCACACCCCAATCCACATCCCACCCTGCCCGGGCCCCAGCCCACCCCATCCCACTTCTCCCGACAGCCGCCACAGCGACCCCCAAAAACCCGCGTGCCGGGGACTCCCCAATATCCCCCCAGGGCCATTTGCGACTCACAGCTGGAGTCCTGAAACATCCAAACATCCGCCCCCTCTCCCACAAAAAAAAACCCAAACAAAGCCTCCCAGGATCAGCCAAAGATATTTGGGGCTCGGTTCTGGAGTCCTACAAGCTCCAAAAATCCCCCCCTCCCAAAAAGAACCCCACGCACCGCACAAGATCTTTGGGGCGAGCTCCCCCTGCCCGGTCACCTGCGGGATGCGGGGGGCGATGCTCCCGGGGCCGAGGGTTGCGGACAAAGAGAGCGATGGACGCACGTGGCAGCTCCTTTTCCAGCTTCTCTTGCTGCTCCACCCCCTTGATCCCTCCTCTTCCTCCTGCTGTTCCTCTCTGTCCTTTCTCCCAACCCGCCCTTCTTCCTTCTCTTCCTGTCCTGCTAGCTCCTCCTGTTCTTTGGCACTCCAATCTCGGCTGTGTCTCACATCACCCCTGGGGCCATCCCGTGCTCATCAGAGCATCCTGTGCTCTGTCAGCACTCTCTGCTCCTTAGGGGAGGATTTGGGATTTATCCCGGGCACAGACACTGAACCTCACCCCAAAGTGCCCTGCTGCCATTGCTGTCCCCTGGGCGCTGGGCAGGTGCTGTGCCACGGGAAGCAGAGACACAAAGGAAGCCAAGTGCAGCCCAGCTGCCCGGGCTGATCCAGACGAGCCCCAGGGACAAGGTCCTGCAGAGCCACACGGAGCCCTTGGCTCCTGTTATGATCCTTTTATTAAGGTTCTTTAGAAATATCTCTGCCCTAATTAAGGTGCAAACGAGACCATATGCCAGTCAATAGTATGGGTTTTATCGTATAGTAAATAAGAGAGAGAGCGGAAAAGAAAGGGAGAAGTAGGAAAAGAGGTGGGGGGGACAGAAAGAGAGTGACAGAGACAGAATAAAAGAATATCACCATCCGTGGATCCCAACGATGTAGCATTGATCCTCTCCAGCTTGGTCTTCTTGGTGGTGATGGTCCCCCCGGAAAGCACAGGATCCCATGGGTTTATATACACTCAGGGCATGTCCCCCTGGGGAGGGACAGTCTCTTGAAGCAGACTCTTCTTGCGTCACGTGCAGTTCTGTGGAGCAAGGCCTAGCCTTTTGGGGGGGGTCTGTGATGGATTATGACACCCCCTCAGCTGCCTCTCACGTGAAAGTCCCGTGGATGTGGCCTGTGGGCTTGGGGGTTCCACAGCTGGCCCAGTTTGTGTGAGGGAGGATGGGCGTGTATTGTGTTGGAGGTTGGGGGGGGGAAGTGGAATTTTTCCCATTCTGTTGCTAGGCAAGTAACGATCGGTACTTAGAGGACATTTTACTCTCACAAAAGAGACAAAGACTTTTTGGCTGGGCGGGCACGGGAACAAGAGATAGCAAGACTTGATAACGACACACGGACTCGCTCACAAGTCTCGGAGGAGACAGCAGTGGAAGGAACGGCTCTCCGTTTTTTTGGCTGCGACTGCAGGAAAAGAAAAGCCCGGCTTTGCACTAGTTTTTCTCTACCTGGTGGGTGAGTTCTCGGAGCACGGGACTCCAATCATCTCTTCCCCTCCGGGAGGGTGCATCTCCCAGCTGCACTGCAGTGGAACGGGACCCCCGCCTGCCACCACCCCGCGCCCTGCCTGCTGCCCCGCACCCTGCCTGCCCCAACTGCGGAGTTTCCTGCCGCCTCCTCTGCTGGCTGGCCCGGGTGGGCTGACCCGGCCGCTCCATCTCCCGGCTCTGGGCTCTCTGCTGCGCCCCCCCGTCCATCTGCGCTCCACCCTGCTCCAGCCCGTCGGCCATTACGCGCGACACAGATCCAACCTCGCGGCACAGCGCCATCTGCAGCTTCCCGGGAGTCATCGCACCTGTCCGGCTGGTCTAGGAGCCCAACAGCGCCCCTGCTGGCCGTGACCGTGACTGCACCAACCGAGAACGTGCCTGACAGTCCAGGGACATTTGCCACCGAGTTTTTTTGGTTTTGTTTACTGTTTTTCTTTACCTTGTTTACTGTTTTTTGTTACTGATTGTTTACCTCAGTATAGATACTAGTAAAAAAACTCTTATTCCTTTTCCCATACCTTTGCCTGAGAGCCCTTGATTCTAAAGTTATAATAATTCGGAGGGAAGGGGATTCACATTCTCTGTTCTAAGGAAGGTTCCCACCTTCCTAAACAGACACCTGTCTATCAAACGAAGACAGATTTTGGCGCCCAATGTGGGGCACGAGGGCATTGAGGGAAAAAAAAAAAGGGTGCAAAAGGAATAACAGTTTCTGGGAGACCCATTTTTAGTGTGCTGAACATAGAAACCTCACTAAGTGACACCATGTGGTCTAGCATACCTTGGTCTGGCTGGCACATTCTCGTGGCCACGGTTTTCCCATTTGCAGCTCCCTATCTAAACATGGGTCCTATAACTAAGGCTATAGTGGCTGTTATCCAGTTCTCACAATGGGTCAATAAGGTGAGGAATCTATGGATTTTCCATTTCCTTTGGACGGCGGTCACTTGGTTACAGGGCTTTAACACCGTGCGTACATGTTTTTGGAGTCTGTTTGGTAATGGTACCTTTTGTGACGAGACGACACTAGGGGAAGATTTTTCTCAACCCTTCACCCATCTCTTTGGGCCTACCCTACCAGGGCTCAGAGGGTTCATATACTCTCTAAATACCAATGATGTCGTACTGTGGCTGGTGTTGCTGATAGGCCTGTTCAACTTTGCATTCCAAGTGAGAGGGGAAAAGATACATCAGGTGTTGAAAGAATATACTTCCTCAGCTGGTGGGAAGCCCTCTCCTTGCCCAACAGGGGAAGAGTTAGATGGTGCAGCAGCGGAACCCACGGACATTACAACCGTCCAGGTTCCAGCTGAACCTCAAGGGCAGTCACAGTCAGCAGCAGTTGCCCCTGTACAGCGGAGAAAGTATAAGACCAAATCGGTACGCCCAATTGATGATGATGGGGAACCAGGGCCTTCACAACCCGCAGGGGAGCCTGGGCCTATAATCATCACCGAGTCCCTGCCATACGACACTATCCGTAATCTGCACGATGACATTGTGCGGCGGAAGGGCGAGGCTTTCTCAACCTGGTTACTTCGGGTTTGGGACCGCATGGGCCCAGGCGTGCAGCTGGATGGTAATGAGGCCAGGAATTTGGGTTCCGTGGCCCTGGACGCGGGTGTTGAAAAGGTGTTCGTGAGGGAGGCGGGACCCATTTCTCTCTGGGAGAGGCTTTTAATGAGTGTAAGAGAGAGGTTTGTTCACAAAGACAGAATGCAGGAGAACTACCGTAGATTGCCCTGGAAGACCGTTGAGGAAGCGATCCAACGGCTGAGAGAAGTGGCAGTACAGGAGGTGCTTTTTGGGAGGGATGGACAGCACGAAAATGATCCTGACAAGGTCAGATGCACAGGGCAAATGTTGTGGAACCTGGCAAGTCTAGGGCCAACCCAATATGCCACCTACATTGCAATGTTTAATGCCGATGACAACCGTGAGACAGTGGGCTCTGTAGCTGACAAGCTCAGGCATTATGCAAGTGTGATCAATGGCCCATTGCAGGCTCAGATCTCTGCTGTGGTTAAGGAGTTGAAGGAAGAGATGAGGGAGATCAGGGAGGAGGTGAGGAAAAACAGTGTGGCACCAGTGAGAGTCACAGGCCCCAACACTGGAGCCCGACGTCCTCCAGCTAGAGAAAGAGGGTACACCCCACGAGCTGAGTTGTGGTTCTTTCTGCATGACCATGGGGAAGACATGAAAAGGTGGGATGGGAAGCCCACCTCTGTCCTGGCAGAACGGGTGCGTCAGCTTAAGGAAGGCAACGCTAGCCGAGGGGGTTCTGCCAGAGCCAAGGTAGCCTCAGCTTCCTGTAGCCAACCTGCTGAGTACAACAGAAGGGAAAATGTTGTGTCAGATTCCCTTGACGGTGGAATGCATGCTCAGGAAGGGAATGATAACCAGGGCTAGAGGGGCCCTGCCTCTAGCCAGGTAGAGGCATGGGAAAACCGTGTCTTTTGGACTGTGTGGATTCGATGGCCTGGTACATCAGAGCCACAAAAATATGAAGCATTAGTTGATACAGGTGCGCAGTGTACCTTAATGCCATCGAGACATGTTGGGGCTGAACCCATTTCTATTGCTGGAGTGACAGGGGGATCACAAGAGTTGACGCTGGTGGAAGCCGAGGTGAGCCTGACTGGGAAGGAGTGGCAGAAACATCCCATTGTGACTGGTCCAAAGGCCCCGTGTATTCTGGGCATAGACTTCCTCCGGAATGGCTATTTCAAAGACCCGAAAGGACTCAGGTGGGCTTTTGGAATAGCTGCTGTTGAGGCAGAGGGCGTTAGGCAATTGAACACCTTGCCTGGACTGTCAGAGAACCCTTCTGCAGTTGGACTCTTGAAGGAGGAGGAACAACATGTACCAATTGCCACCTCGACAGTGCACCGCCGGCAGTACCGAACGAATCGAGATGCTGTGATTCCCATCCACAAGCTGATCCGTGAGCTGGAGAGCCAAGGGGTGGTCAGCAAGGCCCACTCACCCTTCAACAGCCCCATCTGGCCTGTGCGCCGATCTGATGGAGACTGGAGATTGACTGTGGACTATCGTGCCTTGAACGAGGTGACTCCACCGCTGAGCGCTGCCGTGCCAGACATGCTGGAGCTCCAGTATGAACTGGAGTCCAAAGCAGCAAAGTGGTACGCCACTATTGACATTGCAAATGCATTTTTCTCCATTCCTCTGGCAGCAGAGTGCAGGCCTCAGTTTGCTTTCACCTGGAGGGGCGTGCAGTACACCTGGAACCGACTGCCCCAGGGGTGGAAACACAGTCCCACCATCTGCCACGGACTGATCCAGGCTGCACTGGAAAAGGGTGAGGCTCCAGAACATCTGCAGTACATCGATGACATCATTGTGTGGGGGGACACAGCAGAAGAAGTGTTTGAGAAAGGAGAGAAAATCATCCAGATTCTTCTGGAAGCCGGTCTCGCCATCAAAAGGAGCAAAGTCAAGGGGCCTGCCAAAGAGATCCAGTTCCTGGGAGTGAAGTGGCAAGATAGACGGCGTCAGATTCCCACCGAAGTCATCAATAAAATCACAGCGATGTCCCCACCAACCAACAAGAAGGAGACACAAGCTTTCCTAGGTGCCATAGGCTTCTGGAGGATGCACATCCCTGAGTACAGCCAGATTGTGAGCCCTCTCTACCTGGTGACACGCAAGAAGAATGATTTCCGCTGGGGCCCTGAACAACAACAAGCCTTCGCCCAGATCAAGCAAGAGATCGCTCATGCGGTAGCCCTTGGCCCAGTCAAGACAGGACCAGAAGTGAAGAATGTGCTCTACTCTGCAGCCGGGGGCAACGGTCTGTCCTGGAGCCTTTGGCAGAAAGTGCCTGGTGAGACTCGAGGTCGTCCACTGAGATTCTGGAGCCGAAGCTACAGAGGGTCCGAAGCCAACTACACTCCCACAGAGAAGGAAATTCTGGCAGCCTATGAAGGCGTCCAAGCCGCCTCAGAAGTTATTGGCACGGAAGCACAACTTCTTCTTGCACCCCGACTACCGGTGCTGGGGTGGATGTTCAAGGGAAAGGTTCCCTCTACCCACCACGCCACCGATGCCACGTGGAGTAAATGGATTGCCCTCATCACGCAGCGCGCCCGTATTGGAAGCCCGAATCGCCCTGGGATCTTGGAAATAATTACAAATTGGCCCGAAGGTGAAAACTTTGGTCTCACCGATGAAGAGGAGCAGGAACAGGTGACTCGCGCAGAGGAAGCTCCACCATACAACCAACTGCCGCAAGATGAAACATGCTACGCTCTCTTCACTGATGGTTCCTGTCGCATTGTGGGGGCAAACCGAAAATGGAAAGCAGCTGTATGGAGCCCCACACGGCAGGTCGCAGAGGCTACAGAAGGAGAAGGTGGATCAAGCCAACTTGCCGAACTCAAAGCCGTTCAGCTGGCCCTGGACATTGCTGAAAGAGAGAAGTGGCCAAAGCTGTACCTGTACACTGATTCATGGATGGTAGCCAATGCTCTGTGGGGTTGGTTGGAAAGGTGGAAAAAAGCCAACTGGCAACGTAGAGGAAGACCAATCTGGGCTGCTGACGAATGGCGAGACATTGCCAGTCGGGTAGAGAAGCTACCTGTGAAAGTCCGTCATGTGGATGCCCATGTCCCCAAGAGCCGAGCTAATGAGGAACACCGAAACAATGAACAGGTAGATCAGGCTGCAAAAATACAGGTGTCACAGGTAGATTTAGATTGGCAGCACAAAGGAGAGTTGTTCCTAGCCCGATGGGCCCATGATGCCTCAAGCCATCAGGGCAGAGATGCCACCTATAAGTGGGCACGAGACCGAGGGGTGGATCTAACCATAGACTGTATCTCCCAGGTGATCCATAACTGTGAGACATGCGCTGCCATCAAGCAAGCCAAGCGGGTGAAACCCCTGTGGTATGGGGGAAGGTGGACCAAATACAAGTATGGGGAGGCCTGGCAGATCGATTACATCACACTGCCTCAAACCCGCCACGGCAAGCGCTACGTGCTCACAATGGTAGAGGCCACCACTGGGTGGCTGGAGACCTACTCTGTACCTCATGCCACTGCCCGCAACACCATCCTGGGCCTTGAAAGGCAAGTCCTTTGGAGGCATGGTACCCCTGAGAGAATTGAGTCGGACAACGGGACTCATTTCAAAAATAGCCTCATAAACACCTGGGCTAAGGAACATGGCATTGAGTGGGTGTACCACATTCCTTATCATGCACCTGCTGCTGGTAAAGTAGAGCGATGCAACGGCCTGCTAAAAACCACCTTGAAGGCTTTAGGTGGGGGGACTTTCAAAAATTGGGAACAGCATTTAGCCAAGGCCACCTGGCTAGTTAACACCCGAGGCTCCACCAACAGGGCTGGCCCTGCCCAATCTGAACCCTTGCAAACAGCAGACGGGGATAAGGTTCCAGTAGTGCAAATGAGAGGCATGCTGGGGAAAACTGTTTGGATTAATTCTGCCTTGAGCAAAGATAGACCCACCCGTGGGGTTGTCTTTGCTCAAGGACCAGGGTGTACCTGGTGGGTGATGCAAGAAGATGGAGAGACACGATGCATACCTCAGGGAGACCTCAGTTGGGGTTGAACTGCCCATAACACGGTGCCTGTATGCATATCTGTATGTGTATATTCAGAGTAATGCTTGTATGTATATAGTTTAAAGGCTTAAGTTCAATGTAATATGTTGGAATGGAAAAAATTCGGGGTGGATAATGTTGGAGGTTGGGGGGGGGAAGTGGAATTTTTCCCATTCTGTTGCTAGGCAAGTAACGATCGGTACTTAGAGGACATTTTACTCTCACAAAAGAGACAAAGACTTTTTGGCTGGGCGGGCACGGGAACAAGAGATAGCAAGACTTGATAACGACACACGGACTCGCTCACAAGTCTCGGAGGAGACAGCAGTGGAAGGAACGGCTCTCCGTTTTTTTGGCTGCGACTGCAGGAAAAGAAAAGCCCGGCTTTGCACTAGTTTTTCTCTACCTGGTGGGTGAGTTCTCGGAGCACGGGACTCCAATCATCTCTTCCCCTCCGGGAGGGTGCATCTCCCAGCTGCACTGCAGCGGAACGGGACCCCCGCCTGCCACCACCCCGCGCCCTGCCTGCTGCCCCGCACCCTGCCTGCCCCAACTGCGGAGTTTCCTGCCGCCTCCTCTGCTGGCTGGCCCGGGTGGGCTGACCCGGCCGCTCCATCTCCCGGCTCTGGGCTCTCTGCTGCGCCCCCCGTCCATCTGCGCTCCACCCTGCTCCAGCCCGTCGGCCATTACGCGCGACACAGATCCAACCTCGCGGCACAGCGCCATCTGCAGCTTCCCGGGAGTCATCGCACCTGTCCGGCTGGTCTAGGAGCCCAACAGCGCCCCTGCTGGCCGTGACCGTGACTGCACCAACCGAGAACGTGCCTGACAGTCCAGGGACATTTGCCACCGAGTTTTTTTGGTTTTGTTTACTGTTTTTCTTTACCTTGTTTACTGTTTTTTGTTACTGATTGTTTACCTCAGTATAGATACTAGTAAAAAAACTCTTATTCCTTTTCCCATACCTTTGCCTGAGAGCCCTTGATTCTAAAGTTATAATAATTCGGAGGGAAGGGGATTCACATTCTCTGTTCTAAGGAAGGTTCCCACCTTCCTAAACAGACACCTGTCTATCAAACGAAGACAATTGCCTCTCTCCAGAGGTTATGCCATGCACCCAAAACCTCCTCCTCCCCCCCTCGGTTGGGGGAGAAGTCTGTGTAGACTTGGCTTTGTGAGCTGTGCTCTGCCCCCACCCCAAACTCAGCCGGGGATGATTCTCAGTGCAGCTGGTGCCTTTGGCCTTTGTGGATGCATTCCTTTCCCTCAGCCTGAGATGACTGAACAATAGGCTTCCCTTTATCTAATCTCAGCAGTTTGACTCTCAGTCCAAGGTCCCAGTCAGGGATCCTCACCGAGGCTTCTTTGCTTGTAGTTTCTTTACGCAGTGTTCTGTACAATGAGCAAAACTTTCTATCAATGTTTGAGGCATGAACTATTTCAGTCTCTGACAGCATCCCGGGCTGGGTGAGGGGTCCCAGAGCCCTGGCACGGCCTCAGCCCCACTGATGGCATCGTGCTCCTCCCGCAGCCCTGCGGTGCCCGTGTGCCCCTGGAGATCGTGCTGCTGGCCAAGGTGTCCGCTGCCTGTGCTGGTGTCATCCAGCTCCTGGAGTGGGTTGAGCTCGCCAAGGACTTCCTGTTGGTGCTGGAGCGTCCGGAGCGCTGCTAGGACCTGTTGGATTTCCTGGCGGAGTGGAGGTTCCTGCCGGAGGAGGAGGCGCGGGGGCTGTTCCGCCAGGTGCTGGAGGCCGTGCGGCACTGCAGCAGCTGCGGGGTCCTGCACAGGGACATCAAGCCCGAGAACATCCTGCTCGACCTGGCCACCGGGCAGCTGAAACTCATCGACTTTGGCTGTGGCGCCTTCCTCCAAGACACAGCCTACAGCCAATTTGCAGGAGAGCCCTCGCAGGGGATGCTCCTGAGCATCTCATGGCCCAGCCTGGGTGTAGCACCGGGGCTTCCCCTGTTGCTGCCGAGCATGGGATTAATTCTTCAGCCAAGTTACTTTTGGGTGGGGGTGGGAGGGGATCCAGCTCCCAGCCCTGCTGACTGCCTTCACCACCCACTCTGCCCTGGTCTGGGGCTGGAGCTAGGGCAGCCAGCCCAACAAAAACCCCCATGGGGGTAGCAGAGAGGGGGGGTCACACCCCATGCATTGGCTAGTTTGGTGTGCAGGCGAGGAAGGGCTTGGATTGCTTTGCTGCCCTTGTTTGCCTTGGCATATTAATGTTTTTGGGAGCAATGCAGGCAGGGATGAGAGTGGTTTTTCCCGCAATTGTGTGGGGTTTTCTGTTGCATGTCATGATCAGACATCCCCAGGGCTTCTGCTACCTTCTTCCAACACCAGTGGCTTCTTTTCCAACCCCAAGTTTGTACACAAGTCACAGGTGGTGGCGAGAGGGCAGCAGGTCACCCCGTGTGCCACTGGTGCAGCCCCCACATGCCCAGGGATGCTGGGGCGAGGCTCTGGGAGCAGCAGCATCCACCTGATGAACTGTGTCTATATTCCACAGGAACCCTGTCCTACAGCCCACCAGAGTGGATCCACCACCAGCGCTACCATGGCGAGGCAGCAACGATCTGGTCCTTGGGCCTCCTGCTGTACCACCTGGTGGTCGGGAAGCACCCGTTCAGGAGGGGCCAGGAGATCATCTGGGGGCAGATCTTGTTCCCAAGGTGGCTCTCTCAAGGTGGATTCTCATCTCTGTGGCACGGGGGAATACCAGTGTTGGGAGAGAGCAGCAGGCTCATGAGCATTCTGCTCTGGCAGCTGCTGAGGAGGTGGCACATGTCCTGCTCTCCTGCTCTCCTCCAAAACAGAGAATCCATGGGGAAGTTTAGGCACAGCTCTGAGCACAACCAGCATGGCCTGGGTACGGGAATGGGGTGGGCAAAGTGGACGGGACCCTTCTCCGACTGACTGGTGGATTCTGGTTTCTCTCCTCAGAGTGCCAAGATGTTATTAAGAGGTGTTTGTCCATGCAACCCTCGGACAGGCCATCATTGGAAGACCTCTTCAATCATCCTTGGATGCAGGGTGTTCATGTGCCCTAGAAGATGGGAGAGATCCACGTGCACACTTTGATGCAGGGGCCTAGCAGGTAACAGCTCCACACATCTCTTGGCAGTCAGAAGCTAAGCAAATCAGACTTTTTTTTGCGTGCCTGTAGCTCTGAGCAGGGATCATCAGAAGGGAACACACAGCTCTTGTGCTGGAGCTGAGCTGGAGACCTGCTGTGGCAAGCACTGGTGGCCACCATCCAGCCTGGTTTTTCTTGTCTGGTTCATTGATGGCTGGGGCCCTGGGCAGAACACTGACAGCCTGGTGTGCCCCCAGGGAAGGAGCAGGAGCCCCTGGAGAAGCTGTACCAGGTGGGGCTGATGCTGGAGACACCAAGGATGACCTCAAGGATGACAGCCTCTTCTTCTGCCCTGGCCACCAGCAAGCTGAAGATGATCGACGTCGATTCTGGCACCTTCTTCAAAGAAACGCTCCATATTTGCAGGTGAGTCCAGAGCCAGGGGGATGCTCCCAGATGTGGCCATTGCACAGCCTGGCGGGGCACCATAGGTTTCCCACTTCATCTGCCAAGCTGCTTTTTGGCAGGGCTCGGGGGGATGGTCTGGGGTGGTAATGAAATGGGAGTTGGCTCCTGGCCCTGCCAACAGCCCTCAACTCCCACCGTGCCCTGGGCTGGGGCTGGAGCTGGAGGCAGGCTCCCCAAGCAAAACAAACCCCCCTGGGGGAGCAGAGGTGGGACTCCAGAAGCCATTCAGCGGCTGGTTTGTTTGGCAGGGGAGGAAGGGCTTGGGCTGCTCCACTGCCCTTGTTTGCCCTGGGTTCCCATTCTTTTGGGGAGCAGTGCAGGGGGAAGGGAGAAAGCCTTGGTTTCCCTCACCCGTGAGTGTGTTTTTCCCTGGCATGGAGAGGTCAGTCCTTCCTTGAGCTCCTGACAGTGATAATGTTGAAACTTTTTTTCTTGTTTCCAGTTTTTGTGTGTAATGTCTTCTCATTAATTTGCTGTTTGGTTTTTAAAGGAAGAGCTCTCACTGGTGTCCGGTCTGGATTGGGCAGTGCTGGGACCAGCTGTGGAGTGGCTCGGACATGCCCTTGGAGAAGGGTGAGGACATCATTTGGGAGCAGCCTTTCTTGCAGCAGCAGATGCCATGAGGTGGATCCCCATGTTCTGGGCAGGGGTGGGATAACTGCTCTGGGGAGATGGCAGCGAGCACAGGAGCATCCCGCTCTGGGCAGCTGCTGAGGAGGTGGATCTGCCATGGCTGGCTGGAGGCTGAGCACATGTGCTGCCCTCCTGCTCTCCTCCCAAAGGCAGCAATGATGGGGAGCTTTGGGCACAGCTCTGAGCACAGCCAGCACGGCCTGGGCACTGCGGGCGCTTGGGACAAGGGGACAGGAGCCTTCAGCTGACGGGCAGTTTCTGGTTTGTCTCCTTCTAGCCGCGCTCTGTGCATGCTGAGGCTGCTCTGGGCTCTGCCAGGGCTCTGCTGGGGCTCAGCCCCGGGCACGGCTGGGCCTGCTCTGCCCTCCCATTGCTCTGACAGCTTTGCATCAGATGAGCTCATTCCGAGTACACCGACGGAGCTTTCTGCTTTGGCAGGTGAGTGAGACTCTCCTGCAGGCCCAGAGATTGCACTGAGGGATACACATCCAATTGGCAAGAGCCCAAACCCTCCACAGTCCCAGCTGAACGCCTTTATCTCCACAGGATGTTTTGTCTGTCCCATTCTTCATTCCTTTTTGGTTGGAATTGTGCAATTGCACTTTCTTCCTCCTCTAGAAGTGCCACGAGTGGGCCAAACCTGGCGAGTGGGCCGTGTTCCTAAGGCAGTGCAGCCTGGAGTTGATGAATGAAGAATTGCCCTTCTCCACCTCGAAACAAGAGCTAAAAGCCGTAAGTGGGACTTTGCATCTTTAAGAAACCGTTGACAATTTCAAAGGGAATGTACAGATCATTCACGGGTTGAGAAGGAAGGGGATCTTCTTAATGAGATGGGATTTGGCAGAGTTTAGATTCGCAGTCCTGCTTGGAGCTTGCAGGGCACAATCAACTTCCTATTGCTTCAACCAGAATTTAGAATAACTTAGTATCGGAAACAAACCCTAAAATCTGTTAAAAAAGGCTGCTGAGGTCAGTACGATGGCTCCATGCCATCAGCATATTGACAAGGTAAATAACTGAGTTCTCTTTTACAAAAGATCAGTTACCTCTTAATTCAAAGTTGCAGGAGATTTTTCACTACACACTTGAGTTTTGTTCTTATTGTTCACATTTCCTCTAGGTTTTTATTCTTTTTCCTCTTGCCTTTTTTTTTTTTTTCTTAAAACAGAAAGCATGTTCTAAAAAAGGAATGTCCTTTGCTCCTGGTTCCCGTGTGAAGCAGCTCCCTTCCCGCTGGCTGAGCTGCTCAGGCAGAGCCCGGCAGCTCCTGGGCCCTGCAGGGCTGAGGCTTTTCCCCATTGCTGTCACAGAGTGATGGAGCAGCACTGCTGAACACGGGGACACGCAGAGGGAGCAGAAGCAGCTGCCTTTGTCCCCCTGAAGCTGCAAGGTCCAACCTGTGAGCAGACACGGCTGGAAGAGACTGGCAGGCTCCCTGTTTGCTGTGCTGCCCCACTCGTGAGGGGCCCAGCTTGGCGTGAGGCAGAGGGAGAACAAGGGGCAGCTCCTCCCAGCCCCGCAGCCAAGGGAGCCCTCCGGCCCCGGGGCTTGGGGCACTGTCAGCACCTGCTGCTTCAGCCACCGCTTCTGCTGGCATGGAGAGCAGCAGCCAAAGTGTGGCTGATCCCGAGGGAGCAGCAGCAGTGCCTGGAGCTGATCCCTGAGTCTGGGGCAGGGCTGGCCCAAGGACAGCCACAGCAGCAGCAGCAGCAGCAGCAAATGGAGCTGACTTTGAACACAGCCCCTGGCACTCTCCCCTCCCGTTTGCAGTGCTGTCCCAGCAGCCTGAGGCACCTGGGAGCCCTCAGTGCCAGCAGGGAGTTGAGATGGCAGGCCCTGGGCTCCTGGAGCTTGTGCAAGGAACACAGGTGGGGCCTCCCTGTCCATCTGGAGCCTCCAGATGGAAAAGGCTGCTGTGCCCAGGCAGCTGCAGGGGCAGAGAAATGAGGGTCTCGACCACTTGATGTGTGCCAGCTCCACAGTCCTGGGCAGCAGCCAGCGAGCAGAGGGGGAACAGAGGGCACAGCACGAGGGGCAAAAGCAGTCAAGTGCAGAGAGTGGAGAGAGCGAGCCCTGGCAGAAGGAACAGCTGCTTCCTTGCTCTCTGCAAGAAAGCTCTTGGCTGTTTCAAAGCGCTGAAAGGCGTGAGGGGCAGAGAGGAGGTGACACCAAACAATGCTGCTGTTTTCACACCCTCCCCTCTCAGTGTCCCAGAAGGAATTGAATGAACTGTATTCTTCTCTCCGAGTCACCTCGTTCAGCATGAGCAGCTTAGCACCAGGAGCTAAAGGAGCTGAAGGCTTAGGCTACAAGAGCTGACCAAGAGGGAACTTTCTGAGGAAAGTAATGCTGCTAATGTGGAGCTAGCTGAATGCAGCAGATAAAATCCTGGAAATACAGAATCCTTTCAGTTGGAAAAGACCTCTGAGCTGATCAAGTGCAGCCGTTCACCCAGCACTGTCCAGCCCAGCACTAAACCACGTCCCTGAAGCCCCAAGGCCTGAACAAGAGGCCTGACTGAGGCCTGAACAACAGGCCCCGAGCCAAAGGTGACCTCTTGAAGGACCTTCCTACCAAATGGTCATCTTTGTATCTGCTCATTAACGAAATATGCATGATCATTAGCATTGTGATAGATGTATCCACTCATTAGTGAGTCATGTATTGACCTTTCTGTATTTAGAAGCAGAACAAGGCCACAAAATCCAACATCTGGCCTGGTTTGGGGGTGTGTGGTCAAAGTCAACTCCCTTGGTTCCTCCTTGAGCCCTGGCCAGGCTTTGGGAGAAAGCAAGAGGAGAATGAAACCAGATGTTGCTGCACTAGAAGTGCTGTCAGTTTGTTTATTCAGCACTGTCCAAGCTGGGCCCTCTCCCAGCCAGGTTGGAAGCCTCACCTGTGGGTGGAGGCACCTGCAGGAATTCCCAGTGTCCGGGAGTGGCTCTGCAGTCCTTGGCTGTGACAGCTCCCCCAGCTGATGTGTGGGTGTGGGTGATGGTAAAGTCTGAGGGTAACTGGTGATGGATCTTTCTAAATCATTATAGGCAATGTTTGGTAGGAATGATTGGGTGCATTGCTGAGCTTCTCCTTTTGCGATTCTTTGCTGCTTTGAACTATAGGAAATTACACTGATCCCTTCAGTTGGTGTCTGTGTCTTTGGTGCTGACCCTGCCCTGTGGCAAAACAAAATTGGCATAGTCCGGTTGAATCACCACAAAATGTCACTTTTTAAATGTAAATGTAAGGAATCAGTCCCGTCTGAAATTCCAGGATGGGAACACCTTCCCTATGGTTCGCTGTCTCTGGAGTGGGCTGAGGTTGGAGCACTGTGTGAGGAATGGGGAAGTTGGTTAAAAGCAGCTGAACTGCTGGATGTATTAAAATGCATCCAAAAATTGTAGTTTAAAAAGGAAAAGAATTTGTGGGTTTGGGAAGACCAGGATGCATTTTGTTAACAGCATCTTGGAAACAGCACCAACAGACGGAACAAGAGTTGTTGGAACGCTCCCACATGGAGTGGCAGAAGAAGATTTTAATTCTGAGCTCAGATTTGTTTGTTCAAGTGAAATAATAGCACTACTTCTACTAATAATATAATTATATATATATATAAATATAGTAGAGAAATATATATATTTATATAATATTAAAAATTAATAACATGAAATAATACTGACAATACTAATTTGTTAGCTTTGGCTGCTCAAGAATGTAACTCCAAACACCCTACAGAAAATGATTGGGCAGGTTTTGAATGCCAGTGGTAAACATTGTGAGATTGTTTACAATAACTACAGGAGGAAGGGATGAAATTGGCTATTTTTATAGGGTTTGCTGATAGTGTGATGTGGAATGCTTTGTCTGTTACTGTGGAAAAGAAAGGGATTAAGACTGCTGGGTTTTTCATGTACCAGACTATCCACAAGCTGCAGGATTGGTTGAATGGATGAAGGGGTTGTTCAAAGATTGCTTGGAAAATGAGATGGGAACGTGTCCCAATGGAGAACCCATCTCACAGATGTGCTCCATTTCCTTAACAATGGCTCACGGGGGAAATGGAAACACCCTTGATGTGCATGGCTGAACCCAATTTGCAGATCCAACCATGGACAGTGAGACTTGGCCTTCCTGGGAAAGTGTTCTGGGTGCGATGGCTCCTTGCAGGGCCACCCCAGAGGCTGCAGGGCTGGACCTTTATGCATTGGAATTAATTAGGATAAATCTGAAGCAAATGAGAGTTATCAATACCAAAACAGGAATTCAGATTCCTCCAGGACGCTTTGGGTTGATAACTGCTCACTGGAGCTTGGCCTTGCAAGGTGTTCATGTCATGGGAGGAGGAATTGATGCAGATTAGCGAGGAGAAATTCAAGTAATTCTGTTAAACAATAGTGAACAAGATTGGATTATTCAACCGCATGACAGGGCAGGACAATTATTGATATTGGAGTTTTAAAAACAATTGTGATAAAAGGAGATCCACCTCAAATCACCACTGCTTGTGGAGATAAAGGGTTTGGATCCACCAGTCCTAACAATGGAGCCAAGGTGTGGGTCCAGAGGCCAAATGACCCTCCCGAGCCAGCTGAAGGAACGGCTCTGGGGAAAGACAGCACAGTTTGAATCCTGAAACCTGGGCAAGAATGATGGGAATATGTCCCTGCAGCCAAGTGTTCAATGAGAGAACAAGTAGATGTTATAGGATGTTGTTTTACAAATCCTGCCAGAGCAAATCTCCTGTTTGCCCAAATGGTCCCTTGGGAAAATGCTCTGATCCACGGGGCTCGATGTGAGCACTGATGTGACACTGAGTGCCTTCCACACGAATTCCAAGCAGGAGCCTGCGTGCCCCTCAAGGACTGGGACCTGGCACCTCTCCAGCCAAAGGGGAAAGGACCCCACCAAGTCTTGTTAGCCACAGACACTGCGGTAAAGCTGAACAGCAAAGGACCTTGGGGGCATTATTTGGGAATTAAAAAGGAGCCAGCTCCATGGACAGTGGAATTATTTTTCCTAACCCAAATGAGATTGAGGAAAAAGAATGAATAACCTTGTCACTAAAGTACTGCTGGTGTCTGTAAGTTGTATCTTGATAGTCAACCAGAATCTTTGTTCACCAGAAACACCTCTAGAGTTTCACCAAGGGATTAGTCATGAAAATTCTTATGGAAATGTAAAGATCGAAGTAGCCAAAATACTCAGTGTAACTAATTGCTGGCTATGCTCTCAACTAATGTTGGGTGGAACGGGATTCCCTTGCAGGGCCCACGCTATGGGGTGGCCAGAACTCTCTCAATGGGCTCTGACTCGTAATGGGGCCGGTGAAGGGATAATTAAAGAAAAGTGTGCTGTGGAACAGAGGAATACATTGATCAGTTTTACAGGATTCACTAGGATTTGCCTTCAGGAGAAACCAAACCCTGTTCCAGTTAGAGGCCACAGTGCGAAAGGATTTCTGTGCTTGTACATCACTCCCAATGTCAATAGAGCTTGGGGTGCTGGAGCTGCTCAGGGTCAGTGTTACACCACTCTCAGCTGCAGTGCCACCGTTTTGGGTACTTTGGCAACAGCCACAGGGAAGAGTTGGGGCCAAGGGAACATTTTCCACCCCAAGAGTGCCTTTGGTTTCAGAGAGCCAAAGGTTCTGGTTCACCCTATGCCCCATGTGCATTGCCTTGTCCTATGGAGTTTACAGTAATGAGCTAAATCGATTATTAGAAGTAGCAAATGATACTGCTAAAATATTGAATAGCACATCCTGTGGGCTCCAACAAACACAAATGGGGGCTCTACAGAACTGCATGGCCTTAGATGATCTGCTTGCTGTCCAGGGAGGAACCTGTGCTCTTCTAGGACAGGAATGTTGCACTTGTGTCAGTGATGGGTTTGAAGTGCAACAGTCAGGAATGCCCTCGATAGAAAGAGCAGTAGAAGAGTGGCAGAAAGAAGGGAATTTTTCCTGGTGGGATTGGCTCCATGGCTGCCAAATTGGAGGGTGCTGCAAAATGCATTTGTGGCAGTCACTGTAATCACTGTAGTGTGTGCACTTGGTGTGCTATGATTCCAAGGCAGAGTTGTTGTAACACTTTGTGCTGAAAAATGGAGCACTGAGACTTGTCTGAAAAGAGACACAATCTCATGAAAAGAGACACGGTCTCAAGAAAAAAGGGATTTGATAAATAACAGGGAATACCAACTATTTAGGCATGTTTTAAAAAGCGTGTGAATTATAGCTCTGAGTAATGAACTTGAACAGCACTTAATTGAAGAGCAAGAGACAATGCCTTTACACCTAATACCTAAATCTAAGACTCTGTTATGGAAAGAATTGTTATGAAGGTTGTAGTTCATCTGTAGGTCAAAGGACCTATTGAAGTACTAATGCCTGAACAACAGGCCCTGGGCCAAAGCTGACCTCTAGAGGAACCTTCCAGCCAAAGGTTATATCCTCTCATTAATGAAGTGTTATTAGCAATATGATCTATGTATCTGTTCACTGGTGAAACCTGGATGTACCTTTCTGTATTTAAAAACTGGGCAAGGTCACATCTGGCTTTTTTTGAGGGTGTAGGATCAAAGTCAGCTCCCTTGGTTCCTCCTTGAGCCGTGGCCAGGCTTTGGGAGAAAGCAAGAGGAGAATGAAACCAGATGTTGCTGCACTAGAAGTGCTGTCAGTTTGTTTATTCAGCACTGTCCAAGCTGGGCCCTCTCCCAGCCAGGTTGGAAGCCTCACCTGTGGGTGGACACACCTGCAGGAATTCCCAGTGTCCGGGAGTGGCTCTGCAGTCCTTGGCTGTGACAGCTCCCCCAGCTGATGTGTGGGTGTGGGTGATGGTAAAGTCTGAGGGTAACTGGTGATGGATCTTTCTAAATCATTATAGGCAATGTGTGGTAGGAATGATTGGGTGCCTTGCTGAGCTTCTCCTGTTGTGATAATTTGCTAATGACCATGTGCTTTGCTGAGCTTCTCCTTCTGTAATTCTTTGCAGTTTTGCATTCTATAAATTGCACTGTTCCTTCAGTTGGTGTCTGTGTCTTTGGTGCTGACCCTGCCCACGGCAAAACAGGGCCCCCTCCTGCCTAAGTGTTCCCTGGGAAGACAAAAACCATCGCCCCAAATGTCCCCCCTTCCTCTTTGTTCCCCCCACTGTATACACTGACCATGATGTCCTATGGTCTGGGATGTCATTTGGAGTCACCTGTCCCCCTGTGTCCCCTCCCAAGCTCCCGCGCACCCCCAGCCCCTCCCCAGCATGTTCGGACGAGGGGCAGGAAAGGCCTTGGCTCTGTGCAAGCTGAGTGAGAACAAAACCATCTGTGTGTGCTCAACGCTGTGCTCAGCACAGCCCCAAAGCACAGCGCCAGAGGAAGGCCTGGCAAGGAAATTCCCTCTGGCCCAGCCCAGAGCAGCAGCCCATGGCCATGCGCCATCGCCACGGCTGCACAGCTCCTTTGTGACCGTGACAATGCCCAGCACAGCACAGCCAAGGTTGTTTGCCATGGAGCCAACCTCAGCCAAGTGTCTCCTGCAGGTTGTGGTGGCATTGGAGAGTGGGAAGGGGCTCTGTGCTGCTTGCCATGGCAACCTCGGTGCCACTGTGGCCCTGTGGTGGTTGCCATGGCACCCGACCCCAGCAGGGTCTCAGTGCAAGTGTCCCTGGCATCAGTCCCTGCCAGGGGTTTCCATGGCAAGCGCCATGCCAGGTGACCCAGGGCTGGTGTCCCAGTGAGGGTTGCCATGGAAACAGTCCCCAGCACTGACCCTTTCTGTGTGGCTGACCTGGCCTTTGGCCCTGGCCCTGGGCTTTGCTGCTGCTCCGCGGCACCTGCCCAGCCAGCGCGGCACAGGCCAGGTGGCCATGGCACAAGCCCCCAGCACCGCATCCCCTCTGCCTCTGGGCACTGCCACCAGCCCTGAGCAATGGCTGCTGCCGTGGGCTCAGCGCAGTGTCCATGGCTACAGCCCCTGGCAATGGCCAGTGCAGGCTGCCATGAGAATCCACCAGCACAGCTGGCCCAGGGCAGGGCTGCAGTGCCCTTCCCAGCAGCCTGTCTGCACAGCAGCACTGCCAGGCCTCTCTGCATTTCCCTTCCCCTCACCCTTGGCTCACTCACACACCTCCCAACAATTCACTGCCTGCTTTCAGCTGCAAGGAGTTCAAAGCTTCTCTGTCCTTCAGCAGTTGGTCTAATTCTGCCTTCAGCCAACTCTGGATTTGTGTTTATTGTAGAACTTCCTGTGTGTCTAAAACATTCCTGGCAGGGTTCTGCCCTGGGGAAGGGGAACCTCCTTGGTGGCAGCTTGGGCTTGGCTCACACTTGAGGAGGGTGTCTGTTTTCAGTGGGGACACTTAGGATTTCTGGATTGCTTCCAAAAACCCCAAGAAAACTCCTCTTTGCCCGAGTGCAGCAGTTCTGCAAGCAAAGCAGGTCCCAGGTGAGTGAGGGGAGACAGGATGGGGGTGGGGAATGTGGAGCAGGGCTGTCCACACTGGGTCAAACCTCAAGGCACAGCTTCTGTGACCAGGCCAGACCTCCTCAGGAGACACCGTGGATCAACGTCAGTCACAGAATGCTGCAATCACCTCTTCTCTAAAGGGAAACATGCACCCTTTAAATAGGAATGTGGATTTCTTAGAAGGTCTTTGAAATATTTCTCCATAACTATTAAAAAAAACCTTCATAATGAACAGTACTAGACCCGAGGGAAATCAAGGCAGAGCCATCGTTTGTTAGAACTTGTTTGATCCTAATGAGCCCCATGGTGCATTTGGAGCTGAGCCCTTGAACCTCAGGGCTTGAGAGGAGATTGCACAAACCTTTCCAGGGGTCAAAGTCAGAGGAAAAACCCAAAGTGTCTCAAAGCACTCACGGCTCCCACTGAGGTCCATCCCCAACAAAGGCTCCCCATGAACTTCTTGGAGGAGAGAACTGGAGGCCATGATTGCACAAACCTCCCAGAGACTCAGTGTGGAAATGAAAATCCAAAGTACCTCAAAAACCTTGAGTATCTCAAAGCATTAATAAGCCCCTCTGAGTGTCAATGCAAAGCTCTCAAGAGACTAATTCATGCAGATAATTGAAGGCCAGGATTGCACAAACCTCTCAGGGACTCCAAGGCAAAAGCAAAACCCAAAGTCCTTAGAAAAACCTGCAGTCCCTGGGAGCATTGAGGAGCCCCCCAGGGCCATTCCTGCCAAAGGCTCCCCAGGGACTCATTCCAGCAGATCCCTGAGGCCAGGAGTGCAGGGAGGCCAAGGCTCTGTGCAGGCAGCTCAGGTGCTGAGCACAGCCTGGGCTGGCTGGAGGCAGCAGAAAGGCCAAGGCCTGAGCCCCAGCCCCGGCGAAGGCAGATCCTGTCCCTCCTGCCCTGCTCAGGGCTCTGCCGGGGGCACTGCGATGTGGGGTGGGGATGCTGAGGGCAGGACAAGGGGGTGACAGTGCCCAGCCTTGCTGGGGCTGTGCCAGGAGGGCCCAGGGCCTCAGCACAAGGTGTCTCCTCACAGCCCTTGGTGCCAAAGTAGAGCCAATGAATTACACAGTCCAATTGCAATTGGGTAAAACACGTCAGGAAACCTCCTGGACGCGGGGCCAAGCCTTAGCTGCTGCTCTACTTCAAAGCAGAACTCAGCTGTGGGGCACCAGCAAAATCAGTCCCTGTGAGCTGCTCTGTGGTCGACCCCACCAAGTGCCACATTCCAGGAAGCACACACGTGAAAGGAGGGGTTGATTTGAATAATTACCTCATTTCTCTTTGTAAAACTTTACAGGACTTGCAGCGAGCAGTGGAGATCTCCAGACCGAGGGGATTGGACACACAGGGCACGAGTTCCAACAGGAGATTGGGTCTGCTTGAAAGACTGGGGAACTGCTCCACTCCAGCCACAGTGGAAGGGACCTTCCCAAGTACTATTGACAACTTTTTACCATGCACAGCTCAAGATGGGACCTCCTGGGGATTGGAAGAAATCTGAACCAAACTTCCTTCATGGGTACCGAGCCGAACTTGGTTAAAACATCTGTTTATAATCATCAACATCATAATTACTGTGTGCTTTTAGCTTGCATCAAGATTTAGTGCTGTAGCTGTTTTAATGCCTTACGCTATAAAATGAAATACAGATATTGAGAGACCGGTTCCCATCAGGAACTTAGTCTCAAGAAATAGCAGGACATGATGAGGACAGGAGAATAGAACAGCATTTTACTCACTTGACAAGGACCGTAGAACAGAACAACATTTCCTCATATCAAGGACAGGAGAACAGAAGGGCACAGCCTTGGAGGAATAGATAAAGGATGGAACTTAGGCAAACAGAAGTCATGTGAAATGGAAGCAGGATGCCAGCTCAGCTCTGCAAGGCTGACAAAGCACAAGTTCTGCAAAACAACAATACTGCCCTTACTCAAAAGCAGGGGCTGAGGAACAGCAACCTGGAAAGGACACCAGACGTTGAAGACAGACCCCAAAGAACCACAGAAGGACTTGTGATAAGGGGCGCAGTTATGTAAAATAAAGGAATATCCATACATGAAGTAAGTGGGGAGAAATAATGAATGTTAGTTCATTATATATCAGCGTGTGTGAGAAATATCATCATGTGTGAGAAAAACTGTGTTCAACCATTGCTCAGGGCATTTGACTTGAGGAAGTGTCCTCTGAGTGACCAGCGCTGCAATAAAGAATGGCTGCTTTCTAATATTCAAACTGTCTTAGAAAGTTTCTGTCTGGCCAATTTCAGTATCAGCTCCAAAGGGCCCCACAGTGTCACAATGGTCTCCTTGGCTCCATGAAGCCCCACAGCGTCACCCATGGACAGGACACCAGGAGAGATTCGTTTCCCACATGCTGCAGCTCCCTGGGCCAGCTGGCACCAACACCTTCTCCCAGGCCAGCACTCCCGGGCACAGCCAGGGCCATGCCACACTGCAGCTCCCTGCAAACCACAGCAGCTTCGAGGCCAAAACCCAAGTGACAGACAGTTTTCCACACTTTATGTCTATATTTGACCAGGAAATGTCCCATTGTGGGACTGAGTCTGGTGTAAACAGCACCAGAGCCCCGCGAGGCTCATTCAAGTCCCTGTGCTGTGGCTGTGCTGCTGAGCTGGGCCGGGCTCCTGGCACAGAGGCAGCTCCTGGCAAGCGGCAGCGCTGCAGAGAGACAGCTCTGCCCAGGAGCAGCTCCTGTGCACAGCCCAGCAGGGCTGGGCCACTGCCAGGGCAGCTCAGGGACACCAGCAGGGCACAGCCAGAGCTCCCAGGTGCTCGGCATTTGCAGGGGCTGTGCCATGGCCCAGAGGGGGCTGTGTCATAGCCATAGGCACCTGTGGGGCTGTGTCACAGAGTCCCAGAGCAGCTGTGATGTCAGAAAGGGGCTGGGTGACATCCCAGAGTGGGTTGTGTGATGTCACAGATTGGGCCATGATATCACAGAGTTGGTTTTGTGAGGTCAATGAGCAGCTCTGGCATCATAGAGGGGACTGCGTGACATCACAGAGCAGACTGAGAGGTCACAGAGTGAGCTGTGTGACATCACTGAGTGACAGCACAAAGCAGGCTGTGACATCACAGAGCAAGCTCTGACTCCACAGATTGGGCAGGGACATCATAGTGCAGCTTTATTACATCACAAGGAGGTTTTGTTATCTAACAAAGTTGCTGGTGACATCCCAGAGTGGGCTGTGACATCACAGGGGCTGTGTGAGGTCACTGGGGAGGTCACTCTGCCCCAGCCCCCCCTCACAGCTCCCCCCAGAGAAGTCCAATGCTGCTCGTGCACAGCAGGGTCCCCTGTCCCCCCAGGTCCCCCCCTGTCCCCCGGCGCCGCAGCCTCCCCCAGAGGATGTTCCACGAGATCGACCCCCAGAGCCTGACACAGGGACAGGGGGGATGGGGCTGTGGGGGGTGGGAGAGGGGGACAGGGACCCCCCAGCAGCGTCCCCGTGTCCCCCAGGGTGAGAGCCTGGGCCAGGGCTTCTTCAGCCTCTTACGAACGAGGGGTTGAGAGTGCTTAAAAAATCCCCAGCAAGGGACCAGGAAAATGAGGTTTAATATTAAGCAACAGCACAACAAAGTTCCTTGGCTAGAGTAACTCTACTCATGACTGGACAGTTCAGGCACACCAAGGGAAAAAAGCAATAACCAATCAAACCAGAAATGAACTGAGAACTGGCATTGTGTGTGTGTGCGTGTGTGTGTTTAGGTGTGTGTGACAAAAGGACAGTGAGAGCAAGGATAAAAGGAATACAGCCTAAAAGCTTAACAGCCCTCAAACTTTACAGCACTTAACCTATACCTTAGTGTATACGTTAAACGTAAAAATTTAGCAAAAGAACAGTACTTAACAGTATTTAACCTACCTTATAAGCAATGACTTTACAATTTAACAGAAGAATAACACTTAACAGTGTTTAACTTATGTTGTAACTAACATTAAACTTAACAACTTAACATGAGAACAGCCCTTAGCAGAATTTAACTTAGATTATGCCTTTGGTCTGAACCTTACTTACAGGCCTAACTTAGATATCAAAAGGACTGCAACACCTCCAAGAGCAAAATTTCTCCCCCATTTCCCAGAGCACAGGCACACGTGTGTGCACACAGACACAAAGAGTCAGTGCCAGGGACCTGTCAGAAATTCCCCTCCAGGGAAGGGAAATGCTCACTCCTGATGCTTTTGCATCTCCCCAGCGGGCGAAGGGCTGAGCCTCGAGGAGCGGGGGATCGGCCCAGGGACCCTCGTTGTTCGGGGATGCCCCGAGTGCAGCAAACGGGAGAGTTCCCAGCTCCGAGAGGCCCCACTCAGAGGGAGGTCGCTGCTCCACGACAGCTCCAAGGGCTCATTTGGCACCGCTGTTGATAGGGCCCCAAGAGATGGGCTTTAGGCACAGCAATGGCTCATCCTGGCCGCACTTGGCATCAACAGCTTGCTTTGACACTGTGACAACAGCCATGCTGTGCCATTGAGGGAAGAAAAACAGCTCCCAAGGCTGCTCCTAAAGCAAGCAGGAGCTCGTTGGACAGCAGCAGTGCCTGGGAGCAGACAGTGTTTGTGATCAGCTGCACAGGAGCTGAGCCCAGGGGCTGTTGCTCAAGGCCCAGGCCTAAGGAGCATTTCTCACATGGAGGGCTGGCCTGGAAAGGCGGTGCTGGGGGATAATTCACGGCCTCAGGCTGCTCCCACTTGCTCCCAGGATTTCCATGTCCGTGCTCCAAGTGCTGCTCCCAGCCCTGAGCCATGGGGATGGCAATGTCGCGCTCCCTTCGCGGGGCAGTGTCACACCTGAGCCAGGTGTGCAGGGCAGGACCTTGCCCTGAGCCCAAGCACTGTCCCACCTGCAGGAGCTGCTTCCCATCGGCCTCTTCCTGCTGCGGCCCCAAGCCCAGCTTGGAGCTAAACAAAGGCCGCTGGCTCAGGGTCATCCCCTGGCGGGGGCTGTGCACCCCCTCTGCCCCCTCCCCAAATTCCCTCCTGGGGGCAGCAGGAGCTGGGTCAGGAGCCCTGTGGGGAGGGAAAAGGGGGTGAAACTGGGACGGGCGGGGGGTCACACATGCTCTGGGGGGGACACATGACCCCTGGGGATGCCCCCTCACCTTCTCCTGCAGCACCAGGAGGAGGAACCCCAACATGGAGCCCCCAAACCCCGGCAGCATCTTGAGGGTCAGGGTGTGGTGGCAGTTTTGGGAGTCTGGGCGGTCACAACTGCCCTGAAACCCCTTCCCAGCCCCACAGCCAATGCCGGACCTCTCAAATCCACCTCACCCCAGCTACCCTTAGGATACCGCAAATTCAGTCCATGATAAAGAAATGGCCCCCAGAGCCACCATAACCCCTTCTCCATCTCCCCCAAGACCCAACCAAAATCCCAACCCAAAATCCTCCAAGCCACACACCCAAGCCTGGACCCCAAACGTCCCTCACAGACCCCACAAGGACCCTCTAAACACCACAGATGTCCCCAAGAACCACAAAAGCCCCTCCGAATACCCACAGGATCCCCAAATGCCCCTCCCAGCCCCCCATGGCATTGACCAGGAGAGCTTGGTGGACAGGAACATCCACAGCCGGGAGCAGCTCTAGCACTTCAGCAGAGATTTGGGCACTTTGGGGGGCACACCCAAAATGGGGAGACCCAGGCCAGGGACTGGCACAGACAACCGGAATTCCTGGAGAACAGATGGGCTCAGGTGGACACGTTCTGCTGCCACAACTATGAGTTCATGGCATAGTCCTCTGGCCTGGGCAGCCCCAGAACAACCAAAGCCTCCGTGAGTATCAAATTCACCCCCAAATCCCAGTAAAAATGGTGCAGCTTTAGATCTCTTCGTTTCAGTTATTTTTACCCCAATTTTGGTTGCTTTGACAGGATGAAGAAGGAAATCATTTAGGTTGGAAAAGAACTCCAAGATCCTCCAGCGTTGCTTGATGCCACCAGAAGAAACAAATGGACACAGCTGGTGAGATTTTTTAAGGTGCAACTTCAATAAATCAGCTCTTCCCAATAAATTTTTGATGTCAATCAGAGTCCTGATGAACGTTCCTGCCCCTGTGTTTGCCCAGGTGGCTCCAGGGAATCTGAGGATGTGGAAGCCACCAGCCAGGTGTCCTCCCAGTGTTGGTCACAGGGAGTGTGGGTCACCAGGGCTCTGCCCAATGAGGGTCGTCTGAGGGGTGATGAAGTTGGAGCAGCACACGAAGCTCCTCCTACACTCAGGGCACTCGCAGGGCTTGCCTTACTGGTGGCACTGCTGGTGTTGGGTCAAGTGAGAGCTCTGGCTAAAGCTCTTCCCACACTCAGGACACTCTTAGGGCCTCTCCCCTGTGTGGATTCGCCGGTGCCTGATAAGGGTGGAGTTCTGCTTGAAGCCCTTCCTGCAGTCGGGGCAGCGGAAGGGCCTCTCCTCTCTGTGAATCCGCTGATGCACGAGGAGATCTGAGCTGGTTGGAAACCTCTTCCCACACTCGGAACACTCATAGGGCCTCTCCCCAGTGTGGATCCTCTGGTGGTGGATCAGGTGGGAGATCTGGCTGAAGCTCTTCCCACATTCCCCACACTCATAGGGCCGTTCTCCAGTGTGGATCCTCTGGTGGGAGATCAGGTGGGAGATCTGGCTGAAGCTCTTCCCACATTCTCCACACTCGTAGGGTCTCTCCCCTGTGTGGATGCGCCGGTGCCTGATGAGGTGGGAATTTTGCTTGAAGCCCTTCCTGCACTCAGGGCAGCAGAAGGGCCTCTCCTCTGTGTGAATCTGCTGATGCCTGAGGCGATGGGAGCTGGTCCGAAACCTCTGCCCACATTCCCCACACGCATAGGGCCTCTCCCCTGTGTGGATCCTGCGAGGGACCATCAGTTGGGATCTCTTGCTGAAGCCCTTCCCACATTCCCCACACTTGTAGGGCTTCTCCCCATCATGGAGCTGCTCAGGGACCACCAGGTTCGAGCCCTGGCTGGAGCTCCGGTTGCCTTCCTGGCACAGGGTGGGTCTCTCCTCCTCAGAGTGCCCTGGACTGGGTTTGCAGCCCCTCCTTGTGCAGCATCTCTGAGGCTTTTCCTCCCTCTTGAACTCCTGTGTCATGGAGCCGCTCAAAACAGCCTCTTCCACCAGGTTCTGCCCCAAGGGTTTGTCCTCCCTGGGCTCCGTCTGCAGCTCCTTGTCTGGGGAGGAAAGACAAGGAGAGGATGGCATTTGCCTCTGTGCCACAGGGAAGGGGAAGGACATCCCCCCAGTCTGTCCCTGCAGGACAGCGTCAGCAGCGGGGTTGTCCTGCAGCCGGGGGCGATGCTCAGCTGGGACATGGAGCAGAAGAGAGGGGGAAAGGGGCACTGACTTCCTCCTCACCTGGCTGAGGGTCCTGGGCCATCTTCCTCTTCCTCACAACTTCCTCCCCCATCCGGACAAGGTTTGGGAATGGGAAATCCTGGTTTGGGGGAAAAAAAAGTGTGAGTGCCTTGGGTTGGGGGTTCCTCAGGCCCAAGTCCAGCTCTAGAAGTCACCAAGTCTCTTGTGTCTATAAAATCCTCCAAAAAGCAAGAGAGAAAACAGCCACAAAACAGCCCAAAAACAGCCTCCCAGGAGTTCCCCCTTTCCAGTCTCCCCTCTTTGGGGTGCTGGGGTTCCCCCTTCTCAAAGCTGATGGGGCTCCCGTGGGTCCTGGGGATCCCCCTTCTCCAGGCTCCTGCTTAGGGATGCCGTGGGGTTTTGCTGGTCCCAGGGGTCCCTTCTTCCCTGATGCTGCTTGGGCTCCCAGGGCTCCCAGGGTCCCCCTCTCCAGGCTCCCCCCACTCCAGGCACTCTGGGCTTCCTCCTCTCTCCGCCGCCCCTTTCAGCGTCACAGTGTCCTGGCCCTGCCTTGTCTCCAGGCTCCCCCACCCCTCCAGTCTGCCGGGGGTCCTCCAGCTCCGCTATCGCCCCTCTCTGCTCTCTCCACTCCGGGAGTCCTGCATTCCACCCCCACAGCTCTCCTGGGGACCCCCAAAACCAATGCCCTGTCTCACCAATACTGGGCAATTCCCACATGGACCCCACCCAATATTCCCCCAAATACCATTTATGGTTCAGCTTTGGAGTCCTGCAAGATTCAAACATCCCCTACGGCCCAAAAAATCCCCACCAGGGACATGCAATGATATCTGGGGCTCAATTCCAAAATATGTGAGTTCCAAGCAACCCTCGAAAAAAAAAATAACCCTCTTGGAGATCACCAGATAGATTTGGGGCGAGCTCTCACTCGCTGGTCACCTGTGGAGTGTGGGGGGACAATAATCCCAGAGCCGGGGGTGCTGCGGACACAGTGCGTGGTGAAACCTCATGGTTCTGCTCCTCCTTTTCCTCCTCCTCCACCTCTCCTCTTCCTCCCACAAATCCTCTGCTCCCACCCCAGACCCCCTTTCCCACCCTCCTCTGCCCCACGGCTGCTGCAGGACAGGCTGCTGGGATCAGGGAACCCCCTCATCAGCCCCAGGGATGGACAGGGGACTTGGGGACCCCCCCAGTGCGGATCCACCTCCCACAGAGCCCCCAGGGAATTGCTCTGGGGGTCGAGTGCCGGGGGACAGGGCTGGACCCCCATGGAACCGACCTTCTTCCATCCCAATCCCACCTTTCCCTCCCCTCTCCTCCCCTTTCCCATCCTTCTCCCAATCCACACACCCCTCCCAACTCAATTTCCGTGTCCCATCCCCCTCCCGCTCTCTTTGGGGTCCCAGACCCCTCTTTTCCCCTGCTCTTCTGTCCCTTTCACCATAGCCCCCTCAATCCCCAACCCTCGTTCCACATGCTTGGTTTTGGGGCTTCCAAGCCCCTCCTGCACACTTTGGGGCTCCCAATCCACATTTCGCTCCGTTTCAGTCCCAGCCCCCGTCCCCCTTCTCACCGCGCCCCCCGCTCACCCCGCGGCCGGGGGCACTGCCAGCACCACCAGTGCCACCAGCACGGCCCCAGCTGCCCCCACACGGCCCATGCCCAGTGCCGGGCAGCTGCCCAGAGCCCCAAAGCAGCCGCGCTCTGCCCTGGGGGGGTTCCCAAAGCGGCCCCGCCCCGCGCGGCACTGCGAGCACCAGGCCGGAGCAGTGCGGAGCGCGGGCGGGCGGCATCAGCCGTGCCCGGGCAGGGCCGGGCCCCGCGGGACAGCTCCCCCCGCACTCGGCCCCAACGGGACAGCGCCCAGCGGGGGGGCCCGGCCTGCCCGCCCCACACCTCCCCCTCCCCAAATTCCGCTCCCGCCGCCGCTGGGGCCCAGGGAGGCGCAGCTGGGCTCCAGAGCTGCCGGAGACACGTGTCCCCCGCTGCCACTGCCACCCCCGAAGGATTAGGGCTACCCCAAAACTCCCTCACAGGTGGCCGATACCCCGCAAGCCCCGAAGGAGTGGGGTCCCCCCGCCTTCAGCACCCCCAACCTTCGGCTGCCTCATCCCAGGCCCCACCCCACCCATCCCCCTCCCCCACACTTCAGCCTACACCCCAATCCACATCCCACCCTGCCCGGGCCCCAGCCCACCCCATCCCACTTCTCCCGCCAGCCGCCACTGGGACCCCCAAAAACCCGCGTGCCGGGGACTCCCCAATATCCCCCCAGGGCCATTTGCGACTCACATTTGGAGTCCTGCAACATCCAAACATCCGCCCCCTCCCCCACCAAAAAAAAACCCAAACAAACAAGCCCTCCCAGGATCAACCAAAGATATTTGGGGCTCGGTTCTGGAGTCCTACAAGCTCCAAAAATCCCCCCCTCCCAAAAAGAACCCCACGCACCGCACAAGATCTCTGGGGCGAGCTCCCCCTGCCCGGTCACCTGCGGGATGCGGGGGGCGATGCTCCCAGGGCCGAGGGTTGCGGACACAGAGAGCGATGGACACACGTGGCAGCTCCTTTTCCTGCTTCTCTTTGTGCTCCACCCCCTTGATCCCTCCTCTTCCTTTCGCTGTTCCCCTCTGTCCCTTCTCCCGACCCGCCCTTCTTCCTGCTCTTCTTCTCCTGCTGGCTCCTCCTGTTCTTTGGCACTCCCATCCCGGCTGTGTCTGACACCCCTGGGGCCATCCCGTGCTCAGCAGAGCATCCTGTGCTCTGTCAGCCCTCTCTGCTCCTTAGGGGAGGATTTGGGATTTATCCCGGGCACAGACACTGAACCTCACCCCAAAGTGCCCCTCTGCCATTGCTGTCCCCTGGGCGCTGGGCAGGTGCTGTGCCAGGGGAAGCAGAGACACAAAGGAAGCCAAGTGCAGCCCAGCTGCCCGAGCTGATCCAGACGAGCCCAGGGACAAGGTCCTGCAGATCCACACGGAGCCCTCGGCTCCTATTATGATCCTATTATTAAGGTTCTTTAGAAATACCTCTGCCCTAATTAAGGTGCAAACGAGACCATATGCCAGTCAATAGTATGGGATTTATCGTATAGTAAATAAGAGAGAGAGAGTGGAAAAGAGAGAAAGAGAGAAGTAGGAAAAGAGGTGGGGGGGACAGAAAGAGAGTGACAGAGACAGAATAAAAGAACATCACCATCCGTGGATCCCAGTGATGATGCATTGATCCTCTCCAGCCTGGTCTTCTTGGTGGTGATGATCCCCCCGGAAAGCACAGGATCCCATGGGTTTATATACACTCAGGGCATGTCCCCCTGGGGAGGGACAGTCTCTTGCAGCAGACTCTTCTTGCATCACGTGCAGTTCTGTGGGGCAAGGCCTAGCCTTTTGGGGGGGGTCTGTGATGGATTATGACACCCCCTCAGCTGCCTCTCACATGAATGTGCCGTGGATGTGGCCTGTGGGCTTGGGGGTTCCACAGCTGGCCCAGTTTGTGTGAGGGAGGATGGGCGTGTATTGCCTCTCTCCAGAGGTTATGCCATGCACCCAAAACCTCCTCCTCCCCCCCTCGGTTGGGGGAGAAGTCTGTGTAGACTTAGCTTTGTGAGCTGTGCTCTGCCCCCACCCCAAACTCAGCCGGGGATGATTCTCAGTGCAGCTGGTGCCTTTGGCCTTTGTGGATGCATTCCTTTCCCTCAGCCTGAGATGACAGAACAATAGGCTTCCCTTTATCTAATCTCAGCAGTTTGACTCTCAGTCCAAGGTCCCAGTCAGGGATCCTCACCGAGGCTTCTTTGCTTGTAGTTTCTTTACGCAGTGTTCTGTACAATGAGCAAAACTTTCTATCAATGTTTGAGGCATGAACTATTTCAGTCTCTGACAGCATCCCGGGCTGGGTGAGGGGTCCCAGAGCCCTGGCACGGCCTCAGCCCCACTGACGGCATCGTGCTCCTCCCGCAGCCCTGCGGTGCCCGTGTGCCCCTGGAGATCGTGCTGCTGGCCAAGGTGTCTGCTGCCTGTGCTGGTGTCATCCAGCTCCTGGAGTGGGTTGAGCTCGCCAAGGACTTCCTGTTGGTGCTGGAGCGTCCGGAGCGCTGCTAGGACCTGTTGGATTTCCTGGCGGAGTGGAGGTTCCTGCCGGAGGAGGAGGCGCGGGGGCTGTTCCGCCAGGTGCTGGAGGCCGTGCGGCACTGCAGCAGCTGCGGGGTCCTGCACAGGGACATCAAGCCCGAGAACATCCTGCTCGACCTGGCCACCGGGCAGCTGAAACTCATCGACTTTGGCTGTGGCGCCTTCCTCCAAGACACAGCCTACAGCCAATTTGCAGGAGAGCCCTCGCAGGGGATGCTCCTGAGCATCTCATGGCTCAGCCTGGGTGTAGCACCGGGGCTTCCCCTGTTGCTGCCGAGCATGGGATTAATTCTTCAGCCAAGTTACTTTTGGGTGGGGGTGGGAGGGGATCCAGCTCCCAGCCCTGCTGACTGCCTTCACCACCCACTCTGCCCTGGTCTGGGGCTGGAGCTAGGGCAGCCAGCCCAACAAAAACCCCCATGGGGGTAGCAGAGAGGGGGGGTCACACCCCATGCATTGGCTAGTTTGGTGTGCAGGCGAGGAAGGGCTTGGATTGCTTTGCTGCCCTTGTTTGCCTTGGCATATTAATGTTTTTGGGAGCAATGCAGGCAGGGATGAGAGTGGTTTTTCCCGCAATTGTGTGGGGTTTTCTGTTGCATGTCATGATCAGACATCCCCAGGGCTTCTGCTACCTTCTTCCAACACCAGTGGCTTCTTTTCCAACCCCAAGTTTGTACACAAGTCACAGGTGGTGGCGAGAGGGCAGCAGGTCACCCCGTGTGCCACTGGTGCAGCCCCCACATGCCCAGGGATGCTGGGGCGAGGCTCTGGGAGCAGCAGCATCCACCTGATGAACTGTGTCTATATTCCACAGGAACCCTGTCCTACAGCCCACCAGAGTGGATCCACCACCAGCGCTACCATGGCGAGGCAGCAACGATCTGGTCCCTGGGCCTCCTGCTGTACCACCTGGTGGTCGGGAAGCACCCGTTCAGGAGGGGCCAGGAGATCATCTGGGGGCAGATCTTGTTCCCAAGGTGGCTCTCTCAAGGTGGATTCTCATCTCTGTGGCACATGGGGAATACCAGTGTTGGGAGAGAGCAGCAGGTTCATGAGCATCCTGCTCTGGCAGCTGCTAAGGAGGTGGCACATGTCCTGCTCTCCTGCTCTCCTCCAAAACAGAGAATCCATGGGGAAGTTTAGGCACAGCTCTGAGCACAACCAGCATGGCCTGGGTACGGGAATGGGGTGGGCAAAGCGGACGGGACCCTTCTCCGACTGACTGGTGGATTCTGGTTTCTCTCCTCAGAGTGCCAAGATGTTATTAAGAGGTGTTTGTCCATGCAACCCTCGGACAGGCCATCATTGGAAGACCTCTTCAATCATCCTTGGATGCAGGGTGTTCATGTGCCCTAGAAGATGGGAGAGATCCACGTGCACACTTTGATGCAGGGGCCTAGCAGGTAACAGCTCCACACATCTCTTGGCAGTCAGAAGCTAAGCAAATCAGACTTTTTTTTGCGTGCCTGTAGCTCTGAGCAGGGATCATCAGAAGGGAACACACAGCTCTTGTGCTGGAGCTGAGCTGGAGACCTGGTGTGGCAAGCACTGGTGGCCACCATCCAGCCTGGTTTTTCTTGTCTGGTTCATTGATGGCTGGGGCCCTGGGCAGAACACTGACAGCCTGGTGTGCCCCCAGGGAAGGAGCAGGAGCCCCTGGAGAAGCTGTACCAGGTGGGGCTGATGCTGGAGACACCAAGGATGACCTCAAGGATGACAGCCTCTTCTTCCGCCCTGGCCACCAGCAAGCTGAAGATGATCGACGTCGATTCTGGCACCTTCTTCAAAGAAACGCTCCATATTTGCAGGTGAGTCCAGAGCCAGGGGGATGCTCCCAGATGTGGCCATTGCACAGCCTGGCGGGGCACCATAGGTTTCCCACTTCATCTGCCAAGCTGCTTTTTGGCAGGGCTCGGGGGGATGGTCTGGGGTGGTAATGAAATGGGAGGTGGCTCCTGGCCCTGCCAACAGCCCTCAACTCCCACCGTGCCCTGGGCTGGGGCTGGAGCTGGAGGCAGGCTCCCCAAGCAAAACAAACCCCCCTGGGGGAGCAGAGGTGGGACTCCAGAAGCTGTGCAGCGGCTGGTTTGTTTGGCAGGGGAGGAAGGGCTTGGGCTGCTCCACTGCCCTTGTTTGCCCTGGGTTCCCATTCTTTTGGAGAGCAGTGCAGGGGGAAGGGAGAAAGCCTTGGTTTCCCTCACCCGTGAGTGGGTTTTTCCCTGGCATGGAGGGGTCAGTCCTTCCTTGAGCTCCTGACAGTAATAACGTTGTAACTTTTTTCTTGTTTCCACTTTTTGTTTGTAACGTCTTCTCATTAATTTGCTGTTTGTTTTTCAAAGGAAGAGCTCTCACGGGTGTCCGGTCTGGATCGGGCAGTGCTGGACCAGCTGTGGAGTGGCTCGGATGTGCCCTTGGAGAAGGGTGAGGACATCATTTGGGAGCAGCTTTTCTTGCAGCAGCAGATGCCGTGAGGTGGATCCCCATGTTCTGGGCAGGGGTGGGATAATGGCTCTGGGGAGATGGCAGCGAGCACAGGAGCATCCCGCTCTGGGCAGCTGCTGAGGAGGTGGATCTGCCATGGCTGGCTGGAGGCTGAGCACATGTGCTGCCCTCCTGCTCTCCTCCCAAAGGCAGCAATGATGGGGAGCTTTGGGCACAGCTCTGAGCACAGCCAGCACGGCCTGGGCACTGCGGGCGCTTGGGACAAGGGGGACAGGAGCCTTCAGCTGACGGGCGGTTTCTGGTTTGTCTCCTTCCAGCCACGCTCTGCGCATGCTGAGGCTGCTCTGGGCTCTGCCAGGGCTCTGCTGGGGCTCAGCCCCGGGCACGGCTGGGCCCGCTCTGCCCTCCCATTGCTCTGACAGCTTTGCATCAGATGAGCCTGTTCCGAGCACAGCGACGGAGCTTTCTGCTTTGGCAGGTGAGTGAGACTCTCCTGCAGGCCCAGAGATTGCACTGAGGGATACACATCCAATGGCAAGAGCCCAAACCCTCCACAGTCCCAGCTGAACGCCTGTATCTCCACAGGATGTTCTGTCTGTCCCATTCTTCATTCCTTTTGGGTTGGAATTGTGCAATTGCACTTTCTTCCTCCTCTCATAGTGCCACGAGTGGGCCAAACCTGGCGAGTGGGCCATGTTCCTAAGGCAGTGCAGTCTGGAGTTGATGAATGAAGAATTGCCCTTCTCCACTTCCAAACCAGAGCAAAAAGCCATAAGTGGGACTTTGCATCTTTAAGAAACCACTGACAATTTCAAAGGGAATGTGCAGCTAATTCATGGGGTGAGAAGGAAGGGCATCTTCCTAATGAGATGGGGTTTGGCAGAGTTTAGCTTCCCAGTCCTGCTTGGAGCTTGCAGGGCACAATCAATTTCCTATTGCTTCAACCAGAATTTAAAAAAACTTAATATTGGAAACAAACCCCAAAATGTGTTAAAAAAGGCTGCTGAGGTCAGTACGATGGATGCATGCCATCAGCATATTGACGAAATAAATAATTGAGTTCACTTTTACAAAAAATCAGTTACCTCTTAATCGAAAGTTACAGAAGATTTTTCACTACGCACTTGAGTTTTGTTTTTATCTTTCACATTTCACCTAGGTTTTTATTCCTTATCCTTTTCCCTTTTCTTTTTCCTTAAAACAGAAAACATGCCCTAAAAAAGGAATGTCGTTTGCTCCTGGTTCCCATGTGGAGCACCTCCCTTCCCGCTGGCTGAGCTGCTCAGGCAGAGCTCGGCAGCTCCTGGCCCTGCAGGGCTGAGGCTTTTCCCCATTGCTGTCACAGACTGATGGAGCAGCACTGCTGGACACGGGGACATGCAGAGGGAGCAGAAGCAGCTGCCTTTGTCCCCCTGAAGCTGCAAGGTCCAAACTGTGAGCAGACACGGCTGGAAGAGACTGGCAGGCTCCCTGTTTGCTGTGCTGCCCCACTCGTGAGGGGCCCAGCTTGGCGTGAGGCAGAGGAGAACAAGGGGCAGCTCCTCCCAGCCCCGCAGCCAAGGGACCCCTCCGGCCCCGGGGCTTGGGGCACTGTCAGCACCTGCTGCTTCAGGCACCGCTTCTGCTGGCATGGAGAGCAAGAGCCAAAGTGTGGCTGATCCCGAGGGAGCAGCAGCAGTGCCTGCAGCTGATCCCTGAGTCTGGGGCAGGGCTGGCCCAAGGACAGCCACAGCAGCAGCAGCAGCAGCAAATGGAGCTGACTTTGAACACAGCCCCTGGCACTCTCCCCTCCCGTTTGCAGTGGTGTCACAGCAGCCTGAGGCACCTGGGAGCCCTCAGTGGCAGCAGGGACTTGAGATGGCAGGCCCTGGGCTCCTGGAGCTTGTGCAAGGAACGCAGGTGGGGCCTCCCTGTCCATATGGAGCCTCCAGATGGAAAAGGCTGCTGTGCCCAGGCAGCTGCAGGGGCAGAGAAATGAGGGTCTCAACCACTTGATCTGTGCCAGCTCCACAGTCCTGGGCAGCAGCCAGCGAGCAGAGGGGGAACAGAGGGCACAGCCAGAGGGACAAAAGCAGTCAAATGCAGAGAGTGGAGAGAGCGAGCCCTGGCAGAAGGAACAGCTGCTTCCTTGCTCTCTGCAAGAAAGCTCTTGGCTGTTTCAAAGCGCTGAAAGGCGTGAAGGGCAGAGAGGAGGTGACACCAAACAATGCTGCTGTTTTCACACCCTCCCCTCTCAGTGTCCCAGAAGGAATTGGATGAACTGTGTTCTTCTCTCTGAGTCATCTCGTTCAGCATGAGCAGCTTAGCACCAGGAGCTAAAGGAACTGAAGGCTTAGGCCACAAGAGCTGACCAAGAGGGAACTTTCTGAGGAAAGTAATGCTGCTAATGTGGACTTAGCTAAATGCAGCAGATAAAATCCTGGAAATACAGAATCCTTTCTGTTGGAAAAGACCTCTGAGCTGATCAAGTCCAGCTGTTCACCCAGCACTGTCCAGCCCAGCACTAAACCACGTCCCTGAAGCACCAAAGCCTGAACAAGAGGCCTGACTGAGGCCTGAACAACAGGCCCTGAGCCAAAGGTGACCTCTCGATGGACCTTCCTACCAAAGGTTATCTTTGTATCTGCTCATTAACGAAATATGCATGATCATTAGCATTGTGATAGATGTATCCACTTATTAGTGAATCATGTATTGACTTTTCTGTATTTAGAAGCAGGACAAGGCCACAAAATCTGAGATCTGGCCTGGTTTGGGGGTGTATGGTCGAAGTTAACTCCCTTGGTTCATCCATGAGCCCTGACCAGGCTTTGGGAGAAACCAAGAGGAGAATGAAACCAGATGTTGCTGCACTAGAAGTGCTGTCAGTTTGTTTATTCAGCACTGTCCAAGCTGGGCCCTCTCCCAGCCAGGTTGGAAGCCTCACCTGTGGGTGGAGGCAGCTGCAGGAATTCCCAGTGTCCGGGAGTGGCTCTGCAGTCCTTGGCTGTGACAGCTCCCCCAGCTGATGTGTGGGTGTGGGTGATGGTAAAGTCTGAGGGTAACTGGTGCTGGATCTTTCTAAATCATTATAGGCAATCTTTGGTAGTGATGATTGGGTGCATTGCTGAGCTTCTCCTTTTGTGGTTCTTTGCTGCTTTGAACTGTAGGAAATTACCCTGATCCCTTCAGTTGGTGTCTGTGTCTTTGGTGCTGGCCCTGCCCAGTGGCAAAACAAAATTGGCATAATCTGGCTGGATCACCACAAAATGTCACTTTTTAAATGTAAATGTAAGGAATCCATCCCGTCTGAAATTCCAGGATGGGAACACCTTCCTTATGGTTCACTGAGGTCGGAGCACCGTGTGAGCAATGGGGAAGTTGGTTAAAAGCAGCTGAATCGCTGGATGTATTGAAATGCATCCAAACATTTTGTTTTAAAAAGGAAAAGAACTTGTGCTTTTGGGAAGACCAGGATGGATTTTGTTAACAGCATATTGGAAACAGCACCAACAGAAGGAACAGGAGTTGTTGGAAGGCTCCCACATAGAGTGACAGAAGAAGATTTTAATCCTGAGCTCAGATTTGTTTGTTCAAGTGAAATAAGACTTCTACTAATAACTTCTACTAATACTAGAATTATATATATATATAATATAATACAGAAATAGATATATGTATATATATTTAAAATTTAATAATGTTAAATAATGCTGATAATACTAATTTATTAGCTTTGGCTGCTCAAGAATGTAACTCCAAACACCCTACAGAAAATGACTGGCCAGGACCGGAATGTCAGTGGTAAACATTGTGAGATTGTTTACAACAAATAGAGGAGGAAGGGATGAAATTGGCTGTTTTTATAGGGTTTGCTGATAGTGTGATGTGGAATGCTTTGTCTGTTAATGTGAAAAAAAAGGAATTAAGATTGCTGGGTTTTTCATGTACCAGACTATCCACAAGCTGCAGGATTGGTTGAACGGATGAAGGGGTTGTTCAAAGGTCACTTGGAAAAATGAGGAGATGGGAACGTGTCCCGATGGAGAACCCATCTCACAGATGTGCTCCATTTCCTTAACAATGGCCCACGGGGGAAATGGAAACACCCTTGATGTGCATGGCTGAACCCAATTTGCAAATCCAACCATGGACAGTGAGACTTGGCCTTCCTGGGAAATTGTTCTGGGTGCGATGGCTCCTTGCAGGGCCACCCCAGAGGCTGCAGGGCTGGACCTTATTATTGGAATTAATTAGGATAATGCTGAAGCAAACGAGAGTTATCAATAGCAAAACTGGAATTCAGATTCCTCCAGGACACTTTGGTTTGATACCTGCTCACTGGAGCTTGGCCTTGCAAGGTGATCATGTCATGGGAGGAGGAATTGATGCAGATTATTGAGAAGAAATTCAGGTAATTCTGTTAAACAATAGTGAACAAGATTGGATTATTCAACCCCATGACAGGGCAGGACAATTATTGATATTGGAGTTTTAAAAACAATTGTGATAAAAGGAGATCCACCTCAAATCACCACTACTTGTGGAGATAAAGGGTTTGGATCCACCAGTCCTAACAATGGAGGCAAGGTGTGGGTCCAGAGGCCAAATGGCCCTCCCGAGGCAGCTGAAGGAACAGCTCTGGGGAAAGAAAGCACAGTTTTAATCCAGAATCCTGGGCAGGAACGATGGGAAAATGTCCCTGCAGCCAAGTGTTCAATGGGAGAACAAGTAGATGTTATAGGATGTTGTTTTACAGATCCTGCCAGACCAAATCTCCTGTTTGCCCCAATGGTCCCTTGGGAAAATGCTCTGATCCACGGGGCTCGATGTGAACACTGATGTGACACTGAGAGCCTTCCACGCGAATTCCAAGCAGGAGCCTGCGTGCCCCTCAAGGACTGGGACCCGGCACCTCTGCAGCCGAAGGGGAAAGGACCCCACCAAGTCTTGTTAGCCACAGACACCGCGGTAAAGCTGAACAGCAAAGGACCTTGGGGGCATTATTTGGGAATTAAAAAGGAGCCAGCTCCATGGACAATGGAATTCTTCTTCCTAATCCAAATGAGACTGAGGACAAAGAATGAATAACCTTGTCACTAAAGTACTGCTGATATCTGTAAGTTGTGTCTTGATAGTCAACCAGAATCTTTGTTCACCAGAAACACCTCTAGAGTTTCACCAAGGGATTAGTCATGAAAATTCTTATGGAAATGTAAAGATCAAAGTAGCCAAAATACTCAGTGTAACTAACTGCTGGGTATGTTCTCAACTAATGTTGGCAGGAACGGGATTCCCTTGCAGGGCCCATGCTATGGGGTGGCCAGAACTCTCTCAATGGGCTCTGACTCGTAATGGGGCCGGTGAAGGGATAATTAAAGAAAAGTGTGCTGTGGAACAGAGGAATACATTGATCAGTTTTAGAGGATTCACTAGGATTTGCCTTCAGGAGAAACCCAAACCCTGTTCCAGTTAGAGGCCACAATGTGAAAGGATTTCTGTGCTTGAACATCACTCCCAATGTCACTAGAGCTTGGGGTGCTGGAGCTGCTCAGGGTCAGTGTTACACCACTCTCAGCTGCAGTGCCACCGTTTTGGGTACTTTGGCAACAACCACAGGGAAGAGTTGGGGCCAAGAGAACATTTTCCACCCCAAGAGTGCCTTTGGTTTCAGAAAGCCAAAGATTCTGGTTCACCCTGTGCCCCATGTGCATTGCCTTGTCCTATGGAGATTATGTTAATGACCTAAATCGATTATTAGGAGAAGTAGCAAATGATACTGCTAAAATATTAATAGCACATCCTGTAAGCTCCAACAAACACAAATGGGGCTGTACAGAACAACATGGCCTTAGATGATCTGCTTGCTGTCCAGGGAGGAACCTGTGCTCTTCTAGGACAGGAATGTTGCACTTGTATCAGTGATGGGTTTGAAGTGCAACAGTCGGGAATGCCCTCGATAGAAAGAGCAGTAGAAGAGTGGAAGAAAGAAGGGAATTCTTCCTGGTGGGATTGGCTCCATGGCTGCCACATTGGAGGCTGCTGCAAAATGCATTTGTGGCAGTCACTGTAATCATTGAAGTGTGTGCACTTGGTGTGTTATGATTCAATGGTAGAGTTGTTGTAACACTTTGTGCTGAGAAATGGAGCACAGAGACTTGTCTGAAAAGAGACACAGTCTCAAGAAAATTGGGGGTTTTGGTAAGGACCAGAGAGTATCAACAGATTGGGCATGTTTTAAAAAGAATGCAAATTATAGGCCTGAATCATAAACTTGAACAGCACTTAATTGAAGAGAAGACACTACGCCTTTATGCCTAATGCCTAAATCTAAAACTCTGTCATGGAAAGAATTGTTCTGAAGGTTGTAGTTCATCTGTAGGTCCAAGGACCCATTGAAGGACTAAGGCCTGAACAACAGGCCCTAGGCCAAAACTGACCTCTAGATGAACCTTCCATCCAAAGGTTATATTTCTACCCGCTCATTAATGACGTATTATTAGCAATATGATCTATGTATCTGTTCACTGGTGAAACCTGGATGTACTTTTCTGTATTTAGAAACTGGGCAAGGCCGTATCTGTCTTTCTTTGGGGGTGTATGGTCAAAGTCAGCTCCCTTGGTTCCTCCTTGAGCACTGGCCAGGCTTTGGGAGAAAGCAAGAGGAGAATGAAACCAGATGTTGCTGCACTAGAAGTGCTGTCAGTTTGTTTATTCAGCACTGTCCAAGCTGGGCCCTCTCCCAGCCAGGTTGGAAGCCTCACCTGTGGGTGGACACACCTGCAGGAATTCCCAGTGTCCGGGAGTGGCTCTGCAGTCCTTGGCTGTGACAGCTCCCCCAGCTGATGTGTGGGTGTGGGTGATGGTAAAGTCTGAGGGTAACTGGTGCTGGATCTTTCTAAATCATTATAGGCAATCTTTGGTAGGAATGATTGGGTGCATTGCTGAGCTTCTCCTGTTGTGATAATTTGCTAATGATCATGTGCTTTGCTGACCTTCTCCTTTTGTCATTCTTTGCAGTTTTGCATTCTATAAATTACACTATTCCTCCAGTTGGTGTCTGTGTCTTTGGTGCTGACCCTGCCCACAGCAAAACAGGGCCCCCTCCTGCCTAAGTGTTCCCTGGGAAGACAAAAACCATTGCCCGAAATGTCCCCCCTTCCTCCTTGTTCCCCCCACTGTATACGCTGAGCATGATGTCCTATGGTCTGGGATATCCCCGGGGTCAGTTGGGGTCACCTGTCCCCCTGTGTCCCCTCCCAAGCTCCCGCGCACCCCCAGCCCCTCCCCAGCATGGCCGGACGAGGGGCAGGAAAGGCCTTGGCTCTGTGCAAGCTGAGTGAGAACAAAACCATCTGTGTGTGCTCAATGCTGTGCTCAGCACAGCCCCAAAGCACAGCCCCAGAGAAAGCCCTGGCAAGGAAATTCCCTCTGGCCCAGCCCAGAGCAGCAGCCCATGGCCATGCGCCATCGCCACGGCTCCACAGCTCCTTTGTGACCGTGACAATGCCCAGCACAGCACAGCCAAGGTTGTTTGCCATGGAGCCAACCTCAGCCAAGTGTCTCCTGCAGGTTGTGGTGGCATTGGAGAGTGGGCAGGGGCTCTGTGCTGGTTGCCATGGCAACCTCGGTGCCACTGTGGCCCTGTGGTGGTTGCCATGGCACCCGACCCCAGCAGGGTCTCAGTGCAAGTGTCCCTGGCATCAGTCCCTGCCAGGCGTTTCCATGGCAAGCGCCATGCCAGGTGACCCAGGGCTGGTGTCCCAGTGAGGGTTGCCATGGAAACAGTCCCCAGCACTGACCCTTTCTGTGTGGCTGACCTGGCCTTTGGCCCTGGCCCTGGCCTTTGCTGCTGCTCCGCGTCGCCTGTCCAGCCAGCGCGGCACAGGCCAGGTGGCCATGGCGCAAGCCCCCAGCACCGCATCCCCTCTGCCTCTGGGCACTGCCACCAGCCCTGAGCAATGGCTGCTGCCGTGGGCTCAGCGCAGTGTCCATGCCTACAGCCCCTGGCAATGGCCAGTGCAGGCTGCCATGAGAATCCACCAGCACAGCTGGCCCAGGGCAGGGCTGCAGTGCCCTTCCCAGCAGCCTGTCTGCACAGCAGCACTGCCAGGCCTCTCTGCGTTTCCCTTCCCCTCACCCTTGGCTCACTCACACACCTCCCAACAACTCACTGCCTGCTTTCAGCTGCAACGAGTTCAAAGCTTCTCTGTCCTTCAGCAGTTGGTCTAATTCTGCCTTAAGCCAACCCTGGATTTGTGTTTATCGTAGAACTTCCTGTGTGTCTAAAACATTCCTTGCAGGGTTCTGCCCTGGGGGAGGGGAACTCCTTGGGGGCAGCATGGAGTAGTAATCTAACTTATCTTACATATATATATATACACAAAATAGATCTAGATCTAGATATATAATCCTTCTCTAAGGAGCAGAGAGTGCTGATAGAGTACAGGATGCTCCGCTGAGCACGGCATGGCCCCAGGGGTGATATCAAACAACGCCGGAGCTGGAGTCCCAAAGAAGAGGAAGAGGAGGGGCAGAGGATCATAAAGAAGCGGGTGGGGAGGAGAGATGGAGGAGGGGAAGCGGGAGGAAGAGGCGGGACAAAGTGGGAGACGCAGCAAGAGAAGCAGGAAAAGGAGCTGCCACGTGTGTCCCTCGCACTCTTTGTCCGCAGTCGTCGGCCCCGGGAGCATCGCCCCCCGCATCCCGCAGGTGACCGGGCAGGGGGAGCTCGCCCCAGAGATCTTGTGCGGTGCGTGGGGTTCTTTTTGGGGGTTCTTTTTGGGAGGGGGGATTTTTGGAGCTTGTAGGACTCCAGAACAGAGCCCCAAATATCTTCGGCGGATCCTGGGAGGCTTTGTTTGGTTTTTTTGCGGGTAGGGGGAGGGGCGGATGTTTGGATGTTTCAGGACTCCAAATGTGAGTCGCAAATGGCCCTGGGGGGATACTGGGGAGTCCCCGGCACGCGGGTTTTTGGGGGTCCCCGTGGCGGCTGGCGGGAGAAGTGGGATGGGGTGGGCTGGGGCCCGGGCAGGGTGGGATGTGGATTGGGGTGTGGGCTGAAGTGTGGGGGAGGGGGATGGGTGGGCTGGGGCCTGGGATGAGGCAGCCGAAGGTTGGGGGTGATGAAGGCGGGAGGACCCCAGTCCTTCGGGGCTTGCGAGGTATCGGCCACCTGTGAGGGAGTTTTGGGGTAGCCCTAATCCTTCGGGGGTGGCAGTGGCAGCGGGGGACACGTGTCTCCGGCAGCTCTGGAGCCCAGCTGCGCCCCCCTGGGCCCCAGCGGCGGCGGGAGCGGAATTTGGGGAGGGGGAGGTGTGGGGCGGGCAGGCCGGGCCCCCCCGCTGGGCGCTGTCCCGTTGGGGCCGAGTGCGGGGGGAGCTGTCCCGCGGGGCCCGGCCCTGCCCGGGCACGGCTGATGCCGCCCGCCCGCGCTCCGCACTGCTCCGGCCTGGTGCTCGCAGTGCCGCGCGGGGCGGGGCCGCTTTGGGGACCCCCCAGGGCAGAGCGCGGCTGCTTTGGGGCTCTGGGCAGCTGCCCGGCGCTGGGCATGGGCCGTGTGGGGGCAGCTGGGGCCGTCGTGGTGGCACTGGTGGTGCTGGCAGTGCCCCCGGCCGCGGGGTGAGCGGGGGGCGCGGTGAGAAGAGGGGCAGGGGCTGGGAGCCCAAAGTGAGCGAACTGGGGATTGGGACCCCCAAAGTGGGCAGGACGGTCCTGTAAACCCCCAAAACCAATAATGGGAGAGGGGGGTTGGGGATTGAGGGGACAATGGTGAAAGGGAGAGAAGAGCAGTGGAAAAGAGGGGTCTGGGACCCCCAAAAAGAGCGGGAGGGGGATGGGACATGGAAATTGAGTTGGGAGGGGTGTGTGGATTGGAAGAAGAATGGGAAAGGGGAGGAGAGGGGAGGGAAAGGTGGGGTTGGGAGGGAAGAAGGGCGGTTCCGTGGGTGTCCAGCCCTGTCCCCCAGCACTCGATCCCCGGAGCAATTCCCTGGGGCTCTGGGGGAAGTGGATTCGCACTTGGGGGGTCACCAAGCCTCCTGTCCATCCCTGGGGCTGATCAGGGGTTCCCCAATCCCAGCAGCCTGTGCTGTCCCAGCTGTGGGTCACAGGAGGGTGGGGGGGGTTCTGGGGTGAGAGCAGAGAAGGAGCAGGAGTAAGTGGAGAGAGAGAGGAGGAGCAGGAAAAGGAGGAGCAGAACCATGAGGTTTCACCACCCACTGTGTCTGCAGCACCCCTGGCTCTGGGATCATTGCCCCCCCACATTCCACAGGTGACCAAGGAGGGGGAACTCACCCCAAATCTATCGGGGGGTCTCCAGGAGGGATTTTTTTTTGGGGGAGTGTTTGGAACTAATAGATTCTGGAATCGAGCCCCAGATATCTTTGCATGTCCCTGGTGGGGATTTTTTGGGCTGTAGGGGATGTTTGAATCTTGCAGGACTCCAAACAGAGCCATAAATGCACCTTGGGGGAATATTGGGGGGTGTCCATGTGGGAATTGCCCGGCATTAGCAGAACGGGACGTCGGTTTTGTGGATCTCCAGGAGAGCCGGGAGGTGGAACGCAGGACTCCTGGTGCAGACAGAGCAGAGAGGGGCGATAGTGGAGCTGGGGCACCCCCGGCAGCCTGGAGGGGTAGGGGAGCCTGGAGATGAGGCAGGGCCGGGACACTGTGATGCTGAAAGGGGCGGCAGAGAGAGGGGGAAGCCCTGAGTGCCTGGAGTGGGGGGAGCCTGAAGAGGGGGACCCTGGGAGCCCTGGGAGCCAAAGCAGCATCAGGGAAGAAGGGACCCCTGGGACCACCGAAAGCCCACGGCATCCCTAAGCAGGAGCCCAGAGCAGGGGGATCCCCAGGACCCACGGGGGCCCCATCAGCTTTGAGAAGGGGGAACCCCCGCATCCCAAAGAGGGGAGACTGGAAAGGGGGAACTCCTGGGAGGCTTTTTTTGGGGTCATTCTTCATATTTGGAGGATTTTATAGACACAAAACACCCAGTGACTTCTAGAGCTGGACTTTGGCAGGAGGAACACCCCGCCCAAAGCACTCTCACCCTTTTTTCCCCCAAACCAGGATTTCCCATTCCCAAACTTTGGCCGGATGGTGCAGAAGTCTGTGAGGAAGAAGAAGATGGCCCAGGATGCGCAGGCAGGTGAGGAGGAAGTCAGTGCCCCTTTCCCCCCCTCTCTTCTGCTCCATGTCCCAGCTGAGCATCACTCCCGGCTGCAGGACAACCCCGCTGCCGACACTGTCCTGCAGGGACAGATTGGGGGATGTCCTTCCCCTTGCCTGTGGCACGGAGGCAAATCCCATCCTCTCCTTGTCCTCCCTTCCCAGGCAATGAGCTGCAGACGGAGCCCAGGGAGGACAAACCCTTGGGGCAGAGCCTTGTGGAAGAGGCCGTTTTCAGCGGCTCCATGACACAGGACCTCAACAGGGAGGAAAAGCCCCAGAGGTGCCGCACAAGGAGGGGCTGCAAACCCAGGCCAGGGCGCTCTGAGGAGGAAAGACCCACCCTGTGCCGGGAAGGTGTCCGGAGCTTCAGCCAGAGCTCGGACCTGGTGGTCCATGATCAGCTCCATGATGGGGAGAAGCCCTACAAGTGTGGGGAATGTGGAAAGGGCTTCAGCAAGAGATCCAACTTGATCGTCCACCAGAGGATCCACACCGGGGAAAGGCCCTATGAGTGTGGGCAATGTGGGAAGGGCTTCAGCAAGAGATCCCACCTGATCTGCCACCAGATGATCCACACAGGGGAGAGGCCCTACGAGTGTCGGGAATGTTGGAAGAGGTTTCCAACCAGCTCAGGTCTCCTTAGGCATCAGCGGATTCACACAGAGGAGAGGCCCTTCCACTGCCCTGAGTGCAGGAAGGGCTTCAACCGCAACTCCACCCTCATCAGGCACCGGCGCATCCACAATGGGGAGAGGCCCTATGAGTGTGCGCAATGTGGGAAGAGCTTCAGCCGGAACTCCAACCTGATCCGCCACAAGAGGATCCACACCGGGGAGAGGCCCTATGAGTGTCCCGAGTGTGGGAAGAGCTTTTCCAGGAGCTCTCACTTGACCCAACACCAACAAAGCCACCAGTAAGGGAAGCCCTGCGAGTGCCCTGACTCTGAGAACAGCTTTCTGTGCTGCTCCAACTTCATCACCCCTCAGAGGACCCACATTGGACAGTGCCCTGGTGACCCACACTCCCTGTGACCAACACTGGGAGGACACACCTGACTGGTGGCTTCCACGTCCTCAGATTGACAGCAAAAAGTCCTTTGGTAGAGCTGATTTATTAACGTTACACCCAAAAAACTCTCAATTCTGTGTTCAATTATTCTGGTGGCATCAAGCAATGCTTGATGATCTTGGAGTTCTTTTCAAACCTAAGTAATTTCCTTCTTCATCCTGTCAAAACAACCAAAATTGGGGTAAAAATAAAAAATGAAACAAAGAGATCTAAAGCTGCACCATTTTCCTGGGATTTGGTGGTGAATTTGGGGTTCAGGGTAATATATGGAGGGATTTGGGTGTTCTGGGGCTGCCCAGGCCAAGGGACAGTGCCACGATGTCATAGTTGTGGCAGCAGAACATGTCCACCTGAGCCCATCTGTTCTCCAGGAATTCCGGTTGTCTGTCCCAGTCCCTGGCCTGGGTCTCCCCATTTGGGGTGTGCTCCCCAAAGTGCCCAAATCACTGCTGAGGTGCTTGAGCTGCTCCTGACTGTGGATGTTCCTGTCCACCAACCTCTCCTGGTCAGTGCCATGGGGGGCTGGGAGGGGCATTTGGGGGATTCTGTGGGGATAGGGAGGAGTTTTTGTGGTTCTCAGGGACATTTATAGTGCTTGGATGGGGCTTGGTGGGGTCAGTGATGGAGTTTTGGGGTCCAGGCCGGGCTGTTTGTCTTAGAGAGGTATTATGTGGGTCTTGGGGAGATGGGAAAGGGCTTTTGGTGTCTCTTGGGGCCATTTATGTGTCACGGACTGAATTGGAGGCATCCTAGGGGAAGCTGTGAGGTGGTTTGAGAGGTCTGGCATTGGTTGTGGGGCTGGGAGGACTTTCAGGGCAGTAGTGACCCCTCCCAACACCCAAAGCTGCCACCACACCCCATCCCTCAAGATGCTGCCAGGGGTTTGGGGGCTCCATGTTGGGGTTCCTCCTCCTGGTACTGTGGGAGAAGGTGAGGGGGGGTCCCCAGGGGTCGTGTGTGTCCCCCCAGTGCGTGTGTGCCCCCCCGTGTCAGTGTCACCCCGTTTTCCCTCCCCACAGGGCTCCTGACCCAGCTCCTGCTGCCCCCGGGAGGGAATTTGGGGAGGGGGCAGAGGGGGTGCACAACCCCCGCCAGGGGATGACCCTGAGCCAGCGCCCTTTGTTTAGCTCCAAGCTGGGCTTGGGGCTGCAGCAGGAAGAGGCCGATGGCTCTCACCCTGGGGGACACAGGGACACTGCCAGCGGGTCCCTGTCCCCCTGTCCCACCCTCTCCACCGCCCTGTCCCTGTGTCAGGCTCTGGGGGTCGATCTCGTGGAACATCCTCTGGGGGAGGCTGCGGAGCTGGGGGCAGGGGGGGACCCAGGGGGACAGGGGACCCTGCTGTGCACGAGCAGCATTGGACTTCTCTGGGGAGAGCTGTGAGGGGGGGCTGGGACATAATGACCTCCCCAGTGACCTCACACAGCCCCTGTGATGTCACAGCCCACTCTGGGATGTCGTCAGCAACTCTATTAGATAATAAAACCTCCTTGTGATGCCATAAAGCTGCATTGTATCGCAACCCACTCCATGATGTCACAGCCTGCTCTGTGCTGTCACAACCCCCTCAGTGATGTCACACAGCTCACTCTGTGACCTCGGAGCCTGCTCTGTGATGTCACACAGTCCCCTCTGTGATGCTGTAGCTGCTCCATGGCCTCACACAACCAACTCAGAGATGTCATAGCCCAATCTGTGACCTCACACAACCCACTCTGGGATGTCACACAGCCCCTTTCTGACATCACAGCTGCTCTGGGGCTCTGTGACACAGCCCCAGAGGTGCCTATGGCTATGACACAGCCCCCTCTGGGCCATGGCACAGCCCCTGCCAATGCTGAGCACCTGGGAGCTCTGGCTGTGCCCTGCTGGTGTCCCTGAGCTGCCCTGGCAGTGGCCCAGCCCTGCTGGGCTGTGCACAGGAGCTGCTCCTGGGCAGAGCTGTCTCTCTGCAGCGCTGCCGCTTGCCAGGAGCTGCCTCTGTGCCAGGAGCCCGGCCCAGCTCAGCAGCACAGCCACAGCACAGGGACTTGAATGATCTTCGCGGGGCTCTGGTGCTGTTTACATCAGACTCAGTCCCTCCGAGTGTGTTCAAATAACTTCTCAAGAAGTCAAAGTGAGATTGAAATACTGAAGTCTCTTGGAGTTTAAATAGGTTCCACTGAGTGTCACAACTGAGAAAGTGTCCCCAGGTTCCAGTTGGAGCAGAAAACATCCAGCCGAAGTTGACTCTGTCAGGTCCTCAAGGAAAAACAATCCCAGGGATGGGATTGCCTTTGCTTGAGGCAGAACTGATCCAAACTGTCTTCTCTAACACGTTTCTCATAGGCACCATGGGGACTTTATCCCCCTTCTATGGCCCATGGACGATTTGATTGGGCAGGGCCAACTCGATTGGTGGAGCCTCAGGTCTTCACTGACCAGTGGCCTTGGCTAACTGCAGCTCCCAATGTTTGAAGGTCCCACCAGCCACTGCTTTCAAGGTGGTTTTTAGCTGTCCCTTGCACTGTTCAGCTTTCCCAGGGCTGGTGCCTGACAGGGAATATGAAACACCCACTCAGTGCTGTGCCCTCTGGCCCAGGTGTCCATGAGGCTGTTCTGGAAATGAGTCCCATTGTGCGACTCACTTCTTCCTGAGGGCCCTGTCCCCCCAGGACTTGCTTTTCCAGGCCCAGGGTGGTGTTCTGGGCAGTGCCGTGAGGCACAGGGTGCGTCTCCATCCCTGCAGGGGCTGTTGGCACCACTGTCAGCAGCAGCGCTTGCCCTGGTGGCTCTGTGGCACTGTGATGTCATTGATCTGCCAGGCCCCCCAGATTGGCATTTCCACCATCGTGGAAATGCCATCCACAGTTAAATGGAAAACCATCCATGGTTAAATCCACCTCTGGGTCACCAGCCCATCTGGAGGTTGCATCTCTTCCCTGATGACCTGAGGCAACAAAGGATCCTGATCCCTCTCCCTGCTCTGAAAAAGATCCCTGAGGGGAGCACAGATGGGAATATGCACAGGGTGAGCTCCCACACCCCATGAGCAGCCCAAGCCACATTGTGCCCAGGGGCTCTGGACCTATTCCAGCAAATGCACAGATCAAATTTATTTCCAGCCTGCTCTGGGCAGATCTGTTGTTATCTAACCCATTGTGCCCCACACTGGCCCCAGAAAAGTGCTGCCCCACATCCACACAGCCCTTTCCAACCACATCCTCCTCTAACTTCCCATTTGCTATTGTCTCTCAGTGTTCACATGTTGATTGTGAAGCCACTTCTGCTCCAGGAGCCTGATTGGAAAGCAATTGGCCCCAGCAGCTTGGGGACAAGATATTCATCACATAAATGCTGCTGCCAGCAGAGACAAGACAGGGAGAGAGGAAAGGGGAGAGCCAGGCCCAGGGGACATGGCTGCAGTGGTGATGGCTGTGAGGTCACTGCCACTGCAGCAGCCTGGCTGGCCCTCAGCTGACATTCTGGCCAGGAGTGTTGTGAGGTCACCCAGCACATCAGAGACGCCACACAACAGGAATTCCATCCTTGGGGAGGTGAAGGATTGAGGCAGGTGACAGAGGCCCCACCTGGGCTCTGATTCTGGGCCATCTCTGCTCCACAACCCACCCAGCCCTGGCACACAGGGAGGCCAGCCGGGCTCATGGCCACCCTGCTCTGCACCTGCCCTGCAACCAGGGAAAAATCTTTCCTTATCTCCAGGTTGAACATCCTCTATTTCACCCAACATGCCTTGTCTTTCATCCTCTTGACATGCTCCAGCCAAGCTTTTCCTTCCTAAAATCAACAAAGTCACCATATCTCCATTTCCCCTTTGCAAACTGTCCTTGCTGACACCTCCTGGCTGTGGCTTCACAAGCCCTGTCAGAGCCAGCCCTGTCCCTGCACTGCCCCAGCTCTGCTGCCCCACAGCTGCTGGATCAGGAAGGGCAGAGCCATGGGGGAGGGAAATGCACGGGGATTCCTCCTGGGAGGGACCTCAGGATGTTTCCAGGCCAAACCAAAGCGCAGTCAGCAGAGAAAGGGACACAAGGATGGGCTGTTTGTGTGCTCTGCCACAGCAGGATCAGATGCAGAGCTGCAGAGATACCCAGCCAATGTGGATCCCTGCAGGAGCTGATCTCACACAGCAGCTCCCAGGCCTCTGCTCCTCGCTGCTTGCTCTGCTTTGATGTTCCCTGGGTTGCAGCTGAAGCCAGCGGGGCTGGGCTGCAGAGAATTTGGGAGAGAAACCCATCAGTGTCCATCTCAGCCTGTGTGACTGTGCAGGGGCAGGACTCAGCCCAGGGCTAGTGGGGCAGGGCCAGGGCCTGGGGCAGGGATGGAAAAAGGCAAGTGGCCGAGAGAGGAGGCTGCTGTGTGCCCTTGGTGGCACGGCCAGAGCAGGGAGGGGGCCCAGGACATTTGTCAGCCCCAGGCTCTGTCCCCAGGCATTGGCAGCCCTGGCTGCTCAGCCCAGGTTTGCGGTGAGTTTGGCTGTGGCCAGCTCCATCCTCCTGCGGGGCTCAGGGCCTGTTGCCGGCAATGGCCAGCCCTGGCCGAGTCTGTGCTGGCCCCGAGCCCGGCAGAGCCTGGGGCAGGGCTGTGTGGGAAGGCCCACAGGTGGCAGGGCCTGTGCAGGAGCTTGGAGAGGCTGCCCAGCAGGGAGGCCATGGGGGCACCGAGCCCCAGGGGCTGCTGTGGGCACCACAGCACAGGGGCCGTTCCCACCCGCAATGCTCCTGGCCTGGGCTGGGCCTGCCCAGGGGGGCTGTGGCACCATGGCTGGGCCAGCGGGGCACAAAGGGGCCACGGAGCCGCTGCCGGGGTGACAGCAAGGCCAGCACCAGGCGAGGAATTGCTTATCTATTCAGACTGCATTAGGATGTACTTGGATTCAGTATCAATTGGAGATTGCACATATTAATGTATTAACAGGAAAAAAAGCCCTAAACGGGACCTAAATATTTTTTTGTATGAAAAAGCTAGGGAAGCAGGAGAGTCGGGTTTGGCAGACCAGATTCTATCATGCCCTGTGACTCGAAATAATAGTAACAGCTCTGATGAGTGGGACCCCTTTCATTGGAGTGTAATCAGAGACCTGAGAAACACAGTGATGCACCATGGGTTTGCTTCTCATTTTGTGCAGTCTGTGCTGCGAGGTATCTTTACTAATGAGCTTACCCCTTTTGACTGTCGGCAGCTAGCCCAAATTTGCTTCACTCCGACTCAGATGATGATTTTTGAGTCGCAGTGGAGACGGCTAGTGAATGAGGTGGCTATGGGTAATTTAGAAGGTTCTCAAGATGACCCTCGTTTTGGAGCAGGTCAGGCTCAGCTCATGGGGGCCCTCCACTTAACGCCCCACAATTACAAGCCTGACTGCATTCCTTAGTGTTGCAGCAAGGGAAAGAGCTCGCATTTCAAGCAATGCAGCCTGTACCAGATGTAGGGGCTCCTCGTCAGTCATGGACAACAGTTAAGCAAAAGTCAAGTGAGCCATATATAACATTTATAGATCGTCTTAGGGAGGCAATTGAGAAACAAGTTGACAATGCAGCAGCTCAAGAGACTTTGCTTTTGCAATTAGCTAAAGACCATGGGAATGAGGACTGTAAGCAAGCTTTATTGCCGCTGCAGAATCCTACATTAGTAGATATGATCAAGGCCTGCAGCAGAGTTGGAGCAGTGAAGCATCAGATGGAGGAGATTGCAAAGCAAGTTGCTGCAGTTGTGCAAGTTTCCAAGAGTTGTTTTTGGTGTGATCAAGGAGGGTCTCTCAAGAGAGATTGCCCTAATCAACCTCGTGGCCATTCAGGGCCAGGGAACAGCAGGCAACATACTTTGGGGTTGTGTGCACGCTGTGGCAAGCCAGGGCACTATGCCAAACAATGCTGCTCTAAGTTTAATAGCCAGGGATGAGCGCTCAAACCTAAAGGGCAGCCGGGAAACGGGAAAAAGGGCGTGGCGGGGATGCGCGCCCAGACACAAATACATCCAACCTACCTCCTTCAGGCTTATGGGGCAAACTCAGTGCCAGAACCAAAGGGAACGCCGGAGTGGATGTCACCACAGCTGCCTCAGTCAGCACAGGTGACACCAAAGTGCACAAAAGACTGTTAGATGCCTTTGGACCTTTGGGATATGGGTTAAGAGCATTTCTGGTGGGACACTCAAGTGTTACCTTGCAAGGGCTGTTTGTGTTACCTGGAGTTACTGATGCAGACTGCCTTGGGCAGATTTGTGCCATGGTGGGGACACCATCGCCCCCAGGTACCATAGCTAAGCAGAGTCGTATTGCCCAATTGATGCCTTCTATGGCGCAAGTGCCTAGTGCAGAACCTCTAGAAAGAGGGACTGAAGGGTTTGGGTTTACAGGTACCCTCCAGGTTTTTTGGACTCAAATGGTTGCTGACTCTAGGCCTAATAGGAAGTGTTGTTTAAAACTTGTACAAGGTTCCCCCCTGCAAGTGACTATTACTGGGGGCAGTATATGACTGACATTGGAGCTGATGTTACTATTGTTTCAAAGAAACAATGGCCTTCTACTTGGCCCACAGAAATTTCTGCTGCTGTGGTAGGAGTTGGGGGAACAACTGCCAGTTACCAAAGCTAACTACCTGTGAACATTATTAATCCTGATGGGCAAGTGGCTACAATTTGTCCTTATGGAATCTCAGTACCCTTGAATTTATGGGGACGTGACTGTTTGACTCAATGGGGAGTCACCCTGACAACAGAAAAGCATAATTTTTTGTAGGGGCCACTGAGGAGGGCGGTCAACACAGACCTACCATCCCATTACAGTGGCTGACCACCCAACCTGTATGGGTTGATCAGTGGCCTCTGACTCATGAAAAAATGACCGTTCTCAAGGATTTAGTCAGTGAACAGCTGGCACAAAATCATACTGAACTATCACAGAGTCCTTGGAACACACCGGTGTTTGTGATCAAAAAGAAGTTTTGATGTAAAAGAAGTTTTGAAGTTTGGTAAATGGAGACTCCTACATAATCTCCACCAAATTAATGAAGTGATGGAAAGTATGGGAGCATTGCAGCCAGGTATGCCTTCCCCAACTATGATTCCAGCTACTTGGGATGTTTCTATTATTGATTTGAAAGACTGCTTTTTTACCATACCCTTACACCATGTTGATGCTCCCAAGTTTGCTTTTACTGTTCCTTCTGTAAACAATAGTGAACTGGGAAAAAGATACCATTGGACTGTGTTGCCTTAAGGAATGAAGAACAGTCCTACGATTTGTCAGTTGTATGTGGCACAAGCGTTATCAGGGGTCAGGAAACAATTTCCGCAAATTTATCGTTATCATTATATGGATGATTTCTTAGTCGCTGTGCCAACTGCAGAACAGCTTGATGTGGTAATGCCTGTGATGCAAGAAGCTTTAACAACCTACGGTTTGTGTGCTGCTTCTGAGAAAATACAACGACAAGCTCCCTGGAAATATTTAGGAATGAAAATTTTAGATCAAACTGTTGAACCTCAAACAGTGACTGTTCAGCATTCTATACAAATATTGAATGACTTGCAAAAATTGTTAGGTACAGTTAATTGGATCAGACCATTGTTGGGATTCTCGAACACACTGTTGGCACCACTTTTTGATTTATTAAAAGGTGATCCTTCCTTGTCATCTCCCAGGAGCTTGTCACCAGAAGCGCTTGAAGCATTAAAGCAGGTAGAACTAGCAAGACAAGGAAGAAAAGCCTGGAGAGTAGTTACCACCATACCTCTCAGTGTGTATATTTTACTGTCTCAGGATCATCCTGTGGGCCTCATAGCCCAATGGCATGACAGTTGGCAGGACCCTTTACATTTTTTGGAATGGGTATTTTTATCGTACCACTGCAAGAAAACGGTTACCACCCACTTAGAACTGATAGCTCATGCAATTTGCAAAGCCAGGCAGAGGTGTGTTCAGCTGTCAGGGCGAGAACCAGCCATTATGACTGTACCCTTAAGCTCTGAGTATTGGAACTGGTGTGTGGCCAATAGTTCTGTTTTGCAAATGGCCATGGTAGAGTTGCCAGGAAAAATATTATTTCACCACCCTGCACATAAATTTTTGCAGATGCATCTAGAATTGCAAATTGTAGAGTTATCACTATCGACCCCCTTACAGGGGCGCACAGTTTTCACCGATGGATCACGGTGAACAGGAAAAGTAGTTGTCACCTGCAAGGAGGGAGATCAGTGGCATGACCTTATAGGCCGCCAGGATAGATCCCCTCATTTGGCAGAGTTACGGGCAGTGATAATGGCTTTCAAAACCTGGCCTTGTGAAAATTTAAATGTTGTATCTCAATTTAAATGTTGATTCTCAATATGTGTGCAATATAGTTCATCGATTAGATCGTGCTGCTTTGAAAGAGGTAAATAACAAGGAATTGTTTTATCTGCTAACAACATTATGGCACATGTTATGCCAACAAACTGCACCATTTTATATTCTCTATGTTCATAGTCATACCAGCTTGCCTGCGCTCATTGCAGAAGGAAATGCTCATGCGGATAAGCTGACAGCCCCGGCGTGGGCTGCCCTGGTACCAGAACATTGCAACAGGCGATTCAGTCACATCAATTTTTCCATCAAGGGGCTCGTGCCCTACGACATCAGTTTCATCTTACGTCTGCAGCAGCACATGATATTATTGCCTCATGCTCTGACTGCCAGCAACATGTTACCATGACCCACGATAGGACAAACCCCAGAGGGCTACAAGCTCTTCGACTGTGGCAATCTGATGTTACTCCTGTTTTGGAGTTTGGTCGCCTTAAATCTGTACATGTTTCTGTGGACATCTATTCTAAGGCCTGCTGGGCCTCTGCACATTCAGGAGAGAAGGCAAGAGATGTGATTTTGCCTTGGCATGGTGCTTTTGCAGCTTTAGGTGTGCTGTGCGTTATAAAGACTGACAATGGTCCTGGTTACGCAGCTCAGCACACCCAACAATTCTTGCAGCTTTGGGGTGTTCACCATGCCACTGGCATCCCGCATTCTCCAGCTGGTCAAGCTATCACAGAGCATCTTCATTCTACATTTAAAGCTTTCCTTCAAAAACAAAAAGGGGGAATGCAGGGTGAAACCCCTCAGGCAAGAATTTGGAAAGCTGTGTTTACACTAAACCATCTTACCATCTCTCCCTCGTGTGCAATGCCTGTTATCCTAACTCATTTTTTGTCATTACAGTCACCGAGTGATGGGACCTGTGGCCCTGCTCCAGTCTGGGTTTGCAATTTGCAAACACGAGTCTGGGAGGGTCCATGGGATCTTGTCACTTGGGGACGTGGATATGCTTGTGTCTCTAGAGATGCTGGAGTTAGGTGGGTGCCTGCTCGTTGTGTTCGACCTGTATTGGGTAACACCCCTCAGAGCAATGGACCTGGCTGCAGCTTGCCTAACTCCCTGGAATACAGAAAGCATTTCTAAAATGTTATCTCTCTGTTACCTTTTTGGTGTTTTGTTTGGTACTGATGTGAGTTTGCCTTTATGTTACAGGTTAAGGTGACAAGGGTTTGTCTGAGGGAGGTGGCCTCTGTCTTAGACAAGCCAGGGGAAAGACCTGTGATTTTTGTTATTGTCCCATGGGCATGGGGGTGAAGATTTTGATAGCACGTGCTGTATAGATTTAAAAGATGTATCAAAATCAATTCACAAACACATTCAGGAATTGGAAGCCCCTCAGAGGATGCTTGTACTGTGTTTGCTGTCTTGTCTGCGAAAGGGCCCCTGCAGAGGATGGTAAACATGTCATTTGTGATTGAAAAACAAAAAGGGGGAATTGCGGTAAGATAGGAAAAGGCTGCAGGCAGTCTAGACCTTGATAAGTTACAGCTGTGCCCCCAAACAAGAGAAATAAACAACCTTATAAGGGAACCAAGCAGAAAGGGCATGTGTGGAGAGTTTGCACACCAACTGTAAGGTAACAAGGAACACCTGTTATGGGTCTGGACAAAAAGGGTATAAAAGGCTGTACCAAAGGATAATTAAATAGCTGATGCTTGCCACCACTTTGAGTGTCAACTTTATTGTCTATGGTCAGGTCTAGACTGGCCACACAAGGGTGAGTTATTTCTGGCCCAATGGGCTCATGATGCCTCAGGTCATCAGGGAAGAGATGCAACTCCAGATGGGCTGGTGACTGAGAGGTGGATTTAACCATGGACAGCATCTCCAGGTTATCCATGGCTGTGGAACATGTGCTGTGCTCAAGCAGGGCCAAGCGGGCAAAGCCCCTGTGGGGTGGGGGATGATGGTGGAAATGCCAATCTGGGGGAGCCTGGCAGATCGATGACATCACAGTGCCACAGAGCCACCAGGGCAAGCGCTGCTGCTGACAGTGGTGCCAACAGCCCCTGCAGGGATGGAGACGCACCCTGTGCCTCACGGCACTGCCCAGAACACCACCCTGGGCCTGGAAAAGCAAGTCCAGGGGGGACAGGACCCCCAGGAAGAAGTGAGTCAGACAATGGGATTCATTTCCAGAACAGCCTCATGGACACCTGGGCCAGAAAGCACAGCATTGAGTGGGTGTTTCATATTCCCTGTCAGGCACCAGCCCTGGGAAAGCTGAACAGTGCAAGGGACTGTTGAAAACCACCTTGAAAGCAGTGGCTGGTGGGACCTTCAGACATTGGGAGCTGTATTTAGCCAAGGCCACTGGTCAGTGAAGACCTGAGGCTCCACCAGTCAAGCTGGCCCTGCCCAATCAAAGTGTCCATGGGCCATAGAAGGGGGATAAAGTCCCCATGGTGCCTATGAGGAATGTGTTAGGGAAGACAGTTTGGATCAGTCCTGCCTCAAGCAAAGGCAATCCCATCCCTGGGATTGTTTTTCCTTGAGGACCTGACAGAATCAACTACTAAAGGATGTTTTCTGCTCTAACTAGAACCTAGGGACACCTTCTCAGTCATGGCACTCAGTGGAACCTTTAATTTAATTTAACCTTTAATTTAAACTACAAGAGACTTCAGTATTTCAGTTTAACTTTGACTTCTTGAGAAGTTATTTGAACACACTCAGAGGGACTGAGTCTGATGTAAAGAGCAGCAAAGCCCCGTGAGGCTCATTCAAGTCCCTGTGCTGTGGCTGTGCTGCTGAGCTGGGCCGGGCTCCTGGCACAGAGGCAGCTCCTGGCAAGCGGCAGCGCTGCAGAGAGACAGCTCTGCCCAGGAGCAGCTCCTGTACACAGCCCAGCAGGGCTGGGGCACTGCCAGGGCAGCTCAGGGACACCAGCAGGGCACAGCCAGAGCTCCCAGGTGCTCAGCATTGGCAGGGGCTGTGCCATGGCCCAGAGGGGGCTGTGTCATAGCCATAGGCACCTCTGGGGCTGTGTCACAGAGCCCCAGAGCAGCTGTGATGTCAGAAAGGGGCAGTGTGACATCCCAGAGTGGGTTGTGTGAGGTCACAGATTGGGCTATGACATCTCTGAGTTCGTTGTGTGAGGTCCTGGAGCAGCTACAGCATCATAGAGCGGACTGTGTGACATCACAGATCAGGCTGTGAGGTCACAGAGTGAGCTGTGTGACATCACTGAGTGGGTTGTGCCATCACACATTTGGCTGTGACTTCACAAACCAGATTATGACATCAGGATGTGGGTGTATGACATCACAGAGCAGGCTGTTAGGTCAGAGAGTGCAGTGTGTGACACCACTGAGTGGGTTGTGACATCACAAGGCTGACTGTGACATCACAGTGAGGGCTGTGACATTACAGAGGTGTGGGTAACACAGTCCAAGCTGTGATATCAAAGAATGGCTCTGTAAAGTCCCAGAGTGGGCTGTGACATCACAGGGGCTGTGTGAGGTCACTGGGGAGGTCACTCTGTCCCAGCCCCCCCTCACAGCACCCCCAGAGAAGTCCAACACTGCTCGTGCACAGCAGGGTCCCCTGTCCCCCCGGGTCCCCCCCTGCCCCCCGGCGCCGCAGCCTCCCCCAGAGGATGTTCCACGAGATCAACCCCCAGAGCCTGACACAGGGACAGGGGGTATGGGGCTGTGGGGGGTGGGACAGGGGGACAGGGAGCCCCCTGGCAGTGTCCCTGTGTCCCCCAGGGTGAGAGCCTGGGCCAGGGCTCCCTCACCCCCTTACGAACAAGGTGTTGAGAGCGCTTAAAAAATCCCCAGCAAGGGATCAGCAAAAACCAGATTTAATATTAACAGACAGCACAACAAAGTTCCTTAGCAAGAGTCACTCTACTCCTGACTGGACAGTTCAGGCACACCAAGGAAACAAAGCAACAAAACCAACCAAATGCAGTCAATCAAACTACAAATGAACCCTGTGTGTCATTCTTTGACAAAAGGAGAGTGAGGGCAAGGATAAAAGGAATACAGTCTAAAAACTTGATAGCCCTCAAACTTAACAGCACCTAACATATACCTTAACCATAACTTATACTCCAAACTTAACAATTTAGCAAAAGAACAGCACTTGACAGTATTTACCGTAACTTATAACCCATGACTTAACAATTTACCAGAGGAGTAACACTTAACAGTGTTAAACTTATTTTATAACTTACATTAAACTTAAAAATTTAGCAAAAGAACAACACTTAGCAGCATTTAATGTAGCTTATACCTTAGTACTGAACCTTACTTACAGCTCTAACCTACTCAGATACCCAAGGGACTGCAACACCTCCGAGAGCAGCATTTCTCCCCCATTTGCCAGAGCACAGGCACACGTGTGTGCACACAGACACAAAGAGTCAGTGCCAGGGACCTGTCAGAAACTCCCCTCCAGGGCAGGGAAATGCTCACTCCCGATGCTTTTGCATCTCCCCAGCGGGCAAAGGGTTGAGCCTCGAGGAGTGGGGGATCGGCCCAGGGTCCCTCGTTGTTCGGGGATGCCGAGTGCAGCAAACAGGAGAGTTCCCGGCTCCGAGAGGCCCCACTCAGAGGGAGCTCGCTGCTCCACGACAGCTCCAAGGGCTCATTTGGCACCGCTGTTGATAGGGCCCCAAGAGATGGGCTTTAGGCACAGCAATGGCTCATCCTGGCCGCACTTGGCATCAACAGCTTGCTTTGACACTGTGACAACAGCCATGCTGTGCCATTGAGGGAAGAAAAACAGCTCCCAAGGCTGCTCCTAAAGCAAGCAGGAGCTCGTTGGACAGCAGCAGTGCCTGGGAGCTGACAGTGTTTGTGATCAGCTGCACAGGAGCTGAGCCCAGGGGCTGTTGCTCAAGGCCCAGGCCTAAGGAGCATTTCTCACATCCAGGGCTGGCCTGCAAAGGCGGTGCTGGGGGATAATTCACGGCCTCAGCGTGCTCCCAGTTGCTCCCAGGATTTCCATGTCCGTGCTCCAAGTGCTGCTCCCAGCCCTGAGCCATGGGGATGGCAGTGTCGTGCTCCCTTCACGGGGCAGTGTCACACCTGAGCCAGGTGTGCAGGGCAGGACCTTGCCCTGAGCCCAAGCACTGTCCCACCTGCAGGAGCTGCTTCCCATCGGCCTCTTCCTCCCGTGGCCCCAAGCCCAGCTTGGAGCTAAACAAAGGGCGCTGGCTCGGGGTCATCCCCCGGCGGTGGCTGCGCACCTCCTCTGCCCCCTCCCCAAATTCCCTCCTGGGGGCAGCAGGAGCTGGGTCAGGAGCCCTGTGGGGAGGGTCAAGGGGGTGACACTGGCATGGGGGGACACACAGGCTCTGGTGGAGACACACGACCCCTGCAGACCCCCCCTCACCTTCTCCCACAGCACCAGGAGGAGGAACCCCAACATGGAGCCCCCAAACCCTGGCAGCATTTTGGGAGCAGGGTCTGGTGGCAGCTTTGTGGGTCTGGGGGGTCACTACTGCCCTGAAACCCCTTCCCAGCCCCACAGCCAATGCCAGACCTCTCATAACACCTCACAGCTTCCCCTAGGATCCCCCAATCCAGGCCGTGACACATAAATGGTCCCAAGAGACACCGAAAACCCTTTCCCATCTCCCCCAAGACCTGCCCAATACCTCTCCAAGACACACACCCAAGCCTGGACCCCAAACCTCCCTCACACACCCCACCAAGACCCCTCTCAGCACCACAGATGTCCCTAAGAACCACAAAAGGCCCTCCCAATCCCCACAGGATCCCCAAATGCCCCTCCCAGCTCCCCACAGCATTGACCAGGAGAGGTTGGTGGACAGGAACATCCACAGCTGGGAGCAGCTCGGGCACTTCAGCAGTGATTGGGGCACTTGGAGGGGCACACCCCAAATGGGGAGACCCAGGCCAGGGACTGGGACAGACAACCAGAATTCCTGGAGAACAGATGGGCTCAGGTGGACATGTTCTGCTGCCACAACTATGAGATCGTGGCACTGTCACTTGGCCTGGGCAGCCCCAGAAAACCCAAACCCTCGATGAACCCCATATTCACCCTCAAATCCCAGGAAAATGGTGCAGATTTCAGTCTCTCTGTTTAATTTCTTTATTTTTACCCCAATTCTGGTAGTTTTGACACAATGAAGAAGGAAATTATTTAGGTTAGAAAAGATCTCCAAGTTCCTCCAGCGTTGCTTGATGCCACCAGAAGAACCAATTGGAAAGAGCAGGTGAGATTTTTTTGGGTGAGATATTTTAATAAATCAGCTCTTTCCAAGGAATTTCTGATGTCAGTCTGAGTCCCAATGGATGTTCCTGCCCCTGTATTTGCCCAGGTGGCTACACGGAATCTGAGGAGGTGGAAGTCACCAGCCAGGTGTCCTCCCAGTGTTGGTCACAGGGAGTGTGGGTCACCAGGGCTCTGCCCAATGTGGGTCGTCCGAAGGGTGATGAAGTTGGAGCAGCGCACAAAGCTCTTCCCACATTCAGGGCACTCGCAGGGCTTCCCTTACTGGTGCCTCTGCTGGTGTTGGGTCAAGTGAGAGCTACTGGAGAAGCTCTTCCCACACTCGGGACACTCGTAGGGCCTCTCCCCGGTGTGGATGCGCCGGTGCCTGATGAGTGTGGAGTTGTGCTTGAAGCCCTTCCTGCAGTCGGGGCAGAGGAAGGGCCTCTCCTCCGTGTGAATCCGCTGATGCATGAGGAGGTTGGAGCTGGTCGGAAACCTCTTCCCACACACAGAACACTCGTAGGGCCTCTCCCCTGTGTGGATCCTCTGGTGGTGGATCAGGTTGGAGCTGCTGCTGAAGCTCTTCCCACATTCCCCACACTCATAGGGCCTCTCCCCAGTGTGGATGCGCCGGTGGGTGATGAGGTTGCAGTTGCGGTTGAAGCCCTTCCTGCACTCAGGGCAGCGGAAGGGCCTCTCCTCTGTGTGAATCCGCTGATGCCTGAGGCGATGGGAGCTGGTCAGAAACCTCTTCCCACATTTGGGACACTCGTAGGGCCTCTCCCCTGTGTGGATACTCTGGTGGACCATCAGGTGGGATCTCCTGCTGAAGCCCTTCCCACATTCCCCACACTTGTAGGGCTTCTCCCCATCATGGAGCTGCTCAGGGACCACCAGGGCCGAGCTCTGCCTGAAGCTCCGGATGCCTTCCCGGCACAGGGTGGGTCTTTCCTCCTCACAGCGCCCTGGGCTGGGTTTGCAGCCCCTCCTTGTGCAGCATCTCTGGGGCTTTTCCTCCCTCTTGAACTCCTGTGCCATGGAGCCGCTCAAAACGGCCTCTTCCACCAGGTTCTGCCCCAAGGCTTTGTCCTCCCTGGGCTCCGTCTGCAGCTCATTGCCTGGGGAGGAGGGACAAGGAGAGGATGGGATTTGCCTCCGTGCCACAGGGAAGGGGAAGGACATTGCCCCAGTCTGTCCCTGCAGGACAGCGTTGGCAGCGGGGTTGTCCTGCAGCCGGGGTGATGCTCAGCTGGGACATGGAGCAGAAGAGAGGGGGAAAGGGACACTGACTTCCTCCTCACCTGCCTGCAGGTCTTGGGGCATCTTCCTCTTCCTCACAGCCTCCTGCTCCATCTGGCCAAGGTTTGGCAATGGGAAATCCTGGTTTGGGGGAAAAAAAGGTGTGAGTGTCTTGGGTTGGGGGTTGCTCCAGCCAAAGTCCAGCTCTAAATGTCACTGGTTGTTTTGTGTCCATAAAATCCTGCAAAAATCAAGAGTGACTCCAGAAAAGCCCCCCAGGAGTTCCCCCTTTCCAGTCTCCTGTCTTTGGGCTGCTGGGGTTCCCCCTTCTCAAAGCTGCTGGGGCTCCCGTGGGTCCTGGGGATCCCCCTTCTCCGGGCTCCTGCTTAGGGATGCCGTGGGGTTTCAGTGATCCCAGGGGTCCCTTCTTCCCTGATGCTGCTTTGGCTCCCAGGGCTCCCACGGTCCCTCTCTTCAGGCTCCCCCCACTCCAGGCACTCGGGGCTTCCCCCTCTCTCCGCCGCCCCTTTCAGCATCACAGTGTCCCGGCCCTGCCTCATCTCCAGGCTCCCCCACCCCTCCAGGCTGCCGGGGGTCCCCCAGCTCCACTATCGCCCCTCTCTGCTCTCTCCACTCCGGGAGTCCTGTGTTTTACCCCCCAGCTCTCCCGAGGATCCCCAAAAGCAATGTCCTGTCCCACCACTACCGGGCAATTCCCACATGGATCCCCTCGAGTATTCCCCCAAAGTCCATTTCAGACTCAGCTTTGGAGTCCTGCAAGATCCAAACATCCCCTCTGGCCCAGAAAATCCTCACCAGGACATGCAAAGATATCTGGGGTTCAATTCCAGAAACTGCGAGTTAGAATACCCCTCCAAAAGAAAAAACCTCCTGAAGACCCCCTGATACGTTTGGGGCGAGCTCCCCCTCCCTGGTCACCTGTGGAATGTGGGGAGGCAATAATCCCGGAGCCGGAGGTGCTGCGGACACAGTGGGTGGTGAAACCTCATGGTTCTCCTGCCCCTCCTTTTCCTCCTCCTCCTCCTCTCTCTCTCCTCTTCCTCCTGATCTTCCTCCACACCCACCCCAGACCCCCTTCCCCACCCTCCTCTGACCCACAGCTGCTGAAGCACAGGCTGCTAGGTGGGGGGAACCCCTGATCAGCCCCAGGGATGGACAGGGGGCTTGGGGACCCCTGCAGTGCAGATCCACCTCCCCCAGAGTCCCAGGGAATTGCTCTGGGGATTGAGTGCTGGGGGACAGGGCTTGACCCCCATGGAACCGCCCTTCTTCCCCCCCAACCCCACCTTTCCCTCCCCTCTCCTCCCCTTTCCCATCCTTCTCCCAATCCACACACCCCTCCCAACTCAATTTCCATGTCCCATCCCCCTCCCACTCTCTTTGGGGGTCCCAGACCACTCTTTTCCACTGCTCTTCTGTCCCTTTCACCATCGGCCCCTCGATTCCCAACCCCCCTCTCCCATGATTGGTTTTGGGGCTTCCAGGCCCCTCCTGCACACTTTGGGGGTCCCAATCCCCATTTCGCTCACTTTGGGCTCCCAGCCCCCGCCCCCCTTCTCACCGCGCCCCCCGCTCACCCCGCGGCCGGGGGCACTGCCAGCACCACCAGTGCCACCACGACGGCCCCAGCTGCCCCCACACGGCCCATGCCCAGCGCCGGGCAGCTGCCCACAGCCCCAAAGCAGCCGCGCTCTGCCCTCCGGGGGTCCCCAAAGCGGCCCCGCCCCGCGCGGCACTGCGAGCACCAGGCCGGAGCAGTGCGGAGCGCGGGCGGGCGGCATCAGCCGTGCCCGGGCAGGGCCGGGCCCCGCGGGACAGCTCCCCCCGCACTCGGCCCCAACGGGACAGCGCCCAGCGGGGGGGCCCGGCCTGCCCGCCCCACACCTCCCCCTCCCCAAATTCCGCTCCCGCCGCCGCTGGGGCCCAGGGGGGCGCAGCTGGGCTCCAGAGCTGCCGGAGACACGTGTCCCCCGCTGCCAGTGCCACCCCCCGAAGGATTAGGGCTACCCCAAAACTCCCTCACAGGTGGCCGATATCCCGCAAGCCCCGAAGGACTGGGGTCCCCCCGCCTTCAGCACCCCCAACCTTCGGCTGCCTCATCCCAGGCCCCAGCCCACCCATCCCCCTCCCCCACACTTCAGCCCACACCCCAATCCACATCCCACCCTGCCCGGGCCCCAGCCCACCCCATCCCACTTCTCCCGACAGCCGCCACAGGGACCCCCCAAAAACCCGCGTGCCGGGGACTCCCCAGTATCCCCCCAGGGCCATTTCCGACTCACATTTAGAGTCCTGCAACATCCAAATATCCGCCGCCTCTCCCACAAAAAAAAACCCCAAAAACCCTCCCGGGATCAATCAAAAATATTTGGGGCTCGGTTCTGGAGTCCTACAAGCTCCAAAAATCCGCCACCTCCCAAAAAAAAGAACCCCACGCACCACCCAAGATCTCTGGGGCGAGCTCCCCCTGCCCGGTCACCTGCGGGATGCGGGGGGCGATACTCCCGGGGCCGAGGGTTGCGGACACAGAAAGAGATGGAACCAGGTGGCAGCTCCTTTTCCTGCTTCTCTTGCTGCTCCACCCCCTTGATCCTTCCTCTTCCTCCCGCTTCCTCTCCTCCATCTCTCCTCCCCACCTGGGCTTCCTGTTCCTCTGTCCTTTCGCCTCCTCTCCTGCTCCTCCTCCTCCAGTTCTTTGGAACTCCCATCCCGACTGCGTCTGACATCAAGCCTGGGGCCATCCCGTGCTGTGAAAGCTGCAGGGCTGCAGGGGCAGCCGGGAATTTTGTTTGGCAGATCTCTGGGCTGAAAGGAAGCGCTGTGAAATCCGTCATGGAAAAGAAAGGAGAAATGGCAAGTGATGGAAATGGACACCACTTTGGACTCCGTTTATCCGTCTGGATTGCAAAAGCTGACAGACCCCGAGCGCCGGCGGACACCCGTCCCTGCCGTCACGTCGCAAGGGCTCAGAGGTGCGGCTGGTGGGGCTGGAAGCTCCGTGCAGCAGCTCCGCTGCCGCGGCCCAAAGCTCGGGCTGGAGCGTGGGGTGTGGGACACAGCCCCGTGCTGGGGGCAGAGCCGCTGCTGGGGCCATCGCTGTGTCCAGGGCATCCTTTGTGGGCCTCGTGCAGCTCCAAGCTGCCGAGGGCTCGCCGAGGCTTTCTGGGGCTGTCCCTCGTCCCCAAATCTGTTGGGTTTAATGGCCGAGTGCGGCACCCCCGTGCCCTGTGGCAGCAGCCGGTGCCGGGCCACAGCCCCGGGAGCCGAGCTAATGCCCGGCCGTGCCCGGGAGGGACTGAGGGCAGGGGAGTTCAGAAGGCTCCCCCGCGCCCCTCGCTGCACACGGAAAGGTATTTTAGTGGATGGGAGCGATTTTCCGGGGTTCCTGGGCTCTGTGGGGCCGAGGCGGCGGCAGCGGGACCCTCGGGGCCCGGCCCGTGGGGGCGGCCGGGGCTGAAAAGTGCTTGGCGGCCCCAGCGCGGTGCGTGAGGGCTGAGCGGAGCTGTTGGGAACAAGCCCCGGAACCGCCGCGGTGCCTGAGGGCTCAGAGCGGGGAGAGGCCCTGCGAGTGTGGGCAATGTGCGATGAGCTTCAGCCACAGCTCCAGCCTGATCTGCCACCAGAGGATCCACACCGGGGAGAGGCCCTGCGAGTGTCCCGAGTGTGGGAAGAGCTTCATCCTCTGCTCCAACTTCATCACCCATCGGAGGAGCCACGTTGGGAAGACACCTGGCTGGTGGTCCTTTTATTTTGGCATGAGTTTTCTTTTGATTCATCTTCATGCCTTCAGAACACACAAAACTGGGAAAAAATTAACAAATTGATCAAAAATATCTAAAGCCTCCCTCTTTACTAGTGTTTGGGGGGAATCTGGGATTCGGAGAAATATTTGGGAGGATTTGGGGATTTTTGGGGTATTTGGTGTACGTTTCTCCATTGCTTTGCACTCCTAAATACAAGAGGGATCAATCTGTCACCTCAAATCCACTCAGTGCCACTGAAACCTACTCAATGCCAGCCCAAAATTACTGGATTCCATAGCCCTTAATGGTGGAATGGGGTTGGAAGGGGATGTGGTGAAGTGGGATGCAGATCAGGAGGGGTGAGATGGGCATGGGGTGGGGCAGGATGGTTGGGATGGTACTATGAATGAATTCACAAGCTGAAATTTTAGCAACATCATATTGAACATTTATTTCTAGAGCAAAGGCAAAAACAGCTGGACACTTAGCAATTTTGCCAGCGGTGCAATCCATTCATTTTACTGTGAACTTAAGTACTTTCTTTAGTTGTTACATATTCATTAAGCCTAGAAGGAAATTTACACTTCACACAACTCCCCCTCTCCAATCCTTGCCCCCTTCTGCTAGCACAGCACCTGTCTTGGAGTCTCGGACCCTCTGGATTGCCTCAGAACTGAAGGCAGAAATCCTCCCATCGATGTTTCCTCAGTTCCAACTTAATTTCTAGGTGGCAGTTCCTTTGGGAGGTGTGAGTCAAGGTAACAGACTTCCTGGGATGCCTGTGGTTATCTTCTTTGTTTCTTTAACATGTCTTGATCCCCAGCTCTGTGTTTTATCAACTTAAAAGACATTTATTACCATGTATTTATTACTACATTTTCTAACATATTACAACTATTTTGAAGTTACAATTCACCCTAACCGTGTTTCTACTTAATTATATTTTGTCTTAAGACTATTTTTTACACAGTACATTATCACTTGTAAATGTTAAATTCATATATGCGCAAGCCAGCATTTATCATTCACTCATTTATCACAGGGGGGTTTGGGAGGGGTGGAATGGGGGAAATAGGGTTTGGGAAGGGGTCCTTGAAGTCCAAGAGGGGTGGGATGGGTTGGGGTGTGGATTGGGAGAGTGGGGCAGGGTCTGGAATGAGACAGCCAAAGGCTGGAGATGATGGAGGGAGGGGGAACTTGTTCCTGAGTGAGTTTTTGGATATTCCACATTCCTGAAGGGGTTTTGGGGCAACCCACATTTTGGAGGTGGTTTTGGGGCAGTCCCCAGTTCTTGGGGGTTCATGAGAGCAGCTCCATGGAGCTCTGTTGCTGGGGTGGTTGCCCTGGGCACAAGCTCTGAGCTGTACCCAGAGTCTGTTGCCTCAGTGCTGGAGAGCAGAGAAATGATGGATGGCCCCAAATATCTGGAGTGTGTGTTTGGGGGACAGGGCAAGTTCTGTGTAGGTGGGGCGGTCACTGCCCCACCCTCAGCCACTGCAGCCTCTGGTCCAGCCCCAAAGTGGCTGCCAAGCCCCTGGCACCCCAAAAACCCCACCTGTGAGAGGGACCAGAGCAGGTAAAGGCTGTGACACAGGTGTGACACTGACACGTCCCACAGCCCTGGAGCTCACAGCAGCTGAGATGGCACTGGATCCAAGGCTGGGACTGTGGATCCTTCCATGTTGCTTTAAATTTTGCCAATTACCTCATCCTCTAATTTCAAATCTAAAGTTTTGAAAGGAGCTATACAGAGAATTTGGTATTTTGCTGGATTTTGTAGTTCTGTTTAAACTCTGTAACTTCATAGCTATAAGTTTAACTTTTTGCTCAGTTGCTTACCTATTAGTCTGCAACAGGAAACTGCTTGAGGGCAAAGAGAACCAGGGAGTGGGAAGATCAGTGAAAACTGCACACCCGTGGTCCAGTTACAAGGACCTGCACTCCCTGGAACACTAAATGAAGGAAATAAGAGGAAGTTAGGACAGTGCCTAACTAAAGAGGAATGCCAGGGCCTCACAGCAATAAGATAAGAGAGCCTTAAGTCAGCACGTGTGACCTGGGCACGCGTCAAGAGCCACAACATGGAACTGACCCCCAAAAGGGGCTGTGGTTCTGGACAATGGACAGTGCATGTGGATGAGGTACAGAGTGGGCAGGACTTTGGGGGGGAATTCAGGAAGTGTCGTAGTGTAAAGGATCCAGAAACTCGTGAGAAAACTGCCGAAGTGGTCGTGTGCAAGGCAGGTCACCCTGGGATAAAGGAATGCTTTCTTAATAGTGTCACACTGTTCAGTCGATCTCTGTGAATCAGAACGATATTTTATAGACCAGCTGTGTTGGTTTTGCTTAGCCCAGTTTCACTAATGGGTGGGTGGGTGTGCACAAAGATGGCTCCTGTGTGTTCTGTGTGAATATTCTGAAAGTTTTTACCATGTCCAGCTTAGCCGATCTCTGATGGCTCTGAAGATGATGGACATGCTGCTGGCCAAGTCTGGGCCAATTAGAGATGTTAGTTATGCCTCTGTGAAAACATATTTAAGAAGAAATCAAAACAATGTGAGCACGTGCTTCTTTTTAGCCAGAGAAGGAGGAGGAGGAGAGAATATGTGAGAGAAAATGACATGGAGACACCAAGGTCAGTGGAGAAGGTGGGGGAGGAGGTGCTCCAGGCGTTGGAGCTGAAAACGCTCTTGCAGCCATGGTGAAGACCATGGTGAAGCAGATTGTTGTCCCCCTGCAGCTCATAGAGTCCAAGAGGGGTGCAGAGATCCACTCACAGCCCGTGGGGAGTTGCCCACGCCAGAGCAGGTGGATGCCTGGAGGAAACTGTGATCCAGTGGGAGTCCCAGAAGAAAGAAAGGCCTTGCTCCTGGGGTGGAACAGCCTGGCCTCAAAAGCCTGCAGCCCGTGGATGAGGGACTCATGTTGCAGCAGATTCAGGCAGGCTGCTGCTCCTGAGATTTGGACCCACGCCAAAGAAGTTCGCACAGGACTGTCTCCCGTGGAGGGACCCCATGGCAACATAGAGGACTCCTCTCCCTGAGCAGCCAAAGAAAACCTCTGTCATGGACTGACCAAACCCCCATATCCTGTCCCCCTGTGCTGCTGGTGGGGAGGAGAGAAGGGAGTGAGTGGAAAAACAGTGTCTTAAGGAGTTATTTTTACTTCTCATTTGCCACCTCTGACTCTGTTAAGTTAGCAATAAATCACTCTGCAACTTTTAAGTTTCAACGTACTTTGCCCTCAGTACATCCTCCCCCAGTTCCTTATCTCAGCTCATAACCCCTTGGTGTGTGTGTGTTAACTTTTTTTTCTCTCTCCTCTGCACAGCTGTGGCAGGAGAGAGTGGCGAGCGCAGATGTCATAGGTGCCTGGCATTTGGCCAGGGTCAAACCACGGCACACAGTCAGGTGTCCTGAGGCCATGGCATTGGTGCCATCGTGGAAGAGAGACTCTGATGGGACACAAGCCCTGGGCTGCAGCTGCTGTCCTCTCCTCCATGCAGGCTCCTTAATGACGACTTGTGCACGAGCTTCAAAACAAAATCCTGGACTTGCTTGGAACAAAGGAAGAAGCAGCAGGTGCTGAAGCACAGCAGGCAGTTGTGGCGCAGGTTCAGGGCTGGAGGGAAGCACTTTGGTGTCTGCTGAGAAGATGGCCCGGTTCACAGGCACAGGCTTTGCTGCTAGAGGATCCTGCTTTGCTCTTGCTGGAGGCCATTCCCTCGCAGCAGTGCATGGCCCTGCATTTTTCCTGCATCAAGTCTTGTGGACCTGTGGCAACAAGCCTGTCCCGTGTCCCAGTGACACAGAAAAGGGCAGGACACTTGTGCTTCCAGCACTTCCCTGGGCTGCTCCTTCAGGGTGCTGGCACCATCATCAGAGACACAGACCAGCTTCTCCTCCCAGAGTTATCCCTCCCCCCTGCACTTCCCCAGGTGATTCCCTTGACGTTCACTGCGGAACCTCCCTGTTTGTGGCCGTCCATTGCCGTGCTCAGCAGGCACCCAGTTGTGTTTGGACAGGAGCTGCCACAGCCACACACACAGCAACTGGAGCACTGAATACCAGAGGCTGGGCCGATTCTTTTTATCCCTGAGTGCAAGAAAGACAGTCAGGAAAGCCCAAGGAAACTTGACAGTGTCTCTATGGAATCTCTCTGTCCTGTGAAACTCAGCAGCTGATGGTGTTCTTGTGCTCCTGCTAATCCCTTCCATGAAAAAGAATCATTCCAGGAAGGTGCAACATCCTCTGTCAAATCCCAAGTATTGCCACCATTTGCTGCAGGTGCTCCTGCCAACAGCCACCTGCAGGAAGGAGCACAGACACCAATGCACCAATGCTGGCTTTGGCTGCCCTCTGGCAGAGAAGCACCCCCGGGGGCACAGGTCTCTGGGCCAGGAGATGGCACTGGCACTGGCAGGGCTCAGGGGTGGCAGGTCTGCTTTGGTGGGGACTCTGCTGCACCTGCTGATTTCAGTGCTCCCCAGGCCCCGGGTGTCAGAGCATCATTGGTGCCTTGGCCCACACGTTCCCTGTCTGTGTCACATCCCCGTGTTTAGGATGGGCAGCAGCCGGGACTTGTCCCAGTCAGGCTGTGCCAGCTTCTGTGGAAGGCCCCGTGCCCTTCCCGCTGCAGCTGCGTCGGCAGCCGTGGGGGCTCCTTCTGCTGCCCTGAGCCCGCAGAGCAGGGGAGGGTTTGCTTCTTGTTTGAGCTGTTCTTAAGGTTCCTGTCGGGCTGCCTTAGACACTTGGGGCAACGGATTCCTTCCAACCTGGCCACTTTGGGAGGGCTGGGGGCAGCCCCAGGGCAGGTGGCAGTGTGTGCAAAGGCCCTTTGTGACATGGTGCAGCATGGGATGGAACTGGAACAGGGTGTCCAAGCGCCCTTTGTGACATGTCGTGACATAGGCGCTGGCAGCAACATAACCATGCCACTGTGCTCGGAGCACGCGACGGGACAGGACGGGACAGAGCGGTGCTGTGAGGAGCCCCCGCACAGCGCACTCATTCCTTACTAACCCGGAGCTTTTCCGAGGGGTTTCTCCTGCAGGTGACCTCGTGGCCAGACCACAGGACTTGGTGACCCGTGGCCTTCCCGAGGCTTCTCTTCTGCAGGTGCCCTCAAGGGCAGGCTGCGGGACTTGGTGACCCGCGGCCTTCCCGAAGCATCTCCCATCCCGGCGGCCGGTGCCCTCGAGGCCAGGCCCTGGGAGTTGCTGAACAAAATCCTTGCTGAGGAGTCTCCAGCCCTTGTGGCAGGAGCCCTCAAGACCAAAGTGCAGGACTTGGTGTCCTGCAGCCTTCCCAAGGCTTCACTCTTGCAGGTACCTTCAAGGCACAACTGCAGGACTTGGTAAGCCAGAGCTTTCCCGACTTACCTCTCCAGCAAGTAGCCTTTATTCCAGTTAGTGACATGGAGCAGAGACCTCCGAGCGCACCCAAGCAGGCCTGGGTGAAGGAGGAAGAGGAAGAAGGCCCTGGAACTGCCCCAGCAGAGCAGCCTGGAGAGGTGGAACAGCTCCAGCTGCTGCAGGAGGGTGAGTGGTGCCCGCAGCTCGTCCGAGGCATCTCCCATCCCAGCAGCCGGTGCCTTTGAGGCCAGACCCTGGGAGGTGCTGGTCAAAATCCTTGACAAGGAGTCTCCCACCCATGTGAGAGGAGCCCTTGAGACCAAAGCGCAGGACTTGGTGTCCTGCAGCCTTCCCAAGGCTTCACTCTTGCAGGTGCCTTCAAGGCACAACTGCAGGACTTGGTGAGCTAGAGCTTTCCTGAGGCATCTCTCCTGCAAGTAGCCTTTATTCCAGTCAGTGACATGGAGCAGAGACCTCCGAGCGCACCCAAGCAGGCCTGGGTGAAGGAGGAGGAGGAAGAAGGCCCTGGAACTGCCCCAGCAGAGCAGCCTGGAGAGGTGGAGCAGTTCCAGCTGCTGCAGGAGGGTGAGTGGCAGAGCTGGGCCCCAGGGCTGTTGCCTGCAGCAAGGTCGGCCCCACCCCACCCCATCCTGCCCCATCCCATCCCATCCCATCCCATCCCATCCCATCCCATCCCATCCCATCTGATCCCACCCGATCCCATCCCATCCCGTCCACTGGGGACATGCCCATGGGCAAGACAGAAGAGGGGCTGGGGCTGCCGCCCCCCGCAGCCGTGCTCCATCCCCAGGGCATCCCGGGGCTGTCCCTGCCTGGGCAGCGCAGGGCTGGGCTGTGTTCTCTGGCCTCTCCCGCAGCCCCTCAGCTCTGGCTGTGCTTGCTCTTTGCCAGATGCAGGCATGCAATGCACACAAGTGCAGGAACCCAGCCGTGGCCTCTTCCGCAAAACAGCGCAGGTACCTGCAGCCATCCCCACCTGGGCTGGGCCTGCTGTCCCTGCTCAGCTGAGCACAGTGCTTGGAGAACTCCATGGAACATCCCTCTCTTCTTGCCCTTCTTCTACAGATGGTTTGCATATTGATCAGGAGAATTCGGCAGGAGGAGTCTAGCGTCATGGGCACTGGGGTCACAGCACCCTCTGACATCTTCAAATACAAGAGTGGTGCTACCCTGCTGGATTTGATTCTGGAGAAGGGTGTCTCCAGTCCAAAGCAAGTAAGCAGCCTGCAGCCTCCCAAGAATCGCTTGGCCTCCCAAGCCACGCTTGCTGGTCCCTTGAACCCTTTGAGGCCATCCCAGTGTGGTGGCAAGGGAAGCACTTCTCTGGGGAAGCTGGGGACATTACTCCCTCTGGCAGCTTTCCAGCTCTCCCTCTGCCTTCTCCAGGTGCCCGCTGTGGTGAGGTACATCCACCAGTGGCTCGTGTCCCATGAGTTTCCCAAGCGCAATGTGTACAGGCCACTTCTGGATCTGACTGAGGAATACCCCGCTGATGCAGTGATAACTCTCCTGCGTGTGGCCCCATTGTGTGACAGGTCCGGGGCCCACCTGCCCAGAGGGCTCAGGGCTCCCCGGCCCATCCCCCTGTGGAGCCCTGTCCCAGGTGTCTGACAAACAGAGACTTCCAGGGCCCTCTGGCTCCTCCATTTGCCAGCCCTGGCATGCCAGCCCCCAAGCCTGCTGCCATGCTCCCTGCCTGCCCCTCCCTGGCCTGTCCCCACACGGCTGGGCTGCCTGGCTGCTGCCAGCCAGAGGCAGTGGGCAGAGACAGGGCTGGCAGCCAGCCTCGGCCGCACAGCTGCCTGGGCCCCACAGCTGCCCAGGCCATGGGGCTGTGTCTGAGACTCCCCTGAGACAGAGCTCTGACCCCACAGAGCTGCTAGTAGCATGTGGAGGGCCATCATATGCTCGCTCAGGGCTGCTGAGCCAGCCATGCTGACTCTCCTGGATGTGCTGGGGAGCTGGCCAGAGCACAGCACGCGCACCTCCGATGAGGACAACACGCATGTCTTTGCCCTGGCTGTGAGTTTCTGCAACTGTCCTTTGCTCACCCCCAGGTCACCTCTCCAGCAGCCCTCCATCCTCCTTCCCCCACTGCACCTCCGTGCCTCCCGTGCTGGGCAGAAACCTGTGCTAGGGGCAGGTTCAGGGGCACCAGGCCCGGTGCTCCCCCAGCGTCTCCCCTGGCCTCTCCCTCCCACGCTCGGGCCCTGCCACATGGACACCTCAGCACTGAGCGCTGTCTTGGGGTGCTTTGTCTTCTGCAGGCAACTCTGGTGATGTGGAAGATCCTCCAAGTGCCCATCTGCCCCAATGCGGTGATGCTGTACTTCCCTCGCCTCTTTGTGCATCTGCTCTTCCAAGTGTTCTGCAGCACATTGGATATGCCAGACGAGGTCCAGACCTTCTGGAAGGGATGCCAGCAGCAACACGGCCTTGCCACCAACCCCAACAGGTGCTCCATGCCAGTTCTCCTGTCCCTCCCATGTCCCCAGGGCACGAGCCAGTGCTCGCAGCATGACCTGGGCTTTGCTCTGCACACAGCTTTGCAGTGCAGACCCTGAAGGCCCTGCTCCACCGACTGAACTATGAGGATGTGGTGGTGGCAATGGAACGCAAGCGTGGCTGGCAAAGACTGCTCTGTGCTGACACCCAGCACTATGCTGTGCGTGTGCTGGCCAGGTCAGAGTCCCCTCCTCCCCACTGCCCGTGGCATTTGTGCCCTGTGCCCGGGGTGCCACTCACAGTCCCTGTGCTTGTGGGCCAGAGGGCCTTGTCACCGAGGGACAGCCGAGCAGCCTGGAAAAGGCTGTGAGAGGAGGCTGCCCACAAGGAGCTGCCTCCCAAAGCGCCCACGTGCCCTGGAGGGATGCTGGGGAAAGAGCACACCTCTGTGAGTCAGTCCTGGGAGAGCTTTGCCCCCCCACCTCAGGCTCTTGGTGCCTTTTTCCTCCTGCCAGGGAGATGTCCTGTGTCTCCCCATCCTTGTGTTCCCGCATTGCTCACCACCTGCTCAGGCTGCTCAGCAAGAGGGATCCACGCTGGGATCTGCCCGCCCTGGCATTCCTTGTGGAGGTGAGCCTGAAGGCCAGCGCTGCCTCGCTCAGCTGCCTCCCAGCTCTCTGCCCTCTCGTAGCTGCAGCTGCCTGGGACGGTGCCCATGCTCTTGCGCTGCGACCTGGGCCCAGCCCCGTGCACTGCTGGGCTCCTGCCAGCCAGCTCCCCTCTCACTGCCCTATGCCTTTCAGACTCTGCAGTGCCTGAACTTGACAAAATGTGGGAACAGAGTCCTGAAAATCCTGTCAAGGCACCTGCGGAGCGAATGCAGGCAGAAGCGTCACCTGGCGCTCAGGGCCCTCTTCAATCTCACTGATGATCCCTTGATGGTGAGAAGGGGGCAGCGGCTGAAGCCGTGCCGGCAGCGTGGGGCTGGGCAACACAGCCGCTTGGGCTTGGCTGGGCTTCAGGAGCTGAGGCAGCTGCTCCCAGCTCTCCTGCCTCCCACTTCAGCTGCCTGCCTGCTTTGGGGGCAGGCCTTTGGCCTCTGGGCCCTGCGGCTGCAGGCTGGCATTTCACAGACTTGTGTTCTGCACAGATCAAAAGAATGTGGAGCCTGACCGGAAGGCTCGTCAAGCTCCTGTGGGACACAGATGGACGCGTGGTTGCGATGACACTCATCGTACTTGGCTATACAGTGGTGGACAAAGTCACGCTGATAGCCAGCCCCATTGCCCTGCAGCTGGCTGAGGCGCTCCTGCCGCTCTTTGACAACGTAAGGCTCTGCGCCCCCAGCCACGGGCACTGGGTGCTGCCTGGACACTTTGCGCCCTGTGCATTTCCAGGTGTGTGCCTAGGTGAGCTCGGAGCAGCCAGTGCGGAAGTCTTTCTTCTTTTCATACAGGATAATAGCGTGGTGCGGCTGCTCTCCATGGTGCTCTTTCGAGCTTTGGTGACTTCTGCAGTGCTGAAGTGGGAAAAGGCCCTGAAGGCGCAAGTGCGCCTGAGCCTGCTCCCACTCTTCCTCCACTGCCATGACGAGAAGCGGCCTGTGGCAGCGGTGAGGACTCATGGGCTGCTGGTGTCCCCCTGCGAGGGGGCTCAGCTGCCTCCCGCCCTTGCGCCTCACGGGCTGCAGCCTCCTCGTGGCCTTGGCACGGGGACGTGGCTCCTGTGCCCTGGGCTGCGGGGCCATCTCCGGCTCTCTGCTGCTCTCCAGGCCTCTCGGGCAGCGCTGCTTAGTGCGGCCCAGTACCTGAAGAGGAGGGATCTCGAGCAGCTGCTGAAGACGAAGCAGCTGTGGAAGTTGGGCGAGTGCCTGGTAAGGACAGCCTGGAAGCCCCAGCCGCAGCCTGGACAAGGCCCCTGTGGCCGCTGCTCAGTGTGTGCGGCTGGCAGCTGTGGCCCTGCCCACTGCTGCGCCCAGGGGCCACACGGGCTCTTCTCCAGGCTGCTCTGGCCCCGAGCCGGGTGCTGATGGAGCCCCGGCCCAGCTGGGCCGTGCGCCGGGGCGGCCCCGCGGCTCCCCGGGCAGCAGCCAGCCCTCTGGCCCCTCCAAAGGCCGGCGCCAGCGACTGCTGGCCGCGCCTCAGGGCTGTGCGCCCAGGGGCCCCAGGGCAGCGCCGGGCGCAGCGAGCGCCCGCCCGAGGGGCTGAGCCCGCGCCAAGCCTTCCCTGCGGGCCCTCTCTCTCTGCAGCTGGCACACGACAGGAGCCGAGCGGCCGAGCAGCTGCGCCAGGCCCTGCCCTACGTGCACAGCCCCCAGGAGCCCCTGCGAGAGGAGGCCATCAGGTTCATCGGTGAGCCGCCAGCCCGGGCTCCCTCCCCGCCCCGCGCCGCCGCAGCTCGGGCCCAGCCCCGGCTGCTGCCCCGGCAGCGCCATCCGGGCACGGGGCTCTGGAGCCCCGCCTGCCCTCGGGGCTGCTGCCGCCCTCCTGTCGCAGCCGTGCCCTTCCTCGGGCGGCACGATGCGGCAAGGGCCCGGGCTGAGCCGTGCCGGCGCAGGAGGCCGTGCGGCCCCAGGGCTGGCAGCGCCGCTGGGGGGGAGCTGTGCCGCTGGGCGCCGTGACAGGCTCTGTGTTGCCAGGGATGGTCGGGCGGAGCTTGAGGGGGCAGCAGGAAGAATTGCAGCTCATCTTGGACGGTGAGTGAGGGCAGCGGGCTGGCAGCGGGGGCTGGCGGGGGCAGCTGCAATCCCTGCCCGGCTGCGGAGGGCTCCGCTCCCTGTGCGGACGAGGGGCGGCGTGGGCAGAGCACACAGAGATTCCAGGGGCACGTCGGGGATTCTTGGCCAACACATTCGGGCTGATGCCCTTGGCCCCTGCTCCCTCGTGGCCGTGGCAAGAGCGGGTTGGGATGGCCCTGGCAAGGGGGGGGTCTCCTCGGGTCCCCGCAGGTCCGGGATGTGACCGTGGCTCTCTTTCTCTCTGTGCCAGTCCTTGAAGACATGGAGGATGACACCAGCGACACTGTCAGAAACCTGGCGCTTCAAACATCGCACATCCTCCAGGCGGTAGCGAGGACTCGCACCTCCAGCATCGGGAAGCTGCAAGATCATGTCCGCAGGGTGAGCCAGACATGGCTTCGTGCATGGGGCCGTGGCTGGCTTTGCTGCTGGAGCTCTGCGGAGAGCTGATCTGTCTCCTCCATCCCCTGGGGCCACCTGAGGCTGTGGGGAACTCCTGTTTTCTTTAAGCGTTTTCATTTTTTTTGTTTAGTATGTAAATATAGATTCTGTTCTAATACACAGACTCTCAGGATTTTTGTTTTGGTGCCCAGTGTCTGCAGGGCATAGGGGAAGAGGGGGGAAAAGGGTGCTTGTGCTCAGCAGGTTGCCCGGGCGTGCAGTGTGGAAGGAAAGTGGCCAGAAGCACCTTGGCCTTTGGTGGTTCTGCTGCAGCCTTAACGCTTCTGCCAGAGCGAGTGGGCAGAGGCTGGAGCTGGGGCATCCCTGCGAGACTGGTGCCTGGAGATGGCCACAAGCCCTGTGGCAGCAGGGCAGCGCCAACTGTGTCCTGCCCGTGTGTTGCCGGCTGGATTGCCGAGGGCTCCGAGGTGCCTCTTGGTGCGGCTCCTCTGGAGCTCCAGTGGGGCTGTGCTGCTGCCGGGCAGGTTGGCCAGGCTGGGGGAGACCCTGAGGAGACAGGGCGGTGGGAGGCTGTGAAGGGATGAGGTGCTGCACAGGCCCTGATCGGGACAAGGCAGTGGGAAGGCACGAGGGGGAATGTGTGAGGGGGTGAGTGGCAGGAGGCTCCAAGGAGCCAGGAGGCCCATGCAGGGCTGGGTGCTGGGAAGCCCTGAGGAATTGGGTGTCAGAGGCCCTAAGCAGCCCCCAGGCAGCTGCCTTGTTCCTGACAGCTGCTCTGGTGTTTCCCGGAGGCATCTCCCATGCCTTGGGCAGAAGCGCTTGAGGCTGAGTCTCAGCAGGAGGGAGGCTGGGGACACCGCTGAGGTGCCCAGGCTGGGCTGGCTGGGGACAAGGAGGGCAAGGGGGCCCTGCCGGGGCATGGCCACTGGGTGCTGCCTACAAGGGGCAGTGGGCAGTGGGCAGTGGGCAGTGGGCAGTGGGCAGTGGGCAGTGGGCAGTGGCAGGGCTGGCAGCCAGCCCAGGCCTCCGCGGTTGCCCAGGCCATGGTGCTGTGGCCGAGTCCCCCCTGACACAGAGCTCTGGCACCGCAGAGCCGCTGTCACCATGAGGAGGGCAGTGCCGTCTCCTCGAGCAGGCCTGCGGAGTCACTGCTGTGGAAGTGGCTCTGGGCACTGCAGAAAAAGCACCAGAGCATGCGCAGGAACAGCAGGAGCCAGAACACCGCTACCTGCTTGTCTCGGATTAGAGACAAATATCCTAGGTGGGAAGCACTCTGAACAGGTGCCTCCCCCCCACAACAAGGTTTCTGGCACCCCTTCCCCCACAACAACAGAATATCCCAGCCTAAAGTGGGAAAAACTGTTTAATTAACAGACCACACAGTGGAAGGGGAAAGGGAAAAAGGGTCATTAAACCTGAATAAACCGCTGATGAACTTTAGTGTCCTTTTCCTCAGGCGTAGCTTCCCCTTTCCGGGGTCCCCGGAGGGGGCCGGGTGGTGTTCCTCCCTGGACGATTCTCGTCCACTGTCCTCCGGGGCTCCTCAGGTTCTCGGATGAGAAAGCAAGTCAAAGAAAAGGATCCAAAAAAACGATGAAAGGAAAAAAGAAAAAAAAATCCCGGGGGAAAAGGAAGGGAAGAAAAAGAAAACCCAAGCAGCAGCCACACCAGTAGCACCAGCAATCAGCAGCAGCAACTGGCTGAGCGGGAAAAAAAAAAAAGTGTCCCTTCCTCCTTCTCACTCCCCCGTAGGAGAGCCAGGGAAAAAGTTTCAAAACATCCCGAGCGGGCAGAGCTTTCTCCCAGCTGCGTGACACAGTTAAAGCTACAGTACCATATTTCTGCTCAAGTATACAAACGATAGGGAATACAAAATATCATTATGCCACCCCAGGACATTCCACCCCTTATTCCATATCGTTGGCTTAAAGTCCACACTAATATGCTCCAATTCTATACACACACATATATACAGATATACATATATACATATTTACATATATACATATATACACACATATAGGTATATACAAATAGAGGCAGTGACATTCAACCAGCAATGGTACTCCAGCATCACAGCATTACGTGTGGCCCTCACCCAAAATCATATCTCCCTGAGGTACACATTGTGTTTCTCCATTTTCCTGCATTACCCACCAAGTGCACCCTGGTCCCTGAGCGAAAACAACTCCACGGATAGGTTTGTCTTTACACGAGGCAGAATTAATCCAAACAGTCTTTCCTAACAAGCCTCTGGCATATACTGCTGGGACCTTATCTCCATCTACTCTGTGGAGGAGCTCAGATTGGGCAGGGCCTGCTCGGTTGATGGAGCCTCGGGTGTTAACTAACCAGGTGGCTTTTGCTAAATGCTGCTCCCAATTTTTGAAAGTCCCCCCACCCAATGCCTTCAAGGTGGTTTTTAACAGTCCATTGTACCGTTCCACTTTGCCAGCAGCAGGGGCATGATAGGGGATATGGTATACCCACTCAATGCCATGCTCCCTAGCCCAGGTGCTTATATGGCTGTTCTTGAAATGAGTTCCATTGTCAGACTCAATTCTCTCAGGGGTACCATGTCTCCAAAGGACTTGCCTTTCAAGGCCCAGGATGGTGTTGCGGGCAGTGGCGTGAGACACAGGGTAGGTCTCCAGCCACCCAGTGGTGGCGTCTACCATTGTGAGCACATAGCGCTTGCCTTGGCGGGTTTGAGGCAGTGTGATGTAATCGATCTGCCAGGCCTCCCCATACTTGTATTTGGACCACCTTCCCCCATACCACAGGGGTTTCACCCGCTTGGCTTGCTTGATCTCAGCACATGTCTCACAGTTATGGATCACCTGGGAGATACAGTCCATGGTTAGATCCACCCCTCGGTCTCTTGCCCACTTATAGGTGGCATCTCTGCCCTGATGGCCTGAGGCGTCATGGGCCCATCGAGCTAGAAACAGCTCTCCCTTATGCTGCCAATCCAAGTCTACCTGGGACACCTTTATCTGTGCAGCCTGATCTACCTGTTCGTTGTTTTGATGTTCTTCATTAGCTCGGCTCTTGGGGACATGGGCGTCTACATGGCGGACCTTCACAGGTAGCTTCTCTGCCCGGGCAGCAATGTCTTTCCACTCCTCAGCAGCCCAGATCGGTTTTCCCCTACGCTGCCAACTGGCCTTTTTCCACCTTTCCAGCCAACCCCACAGAGCATTGGCTACCATCCATGAATCGGTATACAGGTACAGCTTTGGCCACTTCTCTCTTTCAGCAATGTCCAGGGCCAGCTGAACGGCTTTGAGCTCGGCAAATTGGCTCGATCCACCTTCTCCTTCAGTAGCTTCTGCAACCTGGTGTGTGGGACTCCATACAGCTGCTTTCCATTTTCGCTTTGTTCCTACAAGACGACAGGAACCATCAGTGAAGAGAGCGTAACGTGTGTCATCTTGTGGCAGTTGGTTGTAGGGTGGAGCTTCGTCCGCCCGAGTTACCTGTTCCGGCTCTTCTTCATCGATCAGACCAAATTTTTCACCTTCAGGCCAATTTGTAATTATTTCCAAGATCCCAGGGCGATTCAGATTTCCCATACGGGTGCGCTGTGTGATGAGGGCAATCCATTTGCTCCATGTGGCATTGGTGGCATGGTGGGTAGAGGGAACCTCTGCTTTGAACATCCACCCCAGCACCGGTAGTCGGGGTGCCAGGAGGAGTTGTGCTTCTGTGCCAATTACCTCTGAGGCAGCTCGGACTCCTTCGTAGGCTGCCAGGATTTCTTTCTCGGTTGGGGTGTAGTTGGCTTCAGCCCCTCTGTAGCTTCGGCTCCAGAATCCCAGTGGACGACCCCGAGTCTCACCAGGCACTTTCTGCCAAAGGCTCCAAGACAAACCATGACTCCCGGCTGCAGAATAGAGCACATTCTTTACTTCTGGTCCTGCCCTGACTGGGCCGAGGGCTACTGCATGGGCAATCTCCTGCTTGATCTGGGCGAAAGCTTGTTGTTGTTCAGGGCCCCAGTGGAAATCATTCTTTTTACGGGTAACCAGGTAGAGAGGACTCACAATTTGACTGTACTCAGGAATATGCATTCTCCAAAAGCCTATGGCTCCCAGGAAAGCTTGCGTCTCCTTCTTGTTGGTTGGTGGGGACATCGCTGTGATCTTATTGATGACTTCGGTGGGAATCTGACGCCGTCCATCTTGCCACTTCACCCCCAGGAACTGGATCTCTTTGGCAGGCCCCTTGACTTTGCTCCTTTTGATGGCAAAACCAGCTCCCAGAAGAATCTGAATGATTTTCTCTCCTTTCTCAAACACTTCTTCTGCTGTGTTCCCCCACACAATGATGTCATCGATGTACTGCAGATGTTCCGGAGCCTCACCCTTTTCCAGTGCATCCTGGATTAGTGCATGGCAGATGGTGGGACTATGTTTCCACCCCTGGGGCAGTCGGTTCCAGGTGTACTGCACGCCCCTCCAGGTGAAAGCAAACTGAGGCCTGCACTCTGCTGCCAGAGGAATGGAGAAAAATGCGTTTGCAATGTCAATAGTGGCATACCACTTTGCTGCTTTGGACTCTAGCTCATACTGGAGCTCCAACATGTCTGGCACGGCAGCGCTCAGCGGTGGAGTCACCTCATTCAAGGCTCGATAGTCCACAGTCAATCTCCAATCTCCATCGGATCTGCGCACAGGCCAGATGGGGCTATTGAAGGGTGAGTGGGCCTTGCTGACCACCCCTTGGCTCTCCAGCTCACGGATCAGCTTGTGGATGGGAATCACAGCATCTCGATTCGTTCGGTACTGCCGGCGGTGCACTGTCGAGGTGGCAATTGGCACTTGTTGCTCTTCCCCTCTCAGGAGTCCTACTGCAGATGGGTTCTCTGACAGTCCAGGCAAGGTGTTCAATTGCTTAATGCCTTCTGTCTCTACAGCAGCTATCCCAAATGCCCATTTGAGTCCCTTCGGGTCTTTGAAATATCCATTTTGGAGGAAGTCTATGCCCAGAATGCACGGGGCCTCTGGACCAGTCACAATAGAATGTTTCTTCCACTCTTTTCCAGTCAGGCTCACCTCAGCTTCCACCAGAGTCAAATCTTGTGATCCTCCTGTCACGCCGGCAATAGAAACAGACTCTGCCCCCACATGTGGCGATGGAATTATTGTGCACTGCGCACCAGTGTCAACCAAAGCCTCATATTTTTGTGGTTCTGTTGTGCCAGGCCATCGAATCCACACAGTCCAAAAAGCACGGTTTTCCCTGGCCCCTACCTGGCTAGAGGCAGGGCCCCTCTAGCCTTGGTGGGCATGAGTGCTAGAGGTTCCTTCAAGGGAATTGGACATGTCAACTGGAGCTACTTCCCTTCTGGTGGAGTTTCCTCTCTGAGTCTTGCCTTCCTTCAATTCACGCACCCGTCGCGCCAGAGCGGCCGTGGGTTGTTCACCCCACTCCCTCATGTCTTCTCCACTTTCACGCAGGAAATACCACAGCTCACGTTGAGGGGTGTACTCGCTCCTCGTAGCGGGGGAACGTCTGCGTTCAGTGGCAGAATCTTTGATCTTTACTGCCGAGATTTGGAGAAGGCCCTCTTTAATCTCCTTACTGAGTTTCTTGTGATTCTCCTCCATCTTATCTTCAATTTTCTGCAGACGTGTCTCCACAGCTGAGATTCTTGCATTCATTGGGCCATGCACAGTATCTGCATATGCTCGGAGCTTCCTTGCCATATCAAGCACGGTCTCATGCCCATCATCTCGCTTCATCATTGCTAAAGCAGAAGCGTATTCTTTGGGCCCAAGTCGTACGAGTTTTCGCCACATCACAGGCGTACATTCAACCGCATCTGGATCCATAAGTGGGGCTGGGTTTGCTATGTCCTCTGAGAAGACAATATCTACCACCCCCATTTCTCTCAGACGTTGAATCCCTTGTTCTGTGGTCTTCCACGGGGTTTGTTGCTGATAGAGATCCTCGGGGCACAGGTATCTCTCCCTCACACCTCTGATAACTCGTCTCCAGAGGCTGCAAGGGTCAGCCCCATTCCGCGCCGCTCGGTTGATATCTGCATCATGTGACAGGGTCCCCAAATGCCTCATCTCGGTGCCATCTAGAAGTGTAACATCGCCTGCAGCATCCCAAAGACGGATTAACCAACTAATTATAGATTCATTATCTCGTTGAATGTAATCTTTCCTTAGGCCGCGAAGGTCCTTCACGGACATGGACTCGACAATGACTTCTGACTCAGTCGTTGGCTTTGAGGATCCCTCGCCCCCATTATCATCTGCTGGGCGATCGGTTTTGACTTGGTGTTTCCTGCTTCTCGTAACAGGAGCAGCTGCCATTGGCTTAGGCTCACTACCTGCCTGTTCTAGGGTATTAAACAGTGTACGATAAGCACATGCCAGGCCCCAACATATTGTCTTAAGGTTGTCATTGCACTTTGCTTTGAGATACTTTGCCACCTCAGCTGGTCTCAGAATTTGTTCAAGGGGAATCTCCCAATCTATTGGGTCAGAGAATTTCTTTAAGAATTGGCCCATTTCCTCCCATGCTCCACACCACTCAATTTTCCTCACGTCTGGATCAGGTGTCTGCTCCTGCTCAGCCCCTCTGGACATCTCAGCCCTCATTCTGGAAAAGCCGACCATCATATAGATGAAAACTCCGAGGATGCTTACCAGGGTAAGCACCATGAATACCAGGACAGTGGTCTCTTTAACATCCAGAGGAAACTGAAAATTCTCAAAAGGTGATGTACCAAATTTAAAGGGGAAGACATAGGTGAAGAACCAGGAAGCTTCACCCTCTGCTTCTCCTCCAGCAGGTTCGGTAATGTTACCAACAAAACCCCAGAAGAAGCTACTATAGCTAGGAGAGGAAAGCAACCGAGCATATACCTTCTTACTAGTTTCCAATACCTTTCCAGAGATCACCCATACAGCGCATATTACCATAGCAAGCCGGTGTCGTGTCCCTGATCTATAAAAATTGTACATCAGGGACACAATTGCCCCTATCTGTTGATAGGGAAGCAGGCCTACATACCAGACAGACAGTATCCCTTCAAACCACATCCTATCAAACAACATGGTGACCACTGATTGCTGTAATCCAATACAAAATGTTTAAAACCAGAATATAATTACTAGTTTTTACCACTTTCTCTACCCCACAAGAGGTGGGCACCAAATTTTGTCAAGCCCCTTTAAGTTGGGCGCCAAATTTTGTCTCGGATTAGAGACAAATATCCTAGGTGGGAAGCACTCTGAACAGGTGCCTCCCCCCCACAACAAGGTTTCTGGCACCCCTTCCCCCACAACAACAGAATATCCCAGCCTAAAGTGGGAAAAACTGTTTAATTAACAGACCACACAGTGGAAGGGGAAAGGGAAAAAGGGTCATTAAACCTGAATAAACCGCTGATGAACTTTAGTGTCCTTTTCCTCAGGCGTAGCTTCCCCTTTCCGGGGTCCCCGGAGGGGGCCGGGTGGTGTTCCTCCCTGGACGATTCTCGTCCACTGTCCTCCAGGGCTCCTCAGGTTCTCGAATGAGAAAGCAAGTCGAAGAAAAGGATCCAAAAAAACGATGAGAGGAAAAAAGAAAAAAAATCCCGGGGGAAAAGGAAGGGAAGAAAAAGAAAACCCAAGCAGCAGCCACACCAGTAGCACCAGCAATCAGCAGCAGCAACTGGCTGAGCGGGAAAAAAAAAAAAAGTGTCCCTTCCTCCTTCTCACTCCCCCGTAGGAGAGCCAGGGAAAAAGTTTCAAAACATCCCGAGCGGGCAGAGCTTTCTCCCAGCTGCGTGACACAGTTAAAGCTACAGTACCATATTTCTGCTCAAGTATACAAACGATAGGGAATACAAAATATCATTATGCCACCCCAGGACACTGCTCAACAAGGCACCCGCACCGGCCGGGATGCCAAACGGGGATACTGTGGGCACAATGGCACATGGTTTGGCAAAAGGCTTCAGCACAACTGACCACAATGGCTTTCTCTTGATTTGCCAGCCTCACAGCAACACTTGGCAGCTTCTGCTGCAGCCTGTGCCCCTGACTGACTTCAATGGCCGTGCTTGAGGGCAGACTCGCTTTCCACAGTCAGGCGTCCCGAGGCCGCGGCATTGGTGCCATCGTGAGAGAGAGACTCTGATGGGACACGAGCCCTGGGCTGCAGCTGCCGTCCCTCTCCTCCATGCAGGCACCTTCAAGACGACTCATGCACGAACTTTGAAATGAAATCCTGGACTTGCTTGGAACAAAGGAAGAAGCAGCAGGTGCTGAAGCACAGCAGGCAGTTGTGGCGCAGGTTCAGGGCTGGAGGGAAGCACTTTGGTGTCTGCTGAGAAGATGGCCTGGTTCACAGGCACAGGCTTTGCTGCTAGAGGATCCTGCTTTGCTCTTGCTGGAGGCCATTCCCTCGCAGCAGTGCATGGCCCTGCATTTTTCCTGCATCAAGTCTTGTGGACCTGTGGCAACAAGCCTGTCCCGTGTCCCTGTGACAGCAGAAAAGGGCAGGACACTTGTGCTTCCAGCACTTCCCTGGGCTGCTCCTTCAGGGTGCTGGCACCATCATCAGAGACACAGAACAGCTTCTCCTCCCAGAGTTATCCCTCCCCCCTGCACTTCCCCAGGTGATTCCCTTGACATTCACTGGGGAACCTCCCTGTTTGTGGCCGTCCATTGCCGTGCTCAGCAGGCACCCAGTTGTGTTTGGACAGGAGCTGCCACAGCCACACACGCAGCAACTGGAGCACTGAATACCAGAGGCTGGGCCGATTCTTTTTATCCCTGAGTGCAAGAAAGACAGTCAGGAAAGCCCAAGGAAACTTGACAGTTTCTCTGTGGAATCTGTCTGTCCTGTGAAACTCAGCAGCTGATGGTGTTCTTGTGCTCCTGCTAATCCCTTCCATGAAAAAGAATCATTCCAGGAAGGTGCAACATCCTCTGGCAGATCCCAACTGTTGCCACCACTTGCTGCAGGTGCTCCTGCCAACAGCCACCTGCAGGAAGGAGCACAGACACCAATGCACCAATGCTGGCTTTGGCTGCCCTCTGGCAGAGAAGCACCCCCGGGGGCGCAGGTCTCTGGGCCAGGAGATGGCACTGGCACTGGCAGGGCTCAGGGGGTGGCAGGTCTGCTTGGGTGGGGACTCTGCCACCCCTGCTGATTTTAGTGCTCCCTGGGCCCTGGGTGTCAGAGCAGCATTGGTGCCCTGGCACACACGTTCCCTGTCTGTGTCACACCTGTCATGGTCCACTCATAAGCGGACGCGTGATGGTTCATTTCAGCTATGATCTTGGAGTGCAAAAAAAAAGAAAGTAAAGCAAAAAACAATTCAACAAGTCAAGGGAGTTAAACTTCAATGTAAACAGGAACTTTATTAATTTTGCCCATAAAGTGGCTTGCAATATAAAGAGAGAGAGAGAATAAAGGAAAAGATAGGGAGGAAAGGGAGGAAAAGGGAGTTTGTAGCTACCACCATGGGTCCACAGATGTCCAGCATCGCTGGAGGGTCCTGGTCCAGAAGGTGTTCCTCTGCCTCTGTCTTCAATCGATGTGATTTTGTGGGAATTGCAGATACGAGTCCCGAACCAAGTGCTACGTCGTTACTAATTTTTCGGCTATTTCGTCCCCCTTTTTTGTAGCTGCCTCCTATGATTTTGACAAAAGCAGCAGTCTGCATATCTTTCTCTCGGCTTTCTTCTACCGCTTTTTAAGGCATCCTACACTGCCCTCCAGGCACTCATCAGAGACTTGGCAGATTCATAGTCCCGGGAAGCAGAGTTAAAGATAAGTTGTTCGTCGCAGCAAAGGCATTTCTAGAGGCAATCTCTAAGCTCAGGCTCCTGTGCCACAGCAGCAGGGCCCTCAACAAGGCCCTCCATGCAAACAGCACAGTCTTTTCCTGGTTTAGACAAATGATACCCATTTTTCTTGCGTGTTCCCCAGCGACTCACCTGCGTTCCAGGTGTCCAAAAAATCCGGTCCAGACCTGAGCGATATCCTTCGCTCTTATGCTTCGCTGGGGCTCCGTCTCCGGCCGCGCACACTGCTCTCGGCAATTTGCTTCTCTGCCGTATCTCAGCGATTCGCCCATCGCTACCCGAAGCTGTTGCTGTATCACATCGGGGTCACCAGCTGTCACTGTCGAGATGGTCACGACAAGTAAAAAGTTCACCACAACAGCTTCTTAGTCAGAGAAAAGGAACAAGTAAGTCTTTATTTTCCAAAGCCTTTTTATATTCTTTCTAACATTCATGTCACACATCCATTGGCTCTCAGTTCATCACCCACAATGTCATTGGCTACCTACAGTTAGAACAACATCTTGCAATAACACCACCTGCGAGTCTCTTATTATCATTGTTTATGGATTCCTGCTTGTTTTGAGCTAGAGAGGAATAGTGCGAACTGGACAAACAGGCCTCTCCCATGGGAAAGTAGTTCTTACGAGATGCCTGCGGTTCCCACAGTGTGTGACATCACAGAGCAGGTTGTGATGTCACAGAGCAGGCTGTGAGGAAAACGGGACATAAAGCAGGTTCTGTCACCCTCGGATGTCACAAAGCAGGCTCTGTGAAGTCCCAGATTTGGCTTTGACATCACAGGGGCTGTGTGAGGTCACTGGGGAGGTCACTCTGCCCCAGCCCCCCCTCACAGCTCCTCCCAGAGAAGTCCAACGCTGCTCGTGCACAGCAGGGTCCCCTGTCCCCCCGGGTCCCCCCCTGCCCCCCGGCGCTGCAGCCTCCCCCAGAGGATGTTCCACGAGATCGACCCCCAGAGCCTGACACGGGGACAGGGGGGACGGGGCTGTGGGGAGGGTGGGACAAGGGGACAGGGACTCCCAGGCAGTGTCCCCGTGTGCCCCAGGGTGAGAGCCTGGACTCCTTCACCCTCTTACAAACAATGGGTTGAGAGCGCTTAAAAAATCCCCAGCAAGGGATCAGCAAAAACCGGATTTAATACTAAGCGACAGCACAACAAAGTTCCTTGGCAAGAGTCACTCTACTCCTGACTGGACAGTGCAGGCACAGCAAGGAAAAAAAGCAACAACAAAACCAAGCAAATCCATGCAATCAATACACAAATTAACTCTGTGTGTGTGTGTGTGTGTGTGTGTGTTTAGGTGTGTGTGACAAAAGGACAGTGAGGGCAAGGATAAAAGGAATACGGCCTAAAAGCTTAGCAGCCCTCAAACTTAACACAACTTGACCTATACATTAACTTTAACTTATACCTTAAACTTAACAATTTACCAAAACAACAGAACTCACCAGTATTTAACCTAATTTATAACCCATGAATTAACAATTTATAAGACTTAACAGTGTTTAATTTACCTTATAGCTTGTATTAAACTTACCATCTTGGCAAAAGAACAGCCCTTAGGAGCATTTAACGTAGCTTATACCTTAGGACTGAACCTTACTTACAGGCCTAACTTCCTCAGATATCCAAGGGAGTTCAACACCTCCGAGAGCAGCATTTCTCCCCCATTTGCCAGAGCACAGGCACACGTGTGTGCACACAGACACAAAGAGTCAGTGCCAGGGACCTGTCAGAAATTCCCCTCCAGGGCAGGGAAATGCTCACTCCCGATGCTTTTGCATCTCCCCAGCGGGCGAAGGGTTGATCCTCGAGGAGTGGGGGATCAGCCCAGGGTCCCTCGTTGTTCGGGGATGCCCTGAGTGCAGCAAACGGGAGAGTTCCCGGCTCCGAGAGGCCCCACTCAGAGGGAGGTCGCTGCTCCACGACAGCTCCAAGGGCTCATTTGGCACCGCTCTTGATAGGGCCCCAAGAGATGGGCTTTAGGCACAGCAATGGCTCATCCTGGCCGCACTTGGCATCAACAGCTTGCTTTGACACTGGGACAACAGCGGTGCTGTGCCATTGAGGGAAGAAAAACAGCTCCCAAGGCTGCTCCTAAAGCAAGCAGGAGCTCCTTGGACAGCAGCAGTGCCTGGGAGCAGACAGTGTTTGTGATCAGCTGCACAGGAGCTGAGCCCAGGGGCTGTGGCTCAAGGCCCAGGCCTAAGGAGCATTTCTCACATCCAGGGCTGGCCTGCAAAGGCGGTGCTGGGGGATAATTCATGGCCTCAGGGTGCTCCCAGTTGCTCCCAGGATTTCCATGTCTGTGCTCCAAGTGCTGCTCCCAGCCCTGAGCCGTGGGGATGGCAATGTTGCGCTCCCCTCGCGGGGCAGTGTCACACCTGAGCCAGGTGTGCAGGGCAGGACCTTGCCCTGAGCCCAAGCACTGTCCCACCTGCAGGAGCTGCTTCCCATCGGCCTCTTCCTGCTGCGGCCCCAAGCCCAGCCTGGAGCTAAACAAAGGGCGCTGGCTCGGGGTCATCCCCTGGCGGGGGCTGCGCACCCCCTCTGCCCCCTCCCCAAATTCCCTCCCGGGGGCAGCAGGAGCTGGGTCAGGAGCCCTGTGGGGAGGGAAAAGGGGGTGAAACTGGGACGGGCGGGGGGTCACACACGCTCTGGGGGGGACACATGACCCCTGGGGATGCCCCCTCACCTTCTCCTGCAGCACCAGGAGGAGGAACCCCAACATGGAGCCCCCAAACCCCGGCAGCATCTTGAGGGTCAGGGTGTGGTGGCAGTTTTGGGAGTCTGGGCGGTCACAACTGCCCTGAAACCCCTTCCCAGCCCCACAGCCAATGCCGGACCTCTCAAATCCACCTCACCCCAGCTACCCTTAGGATACCGCAAATTCAGTCCATGACAAAGAAATGGCCCCCAGAGCCACCATAACCCCTTCTCCATCTCCCCCAAGACCCAACCAAAATCCCAACCCAAAATCCTCCAAGCCACACACCCAAGCCTGGACCCCAAACGTCCCTCACAGACCCCACAAGGACCCTCTAAACACCACAGATGTCCCCAAGAACCACAAAAGCCCCTCCGAATACCCACAGGATCCCCAAATGCCCCTCCCAGCCCCCCATGGCACTGACCAGGAGAGGTTGGTGGACAGGAACATCCACAGCCGGGAGCAGCTCAAGCACTTCAGCAGAGATTTGGGCACTTTGGGGGGCACACCCAAAATGGGGAGACCCAGGCCAGGGACTGGCACAGACAACCGGAATTCCTGGAGAACAGATGGGCTCAGGTGGACACATTCTGCTGCCACAACTATGAGTTCATGGCACAGTCCTCTGGCCTGGGCAGCCCCAGAACAACCAAACCCTCGATGAACCCCAAATTCACCCTCAAATCCCAGGAAAATGGTGCAGCTTTAGATCTCTTCGTTTCATTTATTTTTACCCCAATTTTGGTTGTTTTGACAAAATGAAGAAGGAAATTATTTAGGTTGGAAAAGAACACCAAGATCCTCCAGTGTTGCTTGATGCCACCAGAAGAAACAACTGAACACAGCAGGTGAGATTTTTTTTCAAGGTGCAACATCAATAAATCAGCTCTTCCCAGTGAATTTTTGATGTCAATCTGAGTCCCGATGGATGTTCCCGCCCCTGCGTTTGCCCAGGTGGCTACAGGGAATCTGAGGACCTGGAAGCCACCAGCCAGGTGTCCTCCCAGTGTTGGTCACCAGGAGTGTGGGTCACCAGGGCTCTGCCCAATGAGGGTTGTCTGAGGGGTGATGAAGTTGGAGCAGTGCACAAAGCTCTTCCCACACTCAGGGCACTCACAGGGCTTCCCTTACCGGTGGCTCCGCTGGTGTTCGATCAAGTAAGAGCTCCTGGAGAAGCTCTTCCCACACTCAGGACACTCATAGGGCCTCTCCCCTGTGTGGATGCGCTGGTGGACAATGAGGTGGGAGTTCTGCTTGAAGCCCTTCCTGCAGTCAGGGCAGCGGAAGGGCCTCTCCTCTGTGTGAATCCGCTGATGTCTGAGGAGATCTGAGCTGCTCTGAAACCTCTTCCCACACTCGGAACACTCATAGGGCCTCTCCCCTGTGTGGATACACCGATGGATGACGAGGGTGGAATTGTCATTGAAGTCCTTCCTGCACTCAGGACAGCAGAAGGGCCTCTCCTCTGTGTGAATGTGCCGATGCCTGAGGAGATGGGAGCTGGTCTGAAATCTCTTCTCACACTTGGAACACTCATAGGGCCTCTCCCCTGTGTGGATCATCTGGTGGCGGATCAGGTGTGAGCTGTGGCTGAAGCTCTTCATACATTGCCCACACTTGTAGGGCCTCTCCCCTGTGTGGATGCGCCGGTGGGTGATGAGGGTGGAGTTGTACTTGAAGCCCTTCCCGCAGTCGGGGCAGCGGAAGGGCCTCTCCTCTGTGTGAATCCGCTGATGCATGAGGAGATCTGAGCTGGTTGGAAACCTCTTCCCACATTCGAGACACTCGTAGGGCCTCTCCCCTGTGTGGATCCTCTGGTGGACCATCAGGTGGGATCTCCAGGGGAAGCCCTTTCCACATTCCCCACACTTGTAGGGCTTCTCCCCATCATGGAGCTGCTCAGGGACCACCAGGGCCGAGCTCTGCCTGAAGCTCCAGACACCTTCCTGGCACAGGGTGGGTGTTTCCTCCTCAGAGCGCCCTGGCCTGGGTTTGCAGCCCCTCCTTGTGCGGCATCTCTGGGACTTTTCCTCCTTCTTGAACTCCTGTGCCATGGAGTCACTCAAAACGGCCTCTTCCACGAAGTTCTGCCCCAAGGCTTTGCCCTCCCTGGTCTCCGTCTGCAGCTCATTGCCTGGGGAGGAAGGACAAGGAGAGGATGGGATTTGCCTCCGTGCCACAGGGAAGGGGAAGGACATTCCCCCAATCTGTCCCTGCAGGACAGCATCAGCAGTGGGGTTGTCCTGCAGCCGGGGGCCATGCTCAGCTGGGACATGGAGCAGAAGAGAGGGGGAAAGGGGCACTGACTTCCTCCTCACCTGCCTGCAGGTCTTGGGGCATCTTCCTCTTCCTCACAGCCTCCTGCTCCATCTGGCCAAGGTTTGGCAATGGGAAATCCTGGTTTGGGGGAAAAAAAGGTGTGAGTGTCTTGGGTTGGGGGTTGCTCCAGCCAAAGTCCAGCTCTAAATGTCACTGGTTGTTTTGTGTCTATAAAATCCTGCAAAAATCAAGAGTGACTCCAGAAAAGCCCCCCAGGAGTTCCCCCTTTCCAGTCTCCTGTCTTTGGGCTGCTGGGGTTCCCCCTTCTCAAAGCTGCTGGGGCTCCCGTGGGTCCTGGGGATCCCCCTTCTCCGGGCTCCTGCTTAGGGATGCCGTGGGCTTTTGCTGGTCCCGGGGGTCCCTTCTTCCCTGATGCTGCTTTGGCTCCCAGGGCTCCCAGGGTCCCCCTCTTCAGGCTCCCCCCACTCCAGGCACTCGCGGCTTCCCCCTCTCTCTGCCGCCCCTTTCAGCGTCACAGTGTCCTGGCCCTGCCTCATCTCCAGGCTCCCCCACCCCTCCGGGCTGCCAGGGGTCCCCCAGCTCCGCTATCGCCCCTGTCTGCTCTCTCCACTCTGGGACTCCTGCATTCAACCCCCCCAGCTCTCCCAGGGATCCCCAAAACCAATGTCCTGTCCCACCAATACCGGGCAATTCCCACATGGACCCCTACCAATATTCGCCAAAATGCATTTATGGATCAATTTTGGAGTCCTGCAAGATCCAAATTTTCCCTCTGATAAAGAAAATCCTCGCCAGGGACATGCAATGATATCTGGGGATCAATTCCAGAATCTGTGAGTTCCAAACACTCCTCCAGAAAAAAACAACCCTCATGAAGACACCCAGATAGATTTGGGGTGAGTTCCCCCTCCCTGGTCACCTGTGGAATGCAGGGTGGGCAATGATCCCAGAGCCAGGGGTGCTGCGGACACAGTGGAAAACTCATGGTTCTCCTGCTCCTCCTTTTCCTGCTCTTCCTCCTCTTTCCCTCCTCATCCTCCCATTCCTCCTCTGCTCTCACCCCAGACCCCCCATCCCCACCCTCCTCTGCCCCACGGCTGCCACAGCACAGGCTGCTGGGATTGGGGAACCCCCTGATCAGCCCCAGGGGGCTTGGGGACCCCCCCCATGCAGATCCACCTACCCCAGAGCCCCAGGGAATTGTTCTGGGGATTGAGCACTGGGCGACAGGGCTGGACCCCCATGGAACTGCCCTTCTGCCATCCCAACCCCACCTTTCCCTCCCCTCTCCACCCCTTTCCCATCCTTCTCCCAATCCACACACCCCTCCCAACTCAATTTCCGTGTCTCATCCCCCTCCCACTCTCTATGGGGTTCCCAGACCCCTCTTTTCCCCTGCTCTTCTCTCCCTTTCACCATAGACCCCTTAATCCCCAACCCTCGTTCCACATGCTTGGTTTTGAGGCTTCCAGGTCCTTCTGCCCACTTTGGGGGTCCCAATCCCCATTGCGCTCCGTTTGGGGTCCCAGCCCCCACCCCCCTTCTCACTGCGCCCCCGCTCACCCCGCGGCTGGGGGCACTGCCAGCACCACCAGTGCCACCAGGACGGCCCCAGCTGCCCCCACACGGCCCATGCCCAGCGCCGGGCAGCTGCCCAGAGCCCCAAAGCAGCCGCGCTCTGCCCTGGGGGGGTCCCCAAAGCGGCCCCGCCCCGCACGGCACTGCGAGCACCAGGCTGGAGCAGTGCGGAGCGCGGGCGGGCGGCATTGAGAAACGGGTACTCCATAGGTAAATCAAGTTAACTATTGAGAGACAGGATATGTAAACTCTAAAACCTAGGAAAACAGAATTCCCTTAATCTTGTCAAGATAAGAAGGACAAGAATCTGAGGCCAGCACAGAAACTGCTGAATCATCCCACCAAGGACTGCACATGCTCCAGAGAGAAAGGTGAAAAGTGCACTGTGATGAAGACTACAGATCTTCATCACAAAAAGACTCCCAAAGATCACCAGGACACACAGCGCATGCGTGGCACATATGCTAATGATATTAATGATTTCTGAGAAATTATTTGTATAACCACTCCTATCCCAGGGAATGTGATGAATATTCATGAATGTTACCCATAACATGGAATGCTGGAAGTGCCGGGGTGTGTGTGTTTGGAGGAGCGAGCCCCCACACCCGGCACGCCCAATAAAGCAAATACTCACTGCTCTGACTTTGTCTCTGAAGTGTCTCTGGGCCTGCTTGGGGCGAATCAGTTCAAGTGCTTCTGAGTTTTTTCTTTAAATGCGTGTGTACTCGTGTGTGTGGTTAGTTTGTGTAAGTGCTGACACATAAAATCAATGCCCATAAACTAAGAGTAATTTACTATGAAAGTGTTAAAACATAACTTTTAGATGTTTGATTGAGTATTGTTTTGGATCTTTCTTGTGTGTGCTTGCTTGACCAAGGCATTTCAGGCAGAGAGGTTGCCTTAGAAATGCAAATTGACACTGCTGAAGGGAAGCTGTGTGAATGATATCTCTCCCTCAAAATCAAGCTCTGCCTAATTGCAGAGAAGGGTGACAAAACTGGTTCTGTTGCAAAATAAAACTAGCTAAGGGAAAATATAAGAATTTCCAAAAGGAGGGGTGAAAGAAGCAAAACCACATCCTTCTCCCCACTCTAGTTTGTGTTATCATTGTGCAAGTTTTTTTTAATACCATTAACACCTTTGAATGCTCAAGTGTATGCAGATGGAAGACAAGGAGCCACTCAAGCCACAGAAGCAAGAAGAACCACTGACTGCCCTTGCAACTGAGATCTGTGAAACAGTTAATCCGTTAACACAAAAATGTGTTTTTGTATTTCCAAAACAGTATTACCAACAGTGCTGTTCCTAGATCAGTCAGCTCCTAGAACAGAACCTTGTAATGATTGTAACAGGTACGGCTTTGGATGCAAAAGGGTGAGTAAGCAAAAAAGGAGGGAAGGTGGTACCCTTTAACACATGCACATAAAACAACGGCTAAATCGGACAAAAAATTAATTATCTTTAAAATAAAAGGTTTCAAAAGGATAGCTGGCTATTCTAACAAAGTGCTAAGACCAAGTAAATTCTAATGGTGATCGTCACATTTCTAACTGCTGTTGTTACATGCATATTTGTCTAGCGTTTAGGAATGCTAAGCCCCACAGAAGGGAAATACTGCCTTCAGAAATCGCTAGAGATCATGGACCGATCTGCCGAGCTTTGAGCTCTGCCACTGAAAGATGCTTTAAAATTTAAAATAGCAGTTACCATTCATATGAATTCCAGTATGCTTTCCTCTTTCCTTTCTGCTCTGTCTGCTAGAAATCCCATCAAAGGTGTGGGGAAGGTACCCTGCTAAGTGTTGTTTCCCCATGTTTTGGGGAATTTGGCAGTTGCTTTTGGAGAATGCAGTAGCCTGTTGCTTATTTTTCTAAGTTGCTAGATCCAGTAGCCAAAAGCAACTCCCTGTCTCAAAATGTCTCAGAATGTAGCCAGAGGCTATTCATTGTCTGCAATGGCTGCAATGGCCCTGCAGCCACAGCCTTGATAGTAACTGAGGCCCCAGGGCTAATGATAAAAAGATACCTAATTGTTGAAAGTTTCACACTAAGTAGAAGCTTTGTTGACTGGAGAAAAAAAAAAACAAACCAAAAAAAAATGGTCCAGGTGGATAGCCAGTGCTCGGTTATTACAGTATGATGAATCTGGTTTAGTAGAACAAGAGAATTTAGAATTAAGAAATAAGGGCAGTTTTGACCCAGCCTCCTGTTTAAGCAGCCCTGGAGAGTGGGGGCTGGGCAGAAACTCATGACAGCATTCAGCTGATAGATCTCCAAAGCCAGGCTAAGGAAGACTTTGCAGGGCACTCCCTGGCCTGGGGGATAGAATGTGTTTGTTAGTGAGTCTTCAAGAGTGATAGAAGAAAAACAATTTGAAAAATACAGGATCATTAATAAGAAAAAAGTAAAAAGAAGGGGGAGGTTGCCGCCCACATAGTCAGCTCAAACAGCAGAGCTGTATGTGCTCCTAAGAGCCTGAAAACTGTATCGGGGCAGGACAATGATCATGCCCAAAATATTAAGGCCACAGGGAAAACAAAAATGCCCACTTTTTAAGACCCTTAAAGTTGATGGGATGTTAAAATTCCAAAGAAATCAAAACAAGCTTCCCCAGTGGTTATTAAACTGCTGGAAGGGCCGCAGCCAGTGTCAGTGAAGTTTTAAATGTAAAAGATGCTTTCTTTTGTCTGCCATTAGCTAAAAGCAGTCAGGAAATTTTTGAAAACCCCAAAACAGGGAGAAAAAGCCAATTTACATGGACTGTATTGCCACAAGGATCCAAAAATAGCCCCACGATGTTTAGAGATCAAGGAGTTAAAAAAACTACAAGACTGGACACCACCACTTGAAGAAAGTACACTTCTGCAGTATGTTGATGACCTACCTGTGAAGACTGTAAGTCTTTTAAATGTTCTGGGACTAAGTCAATATAAAGTCTCTCCTAAAAAGTTCAGTTAGCCCTCCAGAGAGTTACATTTCTGGGATATGAACTAGCAGGGGAGAGAGAGAGCCTTGGGAAACAACAAGAAGGAGGCAGTTTGTCACTAAACCTTTTCTGTTGTTCTCACTTGAGAAGCAAAGACTGACACTGGGACTTTTGGCACAGAAGCTGGGACCCTACAAAAGGCCAGTGGCTTATTTCTCCAAGCAATTGGATGTGGTCAGCTGAGGATGGCCCACCTGCCTGCGTGCAGTGGCAGCTGTGCTCGTACAGTGTCAGCAGTGCTCACACAGAAAGGAAATCACTGGTTAACCCCATCTCACTTTCTCCGATATCAAGCTGTCCTAGCAGAATCGGAGGATGTGAGTATCCAAATAAGCAACATCTTAATCCAGCAGCTTACCTCCAGGGCAGAGTTACTGAGGAGCCTGTACAGCATGACTGCATTGACTCCAGCTAAAGGACTCTCCGCTGGAAAATGTGAAAAACTGGTACACTGATGGAAGCAGTTCTGTCAAAAATGGTAAGCGCCTTGCTGGGTATGCAATTACAACCACAGATGCTGTCATTGAGGCAGAACCGTTACCTGTGGGGACATCTGCTCAAAAGGCTGAGATAATAGCCCTAACTCGAGCCCTGGCATCAGCCAAAGGAAAGTCTGTCAACATTTGGACTGATTCAAGGTATGCTTTTGGGGTGGTACATGCTCACTGAGCTATTTGGAAAGAGAGGGCTTTATTAACCTCACAGAAGAAAGAAATCATGCATGCTACTGAAATCTTACAGTTGCTGGAAGCAGTGCTAAAACCTTCAAAAGTGGCTATAATGCACTGTAAAAAGCACTCCCAGGGTAACACCATCCCTGAACTGGGAAATGCTATGGCAGACAAAACAACAAAGGCAGTGGCTGGTGGGGTTCAAATTCAAGCCCTAGCTTTAATCCCTTCTAGCACCCTTATAGGTAAGAAACGCCCACCATACAACACTAATGATTTAAATTACAAACAAGAAGAGAAGGGACAAGTAAGAACAGATAGATAGGCTAGAATAAAATGTCTCATAATCATAAAATTATTTATCCAAAGTGAACATTGCATTAGATCACCTCAAATGACATTTCTTAAGAGTTTAAAAAGGTATAGGACAAACTTACAGCACGGTTATCCAACTTATCCAGGCTTAAACAATTGTTTGTAATAGTCATTTGTATTACTGCATTGTTATTTACTGTCTGTATTAGTAGTTATTGTTGTGTGATATTATGTACTTGGAATCGTGATGGTTATGCTCAATGGCAAAAGTACAAACTTAGAAGTAAGCTAAAGAAAGATACTAACTTTCGTGACATACAAGATTCGTAAAGAATCACAAATGACCAAGAAAAAAAGGGGGATTGAGAAACGGGTAGTCCATAGGTAACTCCAGTTAACTATTGAGAGACAGAATATGTAAAATCTAAAACCTAGGAAAACAGAATTCCCTTAATCTTGTCAAGATAAGAGGGACAAGAATCTGTTTGAGGCCAGCACAGAAACGCTGAATCACTCACCAAGGACTGCATATGCTCCAGAGAGAAAGGTGAAAAGTGCATTGTGATGAAGACTACAGAACTTCATCACGAAAAGACTCCCAAAGACCACCAGGACACACAGCGCATGCGTGGCACACATGGTAATGATACTAATGATTTCTGAGAAATGATTTGTATAACCACTCCTATCCCAGGGAATGTGATGAATATTCATGAATGTTACCCATAACATGGTATGCTCTAAGTGCCAGGGCGTGTGTGTTTGGAGGAGCGATCCCCCACACCCAGCGCGCCGAATAAAGCAAATACTCACTGCTCTGAGTTTGTCTCTGAAGTGTCTCTGGGCCTGCTTGGGGCGAATCAGCATCAGCCGTGCCCGGGCAGGGCCGGGCCCCGCGGGACAGCTCCCCCCGCACTCGGCCCCAACGGGACAGCGCCCAGCGGGGGGGCCCGGCCTGCCCGCCCCACACCTCCCCCTCCCCAAATTCCGCTCCCGCCGCCGCTGGGGCCCAGAGGGGCGCAGCTGGGCTCCAGAGCTGCCGGAGACACGTGTCCCCCGCTGCCACTGCCACCCCCGAAGGATTAGGGCTACCCCAAAACTCCCTCACAGGTGGCCGATACCCCGCAAGCCCCCAAGGAGTGGGGTCCCCCCGCCTTCATCACCCCCAACCTTCGGCTGCCTCATCCCAGGCCCCACCCCACCCATCCCCCTCCCCCACACTTCAGCCCACACCCCAATCCACATCCCACCCTGCCCGGGCCCCAGCCCACCCCATCCCACTTCTCCCGACAGCCACCATTGAGAACCCCCAAAAACCCGCGTGCCGGGGACTCCCCAATATCCCCCCAGGGCCATTTGCGACTCACATTTGGACTCCTGCAACATCCAAACATCTGCCCCCTCTCCGCCCAAAAAAAACCCCCAATACACTCCCAGGAACAATCAAAGATATTTGGGGCTCGGTTCTGGAGTCCTACAAGCTCCAAAAATCCCCTCCCCCCAAAAAAAGAACCCCACGCACCGCACAAGATCTCTGGGGCGAGCTCCCCCTGCCCGGTCACCTGCGGGATGCGGGGGGCGATGCTCCCGGGGCCGAGGCTTGCGGACACAGAGAGCGATGGACACACGTGGCAGCTCCTTTTGCTGCTTCTCTTTCTGCTCCACCCCCTTGATCCCTCCTCTTCCTCCCGCTTCCCCTCCTCCATCTCTCCTCCCCACCTGGGCTTAGTTTTCCTCTGTCTCTCCTCCTCTCCTGCTCCTCCTCCTCCTCCTATTCTTTGGCATTCCCATCCCGACTGTGTCTGACATCACTCCTGGGGCCATTCCGTGCTGTGAAAGCTGCAGGGCTGCAGGGGCAGCAGGGAATTTTGTTTTCTTAGTCTCTGCTCTCTAAGGAAGCGCTGTGAAATCCATCATGGAAAAGAAAGGAGAAATGGCAAGTGATGGAAATGGACACCTCTTTGGACTCAGTTTCTCCCTCTGGACTGCAAAAGCTGACAGACCCCGAGCGCCGGCGGACACCCGTCCCTGCCGTCAGGTCGCAAGGGCTCAGAGGTGCGGCTGGTGGGGCTGGAAGCTCCGTGCAGCAGCTCCGCTGCCGCGGCCCAAAGCTCGGGCTGGAGCGTGGGGTGTGGGACACAGCCCCGTGCTGGGGGCAGAGCCGCTGCTGGGGCCATGGCTGTGTCCAGGGCATCCTTTCTGGGCCTCGTACAGCTCCAAGGTGCCGAGGGCTCGCCGAGGCTTTCTGGGGCTGTCCCTCGTCCCCAAATCTGTTGGGTTTAATGGCCGAGTGCGGCACCCCCGTGCCCTGTGGCAGCAGCCGGTGCCGGGCCACAGCCCCGGGAGCCGAGCTAATGCCCGGCCGTGCCCGGGAGGGGCTGAGGGCAGGGGAGTTCAGAAGGCTCCCCCGCGCCCCTCGCTGCGCACGGAAAGGTATTTTAGTGGATGGGAGCGATTTTCCGGGGTTTCTGGGCTCTGTGGGGCCGAGGCGGCGGCAGCGGGACCCTCGGGGCCCGGCCCGTGGGGGCGGCCGGGGCTGAAAAGTGCTTGGCGGCCCCAGCGCGGTGCGTGAGGGCTGAGCGGAGCTGTTGGGAACAAGCCCCGGAACCGCCGCGGTGCCTGAGGGCTCAGAGCGGGGAGAGGCCCTGCGAGTGTGGGCAATGTGCGATGAGCTTCAGCCACAGCTCCAGCCTGATCTGCCACCAGAGGATCCACACCGGGGAGAGGCCCTACGAGTGTCCCGAGTGTGGGAAGAGCTTCATCCTCTGCTCCAACTTCATCACCCATCGGAGGACCCACATTGGGAAGACACCTGGCTGGTGATCCTTTTCTTTTTTTTTTGCCTCAAATTTCTTTTCATTCTCTTTCATTTATTCAGAACGCACAGAACTGGGATAAAAATTAACAAATTGATCAAAGACATCTAAAGCCTTCCTCTTTACTAATGTTTGGGGGGAATCTGGGATTCGGAGAAATATTTGGGAGGATTTGGGGATTTTTGGGGTGTTTGGTGTAGTTTTCTCCATTGCTTTGCACTCCTAAATACAAGAGGGATCAACCTGTCACCTCAAAACCACTCAGTGCCACTGAAACCTACTCAATGCCAGCCCAAAATTGCTGGATTCCACAGCCCCTGAGGGTGGAATGGGGTTGGAAGGGGATGTGGTGAAGTGGGATGCAGATCAGGAGGGGTGAGATGGGCATGGGGTGGGGCAGGATGGTTGGGATGGTACTATGAATGAATTCACAAGCTGAAATTTTAGCAACATCATATTGAACATTTATTTATAGAGCAAAGGCAAAAACAGCTGGACACTTAGCAATTTTGCCAGAGGCACAATCCATTCATTTTACTGTGAGCTTATGTACTGTCTTAATTGTTACATATTCATTAAGCCTAGAAGGAAATTTACACTTCACCCAACTCCCCCCCTCTGATCCTTGCTCCCTTCTGCTAGCACAGCGCCTGTCTTGGAGTCTCGGACCCTCTGGATTGCCTCAGAACTGAAGGCAGAACTCCTCCCATCGATGTTTCCTGAGTTCCAACTTAATTTGTAGGTGACAGTTCCTTTGGGAGGTGTGAGTCAAGATAACAGACTTCCTGGGATGCCTGTGGTTATCTTCTTTGTTTCTTTAACATTTCTTGATCCCTGGCTCTGTGGTTTATCAACTTAAAAGACATTTATTACCTTTTATTATTTATTACTACATTTTCTAAAATATTACAACTATTTCGAAGATACAGTTCACCCTAACCTTGTTTCTACTTGATTATATTTTACCTTAACACTATTTTTTACACAGTACAGTATCACTTGTAAATATTAAATTCATATATGCGAAAGCCAGCATTTATCATTCACTTATTTCTCACAAGGGGGTTTTGGGAGGGGTGGAATGGGGGAAATAGGGTTTGGGAAGGGGTCCTTGAAGTCCAGGAGAGGTGGGATGGGTTGGGGTGTGGATTGGGAGAGTGGGGCAGGGTCTGGAATGAGACAGCCGAAGGCTGGCGATGATGGAGGGAGGGGGAACCTGTTCCTGCGTGTATTTTTGGGTATTCCACATTCCTGAAGGGGTTTTGGGGCAACCCACATTTTGGAGGCGGTTTTGGGGCAGTCCCCAGTTCTTGGGGGTTCATGAGAGCAGCTCCATGGAGCTGTGTTGCTGGGGTGGTTGCCCTGGGCACGAGCTCTGAGCTGTACCCAGAGTCTGTTGCCTCAGTGCTGGAGAGCAGAGAAATGATGAATGGCCCCAAACATCTGGAGTGTGTGTTTGGTGGGGAGAGGGCAAGTTCTGCGTAGGTGGGGCGGTCACTGCCCCACCCTCAGCCACTGCAGCCTCTGGTCCAGCCCCAAAGTGGCTGCCAAGCCCCTGGCACCCCAAAAACCCCACCTGTGAGAGGGACCAGGGCAGGTAAAGGCTGTGACACAGGTGTGACACTGACAAGTCCCATGGCCCCGGAGCTCACAGCAGCTGAGATGGCACTGGATCCAAGGCTGGGACTGTGGATCCTTCCATGTTGCTTTAAATTTTGCCGAGTACCTCATCCTCTAATTTCAAATCTAAAGTTTTGAAAGGAGCTATACAGAGAATTTGGTATTTTGCTGGATTTTGTAGTTCTGTTTAAACTCTGTAACTTCATAGCTATAAGTTTAACTTTTTGCTCAGTTGCTTACCTATTAGTCTGCAACAGGAAACTGCTTGAGGGCAAAGAGAACCAGGGACTGGGAAGATCAGTGAAAACTGCACACCCGTGGTCCAGTTACAAGGACCTGCACTCCCTGGAACACTAAATGAAGGGAATAAGAGGAAGTGAGGACAGTGCCTAACTAAAGAGGAATGCCAGGGCCTCACAGCAATAAGATAAGAGAGCCTTAAGTCAGCACGTGTGACCTGGGCACGCATCAAGAGCCACAACATGGAACTGACCCCCAAAAGGGGCTGTGGTTCTGGACAATGGACAGTGCATGTGGATGAGGTACAGAGTGGGCAGGACTTTGGGGGGGAATTCAGGAAGTGTCGTAGTGTAAAGGATCCAGAAACTCGTGAGAAAACTGCCGAAGTGGTCGTGTGCAAGGCAGGTCACCCTGGGATAAAGGAATGCTTTCTTAATAGTGTCACACTGTTCAGTCGATCTCTGTGAATCAGAACGATATTTTATAGACCAGCTGTGTTGGTTTTGCTTAGCCCAGTTTCACTAATGGGTGGGTGGGTGTGCACAAAGATGGCTCCTGTGTGTTCTGTGTGAATATTCTGAAAGTTTTTACCATGTCCAGCTTAGCCGATCTCTGATGGCTCTGAAGATGATGGACATGCTGCTGGCCAAGTCTGGGCCAATTAGAGATGTTAGTTATGCCTCTGTGAAAACATATTTAAGAAGAAATCAAAACAATGTGAGCACGTGCTTCTTTTTAGCCAGAGAAGGAGGAGGAGGAGAGAATATGTGAGAGAAAATGACATGGAGACACCAAGGTCAGTGGAGAAGTTGGGGGAGGAGGTGCTCCAGGCGCCAGAGCTGAAAACCCTCTGCCAGCCATGGTGAAGACCATGGTGAAGCAGATTGTTGTCCCCCTGCAGCTCATAGAGTCCAAGAGGGGTGCAGAGATCCACTCACAGCCCGTGGGGAGTTCCCCACGCCAGAGCAGGTGGATGCCTGGAGGAAACTGTGATCCAGTGGGAGTCCCAGAAGAAAGAAAGGCCTTGCTCCTGGGGTGGAACAGCCTGGCCTCAGAGTTCTGCAGCCCATGGATGAGGGACTCATGTTGCAGCAGATTCAGGCAGGCTGCTGCTCCTGAGATTTGGACCCACGCCAAAGAAGTTCGCACAGGACTGTCTCCTGTGGAGGGACCCCATGGCAACATAGAGGACTCCTCTCCCTAAGCAGCCGAAGAAAACCTCTGTCATGGACTGACCAAACCCCCATATCCTGTCCCCCTGTGCTGCTGGTGGGGAGGAGAGAAGGGAGTGAGTGGAAAAACAGTGTCTTAAGGAGTTATTTTTACTTCTCATTTGCCACCTCTGACTCTGTTAAGTTAGCAATAAATCACTCTGCAACTTTTAAGTTTCAACGTACTTTGCCCTCAGTACATCCTCCCCCAGTTCCTTATCTCAGCTCATAACCCCTTGGTGTGTGTGTGTTAACTTTTTTTTCTCTCTCCTCTGCACAGCTGTGGCAGGAGAGAGTGGCGAGCGCAGATGTCATAGGTGCCTGGCATTTGGCCAGGGTCAAACCACGGCACACAGTCAGGTGTCCTGAGGCCATGGCATTGGTGCCATCGTGGAAGAGAGACTCTGATGGGACACAAGCCCTGGGCTGCAGCTGCTGTCCTCTCCTCCATGCAGGCTCCTTAATGACGACTTGTGCACGAGCTTCAAAACAAAATCCTGGACTTGCTTGGAACAAAGGAAGAAGCAGCAGGTGCTGAAGCAAAGCAGGCAGTTGTGGCGCAGGTTCAGGGCTGGAGGGAAGCACTTTGGTGTCTGCTGAGAAGATGGCCTGGTTCACAGGCACAGGCTTTGCTGCTAGAGGATCCTGCTTTGCTCTTGCTGGAGGCCATTCCCTAGCAGCAGTGCATGGCCCTGCATTTTTCCTGCATCAAGTCTTGTGGACCTGTGGCAACAAGCCTGTCCCGTGTCCCAGTGACACAGAAAAGGGCAGGACACTTGTGCTTCCAGCACTTCCCTGGGCTGCTCCTTCAGGGTGCTGGCACCATCATCAGAGACACAGACCAGCTTCTCCTCCCAGAGTTATCCCTCCCCCCTGCACTTCCCCAGGTGATTCCCTTGACGTTCACTGCGGAACCTCCCTGTTTGTGGCCGTCCATTGCCGTGCTCAGCAGGCACCCAGTTGTGTTTGGACAGGAGCTGCCACAGCCACACACACAGCAACTGGAGCACTGAATACCAGAGGCTGGGCCGATTCTTTTTATTCCTGAGTGCAAGAAAGACAGTCAGGAAAGCCCAAGGAAACTTGACAGTGTCTCTATGGAATCTCTCTGTCCTGTGAAACTCAGCAGCTGATGGTGTTCTTGTGCTCCTGCTAATCCCTTCCATGAAAAAGAATCATTCCAGGAAGGTGCAACATCCTCTGTCAAATCCCAAGTATTGCCACCATTTGCTGCAGGTGCTCCTGCCAACAGCCACCTGCAGGAAGGAGCACAGACACCAATGCACCAATGCTGGCTTTGGCTGCCCTCTGGCAGAGAAGCACCCCCGGGGGCACAGGTCTCTGGGCCAGGAGATGGCACTGGCACTGGCAGGGCTCAGGGGTGGCAGGTCTGCTTTGGTGGGGACTCTGCTGCACCTGCTGATTTCAGGGCTCCCCAGGCCCCGGGTGTCAGAGCATCATTGGTGCCTTGGCCCACACGTTCCCTGTCTGTGTCACATCCCCGTGTTTAGGATGGCCAGCAGCCAGGACTTGTCCCAGTCAGGCTGTGCCAGCTTCTGTGGAAGGCCCCGTGCCCTTCCCGCTGCAGCTGCGTCGGCAGCCGTGGGGGCTCCTTCTGCTGCCCTGAGCCCGCAGAGCAGGGGAGGGTTTGCTTCTTGTCTGAGCCATTCCTAAGGTTCCTGTCGGGCTGCCTTAGACACTTGGGGCAACAGATTCCTTCCAACCTGGCCACTTTGGGAGGGCTGGGGGCAGCCCCAGGGCAGGCGGCAGTGTGTGCAAAGGCCCTTTGTGACATGGTGCAGCATGGGATGGAACTGGAACAGGGTGTCCAAGCGCCCTTTGTGACATGTCGTGACATAGGCGCTGGCAGCAACATAACCACGCCACTGTGCTCGGAGCACGCGACGGGACAGGACGGGACAGAGCGGTGCTGTGAGGAGCCCCTGCACAGCGCACTCATTCCTTACTAACCCGGAGCTTTTCCGAGGCGTTTCTCCTGCAGGTGACCTCGTGGCCAGACCACAGGACTTGGTGACCCGTGGCCTTCCCGAGGCTTCTCTTCTGCAGGTGCCCTCAAGGGCAGGCTGCGGGACTTGGTGACCCGCGGCCTTCCCGAAGCATCTCCCATCCCGGCGGCCGGTGCCCTCGAGGCCAGGCCCTGGGAGTTGCTGAACAAAATCCTTGCTGAGGAGTCTCCAGCCCTTGTGGCAGGAGCCCTCAAGACCAAAGTGCCTTGGTGTCCTGCAGCCTTCCCAAGGCTTCACTCTTGCAGGTACCTTCAAGGCACAACTGCAGGACTTGGTAAGCCAGAGCTTTCCCGACTTACCTCTCCAGCAAGTAGCCTTTATTCCAGTTAGTGACATGGAGCAGAGACCTCCGAGCGCACCCAAGCAGGCCTGGGTGAAGGAGGAAGAGGAAGAAGGCCCTGGAACTGCCCCAGCAGAGCAGCCTGGAGAGGTGGAACAGCTCCAGCTGCTGCAGGAGGGTGAGTGGTGCCCGCAGCTCGTCCGAGGCATCTCCCATCCCAGCAGCCGGTGCCTTTGAGGCCAGACCCTGGGAGGTGCTGGTCAAAATCCTTGACAAGGAGTCTCCCACCCATGTGAGAGGAGCCCTTGAGACCAAAGCGCAGGACTTGGTGTCTTGCAGCCTTCCCAAGGCTTCACTCTTGCAGGTGCCTTCAAGGCACAACTGCAGGACATGGTGAGCCAGAGCTTTCCTGAGGCATCTCTCCTGCAAGTAGCCTTTATTCCAGTCAGTGACATGGAGCAGAGACCTCCGAGCGCACCCAAGCAGGCCTGGGTGAAGGAGGAGGAGGAAGAAGGCCCTGGAACTGCCCCAGCAGAGCAGCCTGGAGAGGTGGAGCAGTTCCAGCTGCTGCAGGAGGGTGAGTGGCAGAGCTGGGCCCCAGGGCTGTTGCCTGCAGCAAGGTCGGCCCCGCCCCATCCCGCCCCATCCCATCCCATCCCATCCCATCCCATCCCATCCCATCCGATCCCACCCGATCCCATCCCATCCCGTCCACTGGGGACATGCCCATGGGCAAGACGGAAGAGGGGCTGGGGCTGCCGCCCCCCGCAGCCGTGCTCCATCCCCAGGGCATCCCGGGGCTGTCCCTGCCTGGGCAGCGCAGGGCTGGGCTGTGTTCTCTGGCCTCTCCCGCAGCCCCTCAGCTCTGGCTGTGCTTGCTCTTTGCCAGATGCAGGCATGCAATGCACACAAGTGCAGGAACCCAGCCGTGGCCTCTTCCGCAAAACAGCGCAGGTACCTGCAGCCATCCCCACCTGGGCTGGGCCTGCTGTCCCTGCTCAGCTGAGCACAGTGCTTGGAGAACTCCATGGAACATCCCTCTCTTCTTGCCCTTCTTCTACAGATGGTTTGCATATTGATCAGGAGAATTCGGCAGGAGGAGTCTAGCGTCATGGGCACTGGGGTCACAGCACCCTCTGACATCTTCAAATACAAGAGTGGTGCTACCCTGCTGGATTTGATTCTGGAGAAGGGTGTCTCCAGTCCAAAGCAAGTAAGCAGCCTGCAGCCTCCCAAGAATCGCTTGGCCTCCCAAGCCACGCTTGCTGGTCCCTTGAAGCCTTTGAGGCCATCCCAGTGTGGTGGCAAGGGAAGCACTTCTCTGGGGAAGCTGGGGACATTACTCCCTCTGGCAGCTTTCCAGCTCTCCCTCTGCCTTCTCCAGGTGCCCGCTGTGGTGAGGTACATCCACCAGTGGCTCGTGTCCTATGAGTTTCCCAAGCGCAATGTGTACAGGCCACTTCTGGATCTGACTGAGGAATACCCCGCTGATGCAGTGATAACTCTCCTGCGTGTGGCCCCATCATGTGACAGGTCCGGGGCCCACCTGCCCAGAGGGCTCAGGGCTCCCCGGCCCATCCCCCTGTGGAGCCCTGTCCCAGGTGTCTGACAAACAGAGACTTCCAGGGCCCTCTGGCTCCTCCATTTGCCAGCCCTGGCATGTCAGTCGCCAAGGCTGCTGCCATGCTCCCTGCCTGCCCCTCCCTGGCCTGTCCCCACACGGCTGGGCTGCCTGGCTGCTGCCAGCCAGAGGCAGTGGGCAGAGACAGGGCTGGCAGCCAGCCTCGGCCGCACAGCTGCCTGGGCCCCCACAGCTGCCCAGGCCATGGGGCTGTGTCCGAGACTCCCCTGAGACAGAGCTCTGACCCCACAGAGCTGCTAGTAGCATGTGGAGGGCCATCATATGCTCGCTCAGGGCTGCCGAGCCGGCCATGCTGACTCTCCTGGATGTGCTGGGGAGCTGGCCAGAGCACAGCACGCGCACCTCCGATGAGGACAACACGCATGTCTTTGCCCTGGCTGTGAGTTTCTGCAACTGTCCTTTGCTCACCCCCAGGTCACCTCTCCAGCAGCCCTCCATCCTCCTTCCCCCACTGCACCTCCGTGCCTCCCGTGCTGGGCAGAAACCTGTGCTAGGGGCAGGTTCAGGGGCACCAGGCCTGGTGCTCCCCCAGCGTCTCCCCTGGCCTCTCCCTCCCACGCTCGGACCCTGCCACATGGACACCTCAGCACTGAGCGCTGTCTTGGGGTGCTTTGTCTTCTGCAGGCAACTCTGGTGATGTGGAAGATCCTCCAAGTGCCCATCTGCCCCAATGCGGTGATGCTGTACTTCCCTCGCCTCTTTGTGCATCTGCTCTTCCAAGTGTTCTGCAGCACATTGGATATGCCAGACGAGGTCCAGACCTTCTGGAAGGGATGCCAGCAGCAACACGGCCTTGCCACCAACCCCAACAGGTGCTCCATGCCAGTTCTCCTGTCCTTCCCATGTCCCCAGGGCACGAGCCAGTGCTTGCAGCGTGACCTGGGCTTTGCTCTGCACACAGCTTTGCAGTGCAGACCCTGAAGGCCCTGCTCCACCGACTGAACTATGAGGATGTGGTGGTGGCAATGGAACGCAAGCGTGGCTGGCAAAGACTGCTCTGTGCTGACACCCAGCACGATGCTGTGCGTGTGCTGGCCAGGTCAGAGTCCCCTCCTCCCCACTGCCCGTGGCATTTGTGCCCTGTGCCCGGGGTGCCACTCACAGTCCCTGTGCTTGTGGGCCAGAGGGCCTTGTCACCAAGGGACGGCCGAGCAGCCTGGAAAAGGCTGTGAGAGGAGGCTGCCCACAAGGAGCTGCCTCCCAAAGCGCCCACGTGCCCTGGAGGGATGCTGGGGAAAGAGCACACCTCTGTGAGTCAGTCCTGGGAGAGCTTTGCCCCCCCACCTCAGGCTCTTGGTGCCTTTTTCCTCCTGCCAGGGAGATGTCCTGTGTCTCCCCATCCTTGTGTTCCCGCATTGCTCACCACCTGCTCAGGCTGCTCAGCAAGAGGGATCCACGCTGGGATCTGCCCGCCCTGGCATTCCTTGTGGAGGTGAGCCTGAAGGCCAGCGCTGCCTCGCTCAGCTGCCTCCCAGCTCTCTGCCCTCTCGTAGCTGCAGCTGCCTGGGACGGTGCCCATGCTCTTGCGCTGCGACCTGGGCCCAGCCCCGTGCACTGCTGGGCTCCTGCCAGCCAGCTCCCCTCTCACTGCCCTATGCCTTTCAGACTCTGCAGTGCCTGAACTTGACAAAATGTGGGAACAGAGTCCTGAAAATCCTGTCAAGGCACCTGCGGAGCGAATGCAGGCAGAAGCGTCACCTGGCGCTCAGGGCCCTCTTCAATCTTACAGATGATCCCTTGATGGTGAGAAGGGGGCAGCGGCTGAAGCCGTGCCGGCAGCGTGGGGCTGGGCAACACAGCCGCTTGGGCTTGGCTGGGCTTCAGGAGCTGAGGCAGCTGCTCCCAGCTCTCCTGCCTCCCACTTCAGCTGCCCGCCTGCTTTGGGGACAGGCCTTTGGCCTCTGGGCCCTGCGGCTGCAGGCTGGCATTTCAAGACTTGTGTTCTGCACAGATCAAAAGAATGTGGAGCCTGACCGGAAGGCTCGTCAAGCTCCTGTGGGACGCAGATGGACGCGTGGTTGCGATGACACTCATCATACTTGGCTATACAGTGGTGGACAAAGTCACGCTGATAGCCAGCCCCATTGCCCTGCAGCTGGCTGAGGCGCTCCTGCCGCTCTTTGACAACGTAAGGCTCTGCGCCCCCAGCCACGGGCACTGGGTGCTGCCCGGACACTTTGCGCCCTGTGCATTTTCAGGTGTGTGCCTAGGTGAGCTCGGAGCAGCCAGTGCGGAAGTCTTTCTTCTTTTCATACAGGATAATAGCATGGTGCGGCTGCTCTCCATGGTGCTCTTTCGAGCTTTGGTGACTTCTGCAGCACTGAAGTGGGAAAAGGCCCTGAAGGCGCAAGTGCGCCTGAGCCTGCTCCCACTCTTCCTCCACTGCCATGACGAGAAGCGGCCTGTGGCAGCGGTGAGGACTCATGGGCTGCTGGTGTCCCCCTGCGAGAGGGCTCAGCTGCCTCCCGCCCTTGCGCCTCACGGGCTGCAGCCTCCTCGTGGCCTTGGCACGGGGACGTGGCTCCTGTGCCCTGGGCTGCGGGGCCATCTCCGGCTCTCTGCTGCTCTCCAGGCCTCTCGGGCAGCGCTGCTTAGTGCGGCCCAGTACTTGAAGAGGAGGGATCTCGAGCAGCTACTGAAGAAGAAGCAGCTGTGGAAGCTGGGCGAGTGCCTGGTAAGGACAGCCTGGAAGCCCCAGCCGCAGCCTGGACAAGGCCCCTGTGGCCGCTGCTCAGTGTGTGCGGCTGGCAGCTGTGGCCCTGCCCGCTGCTGTGCCCAGGGGCCACGCGGGCTCTTCTCCAGGCTGCTCTGGCCCCGAGCCGGGTGCCGATGGAGCCCCGGCCCAGCTGGGCCGTGCGCCGGGGCGGCCCCGCGGCTCCCCGGGCAGCAGCCGGCCCTCTGGCCCCTCCAAAGGCCGGCGCCAGCGGCTGCTGGCCGCGCCTCAGGGCTGTGCGCCCAGGGGCCCCAGGGCAGCGCCGGGCGCAGCGAGCGCCCGCCCGAGGGGCTGAGCCCGCGCCAAGCCTTCCCTGCGGGCCCTCTCTCTCTGCAGCTGGCACACGACAGGAGCCGAGCGGCCGAGCAGCTGCGCCAGGCCCTGCCGTACGTGCACAGCCCACAGGAGCCCCTGCGAGAGGAGGCCATCAGGTTCATCGGTGAGCCGCCAGCCCGGGCTCCCTCCCCGCCCCGCGCCGCCGCAGCTCGGGCCCAGCCCCGGCTGCTGCCCCGGCAGCGCCATCCGGGCACGGGGCTCTGGAGCCCCGCCTGCCCTCGGGGCTGCTGCCGCCCTCCTGTCGCAGCCGTGCCCTTCCTCGGGCGGCACGATGCGGCAAGGGCCCGGGCTGAGCCGTGCCGGCGCAGGAGGCCGTGCGGCCCCAGGGCTGGCAGCGCCGCTGGGGGGGAGCTGTGCCGCTGGGCGCCGTGACAGGCTCTGTGTTGCCAGGGATGGTCGGGCGGAGCTTGAGGGGGCAGCAGGAAGAATTGCAGCTCATCTTGGACGGTGAGTGAGGGCAGCGGGCTGGCAGCAGGGGCTGGCGGGGGCAGCTGCAATCCCTGCCCGGCTGCGGAGGGCTCCGCTCCCTGTGCGGACGAGGGGCGGCATGGGCAGAGCACACAGAGATTCCAGGGGCACGTCGGGGGTTCTTGGCCAACACATTCGGGCTGATGCCCTTGGCCCCTGCTCCCTCGTGGCCGTGGCAAGAGCAGGCTGGGATGGCCCTGGCAAGGGGGGGTCTCCTCGGGTCCCCGCAGGTCCAGGATGTGACCGTGGCTCTCTTTCTCTCTGTGCCAGTCCTTGAAGACATGGAGGATGACACCAGCGACACTGTCAGAAACCTGGCGCTTCAAACATCGCACATCCTCCAGGCAGTAGCAAGGACTCGCACCTCCAGCATCGGGAAGCTGCAAGATCACGTCCGCAGGGTGAGCCAGACATGGCTTCGTGCGTGGGGCCGTGGCTGGCTTTGCTGCTGGAGCTCTGCGGAGAGCTGATCTGTCTCCTCCGTCCCCTGGGGCCACCTCAGGCTGCGGGGAACTCCTGTTTTCTTTAAGCGTTTTTGGTTTTTTTTGTTTAGTATGTAAATATAGATTCTGTTCTAATACACAGACTCTCAGGATTTTTGTTTCGGTGCCCAGTGTCTGCAGGGCATAGGGGAAGAGGGGGGAAAAGGGTGCTTGTGCTCAGCAGGTTGCCCGGGCTTGCAGTGTGGAAGGAAAGTGGCCAGAAGCGCCTTGGCCTTTGGTGGTTCTGCTGCAGCCTTAACGCTTCTGCCAGAGCGAGTGGGCAGAGGCTGGAGCTGGGGCATCCCTGCGAGACTGGTGCCTGGAGATGGCCACAAGCCCTGTGCCAGCAGGGCAGCGCCATCTGTGTCCTGCCCGTGTGTTGCCGGCTGGATTGCCGAGGGCTCCGCGGTGCCTCTTGGTGCGGCTCCTCTGGAGCTCCAGCGGGGCTGTGCCACTGCCGGGCAGGTTGGCCGGGCTGGGGGAGACCCTGAGGAGACAGGGCGGTGGGAGGCTGTGAAGGGATGGGCTGAAAATGGGATGGAGATCCCAGGACTTAGAGCTCCCCTTGGGCATGGCATGAGAAGAAGACCCTGCCCTGCCCTGTGCCATTGGCTGGGATGGGACAGAGCTTGGAGCAGAGCTGGACACTGCTGAGGAAGGAGCTCATGGCCGAAAACATGCTGGGACAATTCCATTTCTCAAAAAAACCCAACTGCCCAATTTTCCCACTTGATTCTTCTGGGATGCAGAAAAGGTCACTCGGAGCTCAGGGACAGAGGGGATTCAGCCCTGGAATGGGATCCTGTGGCTAGGGATCCTCTCTGGAAGGCTGCAGCAGCCTCAAGGAATCCGATCCCATTGCCGTGCTCATCCCGGAGCTCCTGCATTCCATAGAAATAATGGAATTCATTCCCACTCAGCCCCTGCCAAACACAAGCACCTCTGGCTCTTTCCCATCCCCAACACCAAGGTTGTTCCCAGTTTTTCCCTGCAGAGAAGCCAAACTCAGCCCTAAACCCAACCAAAATCCCACAATTCCAACAGCCCTCTTGTACTCCAAGGGACGGTGGAGCCTCATTCCTGCGTCCTGCTGGATAAGGAAGGGAAACTGGGAATTCTGGAATCAGGAAACCATTTAAAACCCCAAAACACCCCTAATTCCCTAAAACTGGAGCCACCCCTTGTTTAGGATCCCTTCCCAAGGATATCACCTCTGGAGAATCCACCTGCGCCTCCCAAATCCAAGGGCTAGGGGCTTTGGGAATCGCTTCCAGGCGGCCGCAGCTCCACATCCCCGATCCCAGCCCTTTCCCAGAGGATGGATTCCCATCCCAAGGCTGCCTGTGTCCCCTCCCCATCCCACAGAGGACCCCGGGAGATGACAGCAATACTGCTCTTTATTGGGATCGGGAGCACGGGGACATTCCTGGAGGGCAGAGCCTTTCCCGGCACATTCCCAGGAGCATTCCCAGCACTGTCAGGCTCAGCAGAGTGGTCGCCACCAGCAGGAGTCTCTGTATGCCCCCAGGAATTCTGCCAATGGCACCTGGAAGGGACAGAACCCGCTCAGCACTCCCCGATTGGCTTCCCACCTTCCATCCAATCCTTAGGGATCTTTGGGAAGGAGCCCCCGGAAAGGCTCTGGGGGGTTGTTCCAAAAAGTCCTGTAGGGAAATCACAGGGATTTCAAGGTGGGATCAACCCCCAGGTGAAGCCTGGGGATACAACACCACAATAAAACCCCACAAACAAACAAGAAAACCTATCCAAGGAAAAAAACCAAAACAAAAAAACTCCCACCAAAAAGACCCCAAAAAACCAAAACCAAAGACAAAACCACAAAAGCCCCTGCCCTGGGGGGTGTTCCCAGCTGATCCTGGACTTCCAGAGAGGTTCTGTAATCCATGAGCTGGCTCCAGGATGAGCAGGGGTCCCACGGAGATGTCGGCCTCAGTCGGTCCTGTGCGCCCACCTGGAGAAAGATGGGAGTGAGTTCCCAGGAGAGGGAATTCCCACTCGGGCCTGGTTTGGGGAATTACACACAGAAGAACAGAATTCCTGGGATGTTAAATGCAAGGCCACAGTCACTTGGAACAAGATCACGGAATGGTCTGGGATGGAAGGGCCCTCAAAGCCCATCCTGTGCCACAGGCAGGGACACCTCCCACTGTCCCAGGTGGCTCCAGCCTGGCCCAGGACACTTCCAGGGAGGGACAGCAGTGCCAGGACCTCCCCACCCACACGGAATTTTTTCCCACTATCCCACCAAAATCCCCCTCTTTCCAAAGCTCTTCCCTCCGGACACCAAGGAGGAGCTGGGATCGTCCTTCCCCCAAAGCCATCCCCATCCCTTGGCCCCCCAGCCCGAGGGTGCCACCCCTGGGGACACCTCGGGGACACACCTGGCTCGGCGGGGCCCTCCCTCCTGACACACCTGCCCGGCCCTGCAGCTGGAGCGCGGCTTCCCGGGAATCTCCTCCGGGAGAGGGACAGCTGCCACTGTCACAGCAGCTGCACGTGGCCCCGGTGCCCTCCCGAGGGGCCCACCTGCAACAGAGTCACCTGTGACCGCCCTGCCGCGGGCGGGGCCCCTCCCCGGCACAGGGACACTCCCAGGCCGCTGGCGCTGCCCAAGGAACAGGCTTTATTCCCGGGATTCGGGGCTGCCGCCGCCGGGGACACCGCAGGTGGCAGCTGATGGAGAGCTGCCAGGGCAATTCCACGACAAGTCATTCATCTTGGAGACTTTGGGAGGTTTTTTCCCGCGGAGAAACCGGGACAGGAGGAGGGGGAGGTGGGAACAAGAGCTCACCACATTCCCAGTGTCTGCCGCGAATTTGAAGGCACCCACCTGGAGCCCCAGCAACTCCGGCCAGGGCCGCGGGGCCACGAAGGCTGAGCCGCTGTCCTCTGCCCTGCCATCCACCAGGCACCTGGAGAAGGGCCGGGGAGGTGGGATTTGCCACGGGAATTAATCCTTCGGGATTGCAGGAACCCTTTGGGATAGGCCAGGGGAATTAATCCTTTGGGATTGAAGGAATCCTTCGGGATTTGCCAGAAGAATGAATCCTTTGCGATTGGCCACAGGAATTAATCCTACGGGATTGCAGGAATCCTTTGGGACTGGCAACAGGAATCCTTTGGGATTTGCCACAGGAATTAATCCTTCGGGATCAGCCACAGGAACCGTTCGGGACTGTCCCACCAGCCCCGCAGCCTGGCCTTACCCACCGAGGTCGATGAAGGCGTAGCGGGGGACGAGTTCCTGTCGGGGCTCGGGGTGGCCACGCACTGATCCACGAAGAGCCGCAGGGGCACGTGGCCCTCCGAGGTGACATCAGCCTGGAAGGGGAGGCTGTCCCCGAGCCGGAAGGTGTTGGAGAGCCTCTCCCTGCTCCAGGTGTCTGGAATGCAGATCCCAGGGGATGGGGTCACTCTGGCCACTTGCCAGAAATGGGACACCTCTTAAATGTGCGGCAACCCCTGTGGGGTGGATTCGGGCTCCGTTTGGGCTCCCAGGATGTCACCGGGAGCCACCAGGAGTGGGGACCCGAGGGACACGAGGCCCCTGGGGCCGTACCCACCATCCATGAGGCGCAGGGAGAACCGGAGCCGCTCCTGTGCCGCCAACATGGAGCGGAACGGGGCCCATGTGGGGCACACGGCGTCGCTGCTCACGCTGCTCTTCCTAAAGGGAAGCAATGGAAATGCCCAGGGATGGCACCGTCCCCTCGGCACTAGGGCAGCAGGGGGACAGCGCCAGCAGCTCACCTGGGGTAGTGACACTCGATGGGGACCTCGGCCGGGGTGGCCCTCAGGATCAGGGGGTTGCTGGAAGGGGTGGGTTTGTAGGACAGGGTGGTTCTGTAGATCAGCGAGCCTGGGGTCACCTGCAGGAAGGATTTGAGACAGGGCAAAAATCAGGAAAATGTATTCAGCAGCAGCAGCAGGGAGCGTGCCAGGATACAGAGGCCACCAAGGCCACCTTCCCAATGCTATAGGACACCACAGAGCTTTTAGTGGCATCCCAACAAGATGCCAGCTTGAGGGGGGTCCGGGAGCCTACAGGACTTGAGCACAGCACCCCAGGACCTGTTCTCCCATCAATCCCTGCATCCAATCCCAAAAACCACTGCTGAGTCTGCCCCTTATCCCAGGCTGGATGGGGTATCCATATCCTAAAATCTACCCCTGAACCCACCACTCCTCACCACAAACCTGCCAGGACCTTCACCAGGTCAACCTTTGGGGACAAAGCCTTGTCCACTCCCTCTGACAGGGGGACCCAAATCCTCACCCCGTGGGCCACCAAACCCTGGCCACGGTGGACCAGGTGCCCTCACCTGCAGGGTGCTGCCACACTCGTGCAGCGTGGCCACGAAGGTGACAAAGGCCCGGGCGGGGTTCAGGGCCAAAGGCAGGCACGAGGCCATGCCCAGGCTCAGCTCCGCTGCCCGCACCGTGTGCCCACTGCCAAAGAGGTCCCTGCGCATGGTGACCGCCAGCTGCCCCTCCTGGCACCGCACGGCCACCGCAGGGCACGGGGACAGCGCCCGCAGCTGTGACAGATCCACCTGCACCCAGGGCTGTGCTGCGGTGGGGACACGGCTCCGGGAGGAGTCTCCCCGCACCTCCCACATCCTGGGATTCTGTGGGAGGAAAATCCCAGGGATCGGAGGATGAGGCCACGGTCAACACTCAGCAGAGAAGCATGACCACAAAGCAGCTCCCAGACCCCATCCCAGCTCCAGGAAAAGCAGTGCATGGAAAAGGGGAGACTCGGGAGTCTTTTATGGGAGCGTTCCTGGGGAATCCCCAGCCAGGATAACAGGATCCAGCTGGGGAATCCCAGTTAGAATCACAGAATCACAGAATCACAGAATCACAGAATCACAGAATGAACTAAGCTGGAAAAGACCTCTGAGATCATCAAGTCCAACCCATGCCCTGCCACCTCCTCATCAACTAAACCATGGCACTCAGTGACACATCCAGTCTTTTTTTAAACACCTCCAGGGACGGTGACTCCACCACTTCCCTGAGCAGACAATTCCAGTGCCCAATCACTCTTTCGGTGAAGAATTCTTTCCTGATGTCTAACCTAAACTTCCCCTGGCTCAGCTTAAGACTGTGTCCTCTCATTCTGTCAGTGATGGCCTGGGAGAAGAGAGCGACTCCCAAGTGTCTACAAGCTCCTTTCAGGTGGTCCTAGAGAGTGATAAGGTCTCCCCTGAGCCTCCTTTTCCCCAGGCTAAACAACCCCAGCTCCCTCAGATGCTTTTCATAGGAATTGTGCTCCAGGCCCTTCCCCAGCCTTGTTGCCCTCCTCTGGACATGCCCCAGCATCTCAACATCCTTCCTAAATTGGGGGGCCCAGAACTGGACACAGCACTTGAGGTGTAGCCTCACCAGTGCCCAGTGCAGGGGAAGAATCACTGCCCTGCTCCTGCTGGCCACACCATTCCTGATCCAGGCCAGGTGCCATTGGCCTTCTTGGCCACGAGGGCACAGTGCTGGCTCCTGTCCAGCCTGCCATCAATCAGTCCCCCAGGTCCCTTTCTGCCTGGCTGCTGTCCAGCCACTCTGTCCCCAGCCTGCAGTGCTGCAGGGCTTGTTGTGGCCAAAGTGCAGGACCTGGCACTTGGTCTTGTTCAACCTCACATTGTTGGGTTGGGCCCTGGATCCAGCCTGTCCAGGTCCCTCTGCAGAGCCTTCCTACCCTCCAGCAGATCCACACTCGCACCCAGCTTGGTGTCATTTGCAAATTTGTTAATGGAAAACTCAATCCCATATCCCACATCATCAGCAATGAAATTAAACAGGACTGGGCCCAACACTGATCCCTGGGAGACACCACCAGAGCCTGGACCCACCCTGGATGCAGCACCATCCCCAGCACTCTCTGGGCCCAGCCTCCAGCCACTTCTTAACCCAGAGAAGAGGGAACCTGTCCAAGCCATGGGCTGCCAGCTTTTCCAGGAGGATGCTGTGGGAGATGGTGTCAAAGGCCTTACTGCAGTCCAGGCAGACACATGAACAGCCTTCCCCGCATCCACAGGCAGGTCACCTGGTCACAAAAGGACATCAGGGTGGTCAGGCAGGACCTGCCCCTCCTAAATCCACGCTGGCTGGGCCTGATCCCTCGGCCACCCTGGAGGTGCCGTGTGATGGCACTCAAGGTGATCTGTTCCATAGCCTTGCCGGGCACTGAGGTCAGGCTGACAGGCCTGGAGTTGCCCAGATCCTCCTTCCTGCCCTTCTTGTGGATGGGCTCACATTGGCACCTCCAGTCCTCTGGGACCTCCCCGGTGAGCCAGGACTGATGATCAGTGATGGAGAGTGGCTGCGTGAGCTCTTCCAGCATCACCCTCATCCCCCAAGGATGGATCCCATCTGGTCCCACAGACCTGTGAGCATCTCAGTGGCTCAGCAGGTCACCAACTGCTTCCTCCTGGATTACAGGGGGCCCATTCTGCTCCCTGTCCCCATCCCCCAGCTCAGGAGGCCACTCGTCCTGAGGATGACCTGTTTGAATGTTGAAAGCTGAGGCAAAGAAGGTGTTGAGTACCTCAGCCTTTTCCTCACCTTTAGTTACTATATTCCCCCTGCATCCAATAAAGAATGAAGGTTGTCCTTGCCCGTCCTTTTGCCATTAAAGTCTTTATGAAAAAGTCTTTTTATCCTTCACAGAAGTGGCCAGATTAAGTTCTAATTGGGCTTTCACATCTCTAATTTCCTTTCTGCATGATCCAACAACATCCTTAAATATTTCCTGAGCAGCCTGCCCCTTTCCAAAGGTGATGCAACCTCTTTTTTCCATGAATTCCTGCAAAAGCTCCCTGCCCATCCAGGCCAGTCATTTTCCTCACCAGCTGATCTTTTGGAACACAGGGACAGCCTGCTCCTGTGTCTTCAAGACTTCTTTCTTGATGTATGTCCATCCTTCCTGGACCCCTTTGTTTTTAAAGGCTGTTTCCCTTAGAAAAGTCAGTACCTGATGCAGTACTCTCCAAATCAGCATCCTGAACAGGCTGAAGTCTGCCGGAAGTCTGGAAGTCCAGTGGAGAAATTTTGTTGATGCCTTTCCTTGTTTCACTGAATATTGAAAACTCAATTATTTCATGGTCACTGTGCCCCTGATGGCCTCCGAGCACCACATCTCCCACCAGCCCTTCTCTGTAAAGAGCAAGAGACAGAGCTGCTGTCTGGAGTGGAAAGAGAAAAGTGCAGCTCCAAAGGGTCAGAGTGGAGGTGAGGAAAAAGAAAAGTCTCTGCAAGGGTAGAATTTTGGTGCACGAGGTCTCCCAGCATGAGACTGGCTGATGCCGTGGCTCTGTGTGCCAGGAACCGGCAGCGCTGGGTGCAGGGACAGCAGGGAGGGCACAGCAATGCTGGGCTGAGAAATGCTGGGGGCACAGCGAGATGGGCGTGTGCAGCCGGCCAGGGCACAGGAGCAGCACGGACAGGGTGGCACAGGCTGCAGGAGAGATGGCCAAGGGCTGGGCAGGGCTGGCAGGGCCACAGGCACCCAGGGCTTTGTCCCCTGGGCTCTGCCACTGCCTCTGCAGGCCCCAGCCAAGGAACTTTCCTCTGAGGGTCTGCACTTTGCTTCTCCCTCGGCCCTCCCTGAGCAGGCTGGCAGGGCTTGCAGTTTTAGGACATTTGTCCTTCCTCCCCCTCACATCCACTGCCCCACAAACAGCCCCGAGCCACCTGTGAGGGACAGGCCCTGCTGTCCCAGGCCTGGGCTCAGCCCTTGGCCTTTCTGCTTCCTCCAACCAAGCGCGGCTTCTCTCAGCATGCCAGTTCCCTGCTCACAGCCTTTGGCTCCCTGCAATCCTGGCACATCCCAAGGATCTGCTCTCACCAGTCCCTGCGGAGCCTTTGGCAGTCCCTGCCCTCAGTGGGGCCCAGTGATGCCCCAAGGCACTTGGAGTTTTGCTTCTGCCTCCTTCAGCAGCTTCTGCAACCTTCTCTCTGTCCCTCAGGGTCATGGACTCAGCATCAAATTCACCATGTGGGCCTCATTAAAATACAGAAAGCCCTCAGGAGCTCTTTCTCTTCCTTCAATTGTCTTCAAGAGTTCAGGCCTTGTACAGCTCATTGGAGTCAGTTTGGAGTTCTGTTAAGGAGGAAGATTTCAAATTGCACCTTAAGACATTTCAATCAAGGAAATATTTTTTTGTTTTTCATTTCAGAGAAGAGGTGATAGAAGCATTCCCAAGTGGTCTTGATGCTGAATGTCTCCTTAGGAGGTGTGGGCATGCAGAAGAATGAGCCCCTTGCAGGCTGACCCTGTTGGGACAAGCTGCTCCTCAGCCCCAACCTCACCATGGCTGACATGGCCCAGCTGGCACTGCCATCGCTGTTCCCTGCATCACAAACTTGTCCCCTGAGCTCTGCAGCTGCGTGTCCCAGCCCAGTGCTCCATGTGCCACCTGCTCTCCTCAGGGCTCTGCCTGCACACAGGCCCAGCAGAAGCTTTCCTGTTTGTGAGGAAAGAATGGCAAAGCCTGAGCAGGTTTCCTAAACAACAAACCCCACTCAGGAGCCACATGCTCAGTACAGGCTGCCTCAAATGATGTCACCTTCCTCCAAGGGACAATGTGACCAGAAATGATCTCTGGAAGCAGAATTCTCTGAGTCTTGAAGCAGAATTCTCTGTCCCTGTCCTTTCCCTTGATCTCTGTTGCAGATGGAAGTTGATGGTGCCATTGTCACCTTTAACCCCTCTTTTGAATGCAAACAGATGTGCCCAGGTGTGTTAAGCAGGTGTTGCTCAATGTTTCTGCAAAGCTTTTGTGTTCCCAATGGAATCCCAGAGATCACTGTGACACTTTGGGGCCACATGGAGCCATGGAGACCGTGGTGACACTGCAGGGCCTCAGAGATGAAGGGAAACCATTGTGACTCTGTGGCGCCTGAGGGAACCAAGGGGTCCTTGTGACCCTGAGGATCCAAGGAGACCATGGTGACCCTGGGGGACCTCGTGTCCCCAAGCGGCCCTTGTGACACAGGGGAACCAAGGACTCCATTGTTGAAGTACGGAAACCCATGGAACCAATGGACCATTGTGACACTGCAGAACCAACACAGCTGCTGGACCTTGTCACCTGGCCCTGCACAGCTCCCTTGGGAGGCACAGCAGAACCAGCACCTTGTGCTGTTGCTGTGCTGCTGAGCTGGGCCGGGCTCCTGGCACAGAGGCAGCTCCTGGCACGCGGCAGCGCTGCAGAGAGACAGCTCTGCCCAGGAGCAGCTCCTGTGCACAGCCCAGCAGGGCTGGGCCACTGCCAGGGCAGCTCGGGGACACCAGCAGGGCACAGCCAGAGCTCCCAGGTGCTCAGCATTGGCAGGGGCTGTGCCATGGCCCAGAGGGGGCTGTGTCATAGCCATAGGCAGCTCTGGGGCTGTGTCACAGAGCCCCAGAGCAGCTGTGATGTCAGAAAGGGGCAGTATGACACCACTGAGTGAGTTGTGTGAGGTCACACACTGGGCCATGACATCACAGAGTTGGTTGTATTAAGTCATTGGCATCATAGAGGGGACTGTGTGACATCACAGAGCAGGCTGTGACATCATAGCGTGGGCTGTGGTATCACTGGTTGGTTGTGTCACGTCTTAGAGCTGGCTGTGATGTCACAGGATGGGTTGTGACATCACAGAGCAGACTGTGACATCACGTTGTGGCTGTATGGCATCACAGAGCAGCAACTTGGAGGTTGCTGCTGAATTTTACATTTCCAGAGGCTTGTTCAGACTTCAGATCTTCAGGAATTCACTGCTTAAGGGCTCATTAACATTCAAAATAGCTTAACAAGTCAAGCCTCTTGGAATAATTTAAATTTCCAAATCTTCTGTGGCTAATTCAGCTGATTTAGGAAGTGTATTCAAAGTAAATGTGTAATACTTTCAAAAACAGTGAGAAAGGATTTTTTAAGTCCTGTTTAGGGCTTTTTTTCCTGTTAATACATTAATATGTGCAATCTCCAATTGATACTGAATCCAAGTACATCCTAATGCAGTCTGAATAGATAAGCAATTCCTTGCCTGGTGTTGGCCTTGCTGTCACTCCGGCAGCGGCTCCGTGGCCCCTTTGTGCCCCGCTGGCCCAGCCATGGTGCCACAGCCCCCCTGGGCAGGCCCAGCCCAGGCCAGGAGCATTGCGGGTGGGAACGGCCCCTGTGCCGTGGTGCCCACAGCAGCCCCTGGGGCTCGGTGCCCCCATGGCCTCCCTGCTGGGCAGCCTCTCCAAGCTCCTGCACAGGCCGTGCCACCTGTGGGCCTTCCCACACAGCCCTGCCCCAGGCTCTGCCGGGCTCGGGGCCAGCACAGACCCGGCCAGGGCTGGCCATTGCCGGCAACAGGCCCTGAGCCCCGCAGGAGGATGGAGCTGGCCACAGCCAAACTCACCGCAAACCTGGGCTGAGCAGCCAGGGCTGCCAATGCCTGGGGACAGAGCCTGGGGCTGACAAATGTCCTGGGCCCCCTCCCTGCTCTGGCCGTGCCACCAAGGGCACACAGTAGCCTCCTCTCTCGGGCACTTGCCTTTTTCAAACCCTTCCCCAGGCCCTGGCTCTGCCCCACTAGCCCTGGGCTGAGTCCTGCCCCTGCACGGTCGCACAGGCTGAGATGGACACTGATGGGTTTCTCTCCCAAATTCTCTGCAGCCCAGCCCCGCTGGCTTCAGCTGCAACCCAGGGAACATCAAAGCAGAGCAAGCAGCGAGGAGCAGAGGCCTGGGAGCTGCTGTGTGAGATCAGCTCCTGCAGGGATCCACATTGGCTGGGTATCTCTGCAGCTCTGCATCTGATCCTGCTGTGGCAGAGCACACAAACAGCCCATCCTTTTGTCCCTTTCTCCGCTGACTGCGCTTTGGTTTGGCCTGGAAACATCCTGAGGTGCCTCCCAGGAGGAATCCCCGAGCATTTCCCTCCCCCATGGCTCTGCCCTTCCTGATCCAGCAGCTGTGGGGCAGCAGAGCTGGGGCAGTGCAGGGACAGGGCTGGCTCTGACAGGGCTCGTGAAGCCACAGCCAGGAGGTGTCAGCAAGGACAGTTCGCAAAGGGGAAATGGAGATATGGTGACTTTGTTGATTTTAGGAAGGAAAAGCTTGGCTGGAGCATGTCAAGAGGATGAAAGACAAGGCGTGTTGGGTGAAATAGAGGATGTTCAGCCTGGAGATAAGGAAAGATTTTTCCCTGGTTGCAGGGCTGGTGCAGAGCAGGGTGGCCATGAGCCCGGCTGGCCTCCCTGTGTGCCAGGGCTGGGTGGGTTGTGGAGCAGAGATGGCCCAGAATCAGAGCCCAGGTGGGGCCTCTGTCACCTGCCTCAATCCTTCACCTCCCCAAGGACGGAATTCCTGTTGTGTGGGGTCTCTGGTGTGCTGGGTGACCTCACAACGCTCCTGGCCAGAACGTCTGCTGGGGGCCAGCCAGGCTGCTGCAGTGGCAGTGACCTCACAGCCATCACCACTGCAGCCATGTCCCCTGGGCCTGGCTCCCCCCTTTCCTCTCTCCCTGTCTTGTCTCTGCTGGCAGGACCATTTTTGTGATTAATATCTTGTCCCCAAGTTGCTGGGGCCAATTGCTTTCCAATCAGGCTCCTGGAGCCGAAGTGGCTTCACAATCAACATGAGAACACTGAGAGACAATAGCAAATGGGAAGTTAGAGGAGGATGTGGTTGGAAAGGGCTGTGTGGATGTGGGGCAGCACTTTTCTGGGGCCAGTGTGGGGCACAATGGGTTAGATAACAACAGATCTGCCCAGAGCAGGCTTGGAACAAATTTGATCTGAGCATTTGCTGGAAGAGGTCCAGAGCCCCTGGGCACAATGTGGCTTGGGCTGCTCATGGGGTGTGGGAGCTCACCCTGTGCATATTCCCATCTGTGCTCCTCTCAGGGATCTTTTTCAGAGCAGGGAGAGGGATCAGGATCCTTTGTTGCCTCAGGTCATCAGGGAAGAGATGCAACCTCCAGATGGGCTGGTGACCCAGAGGTGGATTTAACCATGGACAGCATCTCCAGGTTATCCATGACTGTGGAACCTGTGCTGTGCTCAAGCAGGGCCAAGCGGACAAAGCCCCTGTGGTGTGGGGGACGATGGTGGAAATGCCAATCTGGGGGGGCCTGGCAGATCAATGACATCACAGTGCCACAGAGCCGCCAGGGCAAGCGCTGCTGCTGACAGTAGTGTCAACAGCCCCTGCATGGATGGAGACGCACCCTGTGCCTCACGGCACTGCCCAGAACACCACCCTGGGCCTGGAAAAGCAAGTTCTGGGGGGACAGGGCCCCCAGGAAGAAGTGAGTCGCACAATGGGACTCATTTCCAGAACAGCCTCATGGACACCTGGGCCAGAGAGCACAGCACTGAGTGGGTGTTTCATATTCCCTGTCAGGCACCAGCCCTGGGAAAGCTGAACAGTGCAAGGGACTGCTGAAAACCACCTTGAAAGCAGTGCCTGGTGGTACCTTCAAACACTGGGAGCTGCATTTAGCCAAGGCCACTGGTCAGTGAAGACCTGAGGCTCCACCAATCGAGCTGGCCCTGCCCAATCAAATCATCCATGGGCCATAGAAGGGGGATAAAGTCCCCGTGGAGCCTATGAGAAATGTGTTAGGGAAGACAATTTGGATCAGTCCTGCCTCAAGCAAAGGCAATCACATCCCTGGGATTATATTACCTTGAGGACCTGACAGAGTCAACTTCGGCTGGATGTTTTCTGCTCTAACTGGAACCTGGGGACACTTTCTCAGTTGTGTCACTCAGTGGAACCTATTTAATCTACAAGAGACTTCAGTATTTCAATCTCACTTTGACTTCTTGAGAAGTTATTTGAACACACTCAGAGGGACTGAGTCTGATGTAAACAGCACCAGAGCCCCACGAGGCTCATTCAAGTCCCTGTGCTGTGGCTGTGCTGCTGAGCTGGGCCGAGCTCCTGGCACAGAGGCAGCTCCTGGCAAGCGGCAGCGCTGCAGAGAGACAGCTCTGCCCAGGAGCAGCTCCTGTGCACAGCCCAGCAGGGCTGGGCCACTGCCAGGGCAGCTCAGGGACACCAGCAGGGCACAGCCAGAGCTCCCAGGTGCTCAGCATTGGCAGGGGCTGTGCCATGGCCCAGAGGGGCTGTGTCATAGCCATAGGCACCTGTGGGGCTGTGTCCCAGAGCCCCAGAGCAGCTGTGATGTCAGAAAGGGGCAGTGTGACATCCCAGAGTGGGCTGTGTGAGGTCACAGATTGGGCTATGACATCTCTGAGTTGGGTGTGTGAGGTCATGGAGCAGCTACAGCATCATAGAGGGGACTGTGTGACATCACAGAGCAGGCTCTGACATCACGCAGCGGCTGTAAGACATCACAGAGTGGGCTATGTGGCATCACTGAGTGGGTTGTGACATCACAAAGCAGACTGTGACATCATAAAGCAGGCTGTGACATCACAGAGTTGCCTGTGACACCACAGAGCAAGCTGTGATACTAGAGGTGGCTGTGTGACATTACAGGGGCTGTGTGAGGTCACTGGGGAGGTCACTCTGCCCCAGCCCCCCCTCACAGCTCCCCCCAGAGAAGTCCAACACTGCTCGTGCACAGCAGGGTCCCCTGTCCCCCCGGGTCCCCCCCCTGCCCCCCGGCGTAGCCTCTCCCAGAGGATGTTCCACGAGATCGACCCCCAGAGACTGACACGGGGATGGGGGGGACGGGGCTGTGGGGGAGGGACAGGGACCCCCCTGGCAGTGTCCCTGTGTCCCCCAGGGTGAGAGTCTGGGTCAGGGCTCCTTCACCCTCTTATGAACGAGGGGTTGAGAGTGCTTAAAAAATCCCCAGCAAGGGATCAGCAAAACCCAGATTTAATATTCAGCGACAGCACAATGAAGTTCCTTGGCAAGAGTCACTCTACTACTGACTGGAAAGTTCAGGCTCACCAAAGAAACAAAGCAACAACAAAACTAACCAAATCCATACAATCAAGTCAGAAATTAAGTCTTTGTGTGTGCGTGTGTGTCTGTGTGTGTGTGTGTGACAAAACCACAGTAAGGGCAAAGATAAAAGGAATATGGCTTAAAAGCTTAACAGCCCTTAAACTTAACAGCACTTAACTTATGCCTTAACCTTAACTTATACCTTAGACTTAACAATTTACCAAAACAACAGCACTTAAGAGTATTTAACCTAAATTATAAGCTATGACTGTTGAATTTAACAGACAAATAACACTTTACAGTGTTTAACTTACCTTGTAACTAACTTTAAACCTTACAACTTAACAAAGGAACAGCCCTTAGCAGCATTTAACGTAGCTTATACCTTAGGACTGAACCTTACTTACAGCTCTAACCTACTCACATATCCAAGGGACTGCAACACCTCCGAGAGCAGCATTTCTCCCCCAATTGCCAGAGCACAGGCACACGTGTGTGCACACAGACACAAAGAGTCAGTGCCAGGGACCTGTCAGAAATTCCCCTCCAGGGCAGGGAAATGCTCACTCCAGATGCTTTTGCATCTCCCCAGCAGACGAAGGGTTGAGCCTCGAGGAGTGGGGGATCGGCCCAGGGTCCCTCGTTGTTCGGGGATGCCCCAAGTGCAGCAAACGGGAGAGTTCCCGGCTCCCAGAGGCCCCACTCAGAGGGAGGTCGCTGCTCCACGACAGCTCCAAGGGCTCATTTGGCACCGCTGTTGATAGGGCCCCAAGAGATGGGCTTTAGGCACAGCAATGGCTCATCCTGGCCGCACTTGGCATCAACAGCTTGCTTTGACACTGGGACAACAGCCATGCTGTGCCATTGAGGGAAGAAAAACAGCTCCCAAGGCTGCTCCTAAAGCAAGCAGGAGCTGTTGGACAGCAGCAGTGCCTGGGAGCAGACAGTGTTTGTGATCAGCTGCACAGGAGCTGAGCCCAGGGGCTGTTGCTCAAGGCCCAGGCCTAAGGAGCATTTCTCACATCCAGGGCTGGCCTGCAAAGGCGGTGCTGGGGGATAATTCACGGCCTCAGCGTGCTCCCAGTTGCTCCCAGCATTTCCATGTCCGTGCTCCAAGTGCTGCTCCCAGCCCTGAGCCGTGGGGATGGCAATGTCGCGCTCCCTTTGCGGGGCAGTGTCACACCTGAGCCAGGTGTGCAGGGCAGGACCTTGCCCTGATTGGAGCTAAACAAAGGGCGCTGGCTCGGGGATATCCCCCGGCGGGGGCTGCGCACCCCCTCTGCCCCCTCCCCAAATTCCCTCCCAAGGGCAGCAGGAGCTGGGTCAGGAGCCCTGTGGGGAGGGAAAAGCGGTGACACCGGGATGGGGGGGTCACACATGCTCTGGGGGACAAACACGATCCCTGCGGACCCCCCCCCACCTTCTCCCGCAACACCAGGAGGAGGAACCCCAACATGGAGCCCCCAAATCCCTGGCAGCATCTTGGGGGGCAGGGTCTGGTGGCAGATCTGGAGGGTCACTACTGCCCTGAAACCCCTTCCCAGCACCACAACCAATGCTGGACCTCTCAAACCACCTCACAACTTCTCGTAGGATCACCCAATCCAGTCCGTCACACATAAATGGCCCCAAGAGACACCAAAAGCCCTTTCCCGTCTCCCCCAAGACCCACTCCATACCTCTCCAAGCCACACAACCCAGCCAGGATCCCAAAACTCCTCACAGACCCCACCAAGCCCCATCCCAGGATCACAAATGCCCCCAAGAACCACAAAAGCCCCTCCCAATCCCCACAGGATCCCCAAAATGCCACTCCCAGCCCCCCATGGCACTGACCAGGAGAGGCTGGTGGACAGGAACATCCACAGCCGGGAGCAGCTCGGGCACTCCAGTAGTGATTTGGGCACTTGGAGGGGCATACCCCAAATGGGGAGACCCAGGCCAGGGACTGGGACAGACAACCGGAATTCCTGGAGAACAGATGGGCTAAGGTGGACATGTGCTGCCAGCACAACTATGAGATGGTGGCACTGTCCCTTGGCCTGGGCAGCCCCAGAATACACAAAGTCTCCATGAACCGCAAATTCACCCTCAAATGCCAGGAAAATGGTGCAGATTTCAAGCTCTTTGTTTGATTTCTTTATTTTTACCCCAATTTTGGTAGTTTTGGCAGGATGAAGAAGGAAATTATTTAGGTTGGAAAAGAACTCCAAGGTCCTCGAGCATTGCTTGATGCCACCAGAAGAAACAATTGGAAAGAGTGGGTGAGATTTTTTTGGGTGTAACATTAATAAATCAGCTCTTCCCAAGGAATTTACAATGTCATCCAGAGTCCCACTGGATATTCCTGCCCCTGAATTTACCCAGGTGGCTACAGGTAATCTGAGGAGATGGAAGTCACTAGCCAGGTGTCCTCCCAGTGTTGGTTCCAGGAGTGTGGGTCACCAGGGCTCTGCCCAATGTGGGTTGTCTGAGGGGTGATGAAGTTGGAGCAGTGCACAAAGCTCTTCCCACAGTCAGAGAACTCACAGGGCTTCCCTTACCAGTGCCTCTGCTGGTGTTGGGTCAAGTGAGAGCTCCTGGAGAAGCTCTTCCCACACTCAGGACACTCAAAGGGTCTCTCCCCTGTGTGGATGCGCCGGTGCCTGATAAGGTGGGAGTTGCGTTTGAAGCCCTTCCTGCAGTCAGGGCAGCGGAAGGGCCTCTCCTCTGTGTGAATCTGCTGATACTTGAGGAGATCTGAAGTGGTTGGAAACCTCTTCCTACACTCGGAACACTCATAGGGCCTCTCCCCTGTGTGGGTCCTCTGGTGGGAGATCAGCCTGGAGCTGCAGCTGAAGCTTTTCCCACATTCCCCACACTCATAGGGCCGTTCTCCAGTGTGGATCCTGTGGTGGCAGATCAGGCTGGAGATCTGGCTGAAGCTCTTCCCACATTCCCCCCACTCGTAGGGCCTCTCCCCTGTATGGATGCGCCGGTGGGTGATGAGGTGGGAGTTTTGCTTGAAGCCCTTCCTGCACTCAGGGCAGTGGAAGGGCCTCTCCTCTGTGTGAATCCGCTGATGCCTGAGGAGATCTGAGCTGCTCTGAAACCTCTTCCCACATTTGAGACACTCATAGGGCCTCTCCCCTCTGTGGATCTTGCGATGAACCATCAGGTCACAGCTCTTGCTGAAGCCCTTCCCACATTCCCCACACTTGTAGGGCTTCTCCCCATCATGGAGATGCTCAGGGACCACCAGGGCCGAGCTCTGCCTGAAGCTCCGGACGCCTTCCCGGCACAGGGTGGGTCTTTCCTCCTCAGAGCGCCCTGGGCTGGGTTTGCAGCCCCTCCTTGTGCGGCATCTCTGGGGCTTTTCCTCCCTCTTCAACTCCTGTGTCATGGAGCTGCTCAAAACAGCCTCTTCCACCAGGTTCTGCCCCAAGGCTTTGTCCTCCCTGGGCTCTGTCTGCAGCTCATTGCCTGGGGAGGAAGGACAAGGAGAGGATGGGATTTGCCTCCGTGCCACAGGGAAGGGGTAGGACATCCCCTCAGTCTGTCCCTGCAGGACAGCGTTGGCAGCGGGGTTGTCCTGCAGCCGGGGGTGATGCTCAGTTGGGACATGGAGCAGAAGAGAGGGGGAAAGGGGCACTGACTTCCTCCTCACCTGCCTGCAGGTCCCGGGGCATCTTCCTCTTCCTCACAGCTTCCTCCCCCATGCGGCCAAGGTTTGGGAAAGGGAAGTCCTGGTTTGGGGGAAAAAAAGGTGTGAGTGCCTTGGGTTGGGGGTTCCTCATGCCCAAGTCTATCTCTAGAAGTCACCGAGTCTTTTGTGTCTATAAAACCTTCCAAAAGTCAAGAGTGACCCCAAAAAAAGCCTCCCAGGAGCTCCCCCTTTTCAGTTTCTTGTCTTTGGGCTGCTGGGGTTCCCCCTTCTCAAAGCTGCTGGGGCTCCCGTGGGTCCTGGGGATCCCCCTTCTCCAGGCTCCTGCTTAGGGATGCCATGGGGTTTTGCTGGTCCCAGGGGTCCCTTCTTCCCTGATGCTGCTTTGGCTCCCAGGGCTCCCAGGGTCCCCCTCTTCAGGCTCCCCCCACTCCAGGCACTCAGGGCTTCCCCCTCTCTCCGCCGCCCCTTTCAGCGTCACAGTGTCCCGGCCCTGCCTCATCTCCAGGTTCCCCCACCCCTCCAGGCTGCCAGGGGTCCCCCAGCTCCGCTATCGCCCCTCTCTGCTCTCTCTACTCTGAGGGTCCTGCATTCCACCCCCCCGGCTCTCCTGGGGATCCCCAAAACCAATGCCCTGTCCCACCAATACTGGGCAATTCCCACATGGATCCCTCCCAACATTCCCCAAAAATGCATTTATGGGTCAGTTTTGGAGTCCTCCAAGATCCAAACTTTACCTCCGGTAAAGAAAATCTTCACCAGGGACATGCAAAGATATCTGGGGCTCAATTCCAGAATCTGTGAATTCCAAACACTCTTCCAAAAAAAAACAACCCTCCTGAAAACCCCCAGATAGATTTGGGCCGAGCTCCCCCTCCCTGGTCACCTGTTGAATGTGGGGAGGCAATGATCCCTGAGCCGGGGGTGCTGCGGACACAGTGGGTGGTGAAACCTCATGGTTCTCCTGCTCCTCCTTTTCCTGCTCCTCCTCCTATCTCTCTCCTCTTCCTCCTGCTATTCCTCTGCTCCCACCCAAGAGCCCCTTCCCCACGCTCCTCTGCCCCACGGCTGCCGCAGCACAGGCTGCTGGGAGGGGGGAACCCCTGATCAGCCCCAGGGATGGACAGGAGGCTTGGGGACCCTCCCAGTGCAGATCCACCTCCCCCAGAGCCACAGGGAATTGCTCTGGGGATTGAGTGCTGGGGGACAGGGCTGGACCCCCATGGAACCGCCCTTATTGCGTCCCAACCCCAACTTTCCCTCCCCTCTCCTCCCCTTTCCCATCCTTCTCCCATTCCACAGACCGCTCCCAACTCAGTTTCTGTGTCCCACCCCCCTTCCGCTCTCTTTGGGGTTCCCAGACCCCTCTTTTCCACTGCTCTTTTGTCCCTTTCACCATCCTCCTCTCAATCCCCATCCCCCCTCTCCCATGCTTGGTTTTGGGGCTTCCAGGCCCCTCCTGACCACTTTGGGGGTCCCAATCCCCAGTTCGCTCACTTTGGGCTCCCAGCCCCGCCCCCCTTCTCACCGCGCCCCCCGCTCACCCCGCGGCCGGGGGCACTCCCAGCACCACCAGTGCCACCAGGACGGCCCCAGCTGCCCCCACACGGCCCATGCCCAGGGCCGGGCAGCTGCCCACAGCCCCAAAGCAGCCGCGCTCTGCCCTGGGGGGGTCCCCAAAGCGGCCCCGCCCCGCGCGGCACTGCGAGCACCAGGCCGGAGCAGTGCGGAGCGCGGGCGGGCGGCACTGAGAAACGGGTAGTCCATAGGTAACTCAAGTTAACTATTGAGAGACAGGATATGTAAATTCTAAAACCTAGGAAAACAGAATTCCCTTAATCTTCTCAAGATAAGAGGGACAAGAATCTGAGGCCAGCACAGAAACCACTGAATCATCCCACCAAGGACTGCACACGCTCCAGAGAGAAAGGTGAAAAGTGCACTGTGATGAAGATTACAGATCTTCATCACGAAAAGACCCCCAAAGACCACCAGTACACACAGTGCATGCGTGGCACATATGCTAATGATATTAATGATTTCTGAGAAATTATTTGTATAACCACTCCTATCCCAGGGAATGTGATGAATATTCATGAATGTTACCCATAACATGGTATGTTGGAAGAGCTGGGGTGTGTATGTTGGGAGGAGCGATCCCCCACACCCAGCGCGCCGAATAAAACAAATACTCACTGCTCTGACTTTGTCTCTGAAGTGTCTCTGGGCCTGCTTGGGGCGAATCAGTTCAAGTGCTTCTGAGTTTTTTCTTTAAATGTGTGTGTACTCGTGTGTGTAGTTAGTTTGTGTAAGCGCCGGCACATAAAATCAATGAATCAATGCCGGGACGCCTGTAAACTAAGAGTAATTTGCTATGAAAGTGTTAAAACGCAACTTTGAAATGTTTGATTGAGTATTGTTTTGGATCTTTCTTGTGTGTGCTTGCTTGACCAAGGCATTTCAGGCAGAGAGATTGCCTTAGAAATGCAAATTGACACTGCTGAAGGGAAGCTGTGTGAATGATATCTCTCCCTCAAAATCAAGCTCTGCCTAATTGCAGAGAAGGGTGACAAAACTGGTTCTGTTGCAAAATAAAACTAGCTAAGGGAAAATATAAGAATTTCCAAAAGGAGGGGAGAAAGAAGCAAAAACACATCCTTCTCCCCACTCTAGCTTGTGTTATCATTGTGCAAGTTTTTTTTAATACCATTAACACCTTTGAATGCTCAAGTGTATGCAGACGTAAGACAAGGAGCCACTCAAGCCATAGAAGCAAGAAGAACCACTGACTGCCCTTGCAACTCAGATCTGTGAAACAGTTAATCCGTTAACACAAAAATGTTTTTTGTATTTCCAAAACAGTATTACCAACAGTGCTGTTCCTAGATCAGTCAGCTATCCTAACAGAACCTTGTAATGATTGTAACAGGTACGGCTTTGGATGCAAAAGGGTGAGTAAGCAAAAAAGGAGGGAAGGTGGTACCCTTTTAACACATGCACATAAAACAACGGCTAAATCGGACAAAAAATTAATTATCTTTAAAATAAAAGGTTTCAAAAGGATAGCTGGCTATTCTAACAAAGTGCTAAGACCAAGTAAATTCTATTGGTGATCGTCACATTTCTAACTGCTGTTGTTACATGCATATTTGTCTAGCGTTTAGGAATGCTAAGCCCCACAGAAGGGAAATACTGCCTTCAGAAATCGCTAGAGATCATGGACCGATCTGCCGAGCTTTGAGCTCTACCAGTGAAAGATGCTTTAAAATTTAAAATAGCAGTTACCATTCATATGAATTCCAGTATGCTTTCCTCTTTCCTTTCTGCTTTGTCTGCTAGAAATCCCACCAAAGGTGTGGGGAAGGTACCCTGCTAAGTGTTGTTTCCCCATGTTTTAGGGAATTTGGCAGTTGTTTTTGGAGAATGCAGTAGCCTGTTGCTTATTTTTCTAAGTTGCTAGATCCAGTAGCCAAAAGCAACTCACTGTCTCAAAATGTCTCAGAATGTAGCCAGAGGCTATTCATTGTCTGCAATGGCTGCAATGGCCCTGCAGCCATGGCCTTGATAGTAACTGAGGCCCCAGGGCTAATGATAAAAAGATATCTAATTGTTAAAGTTTCACACTAAGTAGAAGCTTTGTTGACTGAAAAAAAAAAGTCCAGGTGGATAACCAGTGCTCGGTTATTACAGTATGATGAATCTGGTTTAGTAGAACAAGAGAATTTAGAATTAAGAAATAAGGGCAGTTTTGACCCAGCCTCCTGTTTAAGGGGCCAGGGAGAGTGGGGGCTGGGCAGAAACCCATGACAGCATTCAGCTGATAGATCTCCAAAGCCAGGCTAAGGAAGATTTTGCAGGGCACTCCCTGGCCTGGGGGATAGAATGTGTTTTTTAGTGAGTCTTCAAGAGTGATAGAAGAAAAACAATTTGAAAAATACACTATCATTAATAAGAAAAAAGTAAAAAGAAGGGGGAGGTTGCCGCCCACATAGTCAGCTCAAACAGCAGAGCTGTATGTGCTCCTAAGAGCCTGAAAACTATATCGGGGCAGGACAATGATCATGCCCAAAATATTAAGGCCACAGGGAAAACAAAAATGCCCACTTTTTAAGACCCTTAAAGTTTATGGGATGTTAAAATTCCAAAGAGATCAAAACAAGCTTCCCCAGTGGTTATTAAACTGCTGGAAGGGCCGCAGCCAGTGTCAGTGAAGTTTTAAATGTAAAAGATGCTTTCTTTTGTCTGCCATTAGCTAAAAGCACTCAGGAAATTTTTGAAAACCCCAAAACAGGGAGAAAAAGCCAATTTACATGGACTGTATTGCCACAAGGATGCAAAAATAGCCCCACGATGTTTAGAGATCAAGGAGTTAAAAAAACTAGAAGACTGGACACCACCACTTGAAGAAAGTACACTTCTGCAGTATGTTGATGACCTACCCATCAAGACTGTAAGTCTTTTAAATTTTCTGGGACTAAGTCAATATAAAGTTTCTCCTAAAAAGTTCAGTTAGCCCTCCAGAGAGTTACATTTCTGGGATATGAACTAGCAGGGGAGAGAGAGAGCCTTGGGAAACAACAAGAAGGAGGCAGTTTGTCACTAAACCTTCTCTGTTGTTCTCACTTGAGAAGCAAAGACTGACACTGGGACTTTTGGCACAGAAGCTGGGACCCTACAAAAGGCCAGTGGCTTATTTCTCCAAGCAATTGGATGTGGTCAGCTGAGGATGGCCCACCTGCCTGCGTGCAGTGGCAGCTGTGCTCATACAGTGTCAGCAGTGCTCACGCAGAAAGGAAATCACTGGTTAACCCCATCTCGCTTTCTCAGATATCAAGCTGTCCTAGCAGAATCGGAGGATGTGAGTATCCAAATAAGCAACATCTTAAATCCAGCAGCTTACCTCCAGGACAGAGTTACTGAGAAGCCCATACAGCATGACTGTGTTGACTCCAGCTAAAGGACTCTCCGCTGGAAAATGTGAAAAACTGGTACACTGATGGAAGCAGTTCTGTCAAAAATGGTAAGCGCCTTGCTGGGTATGCAGTTACAACCACAGATGCCATCGTTGGGGCAGAACCGTTACCTGTGGGGACATCTGCTCAAAAGGCTGAGATAATAGCCCTAACTCGAGCCCAGGCATCAGCCAAAGGAAAGCCTGTCAACATTTGGACTGATTCAAGGTATGCTTTTGGGGTTGTACATGCTCACGGAGCTATTTGGAAAGAGAGGGGTTTATTAACCTCACAGAAGAAAGAAATCATGCATGCTACTGAAATCTTACAGTTGCTGGAAGCAGTGCTAAAACCTTCAAAAGTGGCTATAATGCACTGTAAAAAGCACTCCCAGGGTAACACCATCCCTGAACTGGGAAATGCTATGGCAGACAAAACAACAAAGGCAGTGGCTGGTGGGGTTCAAATTCAAGCCCTAGCTTTAATCCCTTCTAGCATCCTTATAGGTAAGAAACCCCCACCATACAACACTAATGATTTAAATTACAAACAAGAAGAGAAGGGACAAGTAAGAACAGATAGACAGGCATGGTTATCCAACTTATCCAGGCTTAAACAATTGTTTGTAATAGTTATTTGTATTACTGCATTGTTATTTACTGTCTGTATTAGTAGTTATTGTTGTGTGATATTATGTACTTGGAATCGCGATGGTTATGCTCAAAGGCAAAAGTACAAACTTAGACATAAGCTAAAGAAAGATACTTACTTTCGTGACATAGAAGATTCATAAAGAATTACAAATGACCAAGAAAAAAAGGGGGGATTGAGAAACGGGTAGTCCATAGGTAACTCAAGTTAACTATTGAGAGACAGAATATGTAAACTCTAAAACCTAGGAAAACAGAATTCCCTTAATCTTCTCAAGATAAGAGGGACAAGAATCTGTTTGAGGCCAGTACAGGAACCCGGAATCACTCACCAAGGACAGCACACGCTCCAGAGGGAAAGGTGAAAAGTGCACTGTGATGAAGACTACCAGATCTTCATCACGAAAAGACCCCCAAAGACCACCAGGACACACAGCACATGCGTGGCACACATGCTAATGATATTAATAATTTCTGAGACATGATTTGTATAACCACTCCTATCCTGGGAAATGTGATGAATATTCACGAATGTTACCCATAACATGGTATGCTGGAAGAGCCGGGGTGTGTGTGTTTGGAGGAGCGATCCCCCACACCCAGCGCGCCGAATAAAGCAAATACTCACTGCTCTGAGTTTGTCTCTGAAGTGTCTCTGGGCCTGCTTGGGGCGAATCAGCATCAGCCGTGCCCGGGCAGGGCCGGGCCCCGCGGGACAGCTCCCCCCGCACTCGGCCCCAACGGGACAGCGCCCAGCGGGGGGGCCCGGCCTGCCCGCCCCACACCTCCCCCTCCCCAAATTCCGCTCCCGCCGCCGCTGGGGCCCAGGGGGGCGCAGCTGGGCTCCAGAGCTGCCGGAGACACGTGTCCCCCGCTGCCACTGCCACCCCCGAAGGATTAGGGCTACCCCAAAACTCCCTCACAGGTGGCCGATACCCCGCAAGCCCCGAAGGACTGGGGTCCCCCCGCCTTCATCACCCCCAACCTTCGGCTGCCTCATCCCAGGCCCCAGCCCACCCATCCCCCTCCCCCACACTTCAGCCCACACCCCAATCCACATCCCACCCTGCCCGGGCCCCAGCCCACCCCATCCCACTTCTCCCGACAGCCACCACAGGGACCCCCCAAAAACCCGCGTGCCGGGGACTCCCCAGTATCCCCCCAGGGCCATTTGCGACTCACATTTGGAGTCCTGCAACATCCAAACATCCGCCCCCTTCACCCCCCCAAAAAACCGAACAAACTCTCCCAGGATCCACCGAAGATATTTGGGGCTCGGTTCTGGAGCCCTACAAGCTCCAAAAATCCCCCCCTCCCAAAAAGAACACCACGCACCGCACAAGATCTCTGGGGCGAGCTTCCCCTGCCCGGTCACCTGCGGGATGCGGGGGGCGATGCTCCCGGGGCCGAGGGTTGCGGACAAAGAGATAAATGGACACACGTGGCAGCTCCTTTTCCTGCTTCTCTTGCTGCTCCACCCCCTTGACCCCCCTCTTCCTCCGCTTCCCCTCCTCCATCTCTCCTCCCCACCTGGGCTTCCTTCTGCTCTGTCCTTCCTCCTCCTCTCCTGCTCCTCCTCCTCCTGTTCTTTGGGGCTCCCATCCCGGCTGTGTCTGACATCACCTCTGGGGCCATCCTGTGTTGTGAAAGCTGCAGGGGCAGCCGGGAATTTTGTTTTCCAAATCTCTGGGCTGAAAGGAAGCGCTGTGAAATCCGTCATGGTAAATAAAGGAGGAGTAGCAAGTGGTGAAAATGGACACCACTTTGGACTCCGTTTATCCCTCTGGATTGCAAAAGCTGACAGACCCCGAGCGCCGGCGGACACCCGTCCCTGCCGTCACGTCGCAAGGGCTCAGAGGTGCGGCTGGTGGGGCTGGAAGCTCCGTGCAGCAGCTCCGCTGCCGCGGCCCAAAGCTCGGGCTGGAGCGTGGGGTGTGGGACACAGCCCCGTGCTGGGGGCAGAGCCGCTGCTGGGGCCATCGCTGTGTCCAGGGCATCCTTTGTGGGCCTGGTGCAGCTCCAAGGTGCCGAGGGCTCGCCGAGGCTTTGTGGGGCTGTCCCTCGTCCCCAAATGTGTTGGGTTTAATGGCCGAGTGCGGCACCCCCGTGCCCTGTGGCAGCAGCCGGTGCCGGGCCACAGCCCCGGGAGCCGAGCTAATGCCCGGCCGTGCCCGGGAGGGGCTGAGGGCAGGGGAGTTCAGAAGGCTCCCCCGCGCCCCTCGCTGCACACGGAAAGGTATTTTAGTGCATGGGAGCGATTTTCCGGGGTTTCTGGGCTCTGTGGGGCCGAGGCGGCGGCAGCGGGACCCTCGGGGCCCGGCCCGTGGGGGCGGCCGGGGCTGAAAAGTGCTTGGCGGCCCCAGCGCGGTGCGTGAGGGCTGAGCGGAGCTGTTGGGAACAAGCCCCGGAACCGCCGCGGTGCCTGAGGGCTCAGAGCGGGGAGAGGCCCTGCGAGTGTGGGCAATGTGCGATGAGCTTCAGCCACAGCTCCAGCCTGATCTGCCACCAGAGGATCCACACCGGGGAGAGGCCCTACGAGTGTCCCGAGTGTGGGAAGAGATTCATCCTCTGCTCCATCTTCATTGCCCATCGGAGGACCCACATTGGGAAGACACCTGGCTGGTGATCCTTTTCTTTTTTTTTTGCCTCAAATTTCTTTTCATTCTCTTTCATTTATTCAGAACGCACAGAACTGGGATAAAAATTAACAAATTGATCAAAGACATCTAAAGCCTTCCTCTTTACTAATGTTTGGGGGGAATCTGGGATTCGGAGAAATATTTGGGAGTATTTGGGGATTTTTGGGGTGTTTGGTGTAGTTTTCTCCATTGCTTTGCACTCCTAAATACAAGAGGGATCAATCTGTCACTTCAAAACCACTCAGTGCCACTGAAACCTACTCAATGCCAGCCCAAAATTCCTGGATTCCACAGCCCCTGAGGGTGGAATGGGGTTGGAAGGGGATGTGGTGCAGTGGGATGCAGATCAGGAGGGGTGAGATGGGCATGGGGTGGGGCAGGATGGTTGGGATGGTACTATGAATGAATTCACAAGCTGAAATTTTAGCAACATCATATTGAACATTTATTGATAGAGCAAAGGCAAAAACAGCTGGACACTTAGCAATTTTGCCAGAGGCGCAATCCATTCATTTTACTGTGAGCTTAAGTACTTTCTTTAATTGTTACATATTCATTAAGCCTAGAAGGAAATTTACACTTCACCCAACTCCCCCACTCCAATCCTTGCCTCCTTCTGCTAGCGCGGCGCCTGTCTTGGAGTCTTGGACCCTCTGGATTGCCTCAGAACTGAAGGCAGAACTCCTCCCATCTATGTTTCCTCAGTTCCAACTTAATTTGTAGGTGGCAGTTCCTTTGGGAGGTGTGAGTCAAGGTAACAGACTTCCTGGGATGCCTGTGGTTATCTTCTTTGTTTCTTTAACATGTCTTGATCCCTGGCCCTGTGTTATATCAACTTAAAAGGCATTTATTACCATGTATTTATTACTACATTTTCTAACATATTACAACAATTTCGAAGCTACCATTCACCCCAACCTTGTTTCTACTTAATTATATTTTATCTTAACACTATTTTTTACACAGTACATTATCACTTGTAAATGTTAAATTCATATATGCGAAAACCAGCATTTATCATTCACTCATTTCTCACAAGGGGGTTTGGGAGGGGTGGAATGGGGGAAATAGGGTTTGGGAAGGGGTCCTTGAAGTCCAAGAGGGGTGGGATGGGTTGGGGTGTGGATTGGGAGAGTGGGGCAGGGTCTGGAATGAGACAGCCAAAGGCTGGCAATGATGGAGGGAGGGGGAACTTGTTCCTGAGTGAGTTTTTGGATATTCCACATTCCTGAAGGGGTTTTGGGGCAACCCACATTTTGGAGGTGGTTTTGGGGTACTCCCCAGTTCTTGGGGGTTCATGAGAGCAGCTCCATGGAGCTCTGTTGCTGGGGTGGTTGCCCTGGGCACAAGCTCCGAGCTGTACCCAGAGTCTGTTGCCTCAGTGCTGGAGAGCAGAGAAATGATGGATGGCCCCAAACATCTGGAGTGTGTGTTTGGGGGGACAGGGCAAGGTCTGCGTAGGTGGGGCGGTTACTGCCCCACCCTCAGCCACTGCAGCCTCTGGTCCAGCCCCAAAGTGGCTGCCAAGCCCCTGGCACCCCAAAAAAACCCCACCTGTGAGAGGGACCAGAGCAGGTAAAGGCTGTGACACAGGTGTGACACTGACACGTCCCATGACCGCGGAGCTCACAGCAGCTGAGATGGCACTGGATCCAAGGCTGGGACTGTGGATCCTTCCATATTGCTTTAAATTTTGCCAATTACCTCATCCTCTAATTTCAAATCTAAAGTTTTGAAAGGAGCTATACAAAGAATTTGGTATTTTGCTGAATTTTGTAGTTCTGTTTAAACTCTGTAACTTCATAGCTATAAGTTTAACTTTTTTTGCTCAGTTGCTTACCTATTAGTCTGCAACAGGAAACTGCTTGAGGGCAAAGAGAACCAGGGACTGGGAAGATCAGTGAAAACTGCACACCTGTGGTCCAATTATAAGGACCTGCACTCCCTGGAACACTAAATGAAGGAAATAAGAGGAAGTTAGGACAGTGCCTAACTAAAGAGGAATGCCAGGGCCTCACAGCAATAAGATAAGAGAGCCTTAAGTCAGCACGTGTGACCTGGGCACGCGTCAAGAGCCACAACATGGAACTGACCCCCAAAAGGGGCTGTGGCTCCGGACAATGGACAGTGCATGTGGATGAGGTACAGAGTGGGCAGGACTTTGGGGGGAATTCAGGAAGTGTCGTAGTGTAAAGGATCCAGAAACTTGTGAGAAAACTGCTGAGGTGGTCGTGTGCAAGGCAGGTCACCCTGGGATAAAGGAATGCTTTCTTAATAGTGTCACACTGTTCAGTCGATCTCTGTGAATCAGAACGATATTTTATAGACCAGCTGTGTTGGTTTTGCTTAGCCCAGTTTCACTAATGGGTGGGTGGGTGGGCACAAAGATGGCTCCTGTGTGTTCTGTGTGAATATTCTGAAAGTTTTTACCATGTCCAGCTTAGCCGATCTCTGATGGCTCTGAAGATGATGGACATGCTGCTGGCCAAGTCTGGGCCAATTAGAGATGTTAGTTATGCCTCTGTGATAACATATTTAAGAAGAAATCAAAACAATGTGATCACGTGCTTCTTTTTAGCCAGAGAAGGAGGAGGAGGAGAGAATATGTGAGAGAAAATGACATGGAGACACCAAGGTCAGTGGAGAAGGTGGGGGAGGAGGTGCTCCAGGCACCAGAGCTGAAAACCCTCTGCCAGCCATGGTGAAGACCATGGTGAAGCAGATTGTTGTCCCCCTGCAGCTCATAGAGTCCAAGAGGGGTGCAGAGATCCACTCACAGCCCGTGAGGAGTTGCCCACGCCAGAGCAGGTGGATGCCTGGAGGAAACTGTGATCCAGTGGGAGTCCCAGAAGAAAGAAAGGCCTTGCTCCTGGGGTGGAACAGCCTGGCCTCAGAGGTCTGCAGCCCATGGATGAGGGACTCATGTTGCAGCAGGTTCGGGCAGGCTGCTGCTCCTGAGATTTGGACCCACACCAAAGAAGTTCGCACAGGACTGTCTCCCGTGGAGGGACCCCATGGCAACATAGAGGACTCCTCTCCCTGAGCAGCCGAAGAAAACCTCTGTCATGGACTGACCAAACCCCCATATCCTGTCCCCCTGTGCTGCTGGTGGGGAGGAGAGAAGGGAGTGAGTGGAAAAACAGTGTCTTAAGGAGTTATTTTTACTTCTCATTTGCCACCTCTGACTCTGTTAAGTTAGCAATAAATCACTCTGCAACTTTTAAGTTTCAACGTACTTTGCCCTCAGTACATCCTCCCCCAGTTCCTTATCTCAGCTCATAACCCCTTGGTGTGTGTGTGTTAATTTTTTTTTCTCTCTCCTCTGCACAGCTGTGGCAGGAGAGAGTGGCGAGCGCAGATGTCATAGGTGCCTGGCATTTGGCCAGGGTCAAACCATGGCACACAGTCAGGTGTCCTGAGGCCATGGCATTGGTGCCATCGTGGAAGAGAGACTCTGATGGGACACAAGCCCTGGGCTGCAGCTGCTGTCCTCTCCTCCATGCAGGCTCCTTAATGACGACTTGTGCACGAGCTTCAAAACAAAATCCTGGACTTGCTTGGAACAAAGGAAGAAGCAGCAGGTGCTGAAGCACAGCAGGCAGTTGTGGCGCAGGTTCAGGGCTGGAGGGAAGCACTTTGGTGTCTGCTGAGAAGATGGCCCGGTTCACAGGCACAGGCTTTGCTGCTAGAGGATCCTGCTTTGCTCTTGCTGGAGGCCATTCCCTAGCAGCAGTGCATGGCCCTGCATTTTTCCTGCATCAAGTCTTGTGGACCTGTGGCAACAAGCCTGTCCCGTGTCCCTGTGACAGCAGAAAAGGGCGGGACACTTGTGCTTCCAGCACTTCCCTGGGCTGCTCCTTCAGGGTGCTGGCACCATCATCAGAGACACAGACCAGCTTCTCCTCCCAGAGTTATCCCTCCCCCCTGCACTTCCCCAGGTGATTCCCTTGACGTTCACTGCGGAACCTCCCTGTTTGTGGCCGTCCATTGCCATGCTCAGCAGGCACCCAGTTGTGTTTGGACAGGAGCTGCCACAGCCACACACACAGCAACTGGAGCACTGAATACCAGAGGCTGGGCCGATTCTTTTTATTCCTGAGTGCAAGAAAGACAGTCAGGAAAGCCCAAGGAAACTTGACAGTGTCTCTATGGAATCTCTCTGTCCTGTGAAACTCATCAGCTGATGGTGTTCTTGTGCTCCTGCTAATCCCTTCCATGAAAAAGAATCATTCCAGGAAGGTGCAACATCCTCTGGCAAATCCCAAGTATTGCCACCACTTACTGCAGGTGCTCCTGCCAACAGCCAGCTGCAGGAAGGAGCACAGACACCAATGCACCAATGCTGGCTTTGGCTGCCCTCTGGCAGAGAAGCACCCCCGGGGGCACAGGTCTCTGGGCCAGGAGATGGCACTGGCACTGCCAGGGCTCGGGGGTGGCAGGTCTGCTTGGGTGGGGACTCTGCCACACCTGCTGATTTCAGTGCTCCCCAGGCCCTGGGTGTGATAGCAGCATTGGTGCCCTGGCCCACACGTTCCCTGTCTGTGTCACACCTGTCATGGTCCACTCATAAGCGGATGTGTGATGGTTCATTTCAGCTATGATCTTGGAGTGCAAAAAAAAAGAATGTAAAGCAAAAAATAATTCAACAAGTTGAGGGAGTTAAACTTCAATGTAAACAGGAAATTTATTAATTTTGCCCATGAAGTGGCTTGCGATAGAAAGAGAGAGAGAGAATAAAGGAAAAGATAGGGAGGAAAGGGAGGAAAAGGGGGTTTATAGCTACCACCATGGGTCCACAGATGTCCAGCATCTCTGGAGAAGATGTACAGCATCCTGGTCCAGAAGGTGTTCCTCTGCCTCTGTCTTCAATCGATGTGATTTTGTGGGAATTGCAGATATGAGTCCCGAACCAAGTGCTACGTCGTTACTATTTTTTCAGCTATTTCATCCCCCTTTTTTGTAGCTGCCTCCTACGATTTTGACAAAAGAAGCAGTCTGCATATCTCTCTCTCTCCGCTTTCTTCTAGCGCTTTTTAAGGCATCCTGCACCGCCCTCCAGGCACTCGTCAAAGACTTGGCAGATCCACAGTCTCGGGAAGCAGAGTTAAAGATAAGTTGTTCCGCTCACTCCCAGATCATCGGAGCAAAGGCATTTCTAGAGGCAATCTCTAAGCTCAGGCTCCTGTGCCACAACAGCAGGGCCCTCAACAAGGCCCTCCATGCAAACAGCACAGTCTTTTCCTGGCTTAGACAAATGATACCCATTTTTCTTGGGTGTTCCCCAGCGGCTCACCTGTGTTCCAGGTGTCCAAAAAATCCAGTCCGGACCTGAGCGATATCCTTCGCTCTTATGCTTCGCTGGGGCTCCGTCTCCGGCCGCGCACACTGCTCTCGGCAATTTGCTTCTCTGCCGTATCTCAGCGATTCGCCCATCGCTACCCGAAGCTGTTGCTGTATCACATCGGGGTCACCAGCTGTCACTGTCGAGATGGTCACGACAAGTAAAAAGTTCACCATAACAGCTTCTTAGTCAGAGAAAAGGAACAAGTAAGTCTTTATTTTCCAAAGCCTTTTATATTCTTTCTAACATTCATGTCACACATCCATTGGCTCTCAGTTCATCACCCACAATGTCATTGGCTACCTACAGTTAGAACAACATCTTGCAATAACACCACCTGCGAGTCTCTTATTATCATTGTTTATGGATTCCTGCTTGTTTTGAGCTAGAGAGGAATAGTGCGAACTGGACAAACAGGCCTCTCCCATGGGAAAGTAGTTCTTACGAGATGCCTGCAGTTCCCACAGTGTGTGACATCACAGAGCAGGTTGTGATGTCACAGAGCAGGCTGTGAGGAAAACGGGACATAAAGCAGGTTCTGTCACCCTCGGATGTCACAAAGCAGGCTCTGTGAAGTCCCAGATTTGGCTTTGACATCACAGGGGCTGTGTGAGGTCACTGGGGAGGTCACTCTGCCCCAGCCCCCCCTCACAGCTCCCCCCAGAGAAGTCCAACGCTGCTCGTGCACAGCAGGGTCCCCTGTCCCCCCGGGTCCCCCCCTGCCCCCCGGCGCTGCAGCCTCCCCCAGAGGATGTTCCACGAGATCGACCCCCAGAGCCTGACACGGGGACAGGGAGGACGGGGCTGTGGGGAGGGTGGGACAAGGGGACAGGGACTCCCAGGCAGTGTCCCTGTGTGCCCCAGGGTGAGAGCCTGGACTCCTTCACCCTCTTACAAACAATGGGTTGAGAGCGCTTAAAAAATCCCCAGCAAGGGATCAGCAAAAACCGGATTTAATACTAAGCGACAGCACAACAAAGTTCCTTGGCAAGAGTCACTCTACTCCTGACTGGACAGTGCAGGCACAGCAAGGAAAAAAGCAACAACAAAACCAAGCAAATCCATGCAATCAATACACAAATTAACTCTGTGTGTGTGTGTGTGTGTGTGTGTGTTTAGGTGTGTGTGACAAAAGGACAGTGAGGGCAAGGATAAAAGGAATACGGCCTAAAAGCTTAGCAGCCCTCAAACTTAACACAACTTGACCTATACATTAACTTTAACTTATACCTTAAACTTAACAATTTACCAAAACAACAGAACTCACCAGTATTTAACCTAATTTATAACCCATGAATTAACAATTTATAAGACTTAACAGTGTTTAATTTAGCTTATAGCTTGTATTAAACTTACCATCTTGGCAAAAGAACAGCCCTTAGGAGCATTTAACGTAGCTTATACCTTAGGACTGAACCTTACTTACAGGCCTAACTTCCTCAGATATCCAAGGGAGTTCAACACCTCCGAGAGCAGCATTTCTCCCCCATTTGCTAGAGCACAGGCACACGTGTGTGCACACAGACACAAAGAGTCAGTGCCAGGGACCTGTCAGAAATTCCCCTCCAGGGCAGAGAAATGCTCACTCCCAATGCTTTTGCATCTCCCCAGTGGGCGAAGGGTTGAGCCTCGAGGAGTGGGGGATCGGCCCAGGCTCCCTCGTTGTTCGGGGATGCCCCGAGTGCAGCAAACGGGAGAGTTCCCGGCTCCGAGAGGCCCCACTCAGAGGGAGGTCGCTGCTCCACGACAGCTCCAAGGGCTCATTTGGCACCGCTGTTGATAGGGCCCCAAGAGATGGGCTTTAGGCACAGCAATGGCTCATCCTGGCCGCACTTGGCATCAACAGCTTGCTTTGACACTGTGACAACAGCGATGTTGTGCCATTGAGGGAAGAAAAAGAGTTGCCAAGGCTGCTCCTAAAGCAAGCAGGAGCTCATTGGACATCAGCAGTGCCTGGGAGCAGACAGTGTTTGTGATCAGCTGCACAGGAGCTGAGCCCAGGGGCTGTTGCTCAAGGCCCAGGCCTAAGGAGCATTTCTCACATGGAGGGCTGGCCTGCAAAGGCGGTGCTGGGGGATAATTCACGGCCTTAGGCTGCTCCCAGTTGCTCCCAGCATTTCCAGGTCCGTGCTCCAAGTGCTGCTCCCAGCCCTGAGCCGTGGGGATGGCAATGTCGCGCTCCCTTTGCGGGGCAGTGTCACACCTGAGCCAGGTGTGCAGGGCAGGACCTTGCCCTGAGCCCAAGCACTGTCCCACCTGCAGGAGCTGCTTCCCATCGGCCTCTTCCTGCTGCGGCCCCAAGCCCAGCTTGGAGCTAAACAAAGGGCGCTGGCTCGGGGTCATCCCCTGGCGGGGGCTGCGCACCCCCTCTGCCCCCTCCCCAAATTCCCTCCCGGGGGCAGCAGGAGCTGGGTCAGGAGCCCTGTGAGGAGGGAAAAGGGGGTGACACTGGCATGGGGGGGACACATGCTCTGGGGGGGACACACAAAACCCCTGGGTACAGCCCCTCAACTTCTCCTCCAGCACCAGGAGGAGGAACCCCAACATGGAGCCCCCAAATCCCTGACAGCATCTTCGAGGCAGGGTCTGGTGGCAACTTTGGCATCTGGGGGTTCATTACTGCCCTGTAACCTCTTCCTAGCCCCAGAGGCAACACCAGACCCCTAAATCTACCTCACAGCTTCTGGCAGGATCCCCCAATCCAGCCCGTGACACATAAATGGCCCCAAGAGACACCCAAACCCATTTCCCATCTCCCCCAAGACCCACCCAATACCTTTCCAAGCCACACAGCCTGGCCAGGACCCCCAAACCTCCCTCACAGACCCCACCAAGACCCCTCTGAGCTCCACAAATGTCCCCAAGAACCACAAAAGCCCCTCCCAATCCCCACAGGATCCCCAAATGCCCCTCGCAGGCCCCCATGGCACTGACCAGGAGAGGTTGGTGGACAGGAACATCCACAGCAAGGAGCAGCTCGGGCACTTCAGTAGCGATTTGGGCACTTTGGGGGGCACACCACAAATGGGGAGACCCAGGCCAGGGACTGGGACAGACAACCAGAATTCCTGGAGAACAGATGGGCTCAGGTGGACACGTTCTGCTGCCACAACTATGAGATCATGGCACTGTCCCTTGCCCTGGGTGGCCCCAAAACACACAAACCCTCGAAGAACCCCAAATTCACCCTCAAATGCCAGGAAAATAGTGCAGATTTCAATCTCTTTGTTTCATTTCTTTATTTTTACCCCAATTTTGGTAGTTTTGACAGGATGAAGAAGGTAAATATTTAAGTTGGAAAAGAACTACAAGATCCTCCAGCATTGCTTGATGCCACCAGAAGAAACAATTGGAAAGAGCGGGTGAGTTTTTTTTGGGTGTAATGTCAATAAATCAGCTCTTCCCAAGGAATTTCCAATATCAATCTGAGTCCCACTGGATATTCCTGCCCCTGCGTTTGTCCAGGTGGCTACAGGGAATCTGAGGACGTGGAAGCCACCAGCCAGGTGTCCTCCCAGTGTTGGTCACCAGGAGTGTGGGTCACAAGGGCTCTGACCAATGTGGGTCATCTGAGAGGTGATGAAGTTGGAGCAGCGCACAAAGCTCTTCTCACACTCAGAGCACTCACAGGGCTTCCCTTACCGGTGCCTCCGCTGGTGTTGGGTCAAGTGAGAGCTCCTGGAGAAGCTCTTCCCAAACTCGGGACACTCACAGGGCCTCTCCCCGGTGTGGATGCGCCGGTGCCTGATGAGGTGGGAGTAGTGCTTGAAGCCCTTCCTGCAGTCAGGGCAGCGGAAGGGCCTCTCCTCTGTGTGAATCTGCTGATGCATGAGGAGATCTGAGCTGGTCCGAAATGTCTTCCCACATTTGGGACACTTGTAGGGCCTCTCCCCTGTGTAGATCCTCTGGTGGCGGATCAGGTGGGATCTCCAGGGGAAGCCCTTTCCACATTCCCCACACGTGTAGGGCTTCTCCCCATCATGGAGCTGCTCATGGACCACCAGGGGCGAGCTCTGGCTGAAGCTGCGGATGCTTTCCCAGCACAGGGTGGGTCTTTCCTCCTCAGAGCACCCTGGGCTGGGTTTGCAGCCCCTCCTTGTGCGGCATCTCTGAGGCTTTTCCTCCCTCTTGAACTCCTGTGCCATGGAGCCACTCAAAATGGCCTCTTCCACCAGGTTCTGCCCCAAGGCTTTGTCCTCCCTGGGCTCCGTCTGCAGCTCATTGCCTGGGGAGGAAGCACAAGGAGAGGATGGGATTTGCCTCCATGCCACAGGGAAGGGGAAGGACATGCCCCCAATCTGTCCCTGCAGGACAGCGTCGGCAGTGGGGTTGTCCTGCAGCCGGGGGCGATGCTCAGCTGGGACATGGAGCAGAAGAGAGGGGGAAAGGGGCACTGACTTCCTCCTCACCTGCCTGGGGGTCCTGGGGCATCTTCCTCTTCCTCACAGCCACCTTCTACATCTGGACAAGGTTTGGGTGTCAGAAATCCTGGTTTGGGGTCAGAAAAAGGTGTGAGTGCCTTGGGTTGGGGGTTCCTCCTGCCCAAGTCCATCTCTACAAGTCACCAAGTCTTCTGTGTCTATAAATTCCTCCAAAAAGCAAGAGTGACCCCAAAAAAAGCCTCCCAGGAGTTGCCCCATTCCAGTCTCCTGTCTTTGGGCTGCTGGGGTTTCCCCTTCTCAAAGCTGCTGGGGCTCCCGTGGGTCCTGCGGATGCCCCTTCTCCGGCACCCTGCTTAGGGATGCCATGGGGTTTCGGTGGTCCCAGGGGTCCCTTCTTCCCTGATGCTGCTTTGGCTCCCAGGGCTCCCAGGGTCCCCCTCTTCAGGCTTCCCCCCACTCCAGGCACTCGGGGCTTCCCCCTCTCTCCACCGCCCCTTTCAGCGTCACAGTGTCCCAGCCCTGCCTCATCTCCAGGCTCCCCCACCCCTCCAGGCTGCCGGGGGTCCCCAGCTCCGCTATCGCCCCTCTCTGCTCTCTCCACTCCGGGAGTCCTGCGTTCCACACCCCAGCTCTCCCGGGGATCCCCAAATCTGATGACCTGTTCTTCCAATACTGGGCAATTCCCACATGGACCCCTAAAGTATTCCCCAAGGTGCATTTCAGGCTCTGCTTTGGAGTCCTGCAAGATCCAAACATCCCCTCTGGCCCAAAAAATCCTCACCAGCAACATGTAAAGATAACTGGGGTTCAATTCTAGAAACTGCGAGTTCCAAATACCCCTCCAAAAAAAAAAAAACCTCTGCAAGACCCCCTGATAGATTTGGGGTGAGCTCCGCCTCCCTGGTCACCTGTGGAATGTGGGGTGGGCAAAGATCCCAGAGCTGGGGGTGCTGCGGACACAGTGGGTTATGAAACCTCATGGTTCTCCTGCTCCTCCTTTTCCTGGTCCTACCCCTCTGTCCCTCCTCATCCTCCTGCTCCTCCCCTGCTCTCACCCCAGACTCCCCTTCCCCAACCTGCTCTGCCCCACAGCTGCTGCAGCACAGGCTGCTGGGTGGGGGGAACTCCCCGATCAGCCCCAGGGATGGACAGGGGGCTTGGAGACCCCTCCAGTGGGGATCCACCTCCCCCAGAGCCCCAGGGAATTGCTCTGGGGATTGAGTGCTGGGGGACAGGGCTGGACCCCCATGGAACCGCCCTTCTTCACTCCCAACCCCACCTTTCCCTCCCCTCTCCTCCCCTTTCCCATCCTTCTCCCAATCCACAGACCACTCCCAACTCAATTTCCGTGTCCCATCCCCCACCCACTCTCTTTGGGGGTCCCAGACCCCTCTTTCCCCCTGCTCTTCTGTCCCTTTCACCATCATCCCCTCAGTCCCCATCCCCCCTCTCCCATGAGTGGTTTTGGGGCTTCCAGGCCCCTCCTGCCCACTTTGGGGGTCCGAGTCCCCATTTCGCTCACTTTGGGCTCCCAGCCCCCGCCCCTCTTCTCACCGCGTCCCCCGCTCACCCTGCGGCCGGGGGCACTGCCAGCACCACCAGTGCCACCAGGACGGCCCCAGCTGCCCCCACACGGCCCATGCCCAGCGCCGGGCAGCTGCCCAGAGCCCCAAAGCAGCCGCGCTCTGCCCTGGGGGGGTCCCCAAAGCGGCCCCGCCCCGCGCGGCACTGCGAGCACCAGGCCGGAGCAGTGCGGAGCGCGGGCGGGCGGCATCAGCCGTGCCCGGGCAGGGCCGGGCCCCGCGGGACAGCTCCCCCCGCACTCGGCCCCAACGGGACAGCGCCCAGCGGGGGGGCCCGGCCTGCCCGCCCCACACCTCCCCCTCCCCAAATTCCGCTCCCGCCGCCGCTGGGGCCCAGGGGGGCGCAGCTGGGCTCCAGAGCTGCCGGAGACACGTGTCCCCCGCTGCCACTGCCACCCCCCGAAGGATTAGGGCTACCCCAAAACTCCCTCACAGGTGGCCGATACCCCGCAAGCCCCGAAGGAGTGCGGTCCCCCCGCCTTCATCACCCCCAACCTTCGGCTGCCTCATCCCAGGCCCCAGCCCACCCATCCCCCTCCCCCACACTTCAGCCCACACCCCAATCCACATCCCACCCTGCCCGGGCCCCAGCCCACCCCATCCCACTTCTCCCAGCAGCTGCCACCGGGACCACCAAAAACCCGCGTGCCGGCGACTCCCCAATATCCCCCCAGGAGCATTTGCGAGTCACGTTTGGAGTCCTGCAACATCCAAACATCCGCGCCCTCCCCCCCCGCAAAAAAAACCAAACAAAGCCTCCCAGGATCAACCAAAGATAGTTGGGGCTCTGTTCTGGAGTACTACAAGGTCCAAAAATCCACCCCCCCCCCAAAAAAAAAAAAGAACCCCACGCACCGCACAAGATCTCTGGGGCGAGCTCCCCCTGCCCGGTCACCTGCGGGATGCGGGGGGCGATGCTCCCGGGGCCGAGGGTTGCGGACACAGAGAGCGATGGACACACGTGGCAGCTCCTTTTCCTGCTTCTCTTGCTGCTCCACCCCCTTGATCCCTCCTCTTCCTCCCGCTTCCCCTCCTCCATCTCTCCTCCCCACCCGCCCTTCCTCCTCCGTGACTCTCCTCTTGCTCTCCTGATCCTCCTCCTGCTGTTCTTTGGCATTCTCATTCCGGCTTTATCTGACATCCCCCTTGGGGCCATCCCGTGCTGTGGAAAGCTGCAGGGCGGCAGGGGCAGCCGGGAATTTTGTTTGCCAAATCTCTGGGCTGAAAGGAAGCTCTGTGAAATCCGTAATGGACAAGAAAGGAGAAATGGCAAGTGATGGAAATGGACACCACTTTGGACTCCGTTTATCCCTCTGGATTGCAAAAGCTGACAGACCCCGAGCGCCGGCGGACACCCGTCCCTGCCGTCACGTCGCAAGGGATCAGAGGTGCGGCTGGTGGGGCTGGAAGCTCCGTGCAGCAGCTCCGCTGCCGCGGCCCAAAGCTCGGGCTGGAGCGTGGGGTGTGGGACACAGCCCCGTGCTGGGGGCAGAGCCGCTGCTGGGGCCATGGCTGTGTCCAGGGTATCCTTTGTGGGCCTGGTGCAGCTCCAAGGTGCCGAGGGCTCGCCGAGGCTTTGTGGGGCTGTCCCTCGTCCCCAAATCTGTTGGGTTTAATGGCCGAGTGCGGCACCCCCGTGCCCTGTGGCAGCAGCCGGTGCCGGGCCACAGCCCCGGGAGCCGAGCTAATGCCCGGCCGTGCCCGGGAGGGGCTGAGGGCAGGGGAGTTCAGAAGGCTCCCCCGCACCCCTCGCTGCTCACGGAAAGGTATTTTAGTGCATGGGAGCGATTTTCCGGGGTTCCTGGGCTCTCTGGGGCCGAGGCGGCGGCAGCGGGACCCTCGGGGCCCGGCCCGTGGGGGCGGCCGGGGCTGAAAAGTGCTTGGCGGCCCCAGCGCGGTGCGTGAGGGCTGAGCGGAGCTGTTGGGAACAAGCCCCGGAACCGCCGCGGTGCCTGAGGGCTCAGAGCGGGGAGAGGCCCTGCGAGTGTGGGCAATGTGCGATGAGCTTCAGCCACAGCTCCAGCCTGATCTGCCACCAGAGGATCCACACCGGGGAGAGGCCCTACGAGTGTCCCGAGTGTGGGAAGAGCTTCATCCTCTGCTTCAACTTCATCACCCATCGGAGGAGCCACATCGGGGAGACACCTGGCTGGTGATTCTTTTTCTTTTTTTTTGCCTCAAGTTTGTTTTGATTTTCTTTCATTTATTCAAAACACACAAAATTGCGATAAAAATTAACAAATTGATCAAAGACATCTAAAGCCTCCCTCTTTACTAGTGTTTGGGGGGAATCTGGGATTCAGAGAAATATTTGAGAGGATTTGGGGGTTTTGGGGGTTTTTGGTGTAGTTTTCTCCATTGCTTTGCACACCTAAATACAAGAGGCATCAATCTGTCACCTCAAATCCACTCGGTGCCACTGCAACCTACTCAATGCCAGCCCAAAATTCCTGGATTCCACAGCCCCTGAGGGTGGAATGGGGTTGGAAGGGGATGTGGTGAAGTGGGATGCAGATCAGGAGGGGTGAGATGGGCATTGGTGGGGCAGGATGGTTGGGATGGTACTATGAATGAATTCACAAGCTGAAATTTTAGCAACATCATATTGAACATTTATTTCTAGAGCAAAGGCAAAAACAGCTGGACACTTAGTAATTTTGCCAGAGGCGCAATCCATTCATTTTACTGTGAGCTTAAGTACTTTCTTTAATTGGTACATACTCATTAAGCCTGGAAGGAAATTTACACTTCACCCAACTCCCCCCCTCCGATCCCTGCCCCCTTCTGCTAGCACAGTGCCTGTCTTGGAGTCTTGGACCCTCTGGATTGCCTCAGAACTGAAGGCAGAAATCCTCCCGTGTGTGTTTCCTCATTCCAATTTAATTTGTAGGTGACAGTTCCTTTGGGAGGTGTGAGTCAAGAGAACAGACTTCCTGGGATGCCTGTGGTCATCTTCTTTGTTTCTTTAACATGTCTTGATCCCCAGCTCTGTGGTTTATCAACTTAAAAGACATTTATTACCATGTATTTATTACTACATTTTCTAACATATTACAACTATTTCAAAGTTACAATCCACCCTAACCTTGTTTCTACTTAACTATATTTTATCTTAACACTATTTTTTACACAGTACATTATCACTTGTAAATGTTAAATTCATATATGCGCAAGCCAGCATTTATCATTCACTCATTTATCACAAAGGGGTTGGGAGGGGTGGAATGGGGGAAATAGGGTTTGGGAAGGGGTCCTTGAAGTCCAAGAGGGGTGGGATGGGTTGGGGTGTGGATTGGGAGAGTGGGGCAGGGTCTGGAATGAGACAGCCGAAGGCTGGCAATGATGGAGGGAGGGGGAACTTGTTCCTGAGTGAGTTTTTGGATATTCCACATTCCTGAAGGGGTTTTGGGGCAGCCCACATTTTGGAGGTGGTTTTGGGGTACTCCCCAGTTCCTGGGGGTTTATGAGAGCAGCTCCATGGAGCTCTGTTGCTGGGGTGGTTGCCCTGGGCACGAGCTCTGAGCTGTACCCAGAGTCTGTTGCCTCAGTGCTGGAGAGCAGAGAAATGATGGATGGCCCCAAACATCTGGAGTGTGTGTTTGGGGGGCAGGGCAAGTTCTGCATAGGTGGGGCGGTCACTGCCCCACCCTCAGCCACTGCAGCCTCTGGTCCAGCCCCAAAGTGGCTGCCAAGCCCCTGGCACCCCAAAAACCCCACCTGTGAGAGGGACCAGAGCAGGTAAAGACTGTGACACAGGTGTGACACTGACACGTCCCACAGCCCTGGAGCTCACAGCAGCTGAGATGGCGCTGGATCCAAGGCTGGGACTGTGGATGCCTCCTTCTCTCTCTCTCTCTCTCTCTCTTGCTGTCTCTCTTTCTCACTTCTGACTTCCTCTTCTCAAAATCTGGATAACTTGAAATTGGACGGGTTAGGGTTTGGTCAGCCAGTGCTTTGTGAAGTGCCTTACTGTAATTCCATGTTGCTTTCAAATTTGCTAAATACCTCATCCTCCAAAGTTTTGAAAGGAGCTATACAAAGAATTTGGTATTTTGCTGAATTTTGTAGTTCTGTTTAAACTCTGTAACTTCATAGCTATAAGTTTAACTTTTTTTGCTCAGTTGCTTACCTGTTAGCCTGCAACAGGAAACTGCTTGAGGGCAAAGAGAACCAGGGACTGGGAAGATCAGTGAAAACTGCACAGCCGTGGTCCAGTTACAAGGACCTGCACTCCCCAGAACACTAAATGAAGAAAATAAGAGGAAGTTAGGACAGTGCCTAACTGAAGAGGAATGCCAGGGCCTCACAGCAATAAGATAAGAGAGTCTTAAGTCAGCACCTGTGACCTGGGCACGCGTCAAGAGCCACAACATGGAACTGACCCCCAAAAGGGGCTGTGGCTCCGGACAATGGACAGTGCATGTGGATGAGGTACAGAGTGGGCAGGACTTTGGGGGGAATTCAGGAAGTGTCATAGTGTAAAGGATCCAGAAACTCGTAAGAAAACTGCCGAGGTGGTCATGTGCAAGGTGGGTCACCCTGGGGTAAAGGAATGCTTTCTTAACACTGTTGCGCTGTTCAGTCGATCTCTGTGAATCAGAATGGTATTTTATAGATCAACCCAGATAATTTTGCAGGAGTTCTGCTTTCCCAGGCCATTTGGAGCTGCTGCCAAATGCCCTTTCCCAGCACTGTACCCTGTGGTCCCTGGATCTCTGGCACTGGGCTGCTGCTCCCGGCCCCATGGAATGTGTCCCGGAGAACCAGGCTCTTCCCTGTGATCTGGGTGCAAGAGTAATCGTAGGTCTGTGCTTCTGACAAAGGTGTGTAAAAATGGCTGTTCTTGCCAGAATGATCCTCACCACGTAGTTTCACAGTGACTTGCTTTATATGAATGTCTTTTCAATATACAGTGAAACAATTACTGATATTCAATAATTTGGCTGTGAAATTTATTACTAACACAGTCTCATTAAATACACAAACTAAGGAATTTTTGTTAATTTGCAGATGCAGTGAGCTGAGATAGGGATAATGGCAGGAGTGGGAAAAGTGCCCAAAGAATACGAGGGAAAAGTGCCCAAAGAATTTGATCCTGAGCTCTGAGTTTGCCACTCCCATATACAGTGAATTAGTTGTAAGATCACTGTCATTCCCTGATGAGCCTGTTGTGGGTAATGTGCACTCAGAACTCTGATCAGTGCATCTGTTGGGATGTTTTCCAGACACCAGGTATTTAATGAGTAGCTTGTGTGTACAGCAGAAAAGAAAAAGCTTGATTGCTTACACTCTGGCATTAGGGAAGACATTGTTTTAGATCTTGAGGTATCTGCTTGGGCAGTGAAGGTGACCCTGAACCAGGAGCTTTCCTTTGTTGAAGCAAAGCTTCACCTGGACAGAACTTGACAGTGTTGTGCCTTTTGGTGATAAGGGATTGTGCCACAACAGCTGTCCACGACCTGCCGGGTTTGATATGGAAAGTGGAGATGTCTCCCTGTTCTTCTCTCTGCCCTCAGTTGTAGCTTGTATTAAACACTGAAAATGGCCTCGTTTATCTGGAGGGACAGAAAGTAAATGGAATTATTTCTCATGAGCCTTGAGGCAGTAAAGAAAAATGAGGTTTGTCCTCTTGGTGTGGTGCTGTGTGTTGGGAATTGGGGGTTTTTTCTTGTTATTGTGGTTACTATTACTTATTAGTACTATTTATTAGTGTTATACTTTAAAATCTTACACATTGTTAATAGTGGCTGCATGCCACCTCACTGGGGAGATTCCCTTCCTTATCCTGTTGGGATTAAGCTTTACAGTCAATTCCAACTTCCCAGTGCATTTGAAAGACAGAAAGCCATATTAATGGGGGTTTTGGTGTGATTTGGAGCCAGGGAAGGGTCACATCCCCTCCCAGATGCCCCAAGCCCACTCTGGCACCACATCAGCACTCACAGCCCTTCATGGCTGTGCTGCTCTAGGGACATGGTGGGACCTCCTCCTGCCAGGGCTGAGGCTCCTCATGGACACTCACAGCTCCTCATTGCTCCTCACAGCCCCTCAAGGCCACCCACAGCTCCTCACAGTCCCTCAAGGTCACTCACGGTCCCTCACAGCACTGGCTCAGGGCTCCTCCCAGAGGAGAAGGGATCAGGCCCTGCTTGTTCTCCTTTTCTTTTGGTCCCTTCACAGCAATGAGTAAAGAAAGGCTGAAATGGAGCCTTTCCCCCGGGTTCCCCTTTGGGTTAATGTCGGGGCCCAAGCTCTGTGCTGGCGCTGGCCTGAGCATCAACATCACTGCAGCCCCACGGCCTTTGCTGTCCCCCCGTGTCCATTCGCTGTCCCCGAGTCCCACCCGGCTCTGGCAGCAGCAGGAGCCGCAGCGCAGTGGGCGCCGGCCCGGCCCAGCCGCGGCTCCTGGGCAGGAGCAGCAGCAGTGCCAGCCCTTCCCAGCTGCTCCTGCCTTGGCTTCCCCAGGGGTTTTTCCAGGGGAGCTCTGGAGCAGAGCAACAATCACCCCCAAACAGCCCTCATTCCTCAGGGCCCGGCTGTGCTGCCCTGAACCAACCTTCAGAGAAAGAACCCATCGGGTTCCAGCACTGTTTGCAGCACTGTTTTACTCACCCTGAGGTGCCAGCACGAGGCTCTTGTTGCCTTTGCCTTGGGAACTGGAGATCACGGCTGCTGCTGTCCCTCTTCTGGTTGTTACCTGAATTTTATCAGTACAACTGCAATTGCCTCTTGTCATCGCTGCTTCCCACAGTGCTTTTGTGACAGTGAACTCAGTATTTTTGTCACAGGCATCATGATTAGCACATCTTGAAATGCTCACAAATCCCTGAGCACTAAGTGGAGGAGAATTAAAGCCACACAGGCCACATTCACAGTGCCCAACCACAGCCCTGTTGCTGGTGCTGTTGAAATAGAATCAACTTACAGAGGCCATCACAGAAAATTGCCTCTGGAGTGTCAAATAAAATGAAAAAATCCACCAGGAGAAAGAAAACCCACAACTTCTTGACCTACTTCTTGCTCCTAGCAGCAGAAAATGGAGATGCCCTGAGGGATTTGCAGCTGCTGCTGATCCCAGTTGGAGCCCAGCCTGCTGCAGAGTCCCAGTGGAACCTGAGCCCAGCCCAGGGAGCTCCCAGAGTGTGCTGGAGATTCTTTCTCTGAATTCAGGCACGGTTGCATTCCCTAACAAGTCCTGCTACCTCCTCCTGTATTCTTAGAACAGTCACAGTGAAAATCTTGCCAATGGCACAACTCCCCAGCCCACAAGGAAAAGAAAGGACAAATTGTAACATTCTCCAAACATTTGTTCTGCTTTGCTGCAAAAGTTGTGCTGCACACACAGCGTGGAAAGCCAAGAGAAGCTGCAATTGGTGGCACATCTTGTGACAGAAGCTCGACCTCGTTCTCCAGGAAAGGTTCTTGAAAAGAGCAAACAGGACCGTGGAGAAGATTCCTAGAAAACTGAAAGAGCTTTCAGGAAGTGAAATGAAAATGCAAAGAACCAATGCAAGGTGTTTTCATCTATTTATTTCTATGTTGCCCTTTTCCAAGATGCACTGCTTCTCCCTGCCATTAATTGCAAATTGATCTCATCTCTGAAATCTGTGACTTAGCAAGTTTTACACTCCCTAAAATACCATGAGTTACACCCAGTTTGCCTTGCCCTGTTTTCCTAGGAAAGCAATGCTGGAGACATAAGTGCAGCGCTTGGGTCGGGTCCGAATTCTAGAGACAGGGAATGTGCTCCACTAGTGTTTGAGCCACAGCAGGGCCAGTGCAGAGCAGCGGCCGAGGGGATTGCTGTGCCACTGTGCCGGAGTCAAGCCTCTGGATGTGGGCTTAACACGGCAAAGTTCCCGAGTTTGGACAGACTCAGGGGCTGCCCCCGGGGGCGCGCGGGGCTCGGCCGTGGGGCGCGCGGGGGCGAGCGGGGAACGGACACACGGACACTCGGACACATGGACACACGGACACTCGGACAAACGGCCCCGGAGCTTCAGTTGCAGCGGCAGCGGCGGCAGCAGCAGGGAAAGGACAGAGCCTACGACCCTCTCCGTCCCTTTCTCCTTCTCCTGCTCCTCCTCTCCCTCGTCTCCCGCTGTCCCGCAGCCTCTCCCGGTCTCCCCCTCCTTTCCTGGTGTCCCTTTCCCTCTGTCGCCCTCCTTTCCCGGTGTCCCTCTCCCCTTGCCGGGCCAGGCCATGGCCCCGGCCCGGCCCCGGGCAGGGCTGCCCCCTCCCCGCCCCCGGGCGCCCCGCCGGGGTCTCGTCCCCTCCCGGCTCTCGGCGTCCTGGCTGTGGCGCTGCTGGGAGGGCATCAGTGGCTGGGTGTTGGGGAGCGTGGCGAGTCCCTGGCTCCGCCTGTCCCCACTCTGGCCCCGGCTCCGGCCCCGGCTCCTGCCCCGGCCCCGCTTCCTCCCGGGGCCCGCAGGGGACACAGGCGGCGCGGCCGCTCCCGCCGCCTCCGCTGCGGCTTCCCCGGCCCCAGCTCCGCCGCTCGGCAGCGCGGCCGCCGGCCCCGAGCCGCCGGTGCCCCGTTCAGAGGGGGATGGCCGGCCCGGGGCGGTTGAGAGGCGCTCGGGGGCCGTGTCTGAGAGCCGCGTCTCCCTTGCAGGGAAGGTGCAGGAGCCCCTGCAGGAGCGGTACCGGCTGGGCTCCCTGCTGGGCAGAGGCGGCTTCGGCAGCGTGTTTGCGGCGACGCGGCTGGCGGACGGCGCACCGGTGAGCGGCGGGGCCGGCGGCGGGCGCTGGAGGAGGAGGAGGGCGGAGGAGAAGGAGGGTGAGGCTGGGCAGGGCGGGCGTCGAGCTCAGCCCGCTGCTCCCCTTGGCTTGCAGGTCGCCATCAAATACGTGTCGAGGGATGGCATCCGGCACTGGGGCGAGCTGGTGAGTGAGCGGGGCCAGCGGCAGAAGCCGGGGCGTGCCGGGCGGCGAGGAGCCGGGGCCCGGCAGGGTGGGAGCCGCCTGGACCCCTCGAGGGAGAGAGCGGGCGTGGGTCAGCGGAGGGCGCAGAGCATCCCGGGCTGGCTGAGGGGCTCCAGGGCCCCGGCACCGCATCAGCCCCGCTGACGGCATCGTGCTCCTCCCGCAGCCCGACGGCACCAGCGCGCCCATGGAGATTGTTCTGCTGGCCAGGGTGTCCACAGGCTTCCAAGGCGTCATCCAGCTGTTGGAGTGGGTTGAGCTCCCCAACAGCTTCTTGATTGTCATGGAGCGCCCGCAGCAGTCCCAGGACCTGTTTCATTTAATGCTGGCATGTGGAGTCCTGCCGGAGGAGGTGGCGTGGGCGCTGTTCCGCCAAGTCCTGGTGGCCGTGCAGCACTGCACCAGCTGTGGTGTCCTGCACAGGGACATAAAACCAGAAAACATCCTCATCGACCTGTGCACGGGACAGGCCAAGCTGATTGACTTTGGCTGTGGCACCTACCTCCACAAGACACCGTACACTCACTTTGCAGGTGAGCCCAGCCAGCGGTCTGCTCCCGGTGCTGGCATCTCGTGGCACAACCTGAGTGTGGCACTGGGGATTCTCCCTTTTAGCTGCCAGTCATGGCATTGAGTCTTCAGTGAAGTTGCTCTTGAGCACGGGTGGTTGGAGGGGCAGCTTCCTGCTGGCAGCCTTTGCCACCCACTCTGCCCAGGACTGGGGTTGGGACTGGGGCAGCCAGCCTGACAGAAACCCCCATGGGGGTAGCAGAGAGCGGGGGCCAGAACGTGTGCACCAAACAGTTGGTGTGCAGGCGAGAAATGGCTTGGACCGCTCTGCTCACCTTGTTTGCCTTGGCTTGTGAATGTTTTTTGGGGCAATGCAGGCAGGGAGATTGAAGGCATGGTTTTTCCCCACCACTGAGTGGGATTTTCCTTTGAGTGTAATGGTTGGGCCTTCCCAGGGCTTCCGCTGCCCTCTTCCAACATCAGTGGCTTCTTTTAGAACCCCAAGTTTGTACACAAGTCACAGGTGCTGGCGAGAAGGCAGCGGGTCACACCGCATGCCATTGGTGCAGCCCCGCATGCCCAGGGATGCTGGGGCGAGGCTCTGGGAGCAGGCAGTGTTCCCCTGATGAACTCCATCTGTATTCCATAGGAACACGGTCGTACAGCCCACCAGAATGGAAGAAATTCCGCTGGTACTATGGCGAGCCAGCTACAGTCTGGTCCTTGGGCATCTTGCTGCACCTGATGGTCTGCGGGAAGCACCCTTTCAGGAAGCACCAGAACATCAGACGGGGCCAGCTCTCGCTGCCACAACGGCTGTCTCAAGGTGCATACTCATCTCTGCAGCACAGGGGGAATACCAGTGCTGGAAGAGAGCAGCAGGCTCATGAGCATCCCACTCTGGCAGCTGCTGAGGAGGTGGCACATGTCCTGCTCTCCCGCTCTCCTCCAAAACAAAGGATTGATTGGGATCTTTAGGCACAGCTCTGAGCATATCCAACATAGGCTGGGCATGCTCAGGAAGAGTGGGGTAAAGTGGACGGGAGCCTTCTCCAACTCACTGGCACTTTCTGGTTTCTCTCCCCAGAGTGCCAAGATCTGATAAGATCGTGTTTATCCGTGGACCCCTTGGCCAGGCCGTCATTAAAGGACTTGTTTCATCATCCTTGGATGGGCAATCTTCACCCGCAGTAGATGAAGGGAGAGAGCTACATGGCCTGTTTGATCCAGGGGCCTGGTAAGTAACAGCTGCACACAAATGCCTTAGCAATAAAAATCCAAGAAAGGCAGCCTTTATGGCCATGCCTGTATCACTGAGCAGGGACCATCAGATGGGAACACTCAGCTCTCGTGCTGGAGCTGAGCTGCTCTTGCCAGCACTGCTGGCCACCATCTGAGCTGCTTTTGCTTGTCCTGCTTCATGGGCTTCAGCTGGGACCCTGGGCAGAACAGACAGCCTCGTCTCTCCCACAGGGAAGAAGGAGCCCCTGGAGAAGCTCCACCAGGTGAACTCAACTGAACTCCGAAGATCTTTCCCACCGCAAAATCACATCGATCGAAGACAGAAGCAGAGGAACGCCTTCTGGACCGGGACCTTCCAGAGACGCCGGACATCTGTGGACCCATGGTGGTAGCTATCAACCCCCTTTTCCTCCCTTTCCTCCCTATCTTTCCCATTATTCTCTCTCCCTCTTTCTATCGCAAGCCTCTTTACGGCTTGCACAATTAATAAAGTTCCAGTTTAGGTTGAAATTTGACTCCCTTGACTTGTTGTCCTTTCTTTGTTGCACTCCATGATCACAGGTGAAACGAACCATCATGCGTCCGCTTATGAGTGGACCGTGAGAGGCTGCTGCTGGAGACATCGAGGACGACATCAAGGATGACAACCTCTTCCTCCACCTGGCCCCTGGTAAGCTGAAGACGATGGACTTTGATTGGGACACCTTCAAAGGCAGGGTCCACAGCACATTTGCAGATGAGTCCACAGCCAGGGGCATGCTCCCAGATCTGGGCATTGCACAGCCTGGCCAGGCACCAAAGGCTCCCCCCTTTGCTGGGGCAGATGCAGCTCATTCCTCAGTTGGCTGCCAAGCTGCTTTTTGGCAGGGCTCAGGGGGATGGACTGGCATGGTAAGGAAATGGGAGTTGGCTCCTGGCCCTGCCAACAGCCCCCAGCACCCACCGTGCCCTGGGCTGGGGCTGGAGCTGGGGGCAGCCACCCCAAGCAAAACAAACCCCCATGGGGGGAGCAGAGGTGGGACTCCAGAAGCCGTGCAGCGGCTGGTTTGTTTGGCAGGGGAGGAAGGGCTTGGGCTGCTCCACTGCCCTTGTTTGCCCTGGGTTCCCATTCTTTTGGAGAGCAGTGCAGGGGGAAGGGAGAAAGCCTTGGTTTCCCTCACCCGTGAGTGTGTTTTTCCCTGGCATGGAGGGGTCAGTCCTTCCTTGAGCTCCTGACAGTAATAATGTTGTAACTTTTTTCTTGTTTCCACTTTTTGTTTGTAACGTCTTCTCATTAATTTGCTGTTTGTTTTTCAAAGGAAGAGCTCTCACAGGTGTCCGGTCTGGATCGGGCAGTGCTGGACCAGCTGTGGAGTGGCTCGGATGTGCCCTTGGAGAAGGGTGAGGACATCATTTGGGAGCAGCTTTTCTTGCAGCAGCAGATGCCGTGAGGTGGATCCCCATGTTCTGGGCAGGGGTGGGATAACGGCTCTGGGGAGATGGCAGCGAGCACAGGAGCATCCTGCTCTGGGCAGCTGCTGAGGAGGTGGATCTGCCATGGCTGGCTGGAGGCTGGGCACATGTGCTGCCCTCCTGCTCTCCTCCCAAAGGCAGCAATGATGGGGAGCTTTGGGCACAGCTCTGAGCACAGCCAGCACGGCCTGGGCACTGCGGGCGCTTGGGACAAGGGGGACAGGAGCCTTCAGCTGACGGGCGGTTTCTGGTTTGTCTCCTTCCAGCCGCGCTCTGCGCATGCTGAGGCTGCTCTGGGCTCTGCCAGGGCTCTGCTGGGGCTCAGCCCCAGGCACGGCTGGGCCCGCTCTGCCCTCCCATTGCTCTGACAGCTTTGCATCAGACGAGCCTGTTCCGAGCACAGCGACGGAGCTTTCTGCTTTGGCAGGTGAGTGAGACTCTCCTGCAGGCCCAGAGATTGCAGTGAGGGATACACATCCAATGGCAAGAGCCCAAACCCTCCACAGTCCCAGCTGAATGCCTGTATCTCCACAGGATGTTCTGTCTGTCCCATTCTTCATTCCTTTTGGGTTGGAATTGTGCAATTGCACTTTCTTCCTCCTCTCATAGTGCCACGAGTGGGCCAAACCTGGCGAGTGGGCCATGTTCCTAAGGCAGTGCAGTCTGGAGTTGATGAATGAAGAATTGCCCTTCTCCACTTCCAAACCAGAGCAAAAAGCCATAAGTGGGACTTTGCATCTTTAAGAAACCACTGACAATTTCAAAGGGAATGTGCAGCTAATTCATGGGGTGAGAAGGAAGGGCATCTTCCTAATGAGATGGGGTTTGGCAGAGTTTAGATTCCCAGTCCTGCTTGGAGCTTGCAGGGCACAATCAATTTCCTATTGCTTCAACCAGAATTTAAAAAAACTTAATATTGGAAACAAACCCCAAAATGTGTTAAAAAAGGCTGCTGAGGTCAGTACGATGGATGCATGCCATCAGCATATTGACGAAATAAATAATTGAGTTCACTTTTACAAAAAATCAGTTACCTCTTAATCGAAAGTTACAGAAGATTTTTCACTACGCACTTGAGTTTTGTTTTTATCTTTCACATTTCACCTAGGTTTTTATTCCTTATCCTTTTCCCTTTTCTTTTTCCTTAAAACAGAAAACATGCCCTAAAAAAGGAATGTCGTTTGCTCCTGGTTCCCATGTGGAGCACCTCCCTTCCCGCTGGCTGAGCTGCTCAGGCAGAGCTCGGCAGCTCCTGGCCCTGCAGGGCTGAGGCTTTTCCCCATTGCTGTCACAGACTGATGGAGCAGCACTGCTGGACACGGGGACATGCAGAGGGAGCAGAAGCAGCTGCCTTTGTCCCCCTGAAGCTGCAAGGTCCAAACTGTGAGCAGACACGGCTGGAAGAGACTGGCAGGCTCCCTGTTTGCTGTGCTGCCCCACTGGTGAGGGGCCCAGCTTGGCGTGAGGCAGAGGAGAACAAGGGGCAGCTCCTCCCAGCCCCGCAGCCGAGGGACCCCTCCGGCCCCGGGGCTTGGGGCACTGTCAGCACCTGCTGCTTCAGGCACCGCTTCTGCTGGCATGGAGAGCAAGAGCCAAAGTGTGGCTGATCCCGAGGGAGCAGCAGCAGTGCCTGCAGCTGATCCCTGAGTCTGGGGCAGGGCTGGCCCAAGGACAGCCACAGCAGCAGCAGCAGCAGCAAATGGAGCTGACTTTGAACACAGCCCCTGGCACTCTCCCCTCCCATTTGCAGTGGTGTCACAGCAGCCTGAGGCACCTGGGAGCCCTCAGTGGCAGCAGGGACTTGAGATGGCAGGCCCTGGGCTCCTGGAGCTTGTGCAAGGAACGCAGGTGGGGCCTCCCTGTCCATATGGAGCCTCCCGATGGAAAAGGCTGCTGTGCCCAGGCAGATGCAGGGGCAGAGAAATGAGGGTCTCGACCACTTGATGTGTGCCAGCTCCACAGTCCTGGGCAGCAGCCAGCGAGCAGAGGGGGAGCAGAGGGCACAGCAAGAGGGACAAAAGCAGTCAAGTGCAAAGAGTGGAGAGAGCGAGCCCTGGCAGAAGGAACAGCTGCTTCCTTGCTCTCTGCAAGAAAGCTCTTGGCTGTTTCAAAGCGCTGAAAGGCGTGAAGGGCAGAGAGGAGGTGACACCAAACAATGCTGCTGTTTTCACACCCTCCCCTCTCAGTGTCCCAAAAGGAATTGGATGAACTGTATTCTTCTCTCCGAGTCATCTCGTTCAGCATGAGCAGCTTAGCACCAGGAGCTAGAGGAGCTGAAGGCTTAGGCCACAAGGGCTGAGCAAGAGGGAACTTTCTGAGGAAAATAACGCTGCTAATGTGGAGCTAGCTGAATGCAGCAGATAAAATCCTGGAAATCCAGAATCCTTTCAGTTGGAAAAGACCTCTGAGCTGATCAAGTCCAGCTGTTCACCCAGCACTGTCCAGCCCACCACTAAACCACGTCCCTAAAGCACCGAGGCCTGAACAAGAGGCCTGACTGAGGCCTGAACAACAGGCCTGAGCCAAAGGTGATCTCTCAATCAACCTCCCTACCAAAGGTTATCTTTGTATCTGCTCATTAATGAAATATGCATGATCATTAGCACTGTGATAGATGTATCCACTCATTAGTGAATCATGTATTGCCCTTTCTGTATTTCGAAGCAGGACAAGGCCACAAAATCCAACATCTGGCCTGGTTTGGGGGTGTATGGTCAAAGTCAACTCCCTTGGTTCCTCCTTGAGCCCTGGCCAGGCTTTGGGAGAAAGCAAGAGGAGAATGAAACCAGATGTTGCTGCACTAGAAGTGCTGTCAGTTTGTTTATTCAGCACTGTCCAAGCTGGGCCCTCTCCCAGCCAGGTTGGAAGCCTCACCTGTGGGTGGACACACCTGCAGGAATTCCCAGTGTCCGGGAGTGGCTCTGCAGTCCTTGGCTGTGACAGCTCCCCCAGCTGATGTGTGGGTGTGAGTGATGGTAAAGTCTGAGGGTAACTGGTGCTGGATCTTTCTAAATCATTATAGGCAATCTTTGGTAGGAATGATTGGGTGCCTTGCTGAGCTTCTCCTGTTGTGGTAATTTGCTAATGATCATGTGCTTTGCTGAGCTTCTCCTTTTGGAATTCTTTGCAGTTTTGCATTCTATAAATGACACTGTTCCCTCAGCTGGTGTCTGTGTCTTTGGTGCTGACCCTGCCCACGGCAAAACAGGGCCCCCTCCTGCCTAAGTGTTCCCTGGGAAGAAAAAAACCATTGCCCCAAATGTCCCCCCTTCCTCCTTGTTCCCCCCACTGTATACACTGAGCCTGATGTCCTATGGTCTGGGATATCCCCGGGGTCAGTTGGGGTCACCTGTCCCCCTGTGTCCCCTCCCAAGCTCCCACGCACCCCCAGCCCCTCCCCAGCGTGGCCGGACGAGGGGCAGGAAAGGCCTTGGCTCTGTGCAAGCTGAGCAAGAACAAAACCATCTGTGTGTGCTCAACGCTGTGCTCAGCACAGCCCCAAAGCACAGCCCCAGAGAAAGGCCTGGGAAGGAAATTCCCTCTGGCCCAGCCCAGAGCAGCAGCCCATGGCCATGCGCCATCGCCACGGCTCCACAGCTCCTTTGTGACCGTGACAATGCCCAGCACAGCACAGCCAAGGTTGTTTGCCATGGACCCAACCTCAGCCAAGTGTCTCCTGCAGGTTGTGGTGGCATTGGAGAGTGGGAAGGGGCTCTGTGCTGCTTGCCATGGCAACCTCGGTGCCACTGTGGCCCTGTGGTGGCTGCCATGGCACCCGACCCCAGCAGTGTCTCAGTGCAAGTGTCCCTGGCATCAGTCCCTGCCAGGGGTTTCCATGGCAAGCGCCATGCCAGGTGACCCAGGGCTGGTGTCCCAGTGAGGGTTGCCATGGAAACAGTCCCCAGCACTGACCCTTTCTGTGTGGCTGACCTGGCCTTTGGCCCTGGCCCTGGCCTTTGTTGCTGCTCCGCGGCGCCTGCCCAGCCAGCGCGGCACAGGCCAGGTGGCCATGGCACAAGGCCCCAGCACCGCATCCCCTCTGCCTCTGGGCACTGCCACCAGCCCTGAGCAATGGCTGCTGCCGTGGGCTCAGCACAGTGTCCATGGCTACAGCCCCTGGCAATGGCCAGTGCAGGCTGCCATGAGAATCCACCAGCACAGCTGGCCCAGGGCAGGGCTGCAGTGCCTTCCCAGCAGCCTGTCTGCACAGCAGCACTGCCAGGCCTCTCTGCATTTCCCTTCCCCTCACCCTTGGCTCACTCACACACCTCCCAACAATTCACTGCCTGCTTTCAGCTGCAAGGAGTTCAAAGCTTCTCTGTCCTTCAACAGTTGGTCTAACTCTGCCTTCAGCCAACCCTGGATTTGTGTTTATTGTAGAACTTCCTGTGTGTCTAAAACATTCCTTGCAGGGTTCTGCCCTGGGGAAGGGGAACCTCCTTGGGGGCAGCTTGGGCTTGGCTCGCACTTGAGGAAGGTGTCTGTTTTCAGTGGGGACACTTAGGAGTTCTGGATTGCTTCCAAAAACCCCAAGAAAACTCCTCGTTGCCTGAGTGCAGGCAGTTCTGCAAGCAAAGCAGGTCCCAGGTGAGTGAGGGGAAACAGGATGGGGGTGGGGAATGTGGAGCAGGGCTGTCCACACTGGGTCAGACCTCAAGGCACAGCTTCTGTGACCAGGCCAGACCTCCTGAGGAGACAGCCTGGATCAATGTCAGTCACAGAATGCTGCAATCACCTCTTCTCTAAAGGGAAAAATACACTCTTTAAAATAGGAATGTGGATTTCTTAGAAGCTCTTTGAAATATTTCTCCATAACTAGAAAAAAACCCCACTTCCTACTGATCTGCACTAAACCAGAGGGAAATCAAGGCAGAGCCATGGTTTGTTGTAGCTTACTTGATCCTAATGAGCCCCGAGGTGCATTTGGAGCTGAGCTCTTGAACCTCGGGGCCTGAGAGGAGATTGCACAAACCTTTCCAGGAGTCCAAGTCACAGGAAAAACTCAGTCTCAAAGAATTAATGGGTCCCACTGAGGTCCATCCCCAACACAGGCTCCCCATGAACTCCTTGGAGGAGAGAATTGGAGGCTGTGATTGCAGAAACCCCTCAGAGACTCCGTGTGGAAATGAAAATCCAAAGTACCTTAAAAACCTCGAGTATCTCAAAGCATTAATAAGGCCCCTGAGTGTCAATGCAAAGCTCTCAAGAGACTAATTAATGCAGATAATTGGAGGCTAGGATTGCTCAAACCTCTCAGGGACTCCAAGGCAAAAGCAAAACCCAAAGTCCTTTGAGAAACCTGCAGTCCCTGGGAGCAGTGAGGAGCCCCCCAGGGCCATTCCTGCCAAAGGCTCCCCAGGGACTCGTTCCAGCAGATCCCTGAGGCCAGGAGTGCAGGGAGGCCAAGGCTCTGTGCAGGCAGCTCAGGTGCTGAGCACAGCCTGGGCTGGCTGGAGGCAGCAGAAAGGCCAAGGCCTGAGCCCCAGCCCTGGCGAAGGCAGATCCTGTCCCTCCTGCCCTGCTCAGGGCTCTGCCGGGGGCACTGCGATGTGGGGTGGGGATGCTGAGGGCAGGACAAGGGGGTGACAGTGCCCAGCCTTGCTGGGGCTGTGCCAGGAGGGCCCAGGGCGTCAGCACAAGGTGTCTCCTCACAGTCCTTGGTGCCAAAGTAGAGCCAATGAATTCTACAGTCCAACTGCAATTGGGTAAAATACATCAGGAAACCTCCTGGATGTGGGGCCAAGCCTTCGCTGCTGCTCTACTTCAAAGCAGAACTCAGCTGTGGGGCAGCAGCAAAATCAGTCCCTGTGAGCTGCTCTGTGGTCAACCCCACCAAGTGCCACATTCCAGGAAGCACACACGTGAAAGGAGGGGTTGATTTGAATAATTACCTCATTTCTCTTTGTAAAACTTTACAGGACTTGCAGCGAGCAGTGGAGATCTCCAGACCGAGGGGATTGGGCACACAGGGCACGAGTTCCAACAGGAGATTGGGTCTGCTTGAAAGGCTGGGGAACTGCTCCACTCCAGCCACAGTGGAAGGGACCTTCCCAAGTACTATTGACAACTTTTTACAACGCACAGCTCAAGATGGGACCTCCTGGGGACTGGAAGAAATCTGGACCAAACTTCCTTCATGGGTACCCAGCTGAACTTGGTTAAAACATCTGTTTATAATCAATAACATCATAATTGCTGTGTGGTTTAAGCTTGTATCAAGATTCAGTGTTGTAGCTGCTTTAATGCCTTACGCTATAAAATGAAATACAGACACTGAGAGACCATTTCCCATCAGGAACTTAGTCTCAAGAAATGGCAGGACATGATGAGGACAGGAGAATAGAACACCATTTTACTCACTTGACAAGGACCGTAGAACAGAACATTTCCTCATATCAAGGACAGTAGAAAAGAAGGGCACAGCCTCGGAGGAATAGATAAAGGATGGAACTTAGGCAAACAGAAGTCATGTGAAATGCAAGCAGGATGCCGGCAGGATGTCACAGAGCAGGCTGTGAGGTCACAGAGTGCACTGTGTGACATCACTGAGTGGGTTGTGACATCACAGAGCTGACTGTGACATCACAGTGAAGGCTGTGACATTACAGATGTGTGGGTAACACAGAGCAGGCTGTGATATCAAAGAATGGCTGTGTGACATCCCAGAGTGGGCTGTGACATCACAGGGGCTGTGTGAGGTCACTGGGGAGGTCACTCTGCCCCAGCCCCCCCTCACAGCTCCCCCCAGAGAAGTCCAACGCTGCTCGTGCACAGCAGGGTCCCCTGTCCCCCCGGGTCCCCCCCTGCCCCCCAGCGCCGCAGCCTCCCCCAGAGGATGTTCCACGAGATTGACCCCCAGAGCCTGACACGGGGACAGAGCGGTGGAGAGGGTGGGAGAGGGGGACAGGGATTTCCTGGCAGTGTCCCCGTGTCCCCCAGGGTGAGAGCCATCGGTCTCTTCCTGCTGCGACCCCAAGCCCAGCTTGGAGCTAAACAAAGGGCGCTGGCTCGGGGTCATCCCCTGGTGGGGGCTGCGCACCCCCTCTGCCCCCTCCCCAAATTCCCTCCTGGGGGCAGCAGGAGCTGGGTCAGGAGCCCTGTGGGGAGGGAAAAGGCGTGACACTGGCATGGGGGGGGCACACACGCTCTGGGGGACACACATGACCCCTGGGGACCCCCCCCTCACCTGCTCCCACAACAACAGGTGGAGGAACCCCAACATGGAGCCCCCAAACCCCTGGCAGAATCTTCGGGGCAGGGTCTGGTGGCAGCTTTGGGGGTCTGGGGGGTCACTACTGCCCTGAAACCCCTCCCAGCCCCACAACCAATGCCAGACCTCTCAATCCACCTCACAGCTTCCGCTAGGATCCCCCAAGCCAGTCTGTGACACATAAACGGCCCCAAGAGACACCAGAAGCCCTTTCCCATCTCCCCAAGACCCACCCAATACCTCTCCAAGCCACACACCCCAGCCTTGACCCCAAACCTCCCTCACAGACCCCACCAAGACCCCTCTCAGCACCACAGATGTCCCCAAGAACCAAAAAAAGCCCTCCCAATCCCCACAGAATCCACAAATGCCCCTCCCAGCCCCCCATGGCATTGACCAGGAGAGGTTGGTGGACAGGAACATCCACAGCTGGGAGCAGCTCGGGCACTTCAGCAGTGATTTGGGCACTTTGAGGGGCACACCCCAAATGGGCAGACGCAGGCCAGGGACTGGGACAGACAACCAGAATTCCTGGAGAACAGATGGGCTCAGGTGGACACGTTCTGCTGCCACAACTATAAGATCGTGGCACTGTCCCTTGGCCTGGGCAGCCCCAGAACACCCAAACCCTCCATGAACCCCAAATTCACCCTCAAATCCCAGGAAAATGGTGCAGATTTCAATCTCTTTGTTTCATTTCTTTATTTTTACCCCAATTTTGCTAGTTTTGACAGGATGAAGAAGGAAATTATTTAGGTTGGAAAAGACCTCCAAGATCCTCCAGCATTGCTTGATGCCACCAGAAGAAACAATTGGAAAGAGCAGGTTAGATTTTTTTGGCTGTAACGTTAATAAATCAGCTCCTATGGATGTTCCTGCCCCTGAGTTTGCCCAGCTGGCTACAGTGAATCTGAGGAGGTGGAAGCCACCAGCCAGGTGTCCTCCCAGTGTTGCTCACAGGGAGTGTGGGTCACCAGGGCTCTGCCCAATGTGGGTTATCTGAGGGGTGATGAAGTTGGAGCAGCGCACAAAGCTCTTCCCACACTCAGAGCATTCGCAGGGCTTCCCTTAGCGGTGCCTCCGCTGGTGTCGGGTCAAGTCAGAGCTCCTGGAGAAGCTCTTCCCACACTCGGGACACTCATAGGGCCTCTCCCCAGTGTGGATGCGCCGGTGGGTGATGAGGTGGGAGTTCTCCTTGAAGCCCTTCCTGCACTCAGTGCAGCGGAAGGGCCTCTCCTCTGTGTGAATCCGCTGATGCATGAGGAGATCTGAGCTGATTGGAAACCGGTTCCCACACTCGGAACACTCATAGGGCCTCTCCCCTGTGTGGATCCTCTGGTGGCGGATCAGGTGGGACCTGTGGCTGAAGCTCTGCCCACATTCCCCACACTCATAGGGCCGTTCTCCAGTGTGGAGCCTCTGGTGGTAGATCAGGTTGGAGCTGCAGCGGAAGCTCTTGCCACAGTGCCCACACTCATAGGGCCTCTCCCCTGTGTGGATGCGCCGGTGGGTGATGAGGATTGAGATGCGGTTGAAGCCCTTCCTGCACTCAGGGCAGTGGAAGGGCCTCTCCTCTGTGTGAATCCGCTGATGGACGAGGCGATCGGAGCTGGTCTGAAACCTCTTCTCACACTCGGAACACTCGAAGGGCCTCTCCCCAGAGTGGATCCTCTGGTGGACCATCAGGTGGGATCTCTTGCTGAAGCCCTTTCCACATTCCCCACACTTGGAGGGCTTCTCCCCATCATGGAGCTGCTCAGGGAACACCAGGGTCGAGCTCTGGCTGGAGCTCCAGATGCCTTCCCAGCACAGCGTGCGTCTTTCCTCCTCGGAGCACCCTGGGCTGGGTTTGCAGCCCCTCCTTGTGCGGCATCTCTGGGGCTTTTCCTCCCTCTTGAACTCCTGTCTCATGGAGCCGCTCAAAACGGCCTCTTCCACGAGGTTCTGCCCCAAGGCTCTGCCCTCCCTGGTCTCTGTCTGCAGCTCATTGCCTGGGGAGGAAGCACAAGGAGAGGATGGGATTTGCCGCCGTGCCACAGGCAAGGGGAAGGACATCCCCCCAATCTGTCCCTGCAGGACAGCGTCGGCAGTGGGGTTGTCCTGCAGGGACATGGAGTAGAAGAGAGGGGGAAAGGGGCACTGACTTCCTCCTCACCTGGCTGAGGGTCCTGGGCCATCTTCCTCTTCCTCACAGCTTCCTTCTCCATCTGGCCAAGTTTTGGCAATGGGAAATCCTGGTTTGGGGTCAAAAACAGGTGTGAGTGCCTTTGGCTGGGGGTTCTACCTGCCCAAGTCTATCTCTAGAAGTCATCGAGTGTTTTGTGTCTATAAAATTCTCCAAAAATCAAGAGGGACCCCAAAAAAAGCCTTCAAGCAGTTCCCCCATTCCAGTCTCCTGTCTTTGGGGTGCTGGGGTTCCCCCTTCTCAAAGCTGCTGGGGCTCCCGTGGGTCCTGGGGATGCCCCTTCTCCGAGCTCCTGCTTAGGGATGCCGTGGGGTTTCGGTGCTCCCAGGGGTCCCTTCTTCCCTGATGCTGCTTTGGCTCCCAGGGCTCCCACGGTCCCCCTCTTCAGGCTCCCCCCACTCCAGACACTCGCGGCTTCCCCGTCTCTCCGCCGCTGCTTTCAGCGTCACAGTTTCCCGGCCCTGCCTCATCTCCAGGCTCCCCCACCCCTCCAGGCTGCCGGGGGTCCCCCAGCTCCGTTATCACCCCTCTCTGCTCTCTCCACTCTGGGAGTCCTGCGTTCCACCCCCCTGGCTCTCCTGGGGATCCCCAAAACCAATGTCCTGTCCCGCCAATACTGGGCAGTTCCCACATGGACCTCCAATATTCCCCAAAAATGCATTTGGGGATCAGTTTTGGAGTCCTGCAAGATCCAAACTTTCCCTCAGGTTTGGATCTCACAGGACTCCAAGGAAAATCTTCACCAGGGACATGCAATGATATCTGTGGCTCAATTCCAGAATCTGTGAGTTCCAAACACTCCTCCAGAAAAAAACAACCCTCCTGAAGACACCCAGATAGATTTGGGGTGAGTTCCCCCTCCCTGGTCATCTGTGGAGTGTGGGGAGGCAATGATCCCAGAGCCGGGGGTGCTGCAGACACAGTGGGTGGTGAAACCTCATGGTTCTCCTACTCCTCCTTTTCCTGCTTCTCCTCCTCTCTCCTCTTCCTCCTGCTCCTCCTCTGCTCCCACCCCAGACCCCCCTTCCCCACCCTCCTCTGCCCCACGGCTGCTGCAGCACAGGCTGCTGGGTGGGGCGAACTCCCCGATCAGCCCCAGGGATGGACAGGGGGCTTGGGGACCCCCCCAGTGCGGATCCACCTCCCCCAGAGCCCCAGGGAATTGCTCCGGGGATCAAGTGCTGGGGGACAGGGCTGGACCCCCATGGAACCGCCCTTCTTCCATCCCAACCCCACTTTTCCCTCCCCTCTCCTCCCCTTTCCCATCCTTCTCCCAGTCCAAACACCCTTCCCAACTCAATTTCCGTGTCCCATCCCCCTCCTGCTCTCTTTGGGGGCCCAGACACCTCTTTTCCTCAGCTCTTCTGTCCCTTTCACCATCCTCCCCTCAATCCCCAACCCCCCTCTCCCATGATTGGTTTTGGGGTTTCCAGGCCCCTCCTGCCCACTTTGGGGGTCCCAATCCCCATTTCGCTCACTTTGGGCTCCCAGCCCCCGCCCCCCTTCTCACCGCGCCCCCCGCTCACCCCGCGGCCGGGGGCACTGCCAGCACCACCAGTGCCACCAGCACGGCCCCAGCTGCCCCCACACGGCCCATGCCCAGCGCCGGGCAGCTGCCCAGAGCCCCAAAGCAGCCGCACTCTGCCCTGGGGGGTCCCCAAAGCGGCCCCGCCCCGCGCGGCACTGCGAGCACCAGGCCGGAGCAGTGCGGAGCGCGGGCGGGCGGCATCAGCCGTGCCCGGGCAGGGCCGGGCCCCGCGGGACAGCTCCCCCCGCACTCGGCCCCAACGGGACAGCGCCCAGCGGGGGGGCCCGGCCTGCCCGCCCCACACCTCCCCCTCCCCAAATTCCGCTCCCGCCGCCGCTGGGGCCCAGGGGGGCGCAGCTGGGCTCCAGAGCTGCCGGAGACACCTGTCCCCCGCTGCCACTGCCACCCCCCGAAGGATTAAGGGAACCCCAAAACTCCTTCACAGGTGGCCGATATCCCGCAAGCCCCGAAGGAGTGCGGTCCCCCCGCCTTCATCACCCCCAACCTTCGGCTGCCTCATCCCAGGCCCCAGCCTGGGTGTGGGGGATCGCTCCTCCAAACACACACACACCCCGGCTCTTCCAGCATACCATGTTATGGGTAACATTCGTGAATATTCATCACATTCCCTAGGATAGGAGTGGTTATACAAATAATTTCTCAGAAATCATTAATATCATTAGCATGTGTGCCACGCATGCGCTTTGTGTCCTGGTGATCTTTGGGGGTCTTTTTGTGATGAAGTTCTGTAGTCTTCATCACAGTGCACTTTTCACCTTTCTCTCTGGAGCATGTGCAGTCCTTGGTGGGATGATTTAGCATTTCTGTGCTGGCCTCAAACAGGTTCTTGTCCCTCTTGACAAGATTAAGGGAATTCTGTTTTCCTAGGTTTTAGAATTTACGTATTCTGTCTCTCAATAGTTAACTTGAGTTACCTATGGACTACCCGTTTCTCTAGCCCCCCTTTTTTTCTTGGTCATTTGTAATTCCTTAGAAATCTTGTATGTCACAAAAGTAAGTATCTTTCTTTAGCTTACGTCTAAGTTTGTACTTTTGCCATTGAGCATAACCATCGCGATTCCAAGTACATAATATGTCACAACAATGACTACTAATACAGACAGTAAATAACAATGCAGGAATACAAATGACTATTACAAACAATTGTTTTAGCCTGGATAAGTTGGATAACCATGCTGTAAGTCTGTCCTATACCTTTTTTAACTCTTAAGAAGTGTCATTTGAGGTGATCTAATGCAATGTTCACTTTGGATAAATAGTTTTATGACTATGAGTATTTTATTCTAGCCTATCTATCTGTTCTTACTTGTCCCTTCTCTTCTTGTTTGTAATTTAAATCATTAGTGTTGTATGGTGGGGGTTTCTTACCTATAAGGGTGCTAGAAGGGATTAAAGCTAGGGCATGAATTTGAACCCCACCAGCCACTGCCTTTGGTGTTTTGTCTGCCATAGCATTTCCCAGTTCAGGGATGGTGTTACCCTGGGAGTGCCCTTTACAGTGCATTATAGCCACTCTTGAAGGTTTTAGCACTGCTTCCAGCAGCTGTAAGATTCCAGTAGCATGCATGATTTCTTTCTTCTGTGAGGTTAATAAACCGCTCTCTTTCCAAATAGCTCCGTGAGCATGTACAACCCCAAAAGCATACCTTGAATCAGTCCAAATGTTGACAGGCTTTCCTTTGGCTGATGCCAGGGCTCGAGTTAGGGCTATTATCTCAGCCTTTTGAGCAGATGTCCCCACAGGTAACGGTTTTGCCTCAATGACAGCATCTGTGGTTGTAATTGCATACCCAGCAAGGCGCTTACCATTTTTGACAGAACTGCTTCCATCAGTGTACCAGTTTTTCACATTTTCCAGCGGAGAGTCCTTTAGCTGGAGTCAATGCAGTCATGCTGTACAGGCTCCTCAGTAACTCTGCCCTGGAGGTAAGGTGCTGGATTTAAGATGTTGCTTATTTGGATACTCACATCCTCTGATTCTGCTAGGACAGCTTGATATCTGAGAAAGCGAGATGGGGTTAACCAGTGATTTCCTTTCTGCGTGAGCACTGCTGACACTGTATGAGCACAGCTGCCACTGCATGGAGGCAGGTGGGCCATCCTCAGCTGACCACATCCAATTGCTTGGAGAAATAAGCCACTGGCCTTTTGTAGGGTCCCAGCTTCTGTGCTAAAAGTCCCAGTGTCAGTCTTTCCTTCTCATGTGGGAACAACAGAAAAGGTTTAGTGACAAACTGCCTCCTTGTTGTTGTTTCCCAAGGCTCTCTCTCTCCCCTGCTAGTTCATATCCCAGATATGTAACTCTCTGGAGGGCTAACTGAACTTTTTAGGAGAGACTTTATATTGACTTAGTCCCAGAACATTTAAAAGACTTACAGTCTTCACGGGTAGGTCATCAACATACTGCCGAAGTGTACTTTCTTCAAGTGGTGGTGTCCAGTCTTCTAGTTTTTTTAACTCCTTGATCTCTAAACATCGTGGAGCTATTTTTGGATCCTTGTGGCAATACAGTCCATGTAAATTGGCTTTTTCTCCCTGTTTTGGGGTTTTCAAAAATTTCCTGACTGCTTTTAGCTAATGGCAGACAAAAGAAAGCATCTTTTACATTTAAAACTTCACTGACACTGGCTGCGGCCCTTCCAGCAGTTTAATAACCACTGGGGAGGCTTGTTTTGATTTCTTTGGAATTTTAACATCCCATAAACTTTAAGGGTCTTAAAAAGCTGGCATTTTTGTTTTCCCTGTGGCCTTAATATTTTGGGCATGATCATTGTCCTGCCCCGATATAGTTTTCAGGCTCTTAGGAGCACATACAGCTCTGCTGTTTGAGCTGACTATGTGGGTGGCAACCTCCCCCTTCTTTTTACTTTTTTCTTATTAATGATACTGTATTTTTCAAATTGTTTTTCTTCTATCACTCTTGAAGACTCACTAACAAACACATTCTATCTGCCAGGCCAGGGAGTGCCCTGCAAAATCTTCCTTAGCCTGGCTTTGGAGATCTATCAGCTGAATGCTCTCATGGGTTTCTGCCCAGCCCCCACTCTCCCTGGCCCCTTAAACAGGAGGCTGGGTCAAAACTGCCCTTATTTCTTAATTCTAAATTCTCTTGTTCTACTAAACCAGATTCATCATACTGTAATAACCGAGCACTGGTTATCCACCTGGACCGTTTTTTTTTTTTCTCCAGTCAACAAAGCTTCTACTTAGTGTGAAACTTTTAACAATTAGATATCTTTTTATCATTAGCCTTCGGCCCTCAGTTACCATCAAGGCAGTGGCTGCACAGCTTTGCAGACAATGAATAGCCTCTGGCTACATTCTGAGACATCTTGAGACAGTGAGTTGCTTTTGGCTACTGGATCTAGCAACTTAGAAAAATAAGCAACAGGCTACTGCATTCTCCAAAAGCAACTGCCAAATTCCCCAAAGCATGGGGAAACAACACTTAGCAGGGTATCTTCCCTCCACCTTTGGTGGGATTTCTAGCAGACAGAGCAGAAAGAAGAAAGCATACTGGAATTCATATGAATGGTAACTGCTATTTTAAATTTTAAAGCGTCTTTCTGTTGCAGAGCCCAAAGCTCAGCAGACTGGTTTATGATTTCTAGTCAGTATCTCCCTTCTGTGGGGCTTAGCATTCCTAAACGCTAGACAAACAAATATGCATGTAACAACAGCAGTTAGAAATGTGACAATCACCAATAGAACTTTCTTGGTCTTAGCACTTTGTTAGAATAGCCAGCTATCCTTTTGAAGCCTTTAATTTTAAAGATAATTTATTTTTTTGTCCGATTTAGCCGTTGTTTTATGTGCATGTGTTAAAAGGGTACCACCTTCCCTCCTTTTTTGCTTACTCACCCTTTTGCATCCGAAGCCGTACCTGTTACAATCATTACAAGGTTCTGTTAGGATAGCTGACTGATCTAGGAACAGCATTGTTGGTAATACTGTTTTGGAAATACAAAAAAACATTTTTGTGTTAATGGATGAACTGTTTCACAGATCTCAGTTGCAAGGGCAGTCAGTGGTTCTTCTTGCTTCTGTGGCTTGAGTGGCTCCTTGTCTTCCATCTGCATACACTTGAACATTCAAAGGTGTTAATGGTATTAAAAAAACTTGCACAATGATAACACAAGCTAGCGTGGGGAGAAGGATGTGGTTTTGCTTCTTTCACCCCCCCCCCCCTTTTGGAAATTCCTATATTTTCCCTTAGCTAGTTTTATTTTGCAACAGAACCAGTATTGTCACCCTTCTCTGCAATTAGGCAGAGCTTGATTTTGAGGGAGAGATATCATTCACACACCTTCCCTTCAGCAGTGTCAATTTGCATTTCTAAGGCAACCTCTCTGCCTGAAATGCCTGAAATGCCTTGGTCAAGCAAGCACACACAAGAAAGATCCAAAACAATACTCAATCAAACATCTAAAAGTTATGTTTTAACACTTTCGTAGCAAATTACTCTTAGTTTACAGGCGTCCCCGCATTGATTTGCATTGATTTTCTCTGCCGGCGCTTACACAAACTAACTACACACATGAGGACACACGCATTCAAAGAAAAAAAACTCAGAAGCACTTGAACAAACTTTGCTCAAAAAAAAAAAACCCATTCCCAGTAACTTAGGCAGGAGACTTTATCTCCAAAATACCTAGCAATTGCATTTTAACCCAAGCAGGAGACTTTAAGATCACACATCCCAACGGACTTTTGTGGGTTATTTTCTTGCTTTCTGATGATCCCATCCTTTGTCTGTCTGTTCTCTCTCCCTTCTTCAACACAAACCTTTCTGCTCGTCTCCTCCCTCTCTTTTCTACAAAGTTACATTTCTCACTTCTTTCTTACACACAAACTTGCCTGCAGGTCCACAGTTTTCTCTTTATTTTCTTGCACGTCCACAAAGCCACACTACTCTTAATATTATCTACACCTTCATTCTTCCCAAGTTCTTTTCTAGTCTGATACCAAGCTCTCTCCTCCAGCAGCTTGGACACCACACACTCCTTCGAGTCACTTCCTCTCACAATTAATACAACCACTCCAAGTTCAAGCCTGACAACTGTTTCCACACACTAAACACAGGATTTAAAAAGGGAAATCAAATTGAGCTATATTAGAGAGGTGTTGGGGGTCTGGATGTTCTCAATTTACTAGCTAAAACCTTTCTCCTTCAATAATACAGTCTGCCCCCACCAGATACTCCAAACCAACGGTTTATATATGTTTTACACTCATTCACTCTTTGCCAATCACTTAGCTTTTCCCTGGCCATTTCTGCCGCCAGATAACAGAACTGCAGGTAGAGCTCCACATTCACTTCTTGTTCAGAACACGTCTCATTCGTTCTCACTCGTACAGTAACAACATAAGGACAGACAACACAGAAGTAGCAGTGCAATGGTGCACTACAGCGTCTAACCCTGGGGTCCAATCCCTTAAAGGTACCTTTCCTGACAGTGGGGTCCAACCCCTGGGGGATTCAGCCCCTGCCTGGGACTAATTTTGGGAGACCCAGTCTCGACCCACCCTCAGGGACTTGTACCCCAGACCTGCAGGTATTTTTTTTTTTTTAATAGCAAATACCTTAATTTGGTGCAGATGGTCCTTGGTCTGCCCCCGCCGTGAGCCAAAGGACAGCTGAGCTCCCCCTGAAAATTCAGGGTCACGACTGGGAGGTCTTCTTACCCCTGGATCCGGCAGCCGAGCAGAGTTAGGGTCCCATCTGGAGGTGCCAATTTGATTCGCCCCAAGCAGGCCCAGAGACACTTCAGAGACAAACTCAGAGCAGTGAGTATTTGCTTTATTCGGCGCGCTGGGTGTGGGGGATCGCTCCTCCAAACACACACACACCCCGGCACTTCCAGCATACCATGTTATGGGTAACATTCATGAATATTCATCACATTCCCTGGGATAGGAGTGGTTATACAAATCATTTCTCAGAAATCATTAATATTATTAGCATGTGTGCCACGCATGTGCTGTGTGTCCTGGTGGTCTTTGGGGGTCTTTTTGTGATGAAGATCTGTAGTCTTCATCACAGTGCACTTTTCACCTTTCCCTCTGGAGCATGTGCAGTCCTTGGTGGGATGATTCAGTGGTTTCTGTGCTGGCCTCAAGCAGATTCTTGTCCCTCTTATCTTGAGAAGATTAAGGGAATTCTGTTTTCCTAGGTTTTAGAATTTACATATCCTGTCTCTCAATAGTTAACTTGAGTTACCTATGGACTACCCGTTTCTCAATGCCGCCTGCCCGCGCTCCGCACTGCTCCGGCCTGGTGCTCGCAGTGCCGCGCGGGGCGGGGCCGCTTTGGGGACCCCCCAGGGCAGAGCGCGGCTGCTTTGGGGCTCTGGGCAGCTGCCCGGCGCTGGGCATGGGCCGTGTGGGGGCAGCTGGGGCCGTGCTGGTGGCACTGGTGGTGCTGGCAGTGCCCCCGGCCGCGGGGTGAGCAGGGGGCGCGGTGAGAAGGGGGGCGGGGGCTGGGAGCCCAAAGTGAGCGAACTGGGGATTGGGACCCCCAAAGTGGGCAGAAGGACCTGGAAGCCCCAAAACCAGGCACGTGGAACGAGGGTTGGGGATTAAGGGGGCTATGGTGAAAGGGAGAGAAGAGCAGTGGAAAAGAGGGATCTGGGACCCCCAAGGAGAGTGGGAGGGGGATGGGACACGGAGATTGAGTTGGGAGGGGTGTGTGGATTGGGAGAAGGATGGGAAAGGGGTGGAGAGGGGAGGGAAAGGTGGGGTTGGGATGGCAGAAGGGTGGTTCCATGGGGTTCCAGCCCTGTCCCCCAGTGCTCAATCCCCAGAGCAATTCCCTGTGGCTCTGGGAGAGGTGGATCTGCACTGGGAGGGTCCCCAAGCCACCTGTCCATCCCTGGGGCTGATCAGGGGGTTCCCCAATCCCAGCAGCCTGTGCTGCAGCAGCTGTGGGGCAGCGGAGGGTGGGGAAGGGGCTCTTGGGTGGGAGCAGAGGAATAGCAGGAGGAAGAGGAGAGAGATAGGAGGAGGAACAGGAAAAGGAGGAGCAGGAGAACCATGAGGTTTCACCACCCACTGTGTCCGCAGCACCCCCCAGCTCCGGGATCATTGCCCACCCTGCATTCCACAGGTGACCAGGGAGGGGGAGCTCGGCCCAAATCTATCTGGGGGTTTTCAGGAGGGTTGTTTTTTTCTGGAGGAGTGTTTGGAATTCACAGATTCTGGAATTGAGCCCCAGATATCATTGCATGTCCCTGGCGAGGATTTTCTTTATCAGAGGGAAAATTTGGATCTTGCAGCACTCCAAAATTGATCCATAAATGCATTTTGGCGAATATTGGTAGGGGTCCATGTGGGAATTGCCCGGTATTGGTGGGACAGGACATTGGTTTTGGGGATCCCTGGGAGAGCTGGGGGGGTTGAATGCAGGAGTCCCAGAGTGGAGAGAGCAGAGAGGGGCGATAGTGGAGCTGGGGGACCCCCGGCAGCCTGGAGGGGTGGGGGAGCCTGGAGGTGAGGCAGGGCCGGGACACTGTGACGCTGAAAGGGGCGGCGGAGAGAGGGGGAAGCCGCGAGTGCCTGGAGTGGGGGGAGCCTGAAGAGGTGGACCCTGGGAGCCAAAGCAGCATCAGGGAAGAAGGGACCCCTGGGACCAGCGAAACCCCACGGCATCCCTAAGCAGGAGCCTGGAGAAGGGGGATCCCCAGGACCCATGGGAGCCCCAGCAGCTTCGAGAAGGGGGAACCCAGCACCCCAAAGACAGGAGACTGGAAAGGGGGAACTCCTGGGAGGCTTTTCTGGAGTCACTCTTGATTTTTGCAGGATTTTATAGACACAAAACACCCAGTGACATTTAGAGCTGGACTTTGGCTGGAGCAACCCCCAACCCAAGGCACTCACACCTTTTTTTCCCCCAAACCAGGATTTCCGATTCCCAAACCTTGGCCAGATGGAGAAGGAGGCTGTGAGGAAGAGGAAGATGCCCCAAGACCTGCAGGCAGGTGAGGAGGAAGTCAGTGCCCCTTTCCCCCTCTCTTCTGCTCCATGTCCCAGCTGAGCATCGCCCCCGGCTGCAGGACAACCCCGCTGCCGACGCTGTCCTGCAGGGACAGATTGGGGGGATGTCCTTCCCCTTCCCTGTGGCACGGAGGCAAATGCCATCCTCTCCTTGTCCTTCCTCCCCAGGCAATGAGCTGCAGACGGAGCCCAGGGAGGACAAAGCCTTGGGGCAGAACCTGGTGGAAGAGACCGTTTTGAGTGGCTCCATGACACAGGAGTTGAAGAGGGAGGAAAAGCCCCAGAGATGCCGCACAAGGATGGGCTGCAAACCCAGCCCAGGGCGCTCTGAGGAGGAAAGACCCACCCTGTGCCAGGAAGGCGTTCGGAGCTTCAGGCAGAGCTCGGCCCTGGTGGTCCCTGAGCAGCTCCATGATGGGGAGAAGCCCTACAAGTGTGGGGAATGTGGGAAGGGCTTCAGCCAGAGATCCCTCCTAATCCGCCACCAGAGGATCCACACAGGGGAGAGGCCCTACAAGTGTCCCAAGTGTGGGAAGAGGTTTCCAACCAGCTCTGATCGCCTCATCCATCAGCGGATTCACACAGAGGAGAGGCCTTTCCGCTGCCCTGAGTGCAGGAAGGGCTTCAACTGCAACTCCAACCTCGTCACACACCGGCGCATCCACACTGGGGAGAGACCCTATGAGTGTGGGGAATGTGGGAGGAGCTTCAGCCAGATCCCCACCCTCATCAGGCACCGGCGCATCCACACTGGGGAGAGGTCCTATGAGTGTGGGGAATGTGGGAAGAGGTTTAGCAGCAGCTCGAACCTGATCCACCACCAGAAGATACACACTGGGGAGAGGCCCTATGAGTGTTCCGAGTGTTGGAAGCGGTTTCCAACCAGCTCAGATCTCCTCAGCCATCAGCGGATTCACACAGAGGAGAGGCCCTTCCGCTGCCCCGACTGCAGGAAAGGCTTCAAGCACAACTCCACCCTCATCACTCACCGACGCATCCACACAGGGGAGAGGCCCTGTGAGTGTCCTGAGTGTGGGAAGAGCTTCTCCAGTAGCTCTAACTTGACCCGACACCAGCGGAGGCACCGGTAAGGGAAGCCCTGTGAGTGCCCTGTGTGTGGGAAGAGCTTTGTGCGCTGCTCCAACTTCATCACCCCTTGGATGACCCACATTGGGCAGAGCCCTGGTGACCCACACTCCTGGTGACCAACACTGGGAGGACACCTGGCTGGTGACTTCCGCCTCCTCAGATTCCATGTAGCCACCTGGGCAAACGCAGGGGCAGGAACATCCAGTGGGACTCAGATAGATATTGGAAATTCCTTGGGAAGAGCTGATTCATTAACGTTACACCCAAAAACTCACCTGCTCTTTCCAATTGTTTCTTCTGGTGGCATCAAGCAACGCTGGAGGATCTTGGAGTTGTTTTCCAACCTAAATAATTTCCTTCTTCATCCTGTCAAAACTACCAGAATTGGGGTAAAAATAAATGAAACAAAGAGCTTGAAATCTGCACCATTTTCCTGGCATTTGAGGGTGATTTTGGGGTTCATGGAGGGTTTGGGTGTTCTGGGGCTGCCCAGGCCAAGGGACAGTGCCACGATCTTATAGTTGTGGCAGCAGAATGTGTCCACCTGAGCCCATCTGTTCTCCAGGAATTCTGGTTGTCCCAGTTGCTGGCCTGGGTCTCCCCATTTGTGGTGTGCCCCCCAAAGTGCCCAAATCGCTGCTGAAGTGCCCGAGCTGCTCCCAGCTGTGGATGTTCCTGTCCAGCAACCTCTCCTGGTCAATGCCATGGGGGACTGGGAGGGGCATTTGGGGATCCTGTGGGGATTGGGAGGGCGTTTTGTGGTTCGTGGGTACTTGGGGACATGTGGTGCTGAGAGGGGTCTTGGGGTCTGTGAGGGAGGTTTGGGGTCCAGGGTGGGGCCATTTATGTGTCACGGACTGGACTGGGGGATCCTAGGGGAAGCTGTGAGGTGGTTGGAGGGGTCCGGCATTGGCTGTGGGGCTGGGAAGGGGTTTCAGGGCAGTACTGAACCCCCAGAGCCCCAAAGTTGCCACCAGGCCCTGCCCCCAAGATGCTCCCAGGGTTTGAGGGCTCCATGTTGGGGTTCCTCCACCTGGTGCTTTGGGAGAAGGTCAGGGGTGGTCCCCAGGGGTCATCTGTGTCCCTAGAGCGTGTGTGACCCCCCATGCCAGTGTCACCCCCTTTCCTTCCCCACAGGGCTCCTGACCCAGCTCCTGCTGCCCTCGGGAGGGAATTTGGGGAGGGGGCAGAAGGGGTGCGCAGCCCCCACCAGGGGATGACCCCAAGCCAGCGCCCTTTGTTTAGCTCCAAGCTGGGCTTGGGGCCGCGGGAGGAAGAGAGCTGATCTGTCTGCTCTTTCTGCTGGGGCCACCTGAGCCTGCAGGGAACTCTTCTATTCTTTAAGCATTTTCTTTTCTTTTTATTATGGAAATATAGACGCTGTTCTAATACACAGACTCTCAGGATTTTTGTTTCGGTGCCCAGTGTCTGCAGGGCATAGGGGAAGAGGGGGGAAAAGGCTGCTTGTGCTCAGCAGGTTGCCCGGGCTTGCAGTGTGGAAGGAAAGTGGCCAGAAGCGCCTTGGCCTTCGGTGGTTCTGCTGCAGCCTTAACGCTTCCGCCAGAGTGAGTGGACAGAGGCTGGAGCTGGGGCATCCCTGCGAGACTGGTGCCTGGAGATGGCCACAAGCCCTGTGCCAGCAGGGCAGCGCCATCTGTGTCCTGCCCGTGTGTTGCCGGCTGGATTGCCGAGGGCTCCGAGGTGCCTCTTGGTGCGGCTCCTCTGGAGCTCCAGTGGGGCTGTGCTGTTGCTGGGCAGGTTGGCCGGGCTGGGGGAGACCCTGAGGGGACGGGGTGGTGGGAAGCTGTGAAGGGATGTGATTAAAAATGGGATGGAGATCCCAGGACTTAGGGCTCCCCTTGGCCATGGCATGACAGAAGACCCTGCCCTGCGCCATTGGCTGGGATGGGACAGAGCTTGGAGCAGAGCTGGACACTGCTGAGGAAGGAGCTCGTGGCCAAAAACATGCCAGGACAATTCCATTTCTCAAAAAAACCCAACTTCCATGGCTGCCCAATTTTCCCACTTGATTCTTCTGGGATGCAGAAAAGGTCACTCAGAGCTCAGGGACAGAGGGGATTCAGCCCTGGAATGGGATCCCGTGGCTAGGGATCCTCTCTGGAAGGCTGCAGCAGCCTCAAGGAATCCGATCCCATTGCCACACTCATCCTGGAGCTCCCTGTCGTGGGTTTGACCCTGGCTAAATGCCAGGCACCTACGACGTTTTTTCTCTATGCTCTCTCCTGCTGCACCTATGCAGAGGAGAGGGAAAATTAACACAGAACACTGGACTTATGAGTTGAGATAAGATCACTGATAAGCAGGACGCACAAGATTCAGGGCAAAAGCAGGCAGGAAACTTAAAGTTGCAAAAAAAATTGATTTATTAATCTAACAGAGTCGGAGGATAAATCAGGGGTAAAAATAAGCTCTCAAGACACCATTTCTTCACTGACCCCCTTTCCTTCTTAAGGCACCACTTCCCAGCTCACCCCCTCCCTCCTTTCTAACTATCCAACAACTCCCGGGCAGGGGCAGGGAGTGGGGTTTTTTCTCTTAGGTCAGTCCATCACAATTCTAGTACAGACACTGTTTCTCTATTCGCCCCCTCCCTCCATTCAACCAACAGATCCGGGCTGGGGCAAGGTATGTGGCTTTTCTTAGTCAGTCCAAGGCCACAATTCTTCTGCTACAAACGCTGTTTCTCTACTCACCCCTCTCCCTATTAAGGCCATTTCTCAGCTCACCCCCTCCCTCCTTCCTTCCAACCAACAGCTCCGGGGTGGGGGCAGGGTATGGGAGTTTCTTTTGGTCAGGGTCAGTCCATCAGGGGAAAAAGAATCCTCTACTTAGCCATGGGGGTCCCTCCCACGAGAGACAGCCCTCTGCAACCTTCCTTGGCGTGGGTCCAATCTCACGAGCAGCCCCGCCCGATTGCTGCTGTCCGAGATTCTCTCCAGGTTGCAGATTTCCAAGCCGAGGCCAGGCTGTTTCCATCCTGGGAGCAAGGCCTTTCTCTCTCCTGCATGGCCTTTGCAACTCTCAGTCTCTGCGACTCCCACTGGATCACAGCTTCCTGCAGGCATCCACCTGTTCCTCTGGCGTGGGCACCTCCCCACGGGCTCTGGGGGGTTTTCTGCATCCCCCTGGACTCCATGGACTGCGGGGGGACCACCTGCTCCCCCATGGTCTTCACCACAGCTGGCAGAGGCTTTTCACCTCCGGGGCCCAGAGCATCTCCTCCCACACCTTCTTCACTGACCTTGGTGCCTCCATGTTGTTTTCCTCACATATTTTTACCTCCTCCTCCTCCTTCTCTGGCTAAAAAGAAGTGCGTGATCACACAGTTTTGATTTCTTCTTCAATATGTTTTCACAGAGGCGTAACTAACATCTCGAATTGGCCCAGGTTTGGCCAGCAGCATGTCCATCATTTTCAGAGCCATCAGAGATTGGCTCTGCTGGACATGGTGGAGAAATTTCCAGAATCTTTACTCAGGACATGCAGGAGCCATCTTTGTACCCCATCCTATTCACTGGCAAAAACTGGGCCAAGCAAAACCACCACAGCCAGGTTCTCACCCTGGCAGGACACAGGGACACTGCCAGGGGCTCCCTGTCCCCCTGTCCCACCCTCCCCACAGCCCCATCCCCGTCCCCCTGTCCCCGTGTCAGGCTCTGGGGGTCGATCTTGTGGAACATCCTCTGGGGGAGGCTGCGGCACTGGGGGGCAGGGGGGGACCCGGGGGGACAGGGGACCCTGCTGTGCACAAGCAGCGTTGGACTTCTGTGGGGGGAGCTGTGAGGGGGGTCTGGGACAGAGTGACCTCCCCAGTGACCTCACACAGCCCCTGTGATGTCACAGCCCACTCTGGGATGTCGTCAGCAACTCTATTAGAAAATAAAACCTCCTTGTGATGTCATAAAGCTGCATTGTATCACAACCCACTCCATGATGTCACAGCCTGCTCTGTGCTGTCACTCAGTGATGTCACACAGCTCACTCTGTGACCTCAGAGCCTGCTCTGTGATGTCACACAGTCCCCTCTGTGATGCTGTAGCTGCTCCATGACCTCACAAAATCAACTCAGAGATGTCACAGCCCAATCTGTGGCCTCACACAGCCCACTCTGTGATGTCACACTGCCCCTTTCTGACATCACAGCTGCTCTGGGGCTCTGTGACACAGCTCCAGAGGTGCCTATGGCTATGACACAGCCCCCTCTGGGCCATGGCACAGCCCCTGCCAATGCTGAGCACCTGTGAGCTCTGGCTGTGCCCTGCTGGTGTCCCTGAGCTGCCCTGGCAGTGGCCCAGCCCTGCTGGGCTGTGCACAGGAGCTGCTCCTGGGCAGAGCTGTCTCTCTGCAGCACTGCTGCTTGCCAGGAGCTGCCTCTGTGCCAGGAGCCCGGCCCAGCTCAGCAGCACAGCCACAGCACAGGGACTTGAATGAGCCTCGCGGGGCTTTGCTGCTGTTTACATCAGACTCAGTCCCTCCGAGTGTGTTCAAAAAACTTCTCAAGAAGTCAAAGTGAGATTGAAATACTGAAGTCTCTTGTAGTTTAAATAGGTTCCACTGAGTGACACAAGAGAAAGTGTCCCCAGGTTCCAGTTAGAGCAGAAAACATCCTGCGGAAGTTGACTCTGTCAGGTCCTCAAGGAAAAACAATCCCAGGGATGGGTTTACCTTTGCTTGAGGCAGGACTGATCCAAACTGTCTTCCCTAACACATTTCTCATAGGCACCATGGGGACTTTATCCCCCTTCTATGGCCCATGGACGATTTGATTGGGCAGGGCCAGCTCGACTGGTGGAGCCTCAGGTCTTCACTGACCACTGGCCTTGGCTAAATGCAGCTCCCAGTGTTTGAAGGTACCACCAGCCACTGCTTTCAAGGTGGTTTTCAGCAGTCCCTTGCACTGTTCAGCTTTCCCAGGGCTGGTGCCTGACAGGGAATATGAAACACTCACTCAGTGCTGTGCCCTCTGGCCCAGGTGTCCATGAGGCTGTTCTGCAAATGAGTCCCATTGGACGACTCACTTCTCCCTGGGGGCCCTGTCCCCCCACGACTTGCTTTTCCAGGCCCAGGGTGGTGTTGTGGGCAGTGCCGTGAGGCACAGGGTGCGTCTCCATCCCTGCAGGGGCTGTTGGCACCACTGTCAGCAGCAGTGCTTGCCCTGGTGGCTCTGTGGCACTGTGATGTCATCGATCTGCCAAGCCCCCCCAGATTGGCATTTCCACCATCATCCCCCACACCACAGGGGCTTTGCCCGCTTGGCCCTGCTTGAGCACAGCACATGTTCCACAGTCATGGATGACCTGGAGATGCTGTCCATGGTTAAATCCACCTCTGGGTCACCAGCCCATCTGGAGGTTGCAGCTCTTCCCTGATGACCTGAGGCAACAAAGGATCCTGATCCCTCTCCCTGCTCTGAAAAAGATCCCTGAGAGGAGCACAGATGGGAATATGCACAGAGTGAGCTCCCACACCCCCATGAGCAGCCCAAGCCACATTGTGCCTCGGGGCTCTGGACCTATTCCAGCAAATGCTCAGATCAAATTTGTTTCCAGCCTGCTTTGGGCAGATCTGTTGTTATCTAACCCATTGTGCCCCACACTGGCCCCAGAAAAGTGCTGCCCCACATCCACACAGCTCCTTTCCAACCACATCCTCCTCTAACTTCCCATTTGCTGTTGTCTCTCAGTGCTCACATGTTGATTGTGAAGCCACTTCTGCTCCAGGAGCCTGATTGGAAAGCAATTGGCCCCAGCAGCTTGGGGACAATGTATCAATCACAAAAATGCTGCTGCCAGCAGAGACAAGGCAGGGAGAGAGGAAAGGGGAGAGCCAGGCCCAGGGGACATGGCTGCAGTGGTGATGGCTGTGAGGTCACTGCCACTGCAGCAGCCTGGCTGGCCCTCAGCTGACATTCTGGCCAGGAGCGTTGTGAGGTCACCCAGCACATCAGAGACCCCATACAACAGGAATTTCATCCTTGGGGAGGTGAAGGATTGAGGCAGGTGACAGAGGCCCCACCTGGGCTCTGATTCTGGGCCATCTCTGCTCCACAACCCAGCCAGCCCTGGCACACAGGGAGGCCAGCCAGGCTCATGGCCACCCTGCTCTGCACCAGCCCTGCAACCAGGGAAAAATCTTTCCTTATCTCCAGGCTGAACATCCTCTATTTCACCCAGCAGCCTTGTCTTTCATCCTCTTGACATGCTCCAGCCAAGCTTTTCCTTCCTAAAATCAACAAAGTCACCATTTCTCCATTTCCCCTTTGCAAACTGTCCTTGCTGACACCTCCTGGCTGTGGCTTCACGCGCCCTGTCAGAGCCAGCCCTGTCCCTGCACTGCCCCAGCTCTGCTGCCCCACAGCTGCTGGATCAGGAAGGGCAGAGCCATGGGGGAGGGAAATGCACAGGGATTCCTCCTGGGAGGCACCTCAGGATGTTTCCAGGCCAAACCAAAGCCCAGTCAGCGGAGAAAGGGACACAAGGATGGGCTGTTTGTGTGCTCTGCCACAGCAGGATCAGATGCAGAGCTGCAGAGATACCCAGCCAATGTGGATCCCTGCAGGAGCTGATCTCACACAGCGGCTGCCAGGCCTCTGCTCCTCGCTGCTTGCTCTGCTTTGATGTTCCCTGGGTTGCAGCTGAAGCCAGCGGGGCTGGGCTGCAGAGAATTTGGGAGAGAAACCCATCAGTGTCCATCTCAGCCTGTGTGACCGTGCAGGGGCAGGACTCAGCCCAGGGCTAGTGGGGCAGGGCCAGGGCCTGGGGCAGGGATGGAAAAAGGCAAGTGGCCGAGAGAGGAGGCTGCTGTGTGCCCTTGGTGGCACGGCCAGAGCAGGGAGGGGGCCCAGGACATTTGTCAGCCCCAGGCTCTGTCCCCAGGCATTGGCAGCCCTGTCTGCTCAGCCCAGGTTTGCGGTGAGTTTGGCTGTGGCCAGCTCCATCCTCCTGCGGGGCTCAGGGCCTGTTGCCGGCAATGGCCAGCCCTGGCTGGGTCTGTGCTGGCCCCGAGCCCGGCAGAGCCTGGGGCAGGGCTGTGTGGGAAGGCCCACAGGTGGCACGGCCTGTGCAGGAGCTTGGAGAGGCTGCCCAGCAGGGAGGCCATGGGGGCACCGAGCCCCAGGGGCTGCTGTGGGCACCACGGCACAGGGGCCGTTCCCACCCGCAATGCTCCTGGCCTGGGCTGGGCCTGCCCAGGGGGGCTGTGGCACCATGGCTGGGCCAGCGGGGCACAAAGGGGCCACGGAGCCACTGCCGGGGTGACAGCAAGGCCAGCACCAGGCGAGGAATTGCTTATCTATTCAGACTGCATTAGGATGTACTTGGATTCAGTATCAATTGGAGACTGCACATATTAATGTATTAACAGGAAAAAAAGCCTTAACAGGACTTAAAAAATCTTCTCTCACTGTTTTTTAAAATATTATATATTTACTTTGAATACACATCTGAAATCTGCCTAATTAATCACAGAAGATTTGGAAATTTAAATTATTCCCAGAGACTTGGCTTGTTAAGATATTTTGAATGTTAATGAGCCCTCGAGCACTGAATTCCTGAAGATCAGAAGTCTGAACAAGCCTCTGGGGAAGTGAAATTCAGCAGCAATCTCCAAGCTGATGCTCTGTGATTTCATAAAACCATACCATGATGTCACAATCTGCTCTGTGATGTCACAACCCATCCTGTGACATCACAGGCAGCTCTAAGAAGTGACACAACCAACCAGTGATGCCACAGCCCATGGTATGATGCCACAGCCTCCTCTGTGATGTCACAACCCACTCAGTGATGTCACACAGCTAACTCTGTGACCTCGGAGCCTGCTCTGTGATGTCTCACAGTCCCCTCTATGATGCCAGAGCTGCTCATTGACCTCACACAACAAACTCTGTGATGTCATAGCCCAATCTGTGACCTCACACAACCCACTCTGGGATGTCACACTGCCCCTTTCTGACATCACAGCTGCTCTGGGACTCTGTGACACAGCCCCAGAGGTGCCTATGGCTATGACACAGCCCCTCTGGGCCATGGCACAGCCCCTGCCAATGCTGAGCACCTGGGAGCTCTGGCTGTGCCCTGCTGGTGTCCCTGAGCTGCCCTGGCAGTGGCCCAGCCCTGCTGGGCTGTGCACAGGAGCTGCTCCTGGGCAGAGCTGTCTCTCTGCAGTGCTGCCGCTTGCCAGGAGCTGCCTCTGTGCCAGGAGCCCGGCCCAGCTCAGCAGCACAGCCACAGCACAGGGACTTGAATGATCTTCGCGGGGCTCTGGTGCTGTTTACATCAGACTCAGTCCCTCCGAGTGAGTTCAAATAACTGCTCCAGAAGTCAAAGTTAAATTGAAACACTGAAGTTTCTTGTAGTTCTAATAAATCCCACAAAGTGCCATGACTGACAAAGTGTCCCCAGGTTCGTGTTAGAGCAGAACACTGCAGGCAGTGATGGCAGGTGGGGACAAGCAAGGGAAAGGTGTCTCTGATGCTGAGCCAGCCTGGATGCGTTTCAGGAATGCAAAGGGGCAAGCCCTGAGCCCCAGCCCTGGGGAAGGCAGATCCTGTCCCTCCCTCATTGCTCAGGGCTCTTCCCAGGGCACTGCCATGTGGGGATGTGCAATGCCAAGGGCAGGACCATGGGGCGGCCCCTGCCAGGCTGCTGGGCAGGGACAAGGAGGCCATGAGGCCCCAGGGCTGCAAGGGTCACTTGTGTCCTCCTCATGGCCTCAGGGCCAGGGCCAGCAGCCATGGCCAAAGTGCTGCACAAGTTGGCTCTGGCAGGGCCTTGCAGCTTCTGCACATCCCTGTGCCCTCTCCAGCCCAAGCTGTCCTACGCTGTCCATGCCCTGCGCCTCTGCCCCTGCAGGCTGTGCTCATCCCCCGGCTGCCCCACCTCGCTGGCCCTTCCTTCCCTGACAGCTCTGTGTCCTGCCTGGCTCTGCCTGGGTACACAAAGCCTTGGGCTGACCCAGACTCGTTCTGGAGCATGTGTTGCACCCCAGCACTGCCCTGGCAGAGAAATTCCTTTCTCCTCGTGTCCAGTCTGGACCTCCCCAGCTGCCCTTGGTGCCATTATTTTTTGTTTGTGCTCATTTCCACTATGAAGAAAAGCTCCACCATCTGTGGAACCCTTCAAGCCCTCTCAGGCTACTCCTGTTCTGTCCTCAGTCTCCACACAACTGAGCCGAGGGCCCTCAACCTCTCCCTGCTGGTTATGTGATGAGGCCTCCAAACTCCATCTTGGGAGATTTTTGGGTCCTCTCCAAGGTTTTTGAAAAAGGAAAAATAGTGTTCAAAATGCAAGAAACATGCAGTGTTATTTTTCCACAATATCTTTAAACTAATCCAGAGTGGATTTAGATTTGTCATAAGTAGGGAATATTTTAGATTTGCAGTGGCACAAAACTGCAACTGTTTTTCCAGAGAAGTTGATGCCCCATCTCAGGAATTGTCCAAGGACAGGAGCTTTGTGCAACCTGACACAGTGAAACCCCTCCCCTCCCCAAGGATGGAATTCCTGTTGTGTGGGTTCTCTGATGTGCTGGGTGACCTCACAACGCTCCTGGCCAGAATGTCAGCTGAGGGCCAGCCAGGCTGCTGCAGTGGCAGTGACCTCACAGCCATCACCACTGCAGCCATGTCCCCTGGGCCTGGCTCTCCCCTTTCCTCTCTCCCTGTCTTGTCTCTGCTGGGATGAGCGGTTTTGTGATGAACATTTTGTCCCCAAGGTGCTGAGGCCAATCATTTGTCAATCAGGCTCATGTCACAGCAGTGGCCTCATCCTCAACATCACAGGCTGGCAGTAAAATCTCATTGTAAGATCTTGCTCCACTTGGCTCTCAGGCCCTCAGGAGCTTTGCCTTCAAGGGCAGAAACATCTTTTCTTTGCAGGAAACTGGAATTCCAGACCCTTGGAGTGTGTGCCATGGATCCCAGAGGGGCATTCCTGAGGCTGGTTCTGCTGTGCCTCCCAAGGGAGCTGTGCAGGGCCAGGTGACAAGGTCCAGCAGCTGTGTTGGTTCTGCAGTGTCACAATGGTCCATTGGTTCCATGAGTTTCCGTACTGTCAACAATGGAGTCCTTGGTTCCCCTGTGTCACAATGGCCGCTTGGGTCCATGAGGTTTCACAGTGTCACCATGGTCTCCTTGCATCCTCAGGGTCACCATGACCCCTTGGTTCCATGAGGCACCACAGAGTCACAATGGTCTCCCTTCACCTCTGAGGCTCTGCAGTGTCACCATGGTCTCCATGGTTCCATGTGGCCCCAAAGTGTCACAATGATCTCTGGGATTCCATTGGGAACACAAAAGCTTTGCAGAAACATTGAGCAACACCTGCTTAACACACCTGGGCACATCTGTTTGCATTCAAAAGAGGGGTTCAAGGTGACAATGGCACCATCAACTTCCATCTGCCACAGAGATCGAGGGAAAGGACAGGGACAGGGAATTCTGCTTCAAGATACAGAGAATTCTGCTTCCAGAGATCATTTGTGGTCACATTGTCCCTTGGAGGAAGGTGACATCATTTGAGGCAGCCTGTGCTGAGCATGTGGCTTCTGAGTGGGGTTTGTTGTTTAGGAAACCTGCTCAGGCTTTTCCATTCTTTCCTCACAAACAGGAAAGCTTCTGCTGGGGCTGTGTGCAGGCAGAGCCCTGAGGAGAGCAGGTGGCACATGGAGCTCTGGGCTGGGACACGCAGCTGCAGAGCTCCGGGGACAAGTTTGTGATGCAGGGAACAGCGATGGCAGTGCCAGCTGGGCCATGTCAGCCATGGTGAGGTTGGGGCTGAGGAGCAGCTTGTCCCAACAGGGTCAGCCTGCAAGGGGCTCATTCTTCTGCATGCCCACACCTCCTAAGGAGACATTCAGCATCAAGATCACTTGGGAATGCTTCTAGCACCTCTTCTCTGAACTGAAAAATAAAAGAAATATTTCCTTGATTCAAAACAAAAGCCATGGGATGCACTTTGAAATCTTCCTCCTTAACAGAACTCCAAACTGACTCCAATGAGCTGTACAAGGCCTGAACTCTTGAAGACAATTGAAGGAAGAGAAAGAGCTCCTGGGGGCTTTCTGTATTTTCATGAGCCCCACAGTGGATTTGGGGCTGAGTCCATGACCCTCAGGGACAGAGAGAAGGTTGCAGAAGCTGCTCAAGGAGGCAGAAGCAAAACTTCAAGTCCCTTGGGGCATCACTGGGCCCCACTGAGGGCAGGGACTGCCAAAGGCTCCACAGGGACTGGTGAGAGCAGATCCTTGGGATGTGCCAGGATTGCAGGGAGCCAAAGGCTGTGAGCAGGGAACTGGGATGCTGAGAGAAACCGGGCTTGGTTGGAGGAAGCAGAAAGGCCAAGGGCTGAGCCCAGGCCTGGGACAGCAGGGCCTGTCCCTCCCGGGTGGCTCGGGGCTGTTTGTGGGGCAGTGGATGTGAGGGGGAGGAAGGACAAATGTCCTAAAACTGCAACCCCTGCCAGCCTGCTCAGGGAGGGCCGAGGGAGAAGCAAAGTGCAGACCCTCAGAGGAAAGTTCCTTGGCTGGGGCCTGCAGTGGCAGTGCCAGAGCCCAGGGGACAAAGCCCTGGGTGCCTGTGGCCCTGCCAGCCCTGCCCAGCCCTTGGCCACCTCTCCTGCAGCCTGTGCCACCCTGTCCGTGCTGCTCCTGTGCCCTGGCCGGCTGCACACGCCCATCTCGCTGTGCCCCCAGCATTTCTCAGCCCAGCATTGCTGTGCCCTCCCTGCTGTCCCTGCACCCAGCGCTGCCGGTTCCTGGCACACAGAGCCACGGCATCAGCCAGTCTCATGCTGCGAGACCTCGTGCACCAAAATTCTACCCTTGCAGGGACTTTTCTTTTTCCTCACCTCCACTCTGACCCTTTGGAGCTGCACTTTGGGGAGGTTTCCTTCTCTTTCGGCTACAGAGAGCAGCTCTGTCTCTGGCTCTTTACAGAGAAGGGCTGGTGGGAGATGTGGTGCTCTGAGGCCATCGGGGGCACAGTGACCACGACATAACTGAGTTTTCAATATTCAGTGAAAAAAGGAGGGGCATCAGCAAAACCTTTCCACTGGACTTCCAGAGGGCAGACTTCAGCCTGTTCAGGATGCTGATTTGGAGAGTACTGCATCAGGTACTGACTTTTTTAGGGGAAAAAGCCTTTAAAAAGAAAGGGGTCCAGGAAGGATGGACATACTTCAAGAAAGAAGTCTTGAAGGCACAGGAGCAGGCTGTCCTTGTGTGCTGAAAGATCAGGTGGTGAGGAAAATGACTGGCCTGGATGGGCAGGGAGCTTTTGAGGAATTCATGGAAAAAAAGAGGGTGCATCACCTTTGGAAAGAGGGGCAGGCTGCTCAGGAAATGATTAAGGATGTTGTTAGATCATGCAGAAAGAAAATTGGAGATGTGTTTAGCCCAATTAGAATTTAATCTGGCAACTTCTGTGAAGGATAATAAAAGATGTTTTTATAAAGACTTCAATGGCAAAAAGAGAGGCAAGGACAACCTCCATTCTTTATTGGATGCAGGGGGAATATAGTAACTAAAGGTGAGGAAAAGGCTGAGGTACTCAACACCTTCTTTGCCTCAGCTTTCAACATTCAAACAGGTCATCCTCAGGACGAGTGGCCTCCTGAGCTGGTAGATGGGGACAGGGAGCAGAATGGGCCCCCTGTAATCCAGGAGGAAGCAGTTGGTGACCTGCTGAGCCACTGAGATGCTCACAGGTCTGTGGGACCAGATGGGATCCATCCTTGGGGGATGAGGGTGATGCTGGAAGAGCTCACGCAGCCACTCTCCATCACTGATCATCAGTCCTGGCTCACCGGGGAGGTCCCAGAGGACTGGAGGTGCCAATGTGAGCCCATCCACAAGAAGGGCAGGAAGGAGGATCTGGGCAACTCCAGGCCTGTCAGCCTGACCTCAGTGCCCGGCAAGGCTATGGAACAGATCACCTTGAGTGCCATCACACGGCACCTCCAGGGTGGCCGAGGGATCAGGCCCAGCCAGCGTGGATTTAGGAGGGGCAGGTCCTGCCTGACCACCCTGATGTCCTTTTGTGACCAGGTGACCTGCCTGTGGATGCGGGGAAGGCTGTTCATGTGTCTGCCTGGACTGCAGTAAGGCCTTTGACACCATCTCCCACAGCATCCTCCTGGAAAAGCTGGCAGCCCATGGCTTGGACAGGTTCCCTCTTCTCTGGGTTAAGAAGTGGCTGGAGGCTGGGCCCAGAGAGTGCTGGGGATGGTGCTGCATCCAGGGTGGGTCCAGTCTCTGGTGGTGTCTCCCAGGGATCAGTGTTGGGCCCAGTCCTGTTTAATTTCATTGCTGATGATGTGGGATATGGGATTGAGTTTTCCATTAACAAATTTGCAAATGACACCAAGCTGGGTGCGAGTGTGGATCTGCTGGAGGGTAGGAAGGCTCTGCAGAGGGACCTGGACAGGCTGGATCCAGGGCCCAAACCAACAATGTGAGGTTGAACAAGACCAAGTGCTGGGTCCTGCACTTTGGCCACAACAAGCCCTGCAGCACTGCAGGCTGGGGACAGAGTGGCTGGACAGCAGCCAGGCAGAAAGGGACCTGGGGGACTGATTGATGGCAGGCTGGACAGGAGCCAGCACTGTGCCCTCGTGGCCAAGAAGGCCAGTGGCACCTGGCCTGGATCAGGAATGGTGTGGCCAGCAGGAGCAGGGCAGTGATTCTTCCCCTGCACTGGGCACTGGTGAGGCTACACCTCAAGTGCTGTGTCCAATTCTGGGCCCCCCAATTTAGGAAGGATGTTGAGATGCTGGGGCATGTCCAGAGGAGGGCAACAAGGCTGGGGAAGGGCCTGGAGCACAATTCCTATGAAAAGCATCTGAGGGAGCTGGGGTTGTTTAGCCTGGGGAAAAGGAGGCTCAGGGGAGACCTTATCACTCTCTAGGACCACCTGAAAGGAGCTTGTAGACACTTGGGAGTCGCTCTCTTCTCCCAGGCCATCATTGACAGAACGAGAGGACACAGTCTTAAGCTGAGCCAGGGGAAGTTTAGGTTAGACATCAGGAAAGAATTCTTCACCGAAAGAGTGATTGGGCACTGGAATTGTCTGCTCAGGGAAGTGGTGGAGTCACCGTCCCTGGAGGTGTTTAAAAAAAGACTGGATGTGTCACTGAGTGCCATGGTTTAGTTGATGAGGAGGTGGCAGGGCATGGGTTGGACTTGATGATCTCAGAGGTCTTTTCCAGCTTAGTTCATTCTGTGATTCTGTGATTCTGTGATTCTGTGATTCTAACTGGGATTCCCCAGCTGGATCCTGTTATCCTGGCTGGGGATTCCCCAGGAACGCTCCCATAAAAGACTCCCGAGTCTCCCCTTTTCCATGCACTGCTTTTCCTGGAGCTGGGATGGGGTCTGGGAGCTGCTTTGTGGTCATGCTTCTCTGCTGAGTGTTGACTGTGGCCTCATCCTCCGATCCCTGGGATTTTCCTCCCACAGAATCCCAGGATGTGGGAGGTGCGGGGAGACTCCTCCTGGAGCCGTGTCCCCACTGCAGCACAGCCCTGGGTGCAGGTGGATCTGTCGCAGCTGCAGGCGCTGTCCCCATGCCCTGCGGTGGCCGTGCGGTGCCAGGAGGGGCAGCTGGCGGTCACCATGCGCAGGGACCTCTTTGGCAGTGGGCACACGGTGCGGGCAGCGGAGCTGAGCCTGGGCACAGCCTCGTGCCTGCCTTTGGCCCCGAACCCCGCCCGGGCCTTTGTCACCTTCGTGGCCACGCTGCATGAGTGTGGCAGCGCCCTGCAGGTGAGGAGCACCTGGGCCACCGTGGCCAGGGTTTGGTGGCCCTCGGGGTGAGGGTTTTGGTCCCCCTGTCAGAGGGAGCGGAAATGGGTTTGCCCCCAAGATTGACCTGGTGACGGTCCTGGCAGGTTTGGGGTGAGGAGTGGTGGGTCCAGGGTTGGATTTTAGGATATGGATACCCCGTCCAGCCTGGGACGAGGGGCAGACTCGGCAGTGGATTTTGGGATTGGATGCAGGAATTGATGGGAGAACAGGTCCTGGGGTGCTGTGCCCATGTCCTGGAGGCTCCCGGACCCCCCTCAAGCTGGCACCTTGTTGGGATGCCACTGAAAGCTCTGTGGTGTCCTACAGGATGGGGAAGGTGGCCTTGGTGGCCTCTATGTCCTGGCATGGTCCCTGCTGCTGCTGCTGAGTACATTTTCCTGATTTTTGCCCTGTCTCAAATCCTTCCTGCAGGTGACCCCAGACTCGCTGATCTACAGAACCACCCTGTCCTACAAGCCCACCCCTTCTGACAAACCCCTGATCGTGAGGGGCAGCCTGGCCGAGGTCCCCATCGAGTGTCACTACCCCAGGTGAGCTGCTGGCGCTGTCCCCCTGCTGCCCTGGTGCCGAGGGGACGGTGCCATCCCTGGGAATTCCCATTGCTTCCCTTTAGGTAGAGCAACGTGAGCAGTGGTGCCGTGTGCCCCACATGGGCCCCGTTCCGCTCCATGTTGGCGGCACAGGAGCGGCTCCGGTTCTCCCTGCGCCTCATGGACGGTGGGTGTAGCCCCGGGGGCCTCAGTTCCCCAATCCTGGTGGCTCCCAGTGCCATCCTGGAAGCCCAAACGGAGCCCAAATCCACCCCACGGGGGTTGCCACACATTTAAGAGGTGCCCCGTTCCCGGCAAGTGCCCAGAGTGACCCCATCCCCTGGGATCCGCATTCCAGACACCTGGAGCAGGGAGAGGCTCTCCAATGCCTTCCGGCTCGGGGACAGCCTCCCCTTCCAGGCTGATGTCACCTCGGAGGGCCACGTGCCCCTGCGGCTCTTTGTGGATCGGTGCGTGGCCACCCCGAGCCCCGACAGGAACTCGTCCCCCGCTATGCCTTCATCGACCTCGGTGGGTAAGGCCAGGCTTGGGGCTGGCAGGACAGTCCCGAAGGGTTCCTGTGGCTGATCCCGAAGGATTAATTCCTGTGGCAAATCCCAAAGGATTCCTGTTGCCAGTCCCAAAGGATTCCTGCAATCCCGTAGGATTAATTCCTGTGGCCAATCGCAAAGGATTCATTCTTCTGGCAAATCCCGAAGGATTCCTTCAATCCCAAAGGATTAATTCCCCTGGCCTATCCCAAAGGGTTCCTGCAATCCCGAAGGATTAATTCCCCTGGCAAATCCCACCTCCCCGGCCCTTCTCCAGGTGCCTGGTGGATGGCAGGGCAGAGGACAGCGGCTCAGCCTTCGTGGCCCCGTGGCCCTGGCCGGAGTCGCTGCGGTTCCGGGTGTGTGCCTTCAAATTCGCGGCAGACGCTGGGAATGTGGTGAGCTCTTGTTCCCACCTCCCTCTCCTCCTGTCCCAGTTTCTCCGCGGGAAAAAACCTCCCAAAGTCTCCAAGATGAATGACTTGTCCTGGAATTGCCCTGGCAGCTCTCCATCAGCTGCCACCTGCGGTGTCCCCGGCGGCGGCAGCCCCGAATCCCGGGAATAAAGCCTGTTCCTTGGGCAGCGCCAGCGGCCTGGGAGTGTCCCTGTGCCGGGGAGGGGCCCCGCCCGCGGCAGGGCGGTCACAGGTGACTCTGTTGCAGGTGGGCCCCTCGGGAGGGCACCGGGGCCACGTGCAGCTGCTGTGACAGTGGCAGCTGTCCCTCTCCCGGAGGAGATTCCCGGGAAGCTGCGCTCCGGCCGCAGGGCCGGGCAGGTGTGTCAGGAGGGACGGCCCCGCCGAGCCAGGTGTGTCCCCGAGGTGTCCCCAGGGGTGGCACCTTCGGGCTGGGGGGCCAAGGGGTGGGGATGGCTTTGGGGGAAGGACGATCCCAGCTCCTCTGCGGTGTCCGGAGGGAAGGGCTTTGGAAAGGAAAGAGTGGGATTTTGGTGGGATAGTGGGAAAAAATTCCGTGTGGGTGGGGAGGTCCTGGCACTGCTGTCCCTCCCTGGAAGTGTCCTGGGCCAGGCTGGAGCCACCTGGGACAGTGGGAGGTGTCCCTGCCCGTGGCACAGGATGGGCTTTGAGGGCCCTTCCATCCCAGACCATTCCGTGATCTTGTTCCAAGTGACTGTGGCCTTGCATTTAACATCCCAGGAATTCTGTTCTTCTGTGTGTAATTCCCCAAACCAGGCCCGAGTGGGAATTCCCTCTCCTGGGAACTCACTCCCATCTTTTTCCAGGTGGGCGCACAGGACCGACTGAGGCCGACATCTTCGCAGGACTCCTGCTCATCCTGGAGCCAGCTCATGGATTACAGAACCTCTCTGGAAGTCCGGGATCAGCTGGGAACACCCCCCAGGGCAGGGGCTTTTGTGGTTTTGTCTTTGGTTTGGTTTTTTGGGGTCTTTTTGGTGGGAGTTTTTTTGTTTTGGTTTTTTTCCTTGGATAGGTTTTCTTGTTTGTTTGTGGGGTTTTATTGTGGTGTTGTATCCCCAGGCTTCACCTGGGGGTTGATCCCACCTTGAAATCCCTGTGATTTCCCTACAGGACTTTTTGGAACAACCCCCCAGAGCCTTTCCGGGGGCTCCTTCCCAAAGATCCCTAAGGATTGGATGGAAGGTGGGAAGCCAATCGGGGAGTGCTGAGCGGGTTCTGTCCCTTCCAGGTGCCATTGGCAGAATTCCTGGGGGGATCCAGAGACTCCTGCTGGTGGTGACCACTCTGCTGAGCCTGACAGTGCTGGGAATGCTCCTGGGAATGTGCCGGGAAAGGCTCTGCCCTCCAGGAATGTCCCCGTGCTCCCGATCCCAATAAAGAGCAGCATTGCTGTCATCTCCCAGGGTCCTCTGTGGGATGGGGAGGGGACACAGGCAGCCTTGGGATGGGAATCCATCCTCCGGGAAAGGGCTGGGATTGGGGATGTGGAGCTGCGGCCGCCTGGAAGCGATTCCCAAAGCCCCGAGCCCTTGGATTTGGGAGGCGCAGGTGGATTCTCCAGAGGTGATATCCTTGGGAAGGGATCCTAAACAAGGGGTGGCTCCAGTTTTAGGGAATTAGGGGTGTTTTGGGGTTTTAAATGGTTTCCGGTTTCCAGAATTCCCAGTTTCCCTTCCTTATCCAGCAGGACGCAGGAATGAGGCTCCACCGTCCCTTGGAGTACAAGAGGGCTGTTGGAATTGTGGGATTTTGGTTGGGTTTAGGGCTGAATTTGGCTTCTCTGCAGGGAAAAACTGGGAACAACCTTGGTGTTGGGGATGGGAAAGAGCCAGAGGTGCTTGTGTTTGGCAGGGGCTGAGTGGGAATGAATTCCATTATTTCTATGGAATGCAGGAGCTCCGGGATGAGCGCAGCAATGGGATCGGATTCCTTGAGGCTGCTGCAGCCTTCCAGAGAGGATCCCTAGCCACAGGATCCCATTCCAGGGCTGAATCCCCTCTGTCCCTGAGCTCCGAGTGACCTTTTCTGCATCCCAGAAGAATCAAGTGGGAAAATTGGGCAGTTGGGGTTTTTTTGAGAAATGGAATTGTCCAAGCATGTTTTAGGCCATGAGCTCCTTCCTCAGCAGTGTCCAGCTCTGCTCCAAGCCCTGTCCTATCCTAGCCAATGGCACAGGGCAGGGCAGGGTCTTCTTCTCATGCCATGGCCAAGGGGAGCTCTAAGTCCTGGGATCTCCATCCCATTTTCATCTCATCCCTTCACAGCCTCCCACCGCCCTGTCCCCTCAGGGTCTCCCCCAGCCTGGCCAACCTGCCCGGCAGCGGCACAGCCCCGCTGGAGCTCCAGAGGAGCCGCACCAAGAGGCACCTCGGAGCCCTCGGCAATCCAGCCGGCAACACACGGGCAGGACACAGATGGCGCTGCCCTGCTGCCACAGGGCTTGTGGCCATCTCCAGGCACCAGTCTCGCAGGGATGCCCCAGCTCCAGCCTCTGCCCACTCGCTCTGGCAGAAGCGTTAAGGCTGCAGCAGAACCACCAAAGGCCAAGGCGCTTCTGGCCACTTTCCTTCCACACTGCACGCCCGGGCAACCTGCTGAGCACAAGCAGCCTTTTCCCCCCTCTTCCCCTATGCCCTGCAGACACTGGGCACCGAAACAAAAATCCTGAGAGTCTGTGTATTAGAACAGAGTCTATATTTACATACTAAACAAAAAAAAACAAAAACGCTTAAAGAAAACAGGAGTTCCCCGCAGCCTGAGGTGGCCCCAGGGGACGGAGGAGACAGATCAGCTCTCCGCAGAGCTCCAGCAGCAAAGCCAGCCACGGCCCCATGCACGAAGCCATGTCTGGCTCACCCTGCGGACGTGATCTTGCAGCTTCCCGATGCTGGAGGTGCGAGTCCTCGCCACCGCCTGGAGGATGTGCGATGTTTGAAGCGCCAGGTTTCTGACAGTGTCGCTGGTGTCATCCTCCATGTCTTCAAGGACTGGCACAGAGAGAAAGAGAGCCACGGTCACATCCCGGACCTGCGGGGACCCGAGGAGACCCCCCCTTGCCAGGGCCATCCCAGCCCGCTCTTGCCACGGCCACGAGGGAGCAGGGGCCAAGGGCATCAGCCCGAATGTGTTGGCCAAGAATCCCCGACGTGCCCCTGGAATCTCTGTGTGCTCTGCCCACGCCGCCCCTCGTCCGCACAGGGAGCGGAGCCCTCCGCAGCCGGGCAGGGATTGCAGCTGCCCCCGCCAGCCCCCGCTGCCAGCCCGCTGCCCTCACTCACCGTCCAAGATGAGCTGCAATTCTTCCTGCTGCCCCCTCAAGCTCCGCCCGACCATCCCTGGCAACACAGAGCCTGTCACGGCGCCCAGCGGCACAGTTCCCCCCCAGCGGCGCTGCCAGCCCTGGGGCCGCACGGCCTCCTGCGCCGGCACGGCTCAGCCCGGGCCCTTGCCGCATCGTGCCGCCCGAGGAAGGGCACGGCTGCGACAGGAGGGCGGCAGCAGCCCCGAGGGCAGGCGGGGCTCCAGAGCCCCGCGCCCGGATGGCGCTGCCGGGCCAGCAGCCGGGGCTGGGCCCGAGCTGCGGCGGCGCGGGGCGGGGAGGGAGCCCGGGCTGGCGGCTCACCGATGAACCTGATGGCCTCCTCTCGCAGGGGCTCCTGGGGGCTGTGCACGTAGGGCAGGGCCTGGCGCAGCTGCTCGGCCGCTCGGCTCCTGTCGTGTGCCAGCTGCAGAGAGAGAGGGCCCGCAGGGAAGGCTTGGCGCGGGCTCAGCCCCTCGGGCGGGCGCTCGCTGCGCCCGGCGCTGGCCTGGGGCCCCTGGGCGCACAGCCCTGAGGCGCGGCCAGCAGCCGCTGGCGCCGGCCTTTGGAGGGGCCAGAGGGCTGGCTGCTGCCCGGGGAGCCGCGGGGCCGCCCCGGCGCACGGCCCAGCTGGGCCGGGGCTCCATCAGCACCCGGCTCGGGGCCAGAGCAGCCTGGAGAAGAGCCCGCGTGGCCCCTGGGCGCAGCAGCGGGCAGGGCCACAGCTGCCAGCCGCACACACTGAGCAGCGGCCACAGGGGCCTTGTCCAGGCTGCGGCTGGGGCTTCCAGGCTGTCCTTACCAGGCACTCGCCCAACTTCCACAGCTGCTTCGTCTTCAGCAGCTGCTCGAGATCCCTCCTCTTCAGGTACTGGGCCGCACTAAGCAGCGCTGCCCGAGAGGCCTGGAGAGCAGCAGAGAGCCGGAGATGGCCCCGCAGGCCAGGGCACAGGAGCCACGTCCCCGTGCCAAGGCCACGAGGAGGCTGCAGCCCGTGAGGCGCAAGGGCGGGAGGCAGCTGAGCCCTCTCGCAGGGGGACACCAGCAGCCCATGAGTCCTCACCGCTGCCACAGGTCGCTTCTCGTCATGGCAGTGGAGGAAGAGTGGGAGCAGGCTCAGGCGCACTTGCGCCTTCAGGGCCTTTTCCCACTTCAGTGCTGCAGAAGTCACCAAAGCTCGAAAGAGCACCATGGAGAGCAGCCGCACCACGCTATTATCCTGTATGAAAAGAAGAAAGACTTCCGCACTGGCTGCTCCGAGCTCACCTAGGCACACACCTGAAAATGCACAGGGCGCAAAGTGTCCGGGCAGCACCCAGTGCCCGTGGCTGGGGGCACAGAGCCTTACGTTGTCAAAGAGCGGCAGGAGCGCCTCAGCCAGCTGCAGGGCAATGGGGCTGGCTATCAGCGTGACTTTGTCCACCACTGTATAGCCAAGTACGATGAGTGTCATCGCAACCACGCGTCCATCTGTGTCCCACAGGAGCTTGACGAGCCTTCCGGTCAGGCTCCACATTCTTTTGATCTGTGCAGAACACAAGTCTGTGAAATGCCAGCCTGCAGCCGCAGGGCCCAGAGGCCAAAGGCCTGCCCCCAAAGCAGGCAGGCAGCTGAAGTGGGAGGCAGGAGAGCTGGGAGCAGCTGCCTCAGCTCCTGAAGCCCAGCCAAGCCTAAGCGGCTGTGTTGCCCAGCCCCACGCTGCCGGCACGGCTTCAGCCGCTGCCCCCTTCTCACCATCAAGGGATCATCAGTGAGATTGAAGAGGGCCCTGAGCGCCAGGTGACGCTTCTGCCTGCATTCGCTCCGCAGGTGCCTTGACAGGATTTTCAGGACTCTGTTCCCACATTTTGTCAAGTTCAGGCACTGCAGAGTCTGAAAGGCATAGGGCAGTGAGAGGGGAGCTGGCTGGCAGGAGCCCAGCAGTGCACGGGGCTGGGCCCAGGCCGCAGCACAAGGGCACGGGCACCGTCCCAGGCAGCTGCAGCTACGAGAGGGCAGAGAGCTGGGAGGCAGCTGAGTGAGGCAGCGCTGGCCTTCAGGCTCACCTCCACAAGGAATGCCAGGGCGGGCAGATCCCAGCGTGGATCCCTCTTGCTGAGCAGCCTGAGCAGGTGGTGAGCAATGCGGGAACACAAGGATGGGGAGACACAGGACATCTCCCTGGCAGGAGGAAAAAAGCACCAAGAGCCTGAGGTGGGGGGGCAAAGCTCTCCCAGGACTGACTCACAGAGGTGTGCTCTTTCCCCAGCATCCCTCCAGGGCACGTGGGCACTTTGGGAGGCAGCTCCTTGTGGGCAGCCTCCTCTCACAGCCTTTTCCAGGCTGCTCAGCCGTCCCTCGGTGACAAGGCCCTCTGGCCCACAATCACAGGGACTGTGAGTGGCACCCCGGGCACAGGGCACAAATGCCACGGGCAGTGGGGAGGAGGGGACTCTGACCTGGCCAGCACACGCACAGCATCGTGCTGGGTGTCAGCACAGAGCAGTCTTTGCCAGCCACGCTTGCGTTCCATTGCCACCACCACATCCTCATAGTTCAGTCGGTGGAGCAGGGCCTTCAGGGTCTGCACTGCAAAGCTGTGTGCAGAGCAAAGCCCAGGTCACGCTGCAAGCACTGGCTTGTGCCCTGGGGACATGGGAGGGACAGGAGAACTGGCATGGAGCACCTGTTGGGGTTGGTGGCAAGGCCGTGTTGCTGCTGGCATCCCTTCCAGAAGGTCTGGACCTCGTCTGGCATATCCAATGTGCTGCAGAACACTTGGAAGAGCAGATGCACAAAGAGGCGAGGGAAGTACAGCATCACCGCATTGGGGCAGATGGGCACTTGGAGGATCTTCCACATCACCAGAGTTGCCTGCAGAAGACAAAGCAGCCCAAGACAGCGCTCAGTGCTGAGGTGTCCATGTGGCAGGGCCCGAGCGTGGGAGGGAGAGGCCAGGGGAGACACTGGGGGAGCACCGGGCCTGGTGCCCCTGAACCTGCCCCTAGCACAGGTTTCCGCCCAGCACGGGAGGCACGGAGGTGCAGTGGGGGAAGGAGGATGGAGGGCTGCTGGAGAGGTGACCTGGGGGTGAGCAAAGGACAGTTGCAGAAACTCACAGCCAGGGCAAAGACATGCGTGTTGTCCTCATCGGAGGTGCGCGTGCTGTGCTCTGGCCAGCTCCCCAGCACATCCAGGAGAGTCAGCATGGCCGGCTCGGCAGCCCTGAGCGAGCATATGATGGCCCTCCACATGCTACTAGCAGCTCTGTGGGGTCAGAGCTCTGTCTCAGGGGAGTCTCGGACACAGCCCCATGGCCTGGGCAGCTGTGGGGGCCCAGGCAGCTGTGCGGCCGAGGCTGGCTGCCAGCCCTGTCTCTGCCCACTGCCTCTGGCAGGCAGCAGCCAGGCAGCCCAGCTGTGTGGGGACAGGCCAGCGAGGGGCAGGCAGGGTGCATGGCAGCAGGCTTGGGGGCTGGCATGCCAGGGCTGGCAAATGGAGGAGCCAGAGGGCCCTGGAACTCTCTGTTTGTCAGACACCTGGGACAGGGCTCCACAGGGGGATGGGCCGGGGAGCCCTGAGCCCTCTGGGCAGGTGGGCCCCGGACCTGTCACACGATGGGGCCACACGCAGGAGAGTTATCACTGCATCAGCAGGGTATTCCTCAGTCAGATCCAGAAGTGGCCTGTACACATTGCGCTTGGGAAACTCATGGGACACGAGCCACTGGTGGATGTACCTCACCACAGCAGGCACCTGGAGAAGGCAGAGGGAGAGCTGGAAAGCTGCCAGAGGGAGTAATGTCCCCAGCTTCCCCAGAGAAGTGCTTCCCTTGCCACCACACTGGGATGGCCTCAAAGGCTTCAAGGGACCAGCAAGCGTGCCTTGGGAGGCCAAGCGATTCTTGGGAGGCTGCAGGCTGCTTACTTGCTTTGGACTGGAGACACCCTTCTCCAGAATCAAATCCAGCAGGGTAGCACCACTCTTGTATTTGAAGATGTCAGAGGGTGCTGTGACCCCAGTGCCCATGAGGCTAGACTCCTCCTGCCGAATTCTCCTGATCAATATGCAAACCATCTGTAGGAGAAGGGCAAGAAGAGAGGGATGTTCCATGGAGTTCTCCAAGCACTGTGCTCAGCTGAGCAGGGACAGCAGGCCCAGCCCAGGTGGGGATGGCTGCAGGTACCTGCGCTGTTTTGCGGAAGAGGCCACGGCTGGGTTCCTGCACTTGTGTGCATTGCATGCCTGCATCTGGCAAAGAGCAAGCACAGTCAGAGCTGAGGGGCTGCGGGAGAGGCCAGAGAACACAGCCCAGCCCTGCGCTGCCCAGGCAGGGACAGCCCCGGGATGCCCTGGGGATGGAGCACGGCTGCGGGGGGCGGCAGCCCCAGCCCCTCTTCCGTCTTGCCCATGGGCATGTCCCCAGGGGATGGGATGGGATGGGATGGGATCGGGTGGGATGGGATGGGATGGGATGGGATCAGGTGGGATGGGATCGGGCAGGATGGGATGGGATGGGGCGGGATGGGGTGGGGCCGACCTTGCTGCAGGCAGCAGCCCTGTGGCCCAGCTCTGCCACTCACCCTCCTGCAGCAGCTGGAACTGCTCCACCTCTCCAGGCTGCTCTGCTGGGGCAGTTCCAGGGCCTTCTTCCTCCTCCTCCTTCACCCAGGCCTGCTTGGGTGCACTCGGAGGTCTCTGCTCCATGTCACTGACTGGAATAAAGGCTACTTGCAGGAGAGGTGCCTCGGGAAAGCTCTGGCTTACCAAGTCCTGCAGTTGTGCCTTGAAGGCACCTGCAAGAGTGAAGCCTTGGGAAGGCTGCAGGACACCAAGTCCTGCGCTTTGGTCTCAAGGGCTCCTCTCACATGGGTGGGAGACTCCTTGTCAAGGATTTTGACCAGCACCTCCCAGGGTCTGGCCTCAAAGGCACCGGCTGCTGGGATGGGAGATGCCTCGGACGAGCTGCGGGCACCACTCACCCTCCTGCAGCAGCTGGAGCTGTTCCACCTCTCCAGGCTGCTCTGCTGGGGCAGTTCCAGGGCCTTCTTCCTCTTCCTCCTTCACCCAGGCCTGCTTGGGTGCGCTCGGAGGTCTCTGCTCCATGTCACTAACTGGAATAAAGGCTACTTGCTGGAGAGATAACTCGGGAAAGCTCTGGCTTACCAAGTCCTGCAGTTGTGCCTTGAAGGCACCTGCAAGAGTGAAGCCTTGGGAAGGCTGCAGGACACCAAGTCCTGCACTTTGGTCTTGAGGGCTCCTGCCACAAGGGCTGGAGACTCCTCAGCAAGGATTTTGTTCAGCAACTCCCAGGGCCTGGCCTCGAGGGCACCGGCCGCCGGGATGGGAGATGCCTCGGGAAGGCCGCGGGTCACCAAGTCCCGCAGCCTGCCCTTGAGGGCACCTGCAGAAGAGAAGCCTCGGGAAGGCCACAGGTCACCAAGTCCTGTGGTCTGGCAACGAGGTCACCTGCAGGAGAAATGCCTCGGAAAAGCTCCGGGTTAGCAAGGAACAAGTGTGCTGTGCGGGGGCTCCTCACAGCACCGCTCTGTCCCGTCCTGTCCCGTCGCGTGCTCCGAGCACAGTGGCGTGGTTATGTTGCTGCCAGCGCCTATGTCACGACATGTCACAAAGGGCGCTTGGACACCCTGTTCCAGTTCCATCCCATGCTGCACCATGTCACAAAGGGCCTTGCACACACTGCCACCTGCCCTGGGGCAGCCCCCAGCCCTCCCAAAGTGGCCCAAGTTGGAAGGAATCTGTTGCCCCAAGTGTCTAAGGCAGCCCGACAGGAACCTTAAGAACAGCTCAAACAAGAAGCAAACCCTCCCCTGCTCTGCGGGCTCAGGGCAGCAGAAGGAGCCCCCACGGCTGCCGACGCAGCTGCAGCGGGAAGGGCATGGGGCCTTCCACAGAAGCTGGCACAGCCTGACTGGGACAAGTCCCGGCTGCTGGCCATCCTAAACACGGGGCTGTGACACAGACAGGGAACGTGTGGGCCAAGGCACCAATGCTGCTCTGACACCCGGGGCCTGGGGAGCCCTGAAATCAGCAGGTGCAGCAGAGTCCCCACCAAAGCAGACCTGCCACCCCTGAGCCCTGCCAGTGCCAGTGCCATCTCCTGGCCCAGAGACCTGTGCCCCCGGGGGTGCTTCTCTGCCAGAGGGCAGCCAAAGCCAGCATTGGTGCATTGGTGTCTGTGCTCCTTCCTGCAGGTGGCTGTTGGCAGGAGCACCTGCAGTAAGTGGTGGCAACAGTTGGGATCTGCCAGAGGATGTTGTGCCTTCCTGGAATGATTCTTTTTCATGGAAGGGATTAGCAGGAGCACAAGAACACCATCAGCTGCTGAGTTTCACAGGACAGAGAGATTCCACAGAGACACTGTCAAGTTTCCTTGGCCTTTCCTGACTGTCTCTCTTGCACTCAGGAATAAAAAGAATTGGCCCAGCCTCTGGTATTCAGTGCTCCAGTTGCTGCGTGTGTGGCTGTGGCAGCTCCTGTCCAAACACAACTGGGTGCCTGCTGAGCATGGCAATGGACGGCCAAAAACAGAGAGGTTCCCCAGTGAATGTCAAGGGAGTCACTTGGGGAAGTGCAGGGGGGAGGGATAACTCTGGGAGGAGAAGCTGTTCTGTGTCTCTGATGATGGTGCCAGCACCCTGAAGGAACAGCCCAGGGAAGTGCTGGAAGCACAAGTGTCCTGCCCTTTTCTGCTGTCACTGGGACACGGGACAGGCTTGTTGCCACAGGTCCACAAGACTTGATGCAGGAAAAATGCAGGGCCATGCACTGCTGCGAGGGAATGGCCTCCAGCAAGAGCAAAGCAGGATCCTCTAGCAGCAAAGCCTGTGCCTGTGAACTGGGCCATCTTTTCAGCAGACACCAAAGTGCTTCCCTCCAGCCCTGAACCTGCACCACAACTGCCTGCTTTGCTTCAGCACCTGTTGCTTCTTCCTTTGTTCCAAACAAGTCCAGGATTTCATTTCGAAGCTCGTGCACAAGTCATCTTGAAGGTGCCTGCATGGAGGAGAGGGACGGCAGCTGCAGCCCAGGGCTCATGTCCCATCAGAGTCTCTCTCTCACGATGGCACCAATGCCATGGCCTCAGGACACCTGACTCTGTGCCATGGTTTGACCCTGACCAAATGCCAGGCACCTATGACATCTGCGCTCTCCTCCTCTCCTGCCACAGCTGTGCAGAGGAGAGACAAATAAAAGTTAGCACACACGCACAAAGGGCTCATGAGTTGAGATAAGTAACTGAGGGAGGATGTACTGAGGGCAAAGTACATTGAAACTTAGAAGTTGCAAAGTGATTTATTACTAACTTAACAGAGTCAGAGGTGGCAAATGAGAAGTAAAAATAACTCCTTAAGACACTGTTTTTCCACTCACTCCCTTCCCTCCTCCCCACCAGCAGCACAGGGGGACAGGGTATGGGGGTTTGGTCAGTCCATGACGGAGGTTTTCTTCGGCTGCTCAGGGAGAGGAGTCCTCTATGTTGCCATGGGGTCCCTCCACAGGAGACAGTCCTCTGTGAACTTCTTTGGTGTGGGTCCAAATCTCAGGAGCAGCAGCCTGCCCGAATCTGCTGCAACACGAGTCCCTCATCCATGGACTGGAGACCTCTGACACCAGGCTGTTCCACCCCAGGAGCAAGGCCTTTCTTTCTTCTGTGACTCCCACTGGATCACAGTTTCCTCCAGGCATCCACCTGCTCTGGCGTGGGCAACTCCCCACGGGCTGTGAGTGGATCTCTGCACCCCTTGTGGACTCTACGGGCTGCAGGGGGACAACAATCTGCTTCACCATGGTCTTCACCATGGCTGGCAGAGGGTTTTCAGCTCTGGCACCTGGAGCACCTCCTCCCCCACCTTCTCCACTGACCTTGGTGTCTCCATGTTGTTTTCTCTCACATATTCTCACCTCCTCCTCCTTCTCTGACTAAAAAGAAGCGCGGGCTCACATTGTTTTGATTTCTTCTTAAATATGTTTTCACAGAGGCGTAACTAACATCTCTCATTGGCCCAGACTTGGCCAGCAGCATGTCCATCATCTTCAGAATCATCAGAGATCAGCTAAGCTGGACTTGGTAAAAACTTTCAGAACATTCACATAGAACACACAGGAGCCATCTTTGTGCCCACCCACCCACCCATTAGTGAAACTGGGCTAAGCAAAACCAACACAGCTGGTCTATAAAATATCGTTCTGATTCACAGAGATCGACTGAACAGTGTGACACTATTAAGAAAGCATTCCTTTATCCCAGGGTGACCCGCCTTGCACACGACGACCTCAGCAGTTTTCTCACAAGTTTCTGGATCCTTTACACTAAGACACTTCCTGAATTCCCCCCCAAAGTCCTGCCCACTCCGTACCTCATCCACATGCACTGTCCATTGTCCGGAGCCACAGCCCCTTTTGGGGGTCGGTTCTGTGTTGCGGCTCTTGATGCGTGCCCAGGTCACAGGTGCTGACTTAAGGCTCTCTTATCTTATTGCTGTGAGGCCCTGGCATTCCTCTTTAGTTAGGCACTGTCCTAACTTCCTCTTATTTCCTTCATTTAGTGTTCCAGGGAGTGCAGGTCCCTTGTAACTGGACCACGGGTGTGCAGTTTTCACTGATCTTCCCAGTCCCTGATTCTCTTTGCCCTCAAGCAGTTTCCTGTTGCAGACTAACAAGTAAGCAACTGAGCAAAAAGTTAAACTTATAGCTATGAAGTTACAGAGTTTAAACAGAACTACAAAATTCAGCAAAATACCAAATTCTTTATATAGCTCCTTTCAAAACTTTACATTTGAAATTAGAGGAGAAGGTACTTGGCAAAATTTAAAGCAACACGGAAGGAGCCACAGTCCCAGCCTTGGATCCAGCGCCATCTCAGCTGCTGTGAGCACCAGGGCCATGGGACATGTCAGTGTCACACCTGTGTCACAGCCTTTACCTGCTCTGGTCCCTCTCACAGGTGGGGTTTTCGGGGTGCCAGGGGCTTGGCAGGCACTTTGGGGCTGGACCAGAGGCTGCAGTGGCTGAGGGTGGGGCAGTGACCACCCCACCTATGCAGAACTTGCCCTATCCCCCCAAACACACACTCCAGATGTTTGGGGCCATCCATCATTTCTCTGCTCTCCAGCACTGAGGCAACAGACTCTGGGTACAGCTCAGAGCTCATGCCCAGGGCAACCACCCCAGCAACAGAGCTCCATGGAGCTGCTCTCATGAACCCCCAAGAACTGGGGAGTACCCCAAAACCACCTCCAAAATGTGGGTTGCCCCAAAACCCCTTCAGGAATGTGGAATATCCAAAAACTCACTCAGGAACAAGTTCCCCCTCCCTCCATCATCACCAGCCTTTGGCTGTCTCATTCCAGACCCTGCCCCACTCTCCCAATCCACACCCCAACCCATCCCACCCCTCTTGGACTTCAAGGACCCCTTCCCAAACCCTATTTCCCCCATTCCACCCCTCCCAAACCCCCTTGTGAGAAATGAGTGAATGATAAATGCTGGTTTTCGCATATATGAATTTAACATTTACAAGTGATAATGTACTGTGTAAAAAATAGTGTTAAGATAAAATATAATTAAGTAGAAACAAGGTTGGGGTGAATGGTAGCTTCGAAATTGTTGTAATATGTTAGAAAATGTAGTAATAAATACATGGTAATAAATGCCTTTTAAGTTGATATAACACAGGGCCAGGGATCAAGACATGTTAAAGAAACAAAGAAGATAACCACAGGCATCCCAGGAAGTCTGTTACCTTGACTCACACCTCCCAAAGGAACTGTCACCTACAAATTAAGTTGGAACTGAGGAAACATAGATGGGAGGAGTTCTGCCTTCAATTCTGAGGCAATCCAGAGGGTCCAAGACTCCAAGACAGGCACCACGCTAGCAGAAGGAGGCAAGGATTGGAGTGGGGGAGTTGGGTGAAGTGTAAATTTCCTTCTAGGCTTAATGAATATGTAACAACTAGAGAAAGTACTTAAGCTTACAGTAAAATGAATGGATTGTGCCTCTGGCAAAATTGCTAAGTGTCCAGCTGTTTTTGCCTTTGCTCTATCAATAAATGTTCAATATGATGTTGCTAAAATTTCAGCTTGTGAATTTATTCATAGTACCATCCCAACCATCCTGCCCCACCCCATGCCCATCTCACCCCTCCTGATCTGCATCCCACTTCACCACATCCCCTTCCAACCCCATTCCACCCTCAGGGGCTGTGGAATCCAGGAATTTTGGGCTGACATTGAGTAGGTTTCAGTGGCACTGAGTGGTTTTGAAGTGACAGATTGATCCCTCTTGTATTTAGGAGTGCAAAGCAATGGAGAAAACTACACCAAATACCCCCAAAGCCCCCAAATCCTCCCAAATATTTCTCTGAATCCCAGATTCTCCCCAAACACTAGTAAAGAGGGAGGCTTTAGATGTGTTTGATCAATTTGTTAATTTTTATCGCAGTTTTGTGTGTTTTGAAGGCATGAAGATGAATCAAAAGAAAACTCATGCCAAAATAAAAGGACCACCAGCCAGGTGTCTTCCCAAAGTGAGTCCTCCGATGGGCGATGAAGTTGGAGCAGAGGATGAAGCTCTTCCCACACTCGGGACACTCGCAGGGCCTCTCCCCGGTGTGGATCCTCTGGTGGCAGATCAGGCTGGAGCTGTGGCTGAAGCTCATCGCACATTGCCCACACTCGCAGGGCCTCTCCCCGCTCTGAGCCCTCAGGCACCGCGGCGGTTCCGGGGCTTGTTCCCAACAGCTCCGCTCAGCCCTCACGCACCGCGCTGGGGCCGCCAAGCACTTTTCAGCCCCGGCCGCCCCCACGGGCCGGGCCCCGAGGGTCCCGCTGCCGCCGCCTCGGCCCCACAGAGCCCAGGAACCCCGGAAAATCGCTCCCATGCACTAAAATACCTTTCCGTGCTCACCGAGGAGTGCGGGGAGCCTTCTGAACTCCCCTGCCCTCAGCCCCTCCCGGGCACGGCCGGGCATTAGCTCGGCTCCCGGGGCTGTGGCCCGGCACCGGCTGCTGCCACAGGGCACGGGGGTGCCGCACTCGGCCATTAAACCCAACAGATTGGGGGACGAGGGACAGCCCCAGAAAGCCTCGGGGAGCCCTCGGCACCTTGGAGCTGCACGAGGCCTAGAAAGGATGCCCTGGACACAGCCATGGCCCCAGCAGCGGCTCTGCCCCCAGCACGGGGCTGTGTCCCACACCCCACGCTCCAGCCCGAGCTTTGGGCCGCGGCAGCGGAGCTGCTGCACGGAGCTTCCAGCCCCACCAGCCGCACCTCTGAGCCCTTGCGACCTGACGGCAGGGACGGGTGTCCGCCGGCGCTCGGGGTCTGTCAGCTTTTGCAATCCAGACGGATAAACGGAGTCCAAAGTGGTGTCCATTTCCATCATTTGCCATTTCTCCTTTCTTGTCCATGACGGATTTCACAGCGCTTCCTTTCGGCCCAGAGATTTGGAAAACAAAATTCCCGGCTGCCCCTGCAGCTTTCCACAGCACGGAATGGCCCCAGGGGTGATATCAGACACAGCCGGGATGGGAGTCCCAAGGAACAGGAGGAGGAGTAGGAGAGGAGGAGGAACGACAGAGGAAGGGAAAGCCCAGGTGGGGAGGAGAGATGGATGAGGGGAAGCGGGAGGAAGAGGAGGGATCAAGGGGGTGGAGCAGCAAGAGAAGCAGCAAAAGGAGCTGCCACGTGTGTCCATCGCTCTGTTTGTCCGCAGCCCTCGTCCCCGGGAGCATCGCCCCCGCATCCCGCAGGTGAGCGGGCGGGGGGAGCTCGCCCCAGAGATGTTGGGCGGTGCGTGGGGTTCTTTTTTTTTTGGGAGGGGGGGATTTTTGGGCCTTGTAGGACTCCAGAACCGAGCCCCAAATATTTTTGAGTGATCCCGGGGAGGGTTTTGGGTTTTTTTTTTGAGCGGAGAGGGGGCGGATGTTTGGATGTTGCAGGACTCCAAATGTGAGTCGCAAATGTCCCTTGGGGGATATTGGGGAGTTCCCGGCACGCGGGTTTTTGGGGGGGCCTCGGTTGCGGCTGCCGGGAGGAGTGGGATGGGGTGGGCTGGGGCCCGGGCAGGGTGGGATGTGGATTGGGGTGTGAGATGAAGTGTGGGGGAGGGGGATGGGTGGGCTGGGGCCTGGGATGAGGCAGCCGAAGGTTGGGGGTGATGAAGGCGGGGGGACCGCACTCCTTCGGGGCTTGCGGGATATCGGCCACCTGTGAGGGAGTTTTGGGGTAGCCCTAATCCTTCGGGGGTGGCACTGGCAGCGGGGGACACGTGTCTCCGGCAGCTCTGGAGCCCAGCTGCGCCCCCCTGGGCCCCAGCGGCGGCGGGAGCGGAATTTGGGGAGGGGGAGGTGTGGGGCGGGCAGGCCGGGCCCCCCCGCTGGGCGCTGTCCCGTTGGGGCCGAGTGCGGGGGGAGCTGTCCCGCGGGGCCCGGCCCTGCCCGGGCACGGCTGATGCCGCCCGCCCGTGCTCCGCACTGCTCCGGCCTGGTGCTCGCAGTGCCGCGCGGGGCGGGGCCGCTTTGGGGACCCCCGGAGGGCAGAGCGCGGCTGCTTTGGGGCTGTGGGCAGCTGCCCGGCGCTGGGCATGGGCCGTGTGGGGGCAGCTGGGGCCGTGCTGGTGGCACTGGTGGTGCTGGCAGTGCCCCCGGCCGCGGGGTGAGCGGGGGGCGCGGTGAGAAAGGGGGCGGGGGCTGGGACCCCAAAGTGAGCGAAATGGGGATTGGGACCCCCAAAGTGGGCAGGAGGGTCCTGTAAACCCCAAAACCAATCATGGGAGAGGGGGTTGGGGATTGAGGGGATGATGATGAAAGGGAGAGAAGAGCAGTGGAAAAGGGGGGGCTGGGGCACGGAAATTGAGTTGCGGGGGGATGTGTGGATTGGGAGAAGGATGGGAAAGGGTAGGAGAGGGGAGAGAAAGGTGGGGTTGGGATGGAAGAAGGGTGGTTCCATGGGGGTCCAGCCCTGTCCCCCAGCACTCGATCCCCGCAGCAATTCCCTGGGGCTCTGGGGGAGGTGGATCTGCACTGCAGGGGTCCCCAAGCCCCCTGTCCATCCCTGGGGCTGATCGTGGAGTTCCCTCCACCCAGCAGCCTGTGCTGCAGCAGCTGTGGGCAGAGGAGGATGGGGAAGGGGGGTCTGGGGTGGGAGCAGAGGAAGAACGGGAGGAAGAGGACGAGCAGTAAAAGGAGGAGCAGGAGAACCATGAGGTTTCACCACCCACTGTGTCCGCAGCACCCCCGGCTCCAGGATCATTGCCCCCCACATTCCACAGGTGATCAGGGAGGGGGAGCTCACCCCAAATCTATCGGGGAGTCGCCAGGAGGGATTTTTTTTTGGAGGAGGAGTGTTTGGAATTAATAGATTCTGGACTCGAGCCCCAGATATCTTTGCACGTCCCTGGTGGGGATTTTTTGTGCCGGAGGGGATGTTTGGATCTTGTAGGACTGCAAACAGAGCCATAAATGCACCTTGGGGGAATACTGGGGGGGGTCCATGTGGGAATTACCTGGTACTGGCGGGAGAAGACATCGGTTTTGGGGATCCCCGGGAGAGCTGTGGGGGTGGAACGCAGGACTCCCAGAGTGGAGAGAGCAGAGAGGGGCGATAGCAGAGCTGGGGGACCCCCGGCAGCCTGGAGGGGTGGGGGAGCCTGGAGATGAGGCAGGGCCAGGACACTGTGACGCTGAAAGGGGTGGTGGAGAGTGGGGGAAGCCCTGAGTGCCTGGAGTGGGGGGAGCCTGAAGAGGGGGACCCTGGGAGCCCTGGGAGCCAAAGCAGCATCAGGCAAGAAGGGACCCCTGGGACCAGCGAAACCCCATGGCATCCCTAAGCAGGAGCCCGGAGAAGGGGGATCCCCAGGACCCACGGGAGCCCCATCAGCTTTGAGAAGGGGGAACCCCAGCACCCCAAAGCCAGGAGACTGGAAAGGGGGAAGTGCTTGGAGGCTTTTTTTGGGGTCACTCTTGATTTTTGGAGGATTTTGTAGACAAGGAAATCCCTGGTGATTTCTAGAGCGGGACTTGTCCAGGAGGAGCCCACAACCTAAGGCACTCACACCTTTTTTTCCCCCAAACCAGGCTTTCTGATTCCCAGAACTTGGCCGGATGGAGAGGAGGCTGTGAGGAAGAGGAAGATGCCCCAGGACCCGCAGGCAGGTGAGGAGGAAGTCAGTGCCCCTTTCCCCCTCTCTTCTGCTCCATGTCCCAGCTGAGCATCGCCCCTGGCTGCAGGACAACCCCGCTGCCGACGCTGTCCTGCAGGGACAGATTGGGGGCATGTTCTTCCCCTTCCCTGTGGCACGGAGGCAAATCCCATCCTGTCCTTGTCTTCCTCCCCAGGCAATGAGCTGCAGACAGAGACCAGGGAGGGCAAAGCCTTGGGTCAGAACCTGGTGGAAGAGGCCGTTTTGCGCGGCTCCATGACACAGGAGTTCAAGAGGGAGGAAAAGCCCCAGAGATGTCACACAAGGAGGGGCTGCAAACCCAGCCCAGGGTGCTCTGAGGAAGAAAGACCCACCCTGTACCGGGAAGGCATCCGGAGCTTCAGGCAGAGCTCGGCCCTGGTGGTCCCTGAGCAGCTCCATGATGGGGAGAAGCCCTACAAGTGTGGGGAATGTGGGAAGGGCTTCAGCAAAAGATCCCACCTGATCTCCCACCAGAGGATCCACACTGGGGAGAGGCCTTATGAGTGTCCCAAGTGTGGGAAGAGGTTTCAGACCACCTCCAACCTCCTCAGCCATCAGCGGATTCACACAGAGGAGAGGCCCTTCTGCTGCCCTGAGTGCAGGAAGGGCTTCAAGCACAACTCCCACCTCATCACCCACCGGCGCATCCACACCGGGGAGAGGCCCTATGAGTGTGGGCAATGTGGGATGAGCTTCAGCCAGATCTCCAGCCTGATCTGCCATCAGAGGATCCACACTGGAGAACGGCCCTATGAGTGTGGGGTATGTGGGAAGAGCTTCAGCAAGAGCTCCAGCCTGATCCGCCACCAGATGATCCACACAGGAGAGAGGCCCTATGAGTGTTCCGAGTGTGGGAAGAGGTTTCTAACCAGCTCACATCTCCTTGTGCATCAGCGGATTCACAGAGAGGAGAGGCCCTTCCGCTGCCCCGACTGCAGGAAGGGCTTCAAGCAGAACTCCAACCTCCTCAGGCACCAGCGCATCCACAGCGAGGAGAGGCCCTATGAGTGTCCCGAGTGTGGGAAGAGCTTCTCCAGGACATCTCACTTGACCCAACACCAGCAGCGCCACCGGAAAGGGAAGCCCTGCGAGTGCTCTGAGTGTAGGAGGAGCTTCGAGTGCTGCTCCAACTTCATCACCCCTCAGAGGACCCACATTGGGCAGAGCCCTGGTGACCCACACTCCCTGTGACCAACATTGGGAGGACACCTGGCTGGTGGTCTCCGTGTCCTCCTGGTTCCCTGTAGCCACCTGGACAAATGCAGAGGCAGGAACATCCAGTAGGACTCAGATCGACATTGGAAATTCATTGGGACGAGCTCATTTATTAATTTACACCCTAAAAAAATCTCACCTGCTGTATCCAATTGTTTTTTCTGGTGTCCTCAAGCAATGCTGGATGATCTTGGAGGTCTTTTCCAACCTAAGTAATTTCCTTCTTCATCCTGTCAAAGCAACCAAACTTGGGGTTAAAATAAAGAAATGAAACAAAGAGATCTAAAGCTGCACCATTTTGCTGGGATTTGTAAGTGAATTTGGGATTCAGGGGAATATTCAGGAGGATTAATATACCTGAACCCCCTGGTGTTCTGGGGCCACCCAGGCCAGCGCACAGGTCATGATCTCATAGTTTTGTTGGCAGAACGAGTCCACCTGAGCCCATCTGTTCTCCAGGAATTCCGGTTGTCTGTCCCACTTGCTGGCCTGGGTCTCCCCATTTGGGGTGTGTCCCCCAAAATGCCCAAATTGCTGCTGAAGTGCCCAAGCAGCTCCCAGCTGTGGATGTTCCTGTTCAGAAACCTCTCCTTTTCAGTGCCATGGGACTGGGAGGGGGTTTGGGAAATCCTGGGATGACTGGTGGGGGTGTTTGTGGCTCTTGGGGCAATTTGTGGTCCCATGAATATGTTTGGGGGGCTTTTGGGAGGGGGTCTGTGAGGGAGTTCTGGCTCTGTGGCTGGGATAGAATTTGGGTGGGTCTTGGGGTAAAGGGGAAGAGTTTTTGGTGACTCTTGTGATCATTTAGATTGCAGGGAGCAGTTGAAGGAGTCCTGGCCAGGATCTGTGGGCTGGTTTTAGGTGTCCAGGGTTAGGTGTGGGGCTGGGATGGTGTTTTAGAGTGGTTTTGACTCCCCACAGCCCCAAAGCTGCCCTCAGACCCTGCCCGCAACATGCTGCCATGGTTTGGGGGCTTCATGTTGGGGTTCATCCTCCTGGTGCTGTGGGAGAAGGTGATGGGGGGCTCCCCAGGGGTTGTGTGTCTCTGCCCCATGCCACTGTCACCCCCTTTTCCCTCCACACAGGGCTCCTGACCCAGCTCCTGCTGCCCCCGGGAGGGAATCTGGGGAGGGGGCAGAGGGGGTGCGCAACCCCCACCAGGGGATGACCCTGAGCCAGCGCCCTTTGTTTAGCTCCAAGCTGGGCTTGGGGCCATGGGAGGAAGAGAGCTGATCAGTCTGTTTTGTCTGCTGGGGCCACCTGAGCCTGTGGGAACTCCTCTTTTCTTTAAGCATTTTCTTTTTTTTCAGTATGTAAATACTGAGTCTGTTCTAATACACAGACTCTCAGGATTTTTGTTTCGGTGCCCAGTGTCTGCAGGGCATAGGGGAAGAGGGGGGAAAAGGGTGCTTGTGCTCAGCAGGTTGCCCGGGCGTGCAGTGTGGAAGGAAAGTGGCCAGAAGCACCTTGGCCTTTGGTGGTTCTGCTGCAGCCTTAACGCTTCTGCCAGAGCGAGTGGGCAGAGGCTGGAGCTGGGGCATCCCTGCGAGACTGGTGCCTGGAGATGGCCACAAGCCCTGTGGCAGCAGGGAAGTGCCATCTGTGTCCTGCCCGTGTGTTGCCGGCTGGATTGCCGAGGGCTCCGAGGTGCCTCTTGGTGCAGCTCCTCTGGAGCTCCAGCAGGGCTGTGCCGCTACCGGGCAGGTTGGCCAGGCTGGGGGAGACCCTGAGGGGACGGGGCGGTGAGAGGCTGTGAAGGGATGGGATGAAAATGGGATGGAGATCCCAGGACTTAGGGTTCCCCTTGGCCATGGCATGAGAAGAAGACCCTGCCCTGCCCTGTGCCATTGGCTGGGATGGGACAGAGCTTGGAGCAGAGCTGGACACTGCTGAGGAAGGAGCTCATGGCCTAAAACATGCTTGGACAATTCCATTTCTCAAAAAAAACCCAACTGCCCAATTTTCCCACTTGATTCTTCTGGGATGCAGAAAAGGTCACTCAGAGCTCAGGGACAGAGGGGATTCAGCCCTGGAATGGGATCCTGTGGCTAGGGATCCTCTCTGGAAGGCTGCAGCAGCCTCAAGGAATCCGATCCCATTGCCGTGCTCATCCCGGAGCTCCTGCATTCCATAGAAATAATGGAATTCATTCCCACTCAGCCCCTGCCAAACACAAGCACCTCTGGCTCCTTCCCATCCCCAACACCAAGGTTGTTCCCAGTTTTTCCCTGCAGAGAAGCCAAACTCAGCCCTAAACCCAACCAAAATCCCACAATTCCAACAGCCCTCTTGTACTCCAAGGGACGGTGGAGCCTCATTCCTGCGTCCTGCTGGATAAGGAAGGGAAACTGGGAATTCTGGAATCAGGAAACCATTTAGAACCCCAAAACACCCCTAATTCCCTAAAACTGGAGCCACCCCTTGTTTAGGATCCCTTCCCAAGGATATCACCTCTGGAGAATCCACCTGCGCCTCCCAAATCCAAGGGCTGGGGGCTTTGGGAATTGCTTCCAGGCGGCCGCAGCTCCACATCCCCGATCCCAGCCCTTTCCCAGAGGATGGATTCCCATCCCAAGGCTGCCTGTGTCCCCTCCCCATCCCACAGAGGACCCCGGAAGATGACAGCAATACTGCTCTTTATTGGTATCGGGAGCACGGGGACATTCCTGGAGGGCAGAGCCTTTCCCGGCACATTCCCAGGAGCATTCCCAGCACTGTCAGGCTCAGCAGAGTGGTCACCACCAGCAGGAGTCTCTGGATCCCCCCAGGAATTCTGCCAATGGCACCTGGAAGGGACAGAACCCGCTCAGCACTCCCCGATTGGCTTCCCACCTTCCATCCAATCCTTAGGGATCTTTGGGAAGGAGCCCCCGGAAAGGCTCTGGGGGGTTGTTCCAAAAAGTCCTGTAGGGAAATCACAGGGATTTCAAGGTGGGATCAACCCCCAGGTGAAGCCTGGGGATACAACACCACAATAAAACCCCACAAACAAACAAGAAAACCTATCCAAGGAAAAAAACCAAAACAAAAAAACTCCCACCAAAAAGACCCCAAAAAACCAAAACCAAAGACAAAACCACAAAAGCCCCTGCCCTGGGGGGTGTTCCCAGCTGATCCTGGACTTCCAGAGAGGTTCTGTAATCCATGAGCTGGCTCCAGGATGAACAGGAGTCCTGCGAAGATGTCGGCCTCAGTCGGTCCTGAACACCCACCTGGAGAAAGATGGGAGTGAGTTCCCAGGAGAGGGAATTCCCACTCGGGCCTGGTTTGGGGAATTACACACAGAAGAACAGAATTCCTGGGATGTTAAATGCAAGGCCACAGTCACTTGGAACAAGATCACGGAATGGTCTGGGATGGAAGGGCCCTCAAAGCCCATCCTGTGCCACAGGCAGGGACACCTCCCACTGTCCCAGGTGGCTCCAGCCTGGCCCAGGACACTTCCAGGGAGGGACAGCAGTGCCAGGACCTCCCCACCCACACGGAATTTTTTCCCACTATCCCACCAAAATCCCCCTCTTTCCAAAGCTCTTCCCTCCGGACACCAAGGAGGAGCTGGGATCGTCCTTCCCCCAAAGCCATCCCCATCCCTTGGCCCCCCAGCCCGAGGGTGCCACCCCTGGGGACACCTCGGGGACACACCTGGCTCGGCGGGGCCCTCCCTCCTGACACACCTGCCCGGCCCTGCGGCTGGAGCGCGGCTTCCCGGGAATCTCCTCCGGGAGAGGGACAGCTGCCGCTGTCACAGCAGCTGCACATGTCCCCGGTGCCCTCCCGAGGGGCCCACCTGCAACAGAGTCACCTGTGACCGCCCTGCCGCGGGCGGGGCCCCTCCCCGGCACAGGGACACTCCCAGGCCGCTGGCGCTGCCCAAGGAACAGGCTTTATTCCCGGGATTCGGGGCTGCGGCCGCCGGGGACACCGCAGGTGGCAGCTGATGGAGAGCTGCCGGGGTGGCGGGGGGTGGGGGGGGGGGGGTAGGAGGAGGAGGGGGAGGGGGAGGAGGGGGAGGGGGAGGGGGGTGTGGAACAAGAGCTCACCACATTCCTGGCGTCTGCCGCAAATTTGAAGGCACCCACCTGGAGCCCCAGCAACTCCGGCCAGGGCCGCAGGGCCACGAAGGCTGAGCCGCTGTCCTCTGCCCTGCCATCCACCAGGCACCTGGAGAAGGGCCGGGGAGGTGGGATTTGCCACGGGAATTAATCCTTCGGGATTGCAGGAACCCTTTGGGATAGGCCAGGGGAATTAATCCTTTGGGATTGAAGGAATCCTTCGGGATTTGCCAGAAGAATGAATCCTTTGCAATTGGCCACAGGAATTAATCCTATGGGATTGCAGGAATCCTTTGGGACTGGCAACAGGAATCCTTTGGGATTTGCCACAGGAATTAATCCTTCGGGATCAGCCACAGGAACCCTTCGGGACTGTCCTGCCAGCCCCAAGCCTGGCCTTACCCACCGAGGTCGATGAAGGCATAGCGGGGGACGAGTTCCTGTCGGGGCTCGGGGTGGCCACGCACTGATCCACGAAGAGCCGCAGGGGCACGTGGCCCTCCGAGGTGACATCAGCCTGGAAGGGGAGGCTGTCCCCGAGCCGGAAGGTGTTGGAGAGCCTCTCCCTGCTCCAGGTGTCTGGAATGCGGATCCCAGGGGATGGGGTCACTCTGGGCACTTGCTGGAAATGGGGCACCTCTTAAATGTGTGGCAACCCCTGTGGGGTGGATTCGGGCTCCGTTTGGGCTTCCAGGATGGCACCAGGAGCCACCAGGAGTGGGGACACGAGGCCCCTGGGGCTACACCCACCGTCCATGAGGCGCAGGGAGAACCGGAGCCGCTCCTGTGCCGCCAACATGGAGTGGAACGGGGCCCATGTGGGGCACACGGCGTCGCTGCTCACGTTGCTCTACCTAAAGGGAAGCAATGGGAATTCCCAGGGATGGCACCGTCCCCTCGGCACCAGGGCAGCAGGGGGACAGCGCCAGCAGCTCACCTGGGGTAGTGACACTCGATGGGGACCTCGGCCAGGCTGCCCCTCACGATCAGGGGGTTGCTGGAAGGGGTGGGTTTGTAGGACAGGGTGGTTCTGTAGATCAGCGAGTCTGGGGTCACCTGCAGGAAGGATTTGAGACAGGGCAAAAATCAGGAAAATGTACTCAGCAGCAGCAGCAGGGACCATGCCAGGACATAGAGGCCACCAAGGCCACCTTCCCAATGCTATAGGACACCACAGAGCTTTTAGTGGCATCCCAACAAGGTGCCAGCTTGAGGGGGGTCCGGGAGCCTCCAGGATGTGGGCACAGCACCCCAGGACCTGTTCTCCCATCAATCCCTGCATCCAATCCCAAAATCCACTGCCGAGTCTGCCCCTCATCCCAGGCTGGACGGGGTATCCATATCCTAAAATCTACCCCTGAACCCACCACTCCTCACCCCAAACCTGCCAGGACCTTCACCAGGTCAATCTTGGGGGCAAACCCATTTCCGCTCCCTCTGACAGGGGGACCAAAACCCTCACCCCGAGGGCCACCAAACCCTGGCCACGGTGGCCCAGGTGCTCCTCACCTGCAGGGCGCTGCCACACTCATGCAGCGTGGCCACGAAGGTGACAAAGGCCCAGGCGGGGTTCGGGGCCAAAGGCAGGCACGAGGCTGTGCCCAGGCTCAGCTCCACTGCCCACACCGTGTGCCCACTGCCAAAGAGGTCCCTGCGCATGGTGACCGCCAGCTGCCCCTCCTGGCACCGCACGGCCACCATGGGGCACGGGGACAGCACCCGCAGCTGTGACAGATCCACCTGCACCCAGGGCTGCGCTGCGGTGGGGACACGGCTCCGGGAGGAGTCTCCCCGCACCTGCCACATCCCGGGATTCTGCTGGGGAAAACCCCAGGGATTGGAGGATGAGGCCACAGTCAACACTCAGCAGAGAAGCATGACCACAAAGCAGCTCCCAGACCCCATCCCAGCTCCAGGAAAAGCAGTGCATGGAAAAGGGGAGACTCGGGAGTCTTTTATGGGAGCGTTCCTGGGGAATCCCCAGCCAGGATAACAGGATCCAGCTGGGGAATCCCAGTTAGAATCACAGAATCACAGAATCACAGAATGAACTAAGCTGGAAAAGACCTCTGAGATCATCAAGTCCAACCCATGCCCTGCCACCTCCTCATCAACTAAACCATGGCACTCAGTGCCACATCCAGTCTTTTTTTAAACACCTCCAGGGACGGTGACTCCACCACTTCCCTGAGCAGACAATTCCAGTGCCCAATCACTCTTTCGGTGAAGAATTCTGTCCTGATGTCTAACCTAAACTTCCCCTGGCGCAGCTTAGACTGTGTCCTCTCATTCTGTCAGTGATGGCCTGGGAGAAGAGAGCGACTCCCAAGTGTCTGCAAGCTCCTTTCAGGTGGTCCTAGAGAGTGATAAGGTCTCCCCTGACCCTCCTTTTCCCCAGGCTAAACAACCCCAGCTCCCTCAGATGCTTTTCATAGGAATTGTGCTACAGGCCCTTCCCCAGCCTTGTTGCCCTCCTCTGGACATGCCCCAGCATCTCAACATCCTTCCTAAATTGGGGGGCCCAGAACTGGACACAGCACTTGAGGTGTAGCCTCACCAGTGCCCAGTGCAGGGGAAGAATCACTGCCCTGCTCCTGCTGGCCACACCATTCCTGATCCAGGCCAGGTGCCATTGGCCTTCTTGGCCACGAGGGCACAGTGCTGGCTCCTGTCCAGCCTGCCATCAATCAGTCCCTGTCCTGGGGTGGCGTAAATTATATTTTGTATTCCCTATCGTTTGTATGTTTGACCAGAAATATGGTTCTGTAGCTTTAACTGTGTCCTGCAGCCAAGAGAAGCTCTGCCAGCGCGGGATGTTTTGAAAACTTTTTCCCTGGACTGTTCTACGGGGGAGTGAGAAGGAAGGGACACTGTTTTTTTTGTTTTTTTTTTTCCCTTGGGTCAGCTGCTGCTGCTGGTTGCTGCTGCCACCGGTGTGGCTGCTGCTTGGGGGTTTTTTTTTTGTTTTTTCCTGGGATTGTTTTTCGTTGCTTTCTGGACCTTTTTCCCCGACTTGCTTTCTCATCTGAGAACCTGAGGAGCCCCGGAGGACAGCGGACGAGAATCGTCCAGGGAGCCACTGGAGGGACTCCACCGGGCCCCTTGGGGACCCCGGAAAGGGGAAGCTACGCCTGAGGAAAAGGACACTAAAGTTCATCAGCTGTTTATTCAGGTTTAATGACCCCTTTTTCCCTTTCCCCTTCCACTGTGTGGTGTGTTAATTAAACAGTTCTTATCCCACTTTCAGCTGAGATATTCTGTTTGCTGTGGGGGGAGGGGTGCTGGAAGTTTTGCTGTGGGGAGGTGTTTTATTCAGAACACTTTCCACCTAGGAAAATTTTCTCTAATCCGAGACAAAATTTGGCGCCCAACTTAAAGGGGCTTGACAAAATTTGGTGCCCACCTTTTGTGGGGCAGAGAAAGTGGAAAAACCTAGTAATTATATTCTGGTTTTAATCACTTTGTATTAGATTACACCAAACAGTGTTCACTATGTTGTTTGATGGGCTGTTTTTCGATGTGTTACTGTCTGTCTGGCATGCAGGCCTGTTACCCTACCCACAGATAGGGGTAATTGTGTCTCTGATATATAATTTTCATAGATCAGGGGCACGACTCCGTTTTTTTATGGTAATGTGCGGGGTATATGGGATCTATAGAAAGATGACGGCGGTATTGGAAACTGCTAAGGAGGCATATGCTCTGTTACTTTCCTCTCCTAGCTATAGTAGCTTGTTCTGGGATTTTGTTGGTAACATTACACGACCTGCTAGAGGAGAAGCACAGGATGAAGCTTCCTTGTTCTTCACCTATTTCTTCCCCTCTAAATCTGGTATGTCACCTTTTGAGAATGTTCAGTTTCCCCTGGATGTTAAAGAGACCACTGTCCTGGTATTCATGGTGCTCGTCCTGGTAGGTTTCAGCTATGTAGTATTCAGCTTGTCCAGAATAAGGACTGAGATGTCCAGAGGGCCTGAGCAGGAGCAGACACCTGATCCAGACAGGGAGCCTAAGCCAATGGCAGCTGCTCCTGTCACGAGAAGCAGGAAACACCAAGTCAAAACCGATCGCCCAGCAGATGATAATGGGGGTGAGGGATCCTCAAAGCCAACAACTGAGTCAGAAGTCATTGTCGAGTCCATGTCCGTGAAGGACCTTCGTGGCCTAAGAAAAGATTACATTCAACGAGAAAATGAATCTGTAATTAGTTGGTTAATCCGTCTTTGGGATGCTGCAGGCGATGTTACACTTCTAGACGGCACCGAGGCGAGGCATTTGGGGACCCTATCACGTGACGCAGATATCAACCGAGCGGCACGGAATGGGGCTGACCCTTGCAGCCTCTGGAGACGAGTTATCAGAGGTGTGAGGGAGAGATACCTGTGCCCCGAGGATCTCTATCAGCAACAAACCCCGTGGAAGACCATAGAACAAGGGATTCAACGCCTGAGAGAAATGGGGGTGGTAGATATTGTCTTCTCAGAGGACATAGCAAACCCAGCCCCGCTTATGGATCCGGATGCGGTTGAATGTACGCCTGTGATGTGGCGAAAACTCGTACGACTTGGGCCCAAAGAATACGCTTCTGCTTTAGCAATGATGAAGCGAGATGACGGGCATGAGACCGTGCTTGATATGGCAAGGAAGCTCCGAGCGTATACAGATACTGTGCATGGCCCAATGAATGCAAGAATCTCAGCTGTGGAGACACGTCTGCAGAAAATTGAAGATAAGATGGAGGAGAATCACAATAAACTCAGTAAGGAGATTAAAGAGGGCCTTCTCCAAATCTCGGCAGTAAAGATCAAAGATTCTGTTACCGAACGCAGACGTCCTCCAGCTATGAGGAGCAGGTACATCCCTCGACGTGAGCTGTGGTATTTCCTGTATGAAAGTGGAGAAGACATGTGGAGGTGGGACAACCAACCCACTGCCGCTCTGGCGCGACGGGTGCGTGAACTGAAGGAGGGCAAGACTCAGAGAGGAAACTCCACCAGACGGGAAGTAGCTCCAGTTGACAGGTCCAATCCCCTTGAAGGAACCCCTAGCATGCATACCCACCAAGGCTAGAGGGGCCCTGCCTCTAGCCAGGTAGGGGTCAGGGAAAACCGTGTTTTTTGGACTGTGTGGATTCGATGGCCTGGCACAACAGAACCACAAAAATACGAGGCTTTGGTTGACACTGGTGCGCAGTGCACAATAATTCCATCGCAACATGTGGGGGCAGAGTCTGTTTCTATTGCCGGCGTGACAGGAGGATCACAAGACCTGACTCTGGTGGAAGCTGAGGTGAGCCTGACTGGAAAAGAGTGGAAGAAACATTCCATTGTGACTGGTCCAGAGGCCCCGTGTATTCTGGGCATAGACTTCCTCCGAAATGGGTATTTCAAAGACCCAAAGGGACTTAAGTGGGCATTTGGGATAGCTGCCGTAGAGACAGAAGGCATTAAGCAATTGAACACCTTGCCTGGACTGTCAGAGAACCCATTTGTAGTAGGACTCCTAAGAGGGGAAGAGCAACAAGTGCCAATTGCCACCTCGACAGTGCACCGCCGGCAGTACCGGACAAATCGAGATGCTGTGATTCCCATCCACAAGCTGATCCGTGAGCTGGAGAGCCAAGGGGTGGTCAGCAAGGCCCACTCACCCTTCAACAGCCCCATCTGGCCTGTGCGCAGATCTGATGGAGATTGGAGATTGACTGTAGACTATCGTGCCTTAAATGAGGTGACTCCAGCACTGAGCGCTGCCGTGCCAGATATGCTGGAGCTCCAGTATGAGCTGGAGTCCAAAGCAGCAAAGTGGTACGCCACTATTGACATTGCAAATGCATTTTTCTCCATTCCTCTGGCAGCAGAGTGCAGGCCTCAGTTTGCTTTCACCTGGAGGGGCGTGCAGTACACCTGGAACCGACTGCCCCAGGGGTGGAAGCACAGTCCCACCATCTGCCATGGACTGATCCAGGCTGCACTGGAAAAGGGTGAGGCTCCAGAACATCTGCAGTACATCGATGACATCATTGTGTGGGGAGACACGGCAGAAGAAGTGTTTGAGAAAGGAGAGAAAATCATCCAGATTCTTCTGGAAGCCGGTCTCGCCATCAAAAGGAGCAAAGTCAAGGGGCCTGCCAAAGAGATCCAGTTCCTGGGGGTGAAGTGGCAAGATGGACGGCGTCAGATTCCCACCGAGGTCATCAATAAAATCACAGCGATGTCCCCACCAACCAACAAGAAGGAGACGCAAGCTTTCCTGGGAGCCATAGGCTTTTGGAGAATGCATATTCCTGAATACAGTCAGATTGTGAGTCCTCTCTACCTGGTTACCCGTAAAAAGAATGATTTCCACTGGGGCCCTGAACAGCAACAAGCCTTCGCCCAGATCAAGCAGGAGATTGCTCATGCAGTAGCCCTCGGCCCAGTCAGGACAGGACCAGAAGTAAAGAATGTGCTCTACTCTGCAGCCGGGAGTCATGGTTTATCTTGGAGCCTTTGGCAGAAGATGCCTGGCGAGACTCGAGGGCGACCACTGGGATTCTGGAGCCGAAGCTACAGAGGGGCTGAAGCCAACTACACACCAACAGAGAAAGAGATCTTGGCAGCCTATGAAGGAGTCCGAGCTGCCTCAGAGGTAATTGGCACAGAAGCACAACTCCTCCTGGCACCCCGACTACCGGTGCTGGGGTGGATGTTCAAAGCAGAGGTTCCCTCTACCCACCATGCCACCAACACTACATGGAGCAAATGGATTGCCCTCATCACACAGCGCGCCCGTATGGGAAATCTGAATCGCCCTGGGATCCTGGAGATAATTACAAATTGGCCTGAAGGTGAAAAAATTGGCCTGACTGATGAAGAAGAGCCAGAACAGGTGACTCGGGCAGAGGAAGCTCCACCCTACAACCAACTGCCACAAGATGAAACACGTTACGCTCTCTTCACTGATGGTTCCTGTCGTCTTGTAGGGACAAAGCGAATATGGAAAGCAGCTGTATGGAGCCCCACACGCCGGGTTGCAGAAGCTACTAAAGGAGAAGGTGGATCAAGCCAACTTGCCGAACTCAAAGCTGTTCAACTGGCCCTGGACATTGCTGAAAGAGAGAAGTGGCCAAAGCTTTACCTGTACACCGATTCATGGATGGTAGCCAATGCTCTATGGGGTTGGTTGGAAAAGTGGAAAAAGGCCAGTTGGCAGCGTAGGGGAAAACCAATCTGGGCTGCTGAGGAGTGGAAAGACATTGCTGCCCGGGCAGAGAAGCTACCTGTGAAAGTCCGCCACGTAGATGCCCATGTCCCCAAGAGCCGAGCTAACGAGGAACACCAAAACAACAAACAGGTAGATCAGGCTGCAAAGATAAAAGTGTCGCAGATAGATTTAGATTGGCAGCACAAAGGAGAGTTGTTCCTAGCCCGATGGGCCCATGATGCCTCAGGCCATCAGGGCAGAGATGCCACCTATAAGTGGGCAAGAGACCGAGGGGTGGATTTAACCATGGACTGTATCTCCCAGGTGATCCATAACTGTGAGACATGTGCTGAGATCAAGCAAGCCAAGCGGGTGAAACCCCTGTGGTATGGGGGAAGGTGGACCAAATACAAGTATGGGGAGGCCTGGCAGATTGACTACATCACACTGCCTCAAACCCGCCACGGCAAGCGCTATGTGCTCACAATGGTAGAAGCCACCACTGGGTGGTTGGAAACATACCCTGTGCCTCACGCCACTGCCCGTAACACCATCGTGGGCCTTGAGAGGCAAGTCCTCTGGAGACATGGTACCCCTGAGAGAATTGAGTCTGACAATGGAACTCATTTCAAGAACAGCCTTATAAGCACCTGGGCTAGGGAGCATGGCATTGAGTGGGTATACCATATCCCTTATCATGCCCCTGCTGCTGGCAAAGTGGAACGCTACAATGGATTATTAAAAACCACCTTGAAGGCACTGGGTGGGGGGACTTTCAAAAACTGGGAGCAGCATTTAGCAAAGGCCACCTGGTTAGTTAACACCCGAGGCTCCATCAACCGAGCAGGCCCTGCCCAATCTGAGCTCCTCCATACAGTAGATGGAGATAAGGTCCCAGCAGTATATGCCAGAGGCTTGTTAGGAAAGACTGTTTGGATTAATTCTGCCTCGCGTAAAGACAAACCTATCCGTGGGGTTGTTTTTGCTCAGGGACCAGGGTGTACTTGGTGGATAATGCAGGAAAATGGAGAAACACGATGTGTACCTCAGGGAGATTTGATTTTGGGTGAGGGCTATGTGTAATGTTGGGATGCTGGTGTACCATTGCTTGCGGAATGTCACTGCCTCTATTTGTATATACCTATATGTGTGTATATATGTATATATGTATATATGTAGATATGTATATATGTATATGTGTATATATGTGTGTATATAGAATTGAAACATATTAGTGTGGGCTTTAAGCCAACGATAAGGAATAAGGGGTGGAATGTCCTGGGGTGGCGTAAATTATATTTTGTATTCCCTATCGTTTGTATGTTTGACCAGAAATATGGTTCTGTAGCTTTAACTGTGTCCTGCAGCCAAGAGAAGCTCTGCCAGCGCGGGATGTTTTGAAAACTTTTTCCCTGGACTGTTCTACGGGGGAGTGAGAAGGAAGGGACACTGTTTTTTTTGTTTTTTTTTTTTCCCTTGGGTCAGCTGCTGCTGCTGGTTGCTGCTGCCACCGGTGTGGCTGCTGCTTGGGGGTTTTTTTTTTGTTTTTTCCTGGGATTGTTTTTCGTTGCTTTCTGGACCTTTTTCCCCGACTTGCTTTCTCATCTGAGAACCTGAGGAGCCCCGGAGGACAGCGGACGAGAATCGTCCAGGGAGCCACTGGAGGGACTCCACCGGGCCCCTTGGGGACCCCGGAAAGGGGAAGCTACGCCTGAGGAAAAGGACACTAAAGTTCATCAGCTGTTTATTCAGGTTTAATGACCCCTTTTTCCCTTTCCCCTTCCACTGTGTGGTGTGTTAATTAAACAGTTCTTATCCCACTTTCAGCTGAGATATTCTGTTTGCTGTGGGGGGAGGGGTGCTGGAAGTTTTGCTGTGGGGAGGTGTTTTATTCAGAACACTTTCCACCTAGGAAAATTTTCTCTAATCCGAGACACACCATTCCTGATCCAGGCCAGGTGCCATTGGCCTTCTTGGCCACGAGGGCACAGTGCTGGCTCCTGTCCAGCCTGCCATCAATCAGTCCCCCAGGTCCCTTTCTGCCTGGCTGCTGTCCAGCCACTCTGTCCCCAGCCTGCAGTGCTGCAGGGCTTGTTGTGGCCAAAGTGCAGGACCCGGCACTTGGTCTTGTTCAACCTCACATTGTTGGGTTGGGCCCTGGATCCAGCCTGTCCAGGTCCCTCTGCAGAGCCTTCCTACCCTCCAGCAGATCCACACTCGCACCCAGCTTGGTGTCATTTGCAAATTTGTTAATGGAAAACTCAATCCCATATCCCACATCATCAGCAATGAAATTAAACAGGACTGGGCCCAACACTGATCCCTGGGAGACACCACCAGAGACTGAGCCCACCCTGGATGCAGCACCATCCCCAGCACTCTCTGGGCCCAGCCTCCAGCCACTTCTTAACCCAGAGAAGAGGGAACCTGTCCAAGCCATGGGCTGCCAGCTTTTCCAGGAGGATGCTGTGGGAGATGGTGTCAAAGGCCTTACTGCAGTCCAGGCAGACACATGAACAGCCTTCCCCACATCCACAGGCAGGTCACCTGGTCACAAAAGGACATCAGGGTGGTCAGGCAGGACCTGCCCCTCCTAAATCCACGCTGGCTGGGCCTGATCCCTCGGCCACCCTGGAGGTGCCGTGTGATGGCACTCAAGGTGATCTGTTCCACAGCCTTGCCTGGCACTGAGGTCAGGCTGACAGGCCTGGAGTTGCCCAGATCCTCCTTCCTGCCCTTCTTGTGGATGGGCTCACATTGGCACCTCCAGTCCTCTGGGACCTCCCCGGTGAGCCAGGACTGATGATCAGTGATGGAGAGTGGCTGCGTGAGCTCTTCCAGCATCACCCTCATCCCCCAAGGATGGATCCCATCTGGTCCCACAGACCTGTGAGCATCTCAGTGGCTCAGCAGGTCACCAACTGCTTCCTCCTGGATTACAGGGGGCCCATTCTGCTCCCTGTCCCCATCTACCAGCTCAGGAGGCCACTCGTCCTGAGGATGACCTGTTTGAATGTTGAAAGCTGAGGCAAAGAAGGTGTTGAGTACCTCAGCCTTTTCCTCACCTTTAGTTACTATATTCCCCCTGCATCCAATAAAGAATGGAGGTTGTCCTTGCCTCTCTTTTTGCCATTGAAGTCTTTATAAAAACATCTTTTATTATCCTTCACAGAAGTTGCCAGATTAAATTCTAATTGGGCTAAACACATCTCCAATTTTCTTTCTGCATGATCTAACAACATCCTTAATCATTTCCTGAGCAGCCTGCCCCTCTTTCCAAAGGTGATGCACCCTCTTTTTTTCCATGAATTCCTCAAAAGCTCCCTGCCCATCCAGGCCAGTCATTTTCCTCACCACCTGATCTTTCAGCACACAAGGACAGCCTGCTCCTGTGCCTTCAAGACTTCTTTCTTGAAGTATGTCCATCCTTCCTGGACCCCTTTCTTTTTAAAGGCTTTTTCCCCTAAAAAAGTCAGTACCTGATGCAGTACTCTCCAAATCAGCATCCTGAACAGGCTGAAGTCTGCCCTCTGGAAGTCCAGTGGAAAGGTTTTGCTGATGCCCCTCCTTTTTTCACTGAATATTGAAAACTCAGTTATGTCGTGGTCACTGTGCCCCTGATGGCCTCAGAGCACCACATCTCCCACCAGCCCTTCTCTGTAAAGAGCCAGAGACAGAGCTGCTCTCTGTAGCCGAAAGAGAAGGAAACCTCCCCAAAGTGCAGCTCCAAAGGGTCAGAGTGGAGGTGAGGAAAAAGAAAAGTCCCTGCAAGGGTAGAATTTTGGTGCACGAGGTCTCGCAGCATGAGACTGGCTGATGCCGTGGCTCTGTGTGCCAGGAACCGGCAGCGCTGGGTGCAGGGACAGCAGGGAGGGCACAGCAATGCTGGGCTGAGAAATGCTGGGGGCACAGCGAGATGGGCGTGTGCAGCCGGCCAGGGCACAGGAGCAGCACGGACAGGGTGGCACAGGCTGCAGGAGAGGTGGCCAAGGGCTGGGCAGGGCTGGCAGGGCCACAGGCACCCAAGGCTTTGTCCCCTGGGCTCTGGCACTGCCTCTGGAGGCCCCAGCCAAGGAACTTTCCTCTGAGGGTCTGCACTTTGCTTCTCCCTCGGCCCTCCCTGAGCAGGCTGGCAGGGCTTGCAGTTTTAGGACATTTGTCCTTCCTCCCCCTCACATCCACTGCCCCACAAACAGCCCCGAGCCACCCGTGAGGGACAGGCCCTGCTGTCCCAGGCCTGGGCTCAGCCCTTGGCCTTTCTGCTTCCTCCAGCCAAGCGCGGCTTCTCTCAGCATCCCAGTTCCCTGCTCACAGCCTTTGGCTCCCTGCAATCCTGGCACATCCCAAGGATCTGCTCTCACCAGTCCCTGTGGAGCCTTTGGCAGTCCCTGCCCTCAGTGGGGCCCAGTGATGCCCCAAGGGACTTGGAGTTTTGCTTCTGCCTCCTTGAGCAGCTTCTGCAACCTTCTCTCTGTCCCTCAGGGTCATGGACTCAGCCCCAAATCCACCGTGGGGCTCATGAAAATACAGAAAGCCCCCAGGAGCTCTTTCTCTTCCTTCAATTGTCTAAGAGTTCAGGCCTTGTACAGCTCATGGGAGTCAGTTTGGAGTTCTGTTAAGGACGAAGATTTCAAAGTGCAACTCATGGCTTTTCTTTTGAAACAAGGAAATATTTTTTTTTATTTTTCAGTTCAGAGAAGAGGTGCTAGAAGCATTCCCAAGTGATCTTGATGCTGAATGTCTCCTTAGGAAGTGTGGGCATGCAGAAGAATGAGCCCCTTGCAGGCTGACCCTGTTGGGACAAGCTGCTCCTCAGCCCCAACCTCACCATGGCTGACATGGCCCAGCCGGCACTGCCATCACTGTTCCCTGCATCACAAACTTGTCCCCGGAGCTCTGCAGCTGCGTGTCCCAGCCCAGAGCTCCATGTGCCACCTGCTCTCCTCAGGGCTCTGCCTGCACACAGGCCTAGCAGAAGCTTTCCTGTTTGTGAGGAAAGAATGGCAAAGCCTGAGCAGGTTTCCTAAACAACAAACCCCACTCAGGAGCCACATGCTCAGTACAGGCTGCCTCAAATGATGTCACCTTTCTCCAAGGGACAATGTGACCACAAATGATCTCTGGAAGCAGAATTCTCTGTATCTTGAAGCAGAATTCTCTGTCCCTGTCCCTTCCCTTGACCTCTGTTGCAGATGGAAGTTGATGGTGCCATTGTCACCTTTAACCCCTCTTTTGAATGCAAACAGATGTGCCCAGGTGTGTTAAGCAGGTGTTGCTCAATGTTTCTGCAAAGCTTTTGTGTTCCCAATGGAATCCCAGAGATCATTGTGACACTTTGGGGCCACATGGAACCATGGAGACCATGGTGACACTGCAGGGCCTCAGAGGTGAAGGGAGACCATTGTGACTCTGTGGCGCCTCATGGAACCAATTGTCCATTGTGACATGGAGGATCCAAGGAGACCATGGTGACACTGGGGAACCTCATGGCCCCAAGGAGACCATGGTGACACTGTGAAGCCTCATGTCCCCAAGCAGCCATTGTGCCACAGGGGAACCAAGGACTCCATTGTTGACAGTACGGAAACTCATGGAACCAATGGACCATTGTGACACTGCAGAACCAACACAGCTGCTGGACCTTGTCACCTGGCCCTGCACAGCTCCCTTGGGAGGCACAGCAGAACCAGCCTCAGGAATGCCCCTCTGGGATCCATGGCACACACTCCAAGGGTCTGGAATTCCAGTTTCCTGCAAAGTAAAGATGTTTCTGCCTTTGAAGGCAAAGCTCCTGAGGGGCTGAGAGCCAAGTGGAGCAAGATCTTACAATGACATTTTACTGCCAGCCTGTGATGTTGAGGATGAGGCCACTGCTGTGACATGAGCCTGATTGACAAATGATTGGCCTCAGCAACTTGGGGATAAAATGTTCATTACAAAACCGCGCATCCCAGCAGAGACAAGACAGGGAGAGAGGAAAGGCGAGAGCCAGGCCCAGGGGACATGGCTGCAGTGGTGATGGCTGTGAGGTCACTGCCACTGCAGCAGCCTGGCTGGCCCTCAGCTGACATTCTGGCCAGGAGCGTTGTGAGCTCACCCAGCACATCAGAGAACTCACACAACAGGAATTCCATCCTTGGGGAGAGGAGGGGTTTCACTGTGTCAGGTTGTACAAAGCTCCTGTCCTTGGACAATTCCTGAGATGGGGCATCAACTTCTCTGGAAAAACAGTTGCTGTTTTGTGCCACTCTCATTGTAAAATATTCCCTCCTTATGACAAATCTAAATCCACTCTCATTTAGTTTAAAGATATTGTGGAAAAATAACACTCCATGTTTCTTGCATTGAGCCACTATTTTTCCTTTTTCAAAAACCTTGAGGAGGACCCAAAAATCTCCCAAGATGGGGTTTGGAGGCCTCATCACATAACCAGCAGGGAGAGGCTGAGGCCCCTGGGCTCAGTTGTGTGGAGACTGAGGGCAGAACAGAGTAGCCTGAGAGGGCTTGAAGGGTTCCACAGATGGTGGAGCTTTTCTTCCAAGTGGAAATGAGCAGGAGGAAAAAATAATGGCACCAAGGGGAGCTGGGGAGGTCCAGAGTGGACACGAGGAGAAAGGAGTTTCTCTGCCAGGGCAGTGCTGGGGTGCAACACATCCCCCAGAAGGAGTCTGGGTCAGCCCAAGGCTTTGCGTGCCCAGGCAGAGCCAGGCAGGACACAGAGCTGTCAGGGAAGGAAGGGCCAGCGAGGTGGGGCAGCCGCGGGATGAGCACAGCCTGCAGGGACAGAGGCGCAGGGCATGGACAGCGTAGGACAGCCTGGGCTGGAGAGGGCACAGGGATGTGCAGAAGCTGCAAGGCCCTGCCAGAGCCAACTTGTGCAGCACTTTGGCCATGGCTGCTGGCCCTGGCCCTGAGGCCATGAGGAGGACACAAGTGACCCTTGCAGCCCTGGGGCCTCATGGCCTCCTTGTCCCTGCCCAGCAGCCTGGCAGTGGCCGCCCCATGGTCCTGCCCTTGGCATTGCACATCCCCACATGGCAGTGCCCCGGGAAGAGCCCTGAGCAATGAGGGAGGGACAGGATCTGCCTTCCCCGGGGCTGGGACTCAGGCCTTGGCCCTTTGGATTCCTGAAACACATCCAGGTTGGCTCAGCATCAGAGACACCTTTCCCTTGCTTGTCCCCACCTGCCATCACTGCCTGCAGTGTTCTGCTCCAACTGCAACCTGGAGACACTTTCTCATTTATGTGTCTCTGAGTGATTTATTAGAACTACAAGAAACTTCAGTGTTTCAATTTAACTTTGACTTCTTGAGAAGTTATTTGAACACACTCGGAGGGACTGAGTCTGATGTAAACAGCACCAGAGCCCCGCGAGGCTCATTCAAGTCCCTGTGCTGTGGCTGTGCTGCTGAGCTGGGCCGGGCTCCTGGCACAGAGGCAGCTCCTGGCAAGCGGCAGTGCTGCAGAGAGACAGCTCTGCCCAGGAGCAGCTCCTGTGCACAGCCCAGCAGGGCTGGGCCACTGCCAGGGCAGCTCAGGGACACCAGCAGGGCACAGCCAGAGCTCCCAGGTGCTCAGCATTGGCAGGGGCTGTGCCATGGCCCAGAGGGGCTGTGTCATAGCCATAGGCACCTCTGGGGCTGTGTGACAGAGCCCCAGAGCAGTTGTGATGTCAGAAAGGGGCAGTGTGACATCCCAGAGTGGGCTGTGTGAGGTCATTGCCATCATAGAGGGCAGTGTGTGACATCACAGTATGGATGTATGACATCACAGAGTGGGCAATGTGGCAACACTGAGTGGATGGTGACATCACAGAGATGGTTGTGTGAGGTCATGGATCAGCTACGGCATCACAGAGGGGACTGTGTGACATCACAGAGCAGCCTCCAAGGTCACAGACTGAGCTATGTGACATCACTGAGTGCGTTGTGCCATCACAGAGGTGGCTGTGACATCACTGAGTGGGCTGTAGCATCACTGGTTGGTTGTGTCACATTGTAGAGCTGGCTGTGATGTCACAGAGTTGGCTGTGACATCACAAACCAGATTGTGACATCAGGGTGTGGGTGTGTGAGCGGCTGTGAGGTCCCAGAGTGCACTGTGTGACATCACAAAGCTGACTGTGACATCACAGTGAAGGCTGTGACATTACAGAGGTGTGGTAACAACACAGTCCAAGCTGTGATATCAAAGAATGGCTGTGTGACATCCCAGAGTTGGCTGTGACATCTCAGGGGCTGTGTGAGGTCACTGGGGAGGTCACTCTGCCCCAGCCCCCCCTCACAGCTCCTCCCAGAGAAGTCCAACGCTGCTCGTGCACAGAAGGGTCCCCTGTCCCCCCGGGTCCCCCCCTGCCCCCCGGCGCCGCAGCCTCCCCCAGAGGATGTTCCACGAGATCGACCCCCAGAGCCTGACACGGGGACGAGTTGGATGGGTGTGCGGGGGGTGGGACAGGGACACAGGGACCCCCTGGCCGTGGCCCCGTGTCCCCCAGGGTGAGAGCCATCTGCCTCTTCCTGCTGCGGCCCCAAGCCCAGCTTGGAGCTAAACAAAGGGCGCTGGCTCAGGGTCATCCCCTGGCGGGGGTTGTGCACCCCCTCTGCCCCCTCCCCAAATTCCCTCCCGGGGACAGCAGGAGCTGGGTCAGGAGCCCTGTGGGGAGGGAAAAGGGGGTGACACTGGCATGGGGGGGCACACATGCTCTGGGGACACACACAACCCCTGGGGACCCCCCCTCACCTTCTCCCACAGCACCAGGAGGAGGAACCCCAACATGGAGCCCCCAAACCCCTGGCAGCACCTTGGGGAGCAGGGTCTGGTGGCAGCTTTGGGCGTCTGGGGGGTCACTACTGCCCTGAAACCCCTGCCCAGCACCACAACCAATGCTGGACCTCTCAAACCACCTCAGCTCCCCCAAGGATCACTCAAATTCAGTCCATGACACATAAATGGCCCCAAGGGACACCGAAAGCCCTTCCCATCCCCCCCAAGATCCACTCAATGCCTCTCCAAGCCACACATCCCAGCCTGGACCCAAAACCTCCCAAAACCTCCCTCACCACACACCAAGACTCCTCTCAGCACCACAGATGTCCCCAAGAACCACAAAAGCTCCTCCCAATCCCCACAGGATCCCCAAATGCCCCTCCCAGCCCCCCACGGCATTGACCAGGAGAGGTTGGTGGATAGGAACATCCACAGCTGGGAGCAGCTCGGGCACTTCAGCAGAGATTTGGGCACTTTGGGGAGCACAGCCCAAATGGGGAGACCCAGGCCAGGGACTGGGACAGACAAGCGGAATTCCTGGAGAACAGATGGGCTCAGGTGGACATGTTCTGCTGCCACAACTATGAGATCTCGGTACTGTCCCTTGGCCTGATCAGCCCCAGAACACCCAAACCCTCCATGAACCCCAAATTCACCCTCAAATCCCCGGAAAATGGTACAGATTTCAATCACTTTGTTTCATTTCTTTATTTTTATCCCATTTTGGTAGTTTTGACAGGATGAAGAAGGTAATTATTTAAATTGGAGAAGACCTCCAAGATCCTCCAGCGTTGCTTGATGCCAACAGAAGAAACAGCTGGAAGGAGCAGGTGAGATTTTTTTGGGTGTAACGTTAATAAATCAGCTCTTCCCAATGAATTTCCAATGTCAATCTGAGTCCCAATGGATGTTCCTGCCCCTGCGTTTGCCCAGGTGGCTACAGCGAATCTGAGGACGTGGAAGCCACCAGCCAGGTGTCCTCCCAGTGTTGGTCACAGGGAGTGTGGGTCACCAGGGCTCTGCCCAATGAGGGTTGTCTCAGGGGTGATGAAGTTGGAGCAGCGCACGAAGCTCTTCCCACACTCAGAGCACTCCCAGGGCTTCCCTTATCGGTGGCCCTGTTCATGTTGGCTCAAGTGAGAGCTCCTGGAGAAGCTCTTCCCACACTCAGGACACTCATAGGGCCTCTCTCCTGTGTGGATGCGCCGGTGGGTGATGAGGTAGGAGTTGCGTTTGAAGCCTTTCCCGCACTCAGTGCAGCGGAAGGGCCTCTCCACTCTGTGAATCTGCTGATGCACGAGGAGATCTGAACTGGTTGGAAACCTCTTCCCACATTCAGAACACTCATAGGGCCTCTCCCCAGTGCGGATCCTCTTGTGGCGGATCAGGTTGGAGATCTGGCTGAAGCTCTTCCCACATTCCCCACACTCATAGGGCCTCTCCCCGGTGTGGATGCGCTGGTGCCTGATGAGGTGGGAGTTTTGCTTGAAGCCCTTCCTGCACTCAGGGCAATGGAAGGGCCTCTCCTCTGTGTGAATCCGCTGATGCACAAGGAGGTTGGATCTGGTCTGAAACCTCGTCCCACATTCCCCACACTCATAGGGCCTCTCCCCTGTATGGATCCTGCGATGGACCATCAGGTGGGATCTCTGGCTGAAGCCCTTTCCACATTCCCCACACTCATAGGGCTTCTCCCCATCATGGAGCTGCTCAGGGACCACCAGGGCCGAGCTCTGCCTGAAGCTCCGGACGCCTTCCTGGCACAGGGTGGGTCTTTCCTCCTCAGAGCGCCCTGGGCTGGGTTTGCAGCCCCTCCTTGTGTGGCATCTCTGGGGCTTTTCCTCCCTGTTCAACTCCTGTGCCATGGAGCCGCTCAAAACGGTCTCTTCCACCAGGTTCTGCCCCAAGGGTTTGCCCTCCCTGGGCTCCGTCTGCAGCTCATTGCCTGGGGAGGAAGGACAAGGAGAGGATGGCATTTGCCTCCGTGCCACAGGCAAGGGGAAGGACACTCCCCCAATCTGTCCCTGCAGGACAGCGTCGGCAGCGGGGTTGTCCTGCAGCCGGGGGCGATGCTCAGCTGGGACATGGAGCAGAAGAGAGGGGGAAAGGGGCACTGACTTCCTCCTCACCTGCCTGCGCATCCTGGGCCATCTTCTTCTTCCTCACAGACTTCTGCACCATCCGGCCAAGGTTTGGGAATGGGAAATCCTGGTTTGGAGGAAAAAAGGGTGGGAGTGCTTTGGGCGGGGTGTTCCTCCTGCCAAAGTCCAGCTCTAGAAGTCACTGAGAATTTTGTGTCTATAAAATCCTCCAAATATGAAGAATGACCCCAAAAAAAGCCTCCCAGGAGTTCCCCCTTTCCAGTCTCCTGGCTTTGGGGTGCTGGGGCTCCCCCTTCTCAAAGCTGCTGGGGCCCCCGTGGGTCCTGGGGATCCCCCTGCTCTGGGCTCCTGCTTAGGGACGCTGTGGGGTTTCAGTGGTCCCAGGGGTCCCTTCTTCCCTGATGCTGCTTTGCCTCCCAGGGCTCCCAGGGTCCCCCTCTTCAGGCTCCCCCCAACTCCAGGCACTCGGGGCTTCCCCCTCTCTCCGCCGCCCCTTTCAGTGTCACAGTGTCCTGGCCCTGCCTCATCTCCAGGCTCCCCCACCCCTCCAGGCTGCCGGGGGTCCCCCAGCTCCGCTATCGCCCCTCTCTGCTCTCTCCACTCTGGGAGTCCTGCGTTCCACCCCCCGGATCTCCCGGGGATCCCCAAAACCAATGTTGCATCCCACAAATACCGGGCAATTCCCACACAGATCCCCTCCAATATTCCCCAAAGGTGCATTTATGGCTCATGTTTGGACTCCTGCAAGATCCAAATATCTCCTCTGGCTCACAAAATCCCCACCAGGGACATGCAAAGACATCTGGGGTTTGATTCCAGAATCTGTGATTTCCAAACACCCCTCAAAAAAAAACCCCTCCTGGAGATCCCCAGATAGATTTGGCTCAAGCTCCCCCTCCCTGGTCACCGTGGAACGTGGGGGGGCAATGATCCCAGAGCCGGGGTGCCACAAATACAATGGGTGGAAAAACCTCATGGTTCTCCTGCTCCTCCTTTTCCTGCTCCTTGCCCTCTCTCTCTCCTCTTCCTCCCGCTCCTTCTCTCCTCTCACCCCAGACCCCCTTCCCCACCCTCCTCTGCCCCACAGCTGCTGCAGCACAGGTTGCTGGGTTGGGGGAACTCCCCGATCAGCCCCAGGGATGGACAGGGGGCTTGGGGACCCCCCAGTGTGGATCCACCTCCCCCAGAGCCCCAGGGAATTGCTCCGGGGATCGAGTACTGGGGGACAGGGCTTGACCCCCATGGAACCACCCTTCTTCCATCCCAACCCCACCTTTCCCTCCCCTCTCCTCCCCTTTCCCATCCTTCTGTCAATCCACACACCCCTCCCAACTCAATTTCCATGTCCCATCCCCCTCCCGCTCTCTTTGGGGGTCCCAGACCCCTCTTTTCCCCTGCTCTTCTCTCCCTTTCACCATCGTCGCCTCAATCCCCAAGCCCCCTCTCCCATGATTGGTTTTGGGGATTCCAGGCCACTCCTGACCACTTTGGGGGTCCCAATCCCCATTTCGCTCACTTTGGGCTCCCAGCCCCCGCCCCCCTTCTCACCGCGCCCCCCGCTCATCCCGCGGCCGGGGGCACTGCCAGCACCACCAGTGCCACCAGCACGGCCCCAGCTGCCCCCACACGGCCCATGCCCAGCGCCGGGCAGCTGCCCAGAGCCCCAAAGCAGCCGCGCTCTGCCCTGGGGGGGTCCCCAAAGCGGCCCCGCCCCGCGCGGCACTGCGAGCACCAGGCCGGAGCAGTGCGGAGCGCGGGCGGGCGGCATTGAGAAACGGTTAGTCCATAGGTAACTCAAGTTAACTATTGAGAGACAGAATATGTAAAATCTAAAACCTAGGAACACAGAATTCCCTTAATCTTCTCAAGATACAAGGGACAAGAATCTGCTTGAGGCCAGCACAGAAACCCGGAATCACTCACCAAGGACTGCACACGCTCCAGAGGGAAAGGTGAAAAGTGCACTGTGATGAAGACTACAGATCTTCATCACAAAAAGACCCCCAAAGATCACCAGGACACACAGCACATGCGTGGCACACATGCTAATGATATTAATAATTTCTGAGAAATGATTTGTATAACCACTCCTATCCTGGGAAATGTGATGAATATTCATGAATGTTACCCATAACATGGTATGCTGCAAGTGCCGGGGTGTGTGTGTGTTTGGAGGAGCGATCCCCCACACGCGGCATGCCGAATAAAGCAAATACTCACTGCTCTGAGTTTGTCTCTGAAGTGTCTCTGGGCCTGCTTGGGGCGAATCAGCATCAGCCGTGCCCGGGCAGGGCCGGGCCCCGCGGGACAGCTCCCCCCGCACTCGGCCCCAACGGGACAGCGCCCAGCGGGGGGGCCCGGCCTGCCCGCCCCACACCTCCCCCTCCCCAAATTCCGCTCCCGCCGCCGCTGGGGCCCAGGGGGGCGCAGCTGGGCTCCAGAGCTGCCGGAGACACGTGTCCCCCGCTGCCACAGCCACCCCCGTAGGATTAGGGCTACCCCAAAACTCCCTCACAGGCGGCCGATACCCCGCAAGCCCCGAAGGAGTGCGGTCCCCCCGCCTTCATCACCCCCAACCTTCGGCTGCCTCATCCCAGGCCCCAGCCCACCCATCCCCCTCCCCCACACTTCAGCCCACACCCCAATCCACATCCCACCCTGCCCGGGCCCCAGCCCACCCCATCCCACTGCTCCCGCCAGCCGCCACAGCGACCCCCAAAAACCCGCGTGCCGGGGACTCCCCAATATCCCCCCAAGGCCATTTGCGACTCACATTTGGAGTCCTGCAACATCCAAACAGCCGCCCCCTTCACCCCCCCAAAAAACCGAACAAACTCTCCCAGGATCCACCGAAGATATTTGGGGCTCGGTTCTGGAGCCCTACAAGGTCCAAAAATCCCCCCCTCCCAAAAAGAACACCACGCACCGCACAAGATCTCTGGGGCGAGCTCCCCCTGCCCGGTCACCTGCGGGATGCGGGGGGCGATGCTCCCGGGGCCGAGGCTTGTGGACACAGAGAGCGATGGACGCACGTGGCAGCTCCTTTTCCTGCTTCTCTTGCTGCTCCACCCCCTTGATCCCTCCTCTTCCTCCGCTTCCCCTCCTCCATCTCTCCTCCGCACCTGGGTTTCCTTCTGCTCTGTCCTTCCTCCTCCTCTCCTGCTCCTCCTCCTCCTGTTCTTTGGGGCTCCCATCCCGGCTGTGTCTGACATCACCTCTGGGGCCATCCTGTGTTGTGAAAGCTGCAGGGCTGCAGGGGCAGCAGGGAATTTTGTTTTCCAAATCTCTGGGCTGAAAGGAAGCGCTGTGAAATCCGTCATGGTAAATAAAGGAGAAGTAGCAAGTGGTGAAAATGGACATCACTTTGGACTCAGTTTATCCCTCTGGATTGCAAAAGCTGACAGACCCCGAGCGCCGGCGGACACCCGTCCCTGCCGTCACGTCGCAAGGGATCAGAGGTGCGGCTGGTGGGGCTGGAAGCTCCGTGCAGCAGCTCCGCTGCCGCGGCCCAAAGCTCGGGCTGGAGCGTGGGGTGTGGGACACAGCCCCGTGCTGGGGGCAGAGCCGCTGCTGGGGCCATGGCTGTGTCCAGGGCATCCTTTGTGGGCCTGGTGCAGCTCCAAGGTGCCGAGGGCTCGCCGAGGCTTTCTGGGGCTGTCCCTCGTCCCCAAATCTGTTGGGTTTAATGGCCGAGTGCGGCACCCCCGTGCCCTGTGGCAGCAGCCGGTGCCGGGCCACAGCCCCGGGAGCCGAGCTAATGCCCGGCCGTGCCCGGGAGGGGCTGAGGGCAGGGGAGTTCAGAAGGCTCCCCCGCGCCCCTCGCTGCACACGGAAAGGTATTTTAGTGCATGGGAGCGATTTTCCAGGGTTTCTGGGCTCTGTGGGGCCGAGGCGGCGGCAGCGGGACCCTCGGGGCCCGGCCCGTGGGGGCGGCCGGGGCTGAAAAGTGCTTGGCGGCCCCAGCGCGGTGCGTGAGGGCTGAGCGGAGCTGTTGGGAACAAGCCCCGGAACCGCCGCGGTGCCTGAGGGCTCAGAGCGGGGAGAGGCCCTGCGAGTGTGGGCAATGTGCGATGAGCTTCAGCCACAGCTCCAGCCTGATCTGCCACCAGAGGATCCACACCGGGGAGAGACCCTGCGAGTGTCCCGAGTGTGGGAAGAGCTTCAGCCACAGCTCTCACTTGACCCAACACCAGCGGAGCCATTGGTAAGGGAAGCCCTGTGAGTGCCCCGACTGTGGGAAGAGCTTCATCCTCTGCTCCAACTTCATCACCCATCGGAGGAGTCACGTTGGGAAGACACCTGGCTGGTGGTCCTTATATTTTGGCATGAGTTTTCTTTTGATTCATCTTCATGCCTTCAAAACACACAAAACTGGGAAAAAATTAACAAATTGATCAAAAACATCTAAGGCCTCCCTCTTTACTAGTGTTTGGGGAGAACCTGGGATTCGGAGAAATATTTGGGAGTATTTGGGGATTTTTGGGGTGCTTGGTGTAATTTTCTCCATTGCTTTGCACTCCAAAATACAAGAGGGATCAATCTGTCACTTCAAAACCACTCAGTGCCACTGAAACCTACTCAATGCCAGCCCAAAACTCCTGGATTCCACAGCCCCTGAGGGTGGAATGGGGTTGGAAGGGGATGTGGTGAAGTGGGATGCAGATCAGGAGGGGTGAGATGGGCATGGGGTGGGGCAGGATGGTTGGGATGGTACTATGAATGAATTCACAAGCTGAAATTTTAGCAACATCATATTGAACATTTATTGATAGAGCAAAGGCAAAAACAGCTGGACACTTACCAATTTTGCCAGACGCACAATCCATTCATTTTACTGTAAGCTTAAGTACTTTCTCTAGTTGTTACATATTCATTAAGCCTAGAAGGAAATTTACACTTCACCCAACTCCCCCACTCCAATCCTTGCCTCCTTCTGCTAGCGTGGTGCCTGTCTTGGAGTCTTGGACCCTCTGGATTGCCTCAGAATTGAAGGCAGAACTCCTCCCATCTATGTTTCCTCAGTTCCAACTTAATTTGTAGGTGACAGTTCCTTTGGGAGGTGTGAGTCAAGGTAATAGACTTCCTGGGATGCCTGTGGTTATCTTCTTTGTTTCTTTAACATGTCTTGATCCCTGGCCCTGTGTTATATCAACTTAAAAGGCATTTATTACCATGTATTTATTACTACATTTTCTAACATATTACAACAATTTCGAAGCTACCATTCACCCCAACCTTGTTTCTACTTAATTATATTTTATCTTAACACTATTTTTTACACAGTACATTATCACTTGTAAATGTTAAATTCATATATGCGAAAACCAGCATTTATCATTCACTCATTTCTCACAAGGGGGTTTGGGAGGGGTGGAATGGGGGAAATAGGGTTTGGGAAGGGGTCCTTGAAGTCCAAGAGGGGTGGGATGGGTTGGGGTGTGGATTGGGAGAGTGGGGCAGGGTCTGGAATGAGACAGCCAAAGGCTGGCAATGATGGAGGGAGGGGGAACTTGTTCCTGAGTGAGTTTTTGGATATTCCACATTCCTGAAGGGGTTTTGGGGCAACCCACATTTTGGAGGTGGTTTTGGGGTACTCCCCAGTTCTTGGGGGTTCATGAGAGCAGCTCCATGGAGCTCTGTTGCTGGGGTGGTTGCCCTGGGCATGAGCTCTGAGCTGTACCCAGAGTCTGTTGCCTCAGTGCTGGAGAGCAGAGAAATGATTAATGGCCCCAAACATCTGGAGTGTGTGTTTGGGGGGACAGGGCGAGTTCTGCGTAGGTGGGGTGGTCACTGCCCCACCCTCAGCCACTGCAGCCTCTGGTCCAGCCCCAAAGTGGCTGCCAAGCCCCTGGCACCCCAAAAACCCCACCTGTGAGAGGGACCAGAGCAGGTAAAGGCTGTGACACAGGTGTGACACTGACATGTCCCATGGCCCTGGTGCTCACAGCAGCTGAGATGGCGCTGGATCCAAGGCTGGGACTGTGGATCCTTCCGTGTTGCTTTAAATTTTGCCAAGTACCTTCTCCTCTAATTTCAAATGTAAAGTTTTGAAAGGAGCTATATAAAGAATTTGGTATTTTGCTGAATTTTGTAGTTCTGTTTAAACTCTGTAACTTCATAGCTATAAGTTTAACTTTTTGCTCAGTTGCTTACTTGTTAGTCTGCAACAGGAAACTGCTTGAGGGCAAAGAGAATCAGGGACTGGGAAGATCAGTGAAAACTGCACACCCGTGGTCCAGTTACAAGGGACCTGCACTCCCTGGAACACTAAATGAAGGAAATAAGAGGAAGTTAGGACAGTGCCTAACTAAAGAGGAATGCCAGGGCCTCACAGCAATAAGATAAGAGAGCCTTAAGTCAGCACCTGTGACCTGGGCATGTGTCAAGAGCCACAACATGGAACTGACCCCCAAAAGGGGCTGTGGCTCCGGACAATGGACAGTGCATGTGGATGAGGTACAGAGTGGGCAGGACTTTGGGGGGGAATTCAGGAAGTGTCTTAGTGTAAAGGATCCAGAAACTTGTGAGAAAACTGCCGAGGTCGTCGTGTGCAAGGCGGGTCACCCTGGGATAAAGGAATGCTTTCTTAATAGTGTCACACTGTTCAGTCGATCTCTGTGAATCAGAACGATATTTTATAGACCAGCTGTGCTGGTTTTGCTTAGCCCAGTTTCACTAAAGGGTGGGTGGGTGGGTGGGCACAAAGATGGCTCCTGTGTGTTCTATGTGAATGTTCTGAAAGTTTTTACCAAGTCCAGCTTAGCTGATCTCTGATGACTCTGAAGATGATGGACATGCTGCTAGCCAAGTCTGGGCCAATGAGAGATGTTAGTTACGCCTCTGTGAAAACATATTTAAGAAGAAATCAAAACAATGTGAGCCCGCGCTTCTTTTTAGTCAGAGAAGGAGGAGGAGGTGAGAATATGTGAGAGAAAACAACATGGAGACACCAAGGTCAGTGGAGAAGGTGGGGGAGGAGGTGCTCCAGGTGCCAGAGCTGAAAACCCTCTGCCAGCCATGGTGAAGACCATGATGAAGCAGATTGTTGTCCCCCTGCAGCCCGTAGAGTCCACGAGGGGTGCAGAGATCCACCCACAGCCCGTGGGGAGTTGCCCACGCCAGAGCAGGTGGATGCCTGGAGGAAACTGTGATCCAGTGGGAGTCCCAGAAGAAAGAAAGGCCTTGCTCCTGGGGTGGAACAGCCTGGCCTCAGAGTTCTGCAGCCCATGGATGAGGGACTCGTGTTGCAACAGATTCGGGCAGGCTGCTGCTCCTGAGATTTGGACCCACACCAAAGAAGTTCACAGAGGACTGTCTCCTGTGGAGGGACCCCATGGCAACATAGAGGACTCCTCTCCCTGAGCAGCCGAAGAAAACCTCCGTCATGGACTGACCAAACCCCCATACCCTGTCCCCCTGTGCTGCTGGTGGGGAGGAGGGAAGGGAGTGAGTGGAAAAGCAGTGTCTTAAGGAGTTATTTTTACTTCTCATTTGCCACCTCTGACTCTGTTAAGTTAGTAATAAATCACTTTGCAACTTCTAAGTTTCAATGTACTTTGCCCTCAGTACATCCTCCCTCAGTTCCTTATCTCAACTCATGAGCCCTTTGTGTGTGTGTGCTAACTTTTATTTGTCTCTCCTCTGCACAGCTGTGGCAGGAGAGGAGGAGAGCGCAGATGTCATAGGTGCCTGGCATTTGGTCAGGGTCAAACCACAGCACAGTCAGGTGTCCTGAGGCCATGGCATTGGTGCCATCGTGAGAGAGAGACTCTGATGGGACACGAGCCCTGGGCTGCAGCTGCCGTCCCTCTCCTCCATGCAGGCACCTTCAAGACGACTTGTGCACGAGCTTCGAAATGAAATCCTGGACTTGCTTGGAACAAAGGAAGAAGCAGCAGGTGCTGAAGCAAAGCAGGCAGTTGTGGTGCAGGTTCAGGGCTGGAGGGAAGCACTTTGGTGTCTGCTGAGAAGATGGCCCGGTTCACAGGCACAGGCTTTGCTGCTAGAGGATCCTGCTTTGCTCTTGCTGGAGGCCATTCCCTCGCAGCAGTGCATGGCCCTGCATTTTTCCTGCATCAAGTCTTGTGGACCTGTGGCAACAAGCCTGTCCCGTGTCCCAGTGACAGCAGAAAATGGCGGGACACTTGTGCTTCCAGCACTTCCCTGGGCTGTTCCTTCAGGGTGCTGGCACCATCATCAGAGACACAGAACAGCTTCTCCTCCCAGAGTTATCCCTCCCCCCTGCACTTCCCCAAGTGACTCCCTTGACATTCACTGGGGAACCTCCCTGTTTTTGGCCGTCCATTGCTATGCTCAGCAGGCACCCAGTTGTGTTTGGACAGGAGCTGCCACAGCCACACACGCAGCAACTGGAGCACTGAATACCAGAGGCTGGGCCAATTCTTTTTATTCCTGAGTGCAAGAGAGACAGTCAGGAAAGCCCAAGGAAACTTGACAGTGTCTCTGTGGAATCTCTCTGTCCTGTGAAACTCATCAGCTGATGGTGTTCTTGTGCTCCTGCTAATCCCTTCCATGAAAAAGAATCATTCCAGGAAGGCACAACATCCTCTGGCAGATCCCAACTGTTGCCACCACTTACTGCAGGTGCTCCTGCCAACAGCCACCTGCAGGAAGGAGCACAGACACCAATGCACCAATGCTGGCTTTGGCTGCCCTCTGGCAGAGAAGCACCCCCGGGAGCACAGGTCTCTGGGCCAGGAGATGGCACTGGCACTGCCAGGGCTCAGGGGTGGCAGGTCTGCTTTGGTGGGGACTCTGCTGCACCTGCTGATTTCAGGGCTCCCCAGGCCCCGGGTGTCAGAGCATCATTGGTGCCTTGGCCCACACGTTCCCTGTCTGTGTCACATCCCCGTGTTTAGGATGGCCAGCAGCCGGGACTTGTCCCAGTCAGGCTGTGCCAGCTTCTGTGGAAGGCCCCATGCCCTTCCCGCTGCAGCTGCGTCGGCAGCCGTGGGGGCTCCTTCTACTGCCCTGAGCCCGCAGAGCAGGGGAGGGTTTGCTTCTTGTTTGAGCTGTTCTTAAGGTTCCTGTCGGGCTGCCTTAGACACTTGGGGCAACAGATTCCTTCCAACTTGGGCCACTTTGGGAGGGCTGGGGGCAGCCCCAGGGCAGGTGGCAGTGTGTGCAAGGGCCCTTTGTGACATGGTGCAGCATGGGATGGAACTGGAACAGGGTATCCAAGGGCCCTTTGTGACATGTCGTGACATAGGCGCTGGCAGCAACATAACCACGCCACTGTGCTCGGAGCACGCGACGGGACAGGACGGGACAGAGCGGTGCTGTGAGGAGCCCCTGCACAGTGCACTCGTTCCTTACTAACCCGGAGCTTTTCCGAGGCATTTCTCCTGCAGGTGACCTCGTGGCCAGACCACAGGACTTGGTGACCCGTGGCCTTCCCGAGGCTTCTCTTCTGCAGGTGCCCTCAAGGGCAGGCTGCGGGACTTGGTGACCCGCGGCCTTCCCGAAGCATCTCCCATCCCGGCGGCCGGTGCCCTCGAGGCCAGGCCCTGGGAGTTGCTGAACAAAATCCTTGCTGAGGAGTCTCCAGCCCTTGTGGCAGGAGCCCTCAAGACCAAAGTGCAGGACTTGGTGTCCTGCAGCCTTCCCAAGGCTTCACTCTTGCAGGTGCCTTCAAGGCACAACTGCAGGACTTGGTAAGCCAGAGCTTTCCCGAGTTATCTCTCCTGCAAGTAGCCTTTATTCCAGTTAGTGACATGGAGCAGAGACCTCCGAGCGCACCCAAGCAGGCCTGGGTGAAGGAGGAAGAGGAAGAAGGCCCTGGAACTGCCCCAGCAGAGCAGCCTGGAGAGGTGGAACAGCTCCAGCTGCTGCAGGAGGGTGAGTGGTGCCCGCAGCTCGTCCGAGGCATCTCCCATCCCAGCAGCTGGTGCCTTTGAGGCCAGACCCTGGGAGGTGCTGGTCAAAATCCTTGACAAGGAGTCTCCCACCCATGTGAGAGGAGCCCTTGAGACCAAAGCGCAGGACTTGGTGTCCTGCAGCCTTCCCAAGGCTTCACTCTTGCAGGTGCCTTCAAGGCACAACTGCAGGACTTGGTAAGCCAGAGCTTTCCCGAGGCATCTCTCCTGCAAGTAGCCTTTATTCCAGTCAGTGACATGGAGCAGAGACCTCCCAGCGCACCCAAGCAGGCCTGGGTGAAGGAGGAGGAGGAAGAAGGCCCTGGAACTGCCCCAGCAGAGCAGCCTGGAGAGGTGGAGCAGTTCCAGCTGCTGCAGGAGGGTGAGTGGCAGAGCTGGGCCACAGGGCTGCTGCCTGCAGCAAGGTCGGCCCCACCCCATCCCATCCCATCCCATCCCATCCCATCCCATCCCATCCCATCCCATCCCATCCCATCCCGCCTGATCCCATCCCATCCCATCCCGCCCGATCCCATCCCACCTGATCCCATCCCATCCCATCCCATCCCGCCCCATCCCATCCCACCCGATCCCATCCCATCCCATCCCATCCCATCCCGCCCGATCCCATCCCACCCGATCCCATCCCATCCCATCCCATCCACTGGGGACATGCCCATGGGCAAGACAGAAGAGGGGCTGGGGCTGCCGCCCCCCGCAGCCGTGCTCCATCCCCAGGGCATCCCGGGGCTGTCCCTGCCTGGGCAGCGCAGGGCTGGGCTGTGTTCTCCGGCCTCTCCCGCAGCCCCTCAGCTCTGGCTGTGCTCGCTCTTTGCCAGATGCAGGCATGCAATGCACACAAGTGCAGGAACCCAGCCGTGGCCTCTTCCGCAAAACAGCGCAGGTACCTGCAGCCATCCCCACCTGGGCTGGGCCTGCTGTCCCTGCTCAGCCGAGCACAGTGCTTGGAGAACTCCATGGAACATCCCTCTCTTCTTGCCCTTCTTCTACAGATGGTTTGCATATTGATCAGGAGAATTCGGCAGGAGGAGTCTAGCGTCATGGGCACTGGGGTCACAGCACCCTCTGACATCTTCAAATACAAGAGTGGTGCTACCCTGCTGGATTTGATTCTGGAGAAGGGTGTCTCCAGTCCAAAGCAAGTAAGCAGCCTGCAGCCTCCCAAGAATCGCTTGGCCTCCCAAGCCACGCTTGCTGGTCCCTTGAAGCCTTTGAGGCCATCCCAGTGTGGTGGCAAGGGAAGCACTTCTCTGGGGAAGCTGGGGACATTACTCCCTCTGGCAGCTTTCCAGCTCTCCCTCTGCCTTCTCCAGGTGCCCGCTGTGGTGAGGTACATCCACCAGTGGCTCGTGTCCCATGAGTTTCCCAAGCGCAATGTGTACAGGCCACTTCTGGATCTCACTGAGGAATACCCCGCTGATGCAGTGATAACCCTCCTGCGTGTGGCCCCATCATGTGACAGGTACAGGGCCCACCTGCCCAGAGGGCTCAGGGCTCCCCGGCCCATCCCCCTGTGGAGCCCTGTCCCAGGTGTCTGACAAACAGAGAGTTCCAGGGCCCTCTGGCTCCTCCATTTGCCAGCCCTGGCATGCCAGCCCCCAAGCCTGCTGCCATGCTCCCTGCCTGCCCCTCCCTGGCCTGTCCCCACACGGCTGGGCTGCCTGGCTGCTGCCAGCCAGAGGCAGTGGGCAGAGACAGGGCTGGCAGCCAGCCTCGGCCGCACAGCTGCCTGGGCCCCACAGCTGCCCAGGCCATGGGGCTGTGTCTGAGACTCCCCTGAGACAGAGCTCTGACCCCACAGAGCTGCTAGTAGCATGTGGAGGGCCATCATATGCTCGCTCAGGGCTGCCGAGCCGGCCATGCTGACTCTCCTGGATGTGCTGGGGAGCTGGCCAGAGCACAGCACGCGCACCTCCGATGAGGACAACACGCATGTCTTTGCCCTGGCTGTGAGTTTCTGCAACTGTCCTTTGCTCACCCCCGGGTCACCTCTCCAGCAGCCCTCCATCCTCCTTCCCCCACTGCACCTCCGTGCCTCCCGTGCTGGGCAGAAACCTGTGCTAGGGGCAGGTTCAGGGGCACCAGGCCTGGTGCTCCCCCAGCGTCTCCCCTGGCCTCTCCCTCCAACGCTCGGGCCCTGCCACATGGACACCTCAGCACTGAGCGCTGTCTTGGGGTGCTTTGTCTTCTGCAGGCAACTCTGGTGGTGTGGAAGATCCTCCAGGTGCCCATCTGCCCCAATGCAGTGATGCTGTATTTCCCTCGCCTCTTTGTGCATCTGCTCTTCCAAGTGTTCTGCAGCACATTGGATATGCCAGACGAGGTCCAGACCTTCTGGAAGGGATGCCAGCAGCAACACGGCCTTGCCACCAACCCCAACAGGTGCTCCATGCCAGTTCTCCTGTCCCTCCCATGTCCCCAGGGCACGAGCCAGTGCTCGCAGCATGACCTGGGCTTTGCTCTGCACACAGCTTTGCAGTGCAGACCCTGAAGGCCCTGCTCCACCGACTGAACTATGAGGATGTGGTGGCGGCAATGGAACGCAAGTGTGGCTGGCAAAGACTGCTCTGTGCTGACACTCAGCACGATGCTGTGCGTGTGCTGGCCAGGTCAGAGTCCCCTCCTCCCCACTGCCCATGGCATTTGTGCCCTGTGCCCGCGGTGCCACTCATAGTCCCTGTGCTTGTGGGCCAGAGGGCCTTGTCACCGAGAGACGGCCGAGCAGCTTGGAAAAGGCTGTGAGAGGAGGCTGCCCACAAGCAGCTGCCTCCCAAAGCGCCCACGTGCCCTGCAGGGATCCTGGGGAAAGAGCACACCTCTGTGAGTCAGTCCTGGGAGAGCTTTGCCCCCCCACCTCAGGCTCTTGGTGCCCTTTTCCTCCTGCCAGGGAGATGTCCTGTGTCTCCCCATCCTTGTGTTCCCGCATTGCTCACCACCTGCTCAGGCTGCTCAGCAAGAGGGATCCACGCTGGGATCTGCCTGCCCTGGCGTTCCTTGTGGAGGTGAGCCTGAAGGCCAGCGCTGCCTCGCTCAGCTGCCTCCCAGCTCTCTGCCCTCTTGTAGCTGCAGCTGCCTGGGACGGTGCCCACACCCTTGGTGCTGCTGCCTGGGCCCAGCCCCGTGCACTGCTGGGCTCCTGCCAGCCGGCTCCCCTCTCACTGCCCTGTGCCTTTCAGACCCTGCAGTGCCTGAACTTGACAAAATGTGGGAACAGAGTCCTGAAAATCCTGTCAAGGCACCTGCGGAGCGAATGCAGGCAGAAGCGTCACCTGGCGCTGAGGGCCCTCTTCAATCTCACAGATGACCCCTTGATGGTGAGAAGGGGGCGGCGGCTGAAGCCGTGCCGGCAGCGTGGGGCTGGGCAACACAGCCGCTTGGGCTTGGCTGGGCTTCAGGAGCTGAGGCAGCTGCTCCCAGCTCTCCTGCCTCCCGCTTCAGCTGCCCGCCTGCTTTGGGGGCAGGCCTTTGGCCTCTGGGCCCTGCGGCTGCAGGCTGGCATTTCACAGACTTGTGTTCTGCACAGATCAAAAGAATGTGGAGCCTGACCGGAAGGCTCGTCAAGCTCCTGTGGGACACAGATGGACGCATGGTTGCAATGACACTCATCGTACTTGGCTATACAGTCGTGGACAAAGTCACGCTGATAGCCAGCCCCATTGCCCTGCAGCTGGCTGAGGCGCTCCTGCCGCTCTTTGACAATGTAAGGCTCTGCGCCCCCAGCCACGGGCACTGGGTGCTGCCCGGACACTTTGCGCCCTGTGCATTTTCAGGTGTGTGCCTAGGTGAGCTTGGAGCAGCCAGTGCGGAAGTCTTTCTTCTTTTCATACAGGATAATAGCGTGGTGCGGCTGCTCTCCATGGTGCTCTTTCGAGCTTTGGTGACTTCTGCAGCGCTGAAGTGGGAAAAGGCCCTGAAGGCGCAAGTGCGCCTGAGCCTGCTCCCACTCTTCCTCCACTGCCATGATGAGAAGTGGCCTGTGGCAGTGGTGAGGACTCAGCGCTGCTGGTGTCCCCCTGCGAGGGGGCTCAGCTGCCTCCCGCCCTTGCGCCTCACGGGCTGCAGCCTCCTCGTGGCCTTGGCACGGGGACGTGGCTCCTGTGCCCTGGGCTGCGGGGCCATCTCCGGCTCTCTGCTGCTCTCCAGGCCTCTCGGGCAGCGCTGCTTAGTGCGGCCCAGTACTTGAAGAGGAGGGATCTCGAGCAGCTACTGAAGAAGAAGCAGCTGTGGAAGTTGGGCGAGTGCCTGGTAAGGACAGCCTGGAAGCCCCAGCCGCAGCCTGGACAAGGCCCCTGTGGCCGCTGCTCAGTGTGTGCGGCTGGCAGCTGTGGCCCTGCCCGCTGCTGTGCCCAGGGGCCACGCGGGCTCTTCTCCAGGCTGCTCTGGCCCCGAGCCGGGTGCCCATGGAGCCCCGGCCCAGCTGGGCCGTGCGCCGGGGCGGCCCCGCGGCTCCCCGGGCAGCAGCCGGCCCTCTGGCCCCTCCAAAGGCCGGCGCCAGCGGCTGCTGGCCGCGCCTCAGGGCTGTGCGCCCAGGGGCCCCAGGGCAGCGCCGGGCGCAGCGAGCGCCCGCCCGAGGGGCTGAGCCCGCGCCAAGCCTTCCCTGCGGGCCCTCTCTCTCTGCAGCTGGCACACGACAGGAGCCGAGCGGCCGAGCAGCTGCGCCAGGCCCTGCCCTACGTGCACAGCCCACAGGAGCCCCTGCGAGAGGAGGCCATCAGGTTCATCGGTGAGCCGCCAGCCCGGGCTCCCTCCCCGCCCCGCGCCGCCGCAGCTCGGGCCCAGCCCCGGCTGCTGCCCCGGCAGCGCCATCCGGGCGCGGGGCTCTGGAGCCCCGCCTGCCCTCGGGGCTGCTGCCGCCCTCCTGTCGCAGCCGTGCCCTTCCTCGGGCGGCACGATGCGGCAAGGGCCCGGGCTGAGCCGTGCCGGCGCAGGAGGCCGTGCGGCCCCAGGGCTGGCAGCGCCGCTGGGGGGGAGCTGTGCCGCTGGGCGCCGTGACAGGCTCTGTGTTGCCAGGGATGGTCGGGCGGAGCTTGAGGGGGCAGCAGGAAGAATTGCAGCTCATCTTGGACGGTGAGTGAGGGCAGCGGGCTGGCAGCAGGGGCTGGCGGGGGCAGCTGCAATCCCTGCCCGGCTGCGGAGGGCTCCGCTCCCTGTGCGGACGAGGGGCGGCATGGGCAGAGCACACAGAGATTCCAGGGGCACGTCGGGGGTTCTTGGCCAACACATTCGGGCTGATGCCCTTGGCCCCTGCTCCCTCGTGGCCGTGGCAAGAGCGGGCTGGGATGGCCCTGGCAAGGGGGGGTCTCCTCGGGTCCCCGCAGGTCCAGGATGTGACCGTGGCTCTCTTTCTCTCTGTGCCAGTCCTTGAAGACATGGAGGATGACACCAGCGACACTGTCAGAAACCTGGCGCTTCAAACATCGCACATCCTCCAGGCAGTAGCAAGGACTCGCACCTCCAGCATCGGGAAGCTGCAAGATCACGTCCGCAGGGTGAGCCAGACATGGCTTCGTGCGTGGGGCCGTGGCTGGCTTTGCTGCTGGAGCTCTGCGGAGAGCTGATCTGTCTCCTCCGTCCCCTGGGGCCACCTCAGGCTGCGGGGAACTCCTGTTTTCTTTAAGCGTTTTTGGTTTTTTTTGTTTAGTATGTAAATATAGATTCTGTTCTAATACACAGACTCTCAGGATTTTTGTTTCGGTGCCCAGTGTCTGCAGGGCATAGGGGAAGAGGGGGGAAAAGGGTGCTTGTGCTCAGCAGGTTGCCCGGGCGTGCAGTGTGGAAGGAAAGTGGCCAGAAGCGCCTTGGCCTTTGGTGGTTCTGCTGCAGCCTTAACGCTTCTGCCAGAGCGAGTGGGCAGAGGCTGGAGCTGGGGCATCCCTGCGAGACTGGTGCCTGGAGATGGCCACAAGCCCTGTGCCAGCAGGGCAGCGCCATCTGTGTCCTGCCCGTGTGTTGCCGGCTGGATTGCCGAGGGCTCCGAGGTGCCTCTTGGTGCGGCTCCTCTGGAGCTCCAGCGGGGCTGTGCCGCTGCCGGGCAGGTTGGCCGGGCTGGGGGAGACCCTGAGGAGACAGGGCGGTGGGAGGCTGTGAAGGGATGGGCTGAAAATGGGATGGAGATCCCAGGACTTAGAGCTCCCCTTGGGCATGGCATGAGAAGAAGACCCTGCCCTGCCCTGTGCCATTGGCTGGGATGGGACAGAGCTTGGAGCAGAGCTGGACACTGCTGAGGAAGGAGCTCATGGCCGAAAACATGCTGGGACAATTCCATTTCTCAAAAAAACCCAACTGCCCAATTTTCCCACTTGATTCTTCTGGGATGCAGAAAAGGTCACTCGGAGCTCAGGGACAGAGGGGATTCAGCCCTGGAATGGGATCCTGTGGCTAGGGATCCTCTCTGGAAGGCTGCAGCAGCCTCAAGGAATCCGATCCCATTGCCGTGCTCATCCCGGAGCTCCTGCATTCCATAGAAATAATGGAATTCATTCCCACTCAGCCCCTGCCAAACACAAGCACCTCTGGCTCTTTCCCATCCCCAACACCAAGGTTGTTCCCAGTTTTTCCCTGCAGAGAAGCCAAACTCAGCCCTAAACCCAACCAAAATCCCACAATTCCAACAGCCCTCTTGTACTCCAAGGGACGGTGGAGCCTCATTCCTGCGTCCTGCTGGATAAGGAAGGGAAACTGGGAATTCTGGAATCAGGAAACCATTTAAAACCCCAAAACACCCCTAATTCCCTAAAACTGGAGCCACCCCTTGTTTAGGATCCCTTCCCAAGGATATCACCTCTGGAGAATCCACCTGCGCCTCCCAAATCCAAGGGCTAGGGGCTTTGGGAATCGCTTCCAGGCGGCCGCAGCTCCACATCCCCGATCCCAGCCCTTTCCCAGAGGATGGATTCCCATCCCAAGGCTGCCTGTGTCCCCTCCCCATCCCACAGAGGACCCCGGGAGATGACAGCAATACTGCTCTTTATTGGGATCGGGAGCACGGGGACATTCCTGGAGGGCAGAGCCTTTCCCGGCACATTCCCAGGAGCATTCCCAGCACTGTCAGGCTCAGCAGAGTGGTCGCCACCAGCAGGAGTCTCTGTATGCCCCCAGGAATTCTGCCAATGGCACCTGGAAGGGACAGAACCCGCTCAGCACTCCCCGATTGGCTTCCCACCTTCCATCCAATCCTTAGGGATCTTTGGGAAGGAGCCCCCGGAAAGGCTCTGGGGGGTTGTTCCAAAAAGTCCTGTAGGGAAATCACAGGGATTTCAAGGTGGGATCAACCCCCAGGTGAAGCCTGGGGATACAACACCACAATAAAACCCCACAAACAAACAAGAAAACCTATCCAAGGAAAAAAACCAAAACAAAAAAACTCCCACCAAAAAGACCCCAAAAAACCAAAACCAAAGACAAAACCACAAAAGCCCCTGCCCTGGGGGGTGTTCCCAGCTGATCCTGGACTTCCAGAGAGGTTCTGTAATCCATGAGCTGGCTCCAGGATGAGCAGGGGTCCCACGGAGATGTCGGCCTCAGTCGGTCCTGTGCGCCCACCTGGAGAAAGATGGGAGTGAGTTCCCAGGAGAGGGAATTCCCACTCGGGCCTGGTTTGGGGAATTACACACAGAAGAACAGAATTCCTGGGATGTTAAATGCAAGGCCACAGTCACTTGGAACAAGATCACGGAATGGTCTGGGATGGAAGGGCCCTCAAAGCCCATCCTGTGCCACAGGCAGGGACACCTCCCACTGTCCCAGGTGGCTCCAGCCTGGCCCAGGACACTTCCAGGGAGGGACAGCAGTGCCAGGACCTCCCCACCCACACGGAATTTTTTCCCACTATCCCACCAAAATCCCCCTCTTTCCAAAGCTCTTCCCTCCGGACACCAAGGAGGAGCTGGGATCGTCCTTCCCCCAAAGCCATCCCCATCCCTTGGCCCCCCAGCCCGAGGGTGCCACCCCTGGGGACACCTCGGGGACACACCTGGCTCGGCGGGGCCCTCCCTCCTGACACACCTGCCCGGCCCTGCGGCTGGAGCGCGGCTTCCCGGGAATCTCCTCCGGGAGAGGGACAGCTGCCACTGTCACAGCAGCTGCACGTGGCCCCGGTGCCCTCCCGAGGGGCCCACCTGCAACAGAGTCACCTGTGACCGCCCTGCCGCGGGCGGGGCCCCTCCCCGGCACAGGGACACTCCCAGGCCGCTGGCGCTGCCCAAGGAACAGGCTTTATTCCCGGGATTCGGGGCTGCCGCCGCCGGGGACACCGCAGGTGGCAGCTGATGGAGAGCTGCCAGGGCAATTCCACGACAAGTCATTCATCTTGGAGACTTTGGGAGGTTTTTTCCCGCGGAGAAACCGGGACAGGAGGAGGGGGAGGTGGGAACAAGAGCTCACCACATTCCCAGTGTCTGCCGCGAATTTGAAGGCACCCACCTGGAGCCCCAGCAACTCCGGCCAGGGCCGCGGGGCCACGAAGGCTGAGCCGCTGTCCTCTGCCCTGCCATCCACCAGGCACCTGGAGAAGGGCCGGGGAGGTGGGATTTGCCACGGGAATTAATACTTCAGGATTGCAGGAACCCTTTGGGATAGGCCAGGGGAATTAATCCTTTGGGATTGAAGGAATCCTTTGGGATTTGCCAGAAGAATGAATCCTTTGCGATTGGCCACAGGAATTAATCCTACGGGATTGCAGGAATCCTTTGGGACTGGCAACAGGAATCCTTTGGGATTTGCCACAGGAATTAATCCTTCGGGATCAGCCACAGGAACCCTTCGGGACTGTCCCGCCAGCCCCAAGCCCGGCCTTACCCACCCAGGTCGATGAAGGCATAGCGGGGGACGAGTTCCTGTCGGGGCTCGGGGTGGCCACGCACTGATCCACGAAGAGCCGCAGGGGCACGTGGCCCTCCGAGGTGACATCAGCCTGGAAGGGGAGGCTGTCCCCGAGCCGGAAGGTGTTGGAGAGCCTCTCCCTGCTCCAGGTGTCTGGAATGCAGATCCCAGGGGATGGGGTCACTCTGGCCACTTGCCAGAAATGGGACACCTCTTAAATGTGCGGCAACCCCTGTGGGGTGGATTCGGGCTCCGTTTGGGCTCCCAGGATGTCACCGGGAGCCACCAGGAGTGGGGACCCGAGGGACACGAGGCCCCTGGGGCCGTACCCACCATCCATGAGGCGCAGGGAGAACCGGAGCCGCTCCTGTGCCGCCAACATGGAGCGGAACGGGGCCCATGTGGGGCACACGGCGTCGCTGCTCACGCTGCTCTTCCTAAAGGGAAGCAATGGAAATGCCCAGGGATGGCACCGTCCCCTCGGCACTAGGGCAGCAGGGGGACAGCGCCAGCAGCTCACCTGGGGTAGTGACACTCGATGGGGACCTCGGCCGGGGTGGCCCTCAGGATCAGGGGGTTGCTGGAAGGGGTGGGTTTGTAGGACAGGGTGGTTCTGTAGATCAGCGAGCCTGGGGTCACCTGCAGGAAGGATTTGAGACAGGGCAAAAATCAGGAAAATGTATTCAGCAGCAGCAGCAGGGAGCGTGCCAGGATACAGAGGCCACCAAGGCCACCTTCCCAATGCTATAGGACACCACAGAGCTTTTAGTGGCATCCCAACAAGATGCCAGCTTGAGGGGGGTCCGGGAGCCTACAGGACTTGAGCACAGCACCCCAGGACCTGTTCTCCCATCAATCCCTGCATCCAATCCCAAAAACCACTGCTGAGTCTGCCCCTTATCCCAGGCTGGATGGGGTATCCATATCCTAAAATCTACCCCTGAACCCACCACTCCTCACCACAAACCTGCCAGGACCTTCACCAGGTCAACCTTTGGGGACAAAGCCTTGTCCACTCCCTCTGACAGGGGGACCCAAATCCTCACCCCGTGGGCCACCAAACCCTGGCCACGGTGGACCAGGTGCCCTCACCTGCAGGGTGCTGCCACACTCGTGCAGCGTGGCCACGAAGGTGACAAAGGCCCGGGCGGGGTTCAGGGCCAAAGGCAGGCACGAGGCCATGCCCAGGCTCAGCTCCGCTGCCCGCACCGTGTGCCCACTGCCAAAGAGGTCCCTGCGCATGGTGACCGCCAGCTGCCCCTCCTGGCACCGCACGGCCACCGCAGGGCACGGGGACAGCGCCCGCAGCTGTGACAGATCCACCTGCACCCAGGGCTGTGCTGCGGTGGGGACACGGCTCCGGGAGGAGTCTCCCCGCACCTCCCACATCCTGGGATTCTGTGGGAGGAAAATCCCAGGGATCGGAGGATGAGGCCACGGTCAACACTCAGCAGAGAAGCATGACCACAAAGCAGCTCCCAGACCCCATCCCAGCTCCAGGAAAAGCAGTGCATGGAAAAGGGGAGACTCGGGAGTCTTTTATGGGAGCGTTCCTGGGGAATCCCCAGCCAGGATAACAGGATCCAGCTGGGGAATCCCAGTTAGAATCACAGAATCACAGAATCACAGAATCACAGAATCACAGAATGAACTAAGCTGGAAAAGACCTCTGAGATCATCAAGTCCAACCCATGCCCTGCCACCTCCTCATCAACTAAACCATGGCACTCAGTGACACATCCAGTCTTTTTTTAAACACCTCCAGGGACGGTGACTCCACCACTTCCCTGAGCAGACAATTCCAGTGCCCAATCACTCTTTCGGTGAAGAATTCTTTCCTGATGTCTAACCTAAACTTCCCCTGGCTCAGCTTAAGACTGTGTCCTCTCATTCTGTCAGTGATGGCCTGGGAGAAGAGAGCGACTCCCAAGTGTCTACAAGCTCCTTTCAGGTGGTCCTAGAGAGTGATAAGGTCTCCCCTGAGCCTCCTTTTCCCCAGGCTAAACAACCCCAGCTCCCTCAGATGCTTTTCATAGGAATTGTGCTCCAGGCCCTTCCCCAGCCTTGTTGCCCTCCTCTGGACATGCCCCAGCATCTCAACATCCTTCCTAAATTGGGGGGCCCAGAACTGGACACAGCACTTGAGGTGTAGCCTCACCAGTGCCCAGTGCAGGGGAAGAATCACTGCCCTGCTCCTGCTGGCCACACCATTCCTGATCCAGGCCAGGTGCCATTGGCCTTCTTGGCCACGAGGGCACAGTGCTGGCTCCTGTCCAGCCTGCCATCAATCAGTCCCCCAGGTCCCTTTCTGCCTGGCTGCTGTCCAGCCACTCTGTCCCCAGCCTGCAGTGCTGCAGGGCTTGTTGTGGCCAAAGTGCAGGACCTGGCACTTGGTCTTGTTCAACCTCACATTGTTGGGTTGGGCCCTGGATCCAGCCTGTCCAGGTCCCTCTGCAGAGCCTTCCTACCCTCCAGCAGATCCACACTCGCACCCAGCTTGGTGTCATTTGCAAATTTGTTAATGGAAAACTCAATCCCATATCCCACATCATCAGCAATGAAATTAAACAGGACTGGGCCCAACACTGATCCCTGGGAGACACCACCAGAGCCTGGACCCACCCTGGATGCAGCACCATCCCCAGCACTCTCTGGGCCCAGCCTCCAGCCACTTCTTAACCCAGAGAAGAGGGAACCTGTCCAAGCCATGGGCTGCCAGCTTTTCCAGGAGGATGCTGTGGGAGATGGTGTCAAAGGCCTTACTGCAGTCCAGGCAGACACATGAACAGCCTTCCCCGCATCCACAGGCAGGTCACCTGGTCACAAAAGGACATCAGGGTGGTCAGGCAGGACCTGCCCCTCCTAAATCCACGCTGGCTGGGCCTGATCCCTCGGCCACCCTGGAGGTGCCGTGTGATGGCACTCAAGGTGATCTGTTCCATAGCCTTGCTGGGCACTGAGGTCAGGCTGACAGGCCTGGAGTTGCCCAGATCCTCCTTCCTGCCCTTCTTGTGGATGGGCTCACATTGGCACCTCCAGTCCTCTGGGACCTCCCCGGTGAGCCAGGACTGATGATCAGTGATGGAGAGTGGCTGCGTGAGCTCTTCCAGCATCACCCTCATCCCCCAAGGATGGATCCCATCTGGTCCCACAGACCTGTGAGCATCTCAGTGGCTCAGCAGGTCACCAACTGCTTCCTCCTGGATTACAGGGGCCCATTCTGCTCCCTGTCCCCATCCCCCAGCTCAGGAGGCCACTCGTCCTGAGGATGACCTGTTTGAATGTTGAAAGCTGAGGCAAAGAAGGTGTTGAGTACCTCAGCCTTTTCCTCACCTTTAGTTACTATATTCCCCCTGCATCCAATAAAGAATGGAGGTTGTCCTTGCCTCTCTTTTTGCCATTGAAGTCTTTATAAAAACATCTTTTATTATCCTTCACAGAAGTTGCCAGATTAAATTCTAATTGGGCTAAACACATCTCCAATTTTCTTTCTGCATGATCTAACAACATCCTTAATCATTTCCTGAGCAGCCTGCCCCTCTTTCCAAAGGTGATGCACCCTCTTTTTTTCCATGAATTCCTCAAAAGCTCCCTGCCCATCCAGGCCAGTCATTTTCCTCACCACCTGATCTTTCAGCACACAAGGACAGCCTGCTCCTGTGCCTTCAAGACTTCTTTCTTGAAGTATGTCCATCCTTCCTGGACCCCTTTCTTTTTAAAGGCTTTTTCCCCTAAAAAAGTCAGTACCTGATGCAGTACTCTCCAAATCAGCATCCTGAACAGGCTGAAGTCTGCCCTCTGGAAGTCCAGTGGAAAGGTTTTGCTGATGCCCCTCCTTTTTTCACTGAATATTGAAAACTCAGTTATGTCGTGGTCACTGTGCCCCTGATGGCCTCAGAGCACCACATCTCCCACCAGCCCTTCTCTGTAAAGAGCCAGAGACAGAGCTGCTCTCTGTAGCCGAAAGAGAAGGAAACCTCCCAAAAGTGCAGCTCCAAAGGGTCAGAGTGGAGGTGAGGAAAAAGAAAAGTCCCTGCAAGGGTAGAATTTTGGTGCACGAGGTCTCGCAGCATGAGACTGGCTGATGCCGTGGCTCTGTGTGCCAGGAACCGGCAGCGCTGGGTGCAGGGACAGCAGGGAGGGCACAGCAATGCTGGGCTGAGAAATGCTGGGGGCACAGCGAGATGGGCGTGTGCAGCCGGCCAGGGCACAGGAGCAGCACGGACAGGGTGGCACAGGCTGCAGGAGAGGTGGCCAAGGGCTGGGCAGGGCTGGCAGGGCCACAGGCACCCAGGGCTTTGTCCCCTGGGCTCTGGCACTGCCTCTGCAGGCCCCAGCCAAGGAACTTTCCTCTGAGGGTCTGCACTTTGCTTCTCCCTCGGCCCTCCCTGAGCAGGCTGGCAGGGGTTGCAGTTTTAGGACATTTGTCCTTCCTCCCCCTCACATCCACTGCCCCACAAACAGCCCCGAGCCACCCGGGAGGGACAGGCCCTGCTGTCCCAGGCCTGGGCTCAGCCCTTGGCCTTTCTGCTTCCTCCAACCAAGCCCGGCTTCTCTCAGCATGCCAGTTCCCTGCTCACAGCCTTTGGCTCCCTGCAATCCTGGCACATCCCAAGGATCTGCTCTCACCAGTCCCTGCGGAGCCTTTGGCAGTCCCTGCCCTCAGTGGAGCCCAGTGATGCCCCAAGGCACTTGGAGTTTTGCTTCTGCCTCCTTCAGCAGCTTCTGCAACCTTCTCTCTGTCCCTCAGGGTCATGGACTCAGCCCCAAATCCACCGTGGGGCTCATGAAAATACAGAAAGCCCTCAGGAGCTCTTTCTCTTCCTTCAATTGTCTTCAAGTGTTCAGGCCTTGTACAGCTCATTGGAGTCAGTTTGGAGTTCTGTTAAGGAGGAAGATGTCAAAGTGCATCCCATGGCTTTTCTTTTCAATCAAGGAAATATTTTTTTGTTTTTCATTTCAGAGAAGAGGTGACAGAAGCATTCCCAAGTGATCTTGATGCTGAATGTCTCCTTAGGAGGTGTAGGCATGCAGAAGAATGAGTCCCTTGCAGGCTGACCCTGTTGGGACAAGCTGCTCCTCAGCCCCAACCTCACCATGGCTGACATGGCCCAGCTGGCACTGCCATCGCTGTCACCTTCCTCCAAGGGACAATGTGACCAGAAATGATCTCTGGAAGCAGAATTCTCTGTATCTTGAAGCAGAATTCTCTGTCCCTGTCCTTTCCCTTGATCTCTGTTGCAGATGGAAGTTGATGGTGCCATTGTCACCTTTAACCCCTCTTTTGAATGCAAACAGATGTGCCCAGGTGTGTTAAGCAGGTGTTGCTCAATGTTTCTGCAAAGCTTTTGTGTTCCCAATGGAATCCCAGAGATCATTGTGACACTTTGGGGCCACATGGAACCATGGAGACCATGGTGACACAGCAGGGCCTCAGAGATGAAGGGAGACCATTGTGACTCTGTGGCGCCTCATGGAACCAATTGTCCATTGTGACATGGAGGATCCAAGGAGACCATGGTGACACTGGGGAACCTCATGGCCCCAAGGAGACCATGGTGACACTGTGAAGCCTCATGTCCCCAAGCAGCCATTGTGACACAGGGGAACCAAGGACTCCATTGGTGACAGTACGGAAACTCATGGAACCAATGGACCATTGTGACACTGCAGAACCAACACAGCTGCTGGACCTTGTCACCTGGCCCTGCACACCTCCCTTGGGAGGCACAGCAGAACCAGCCTCAGGAATGCCCCTCTGGGATCCATGGCACACACTCCAAGGGTCTGGAATTCCAGTTTCCTGCAAAGTAAAGATGTTTCTGCCTTTGAAGGCAAAGCTCCTGAGGGGCTGAGAGCCAAGTGGAGCAAGATCTTACAATGACATTTTACTGCCAGCCTGTGATGTTGAGGATGAGGCCACTGCTGTGACATGAGCCTGATTGACAAATGATTGGCCTCAGCAACTTGGGGATAAAATGTTCATCACAAAACCGCGCATCCCAGCAGAGACAAGACAGGGAGAGAGGAAAGGCGAGAGCCAGGCCCAGGGGACATGGCTGCAGTGGTGATGGCTGTGAGGTCACTGCCACTGCAGCAGCCTGCTTGGCCTTCAGCTGACATTCTGGCCAGGAGCGTTGTGAGCTCACCCAGCACATCAGAGAACACACACAAAAGGAATTCCATCCTTGGGGAGAGGAGGGGTTTCACTGTGTCAGGTTGCACAAAGCTCTTTTCCTTGGACAATTCCTGGGATGGGGCATCAACTTCTCTGGAAAAACAGTTGCTGTTTTGTGCCACTCTCATTGTAAAATATTCCCTCCTTATGACAAATCTAAATCCACTCTCATTTAGTTTAAAGATATTGTGGAAAAATAACACTCCATGTTTCTTGCATTAAGCCACTATTTTTCCTTTTTCAAAAACCTTGAGGAGGACCCAAAAATCTCCCAAGATGGGGTTTGGAGGCCTCATCACATAACCAGCAGGGAGAGGCTGAGGCCCCTGGGCTCAGTTGTGTGGAGACTGAGGGCAGAACAGAGTAGCCTGAGAGGGCTTGAAGGGTTCCACAGATGGTGGAGCTTTTCTTCCAAGTGGAAATGAGCAGGAGGAAAAAATAATGGCACCAAGGGGAGCTGGGGAGGTCCAGAGTGGATACGAGGAGAAAGGAATTTCTCTGCCAGGGCAATGCTGGGGTGCAACACATCCCCCAGAAGGAGTCTGGGTCAGCCCAAGGCTTTGTGTGCCCAGGCAGAGCCAGGCAGGACACAGAGCTGTCAGGGAAGGAAGGGCCAGCGAGGTGGGGCAGCCGTGGGATGAGCACAGCCTGCAGGGACAGAGGCGCAGGGCATGGACAGCGTAGGACAGCCTGGGCTGGAGAGGGCACAGGGATGTGCAGAAGCTGCAAGGCCCTGCCAGAGCCAACTTGTGCAGCACTTTGGCCATGGCTGCTGGCCCTGGCCCTGAGGCCATGAGGAGGACACAAGTGACCCTTGCAGCCCTGGGGCCTCATGGCCTCCTTGTCCCTGCCCAGCAGCCTGGCAGTGGCCGCCCCATGGTCCTGCCCTTGGCATTGCACATCCCCACATGGCAGTGCCCCGGGAAGAGCCCTGAGCAATGAGGGAGGGACAGGATCTGCCTTCCCCGGGGCTGGGACTCAGGCCTTGGCCCTTTGGATTCCTGAAACACATCCAGGTTGGCTCAGCATCAGAGACACCTTTCCCTTGCTTGTCCCCACCTGCCATCACTGCCTGCAGTGTTCTGCTCCAACTGCAACCTGGAGACACTTTCTCATTTATGTGTCTCTGCGTGATTTATTAGAACTACAAGAAACTTCAGTGTTTCAATTTAACTTTGACTTCTTGAGAAGTTATTTGAACACACTCGGAGGGACTGAGTCTGATGTAAACAGCACCAGAGCCCCGCGAGGCTCATTCAAGTCCCTGTGCTGTGGCTGTGCTGCTGAGCTGGGCCGGGCTCCTGGCACAGAGGCAGCTCCTGGCAAGCGGCAGCGCTGCAGAGAGACAGCTCTGCCCAGGAGCAGCTCCTGTGCACAGCCCAGCAGGGCTGGGCCACTGCCAGGGCAGCTCAGGGACACCAGCAGGGCACAGCCAGAGCTTCCAGGTGCTCAGCATTGGCAGGGGCTGTGCCATGGCCCAGAGGGGCTGTGTCATAGCCATAGGCACCTCTGGGGCTGTGTGACAGAGCCCCAGAGCAGTTGTGATGTCAGAAAGGGGCAGTGTGACATCCCAGAGTGGGTTGTGTGAGGTCATTGCCATCATAGAGGGCAGTGTGTGACATCACAGTATGGATGTATGACATCACAGAGTGGGCAATGTGGCAACACTGAGTGGATGGTGACATCACAGAGATGGTTGTGTGAGGTCATGGATCAGCTACGGCATCACAGAGGGGACTGTGTGACATCACAGAGCAGCCTCCAAGGTCACAGACTGAGCTATGTGACATCACTGAGTGCGTTGTGCCATCACAGAGGTGGCTGTGACATCACTGAGTGGGCTGTAGCATCACTGGTTGGTTGTGTCACATTGTAGAGCTGGCTGTGATGTCACAGAGTTGGCTGTGACATCACAAACCAGATTGTGACATCAGGGTGTGGGTGTGTGAGCGGCTGTGAGGTCCCAGAGTGCACTGTGTGACATCACAAAGCTGACTGTGACATCACAGTGAAGGCTGTGACATTACAGAGGTGTGGTAACAACACAGTCCAAGCTGTGATATCAAAGAATGGCTGTGTGACATCCCAGAGTTGGCTGTGACATCACAGGGGCTGTGACAGGTCACTGGGGAGGTCACTCTGCCCCAGCCCCCCCTCACAGCTCCTCCCAGAGAAGTCCAACGCTGCTCGTGCACAGAAGGGTCCCCTGTCCCCCCGGGTCCCCCCCTGCCCCCCGGCGCCGCAGCCTCCCCCAGAGGATGTTCCACGAGATCGACCCCCAGAGCCTGACACGGGGACGAGTTGGATGGGCGTGCGGGGGGTGGGACAGGGACACAGGGACCCCCTGGCCGTGGCCCCGTGTCCCCCAGGGTGAGAGCCATCTGCCTCTTCCTGCTGCAGCCCCAAGCCCAGCTTGGAGCTAAACAAAGGGCGCTGGCTCAGGGTCATCCCCTGGCGGGGGTTGTGCACCCCCTCTGCCCCCTCCCCAAATTCCCTCCCGGGGACAGCAGGAGCTGGGTCAGGAGCCCTGTGGGGAGGGAAAAGGGGGTGACACTGGCATGGGGGGGCACACATGCTCTGGGGACACACACAACCCCTGGGGACCCCCCCTCACCTTCTCCCACAGCACCAGGAGGAGGAACCCCAACATGGAGCCCCCAAACCCCTGGCAGCACCTTGGGGAGCAGGGTCTGGTGGCAGCTTTGGGCGTCTGGGGGGTCACTACTGCCCTGAAACCCCTGCCCAGCACCACAACCAATGCTGGACCTCTCAAACCACCTCAGCTCCCCCAAGGATCACTCAAATTCAGTCCGTGACACATAAATGGCCCCAAGGGACACCGAAAGCCCTTCCCATCCCCCCCAAGATCCACTCAATGCCTCTCCAAGCCACACATCCCAGCCTGGACCCAAAACCTCCCAAAACCTCCCTCACCACACACCAAGACTCCTCTCAGCACCACAGATGTCCCCAAGAACCACAAAAGCTCCTCCCAATCCCCACAGGATCCCCAAATGCCCCTCCCAGCCCCCCACGGCATTGACCAGGAGAGGTTGGTGGATAGGAACATCCACAGCTGGGAGCAGCTCGGGCACTTCAGCAGAGATTTGGGCACTTTGGGGAGCACAGCCCAAATGGGGAGACCCAGGCCAGGGACTGGGACAGACAAGCGGAATTCCTGGAGAACAGATGGGCTCAGGTGGACATGTTCTGCTGCCACAACTATGAGATCTCGGTACTGTCCCTTGGCCTGATCAGCCCCAGAACACCCAAACCCTCCATGAACCCCAAATTCACCCTCAAATCCCCGGAAAATGGTACAGATTTCAATCACTTTGTTTCATTTCTTTATTTTTATCCCATTTTGGTAGTTTTGACAGGATGAAGAAGGTAATTATTTAAATTGGAGAAGACCTCCAAGATCCTCCAGCGTTGCTTGATGCCAACAGAAGAAACAGCTGGAAGGAGCAGGTGAGATTTTTTTGGGTGTAACGTTAATAAATCAGCTCTTCCCAATGAATTTCCAATGTCAATCTGAGTCCCAATGGATGTTCCTGCCCCTGCGTTTGCCCAGGTGGCTACAGCGAATCTGAGGACGTGGAAGCCACCAGCCAGGTGTCCTCCCAGTGTTGGTCACAGGGAGCGTGGGTCACCAGGGCTCTGCCCAATGAGGGTTGTCTCAGGGGTGATGAAGTTGGAGCAGCGCACGAAGCTCTTCCCACACTCAGAGCACTCCCAGGGCTTCCCTTATCGGTGGCCCTGTTCATGTTGGCTCAAGTGAGAGCTCCTGGAGAAGCTCTTCCCACACTCAGGACACTCATAGGGCCTCTCTCCTGTGTGGATGCGCCGGTGGGTGATGAGGTAGGAGTTGCGTTTGAAGCCTTTCCCGCACTCAGTGCAGCGGAAGGGCCTCTCCACTCTGTGAATCTGCTGATGCACGAGGAGATCTGAACTGGTTGGAAACCTCTTCCCACATTCAGAACACTCATAGGGCCTCTCCCCAGTGCGGATCCTCTTGTGGCGGATCAGGTTGGAGATCTGGCTGAAGCTCTTCCCACATTCCCCACACTCATAGGGCCTCTCCCCGGTGTGGATGCGCTGGTGCCTGATGAGGTGGGAGTTTTGCTTGAAGCCCTTCCTGCACTCAGGGCAATGGAAGGGCCTCTCCTCTGTGTGAATCCGCTGATGCACAAGGAGGTTGGATCTGGTCTGAAACCTCGTCCCACATTCCCCACACTCATAGGGCCTCTCCCCTGTATGGATCCTGCGATGGACCATCAGGTGGGATCTCTGGCTGAAGCCCTTTCCACATTCCCCACACTCATAGGGCTTCTCCCCATCATGGAGCTGCTCAGGGACCACCAGGGCCGAGCTCTGCCTGAAGCTCCGGACGCCTTCCTGGCACAGGGTGGGTCTTTCCTCCTCAGAGCGCCCTGGGCTGGGTTTGCAGCCCCTCCTTGTGTGGCATCTCTGGGGCTTTTCCTCCCTGTTCAACTCCTGTGCCATGGAGCCGCTCAAAACGGTCTCTTCCACCAGGTTCTGCCCCAAGGGTTTGCCCTCCCTGGGCTCCGTCTGCAGCTCATTGCCTGGGGAGGAAGGACAAGGAGAGGATGGCATTTGCCTCCGTGCCACAGGCAAGGGGAAGGACACTCCCCCAATCTGTCCCTGCAGGACAGCGTCGGCAGCGGGGTTGTCCTGCAGCCGGGGGCGATGCTCAGCTGGGACATGGAGCAGAAGAGAGGGGGAAAGGGGCACTGACTTCCTCCTCACCTGCCTGCGCATCCTGGGCCATCTTCTTCTTCCTCACAGACTTCTGCACCATCCGGCCAAGGTTTGGGAATGGGAAATCCTGGTTTGGAGGAAAAAAGGGTGGGAGTGCTTTGGGCGGGGTGTTCCTCCTGCCAAAGTCCAGCTCTAGAAGTCACTGAGAATTTTGTGTCTATAAAATCCTCCAAATATGAAGAATGACCCCAAAAAAAGCCTCCCAGGAGTTCCCCCTTTCCAGTCTCCTGGCTTTGGGGTGCTGGGGCTCCCCCTTCTCAAAGCTGCTGGGGCCCCCGTGGGTCCTGGGGATCCCCCTGCTCTGGGCTCCTGCTTAGGGACGCTGTGGGGTTTCAGTGGTCCCAGGGGTCCCTTCTTCCCTGATGCTGCTTTGCCTCCCAGGGCTCCCAGGGTCCCCCTCTTCAGGCTCCCCCCAACTCCAGGCACTCGGGGCTTCCCCGTCTCTCCGCCGCCCCTTTCAGTGTCACAGTGTCCTGGCCCTGCCTCATCTCCAGGCTCCCCCACCCCTCCAGGCTGCCGGGGGTCCCCCAGCTCCGCTATCGCCCCTCTCTGCTCTCTCCACTCTGGGAGTCCTGCGTTCCACCCCCCGGATCTCCCGGGGATCCCCAAAACCAATGTTGCATCCCACAAATACCGGGCAATTCCCACACAGATCCCCTCCAATATTCCCCAAAGGTGCATTTATGGCTCATGTTTGGACTCCTGCAAGATCCAAATATCTCCTCTGGCTCACAAAATCCCCACCAGGGACATGCAAAGACATCTGGGGTTTGATTCCAGAATCTGTGATTTCCAAACACCCCTCAAAAAAAAACCCCTCCTGGAGATCCCCAGATAGATTTGGCTCAAGCTCCCCCTCCCTGGTCACCGTGGAACGTGGGGGGGCAATGATCCCAGAGCCGGGGTGCCACAAATACAATGGGTGGAAAAACCTCATGGTTCTCCTGCTCCTCCTTTTCCTGCTCCTTGCCCTCTCTCTCTCCTCTTCCTCCCGCTCCTTCTCTCCTCTCACCCCAGACCCCCTTCCCCACCCTCCTCTGCCCCACAGCTGCTGCAGCACAGGTTGCTGGGTTGGGGGAACTCCCCGATCAGCCCCAGGGATGGACAGGGGGCTTGGGGACCCCCCAGTGTGGATCCACCTCCCCCAGAGCCCCAGGGAATTGCTCCGGGGATCGAGTACTGGGGGACAGGGCTTGACCCCCATGGAACCACCCTTCTTCCATCCCAACCCCACCTTTCCCTCCCCTCTCCTCCCCTTTCCCATCCTTCTGTCAATCCACACACCCCTCCCAACTCAATTTCCATGTCCCATCCCCCTCCCGCTCTCTTTGGGGGTCCCAGACCCCTCTTTTCCCCTGCTCTTCTCTCCCTTTCACCATCGTCGCCTCAATCCCCAAGCCCCCTCTCCCATGATTGGTTTTGGGGATTCCAGGCCACTCCTGACCACTTTGGGGGTCCCAATCCCCATTTCGCTCACTTTGGGCTCCCAGCCCCCGCCCCCCTTCTCACCGCGCCCCCCGCTCATCCCGCGGCCGGGGGCACTGCCAGCACCACCAGTGCCACCAGCACGGCCCCAGCTGCCCCCACACGGCCCATGCCCAGCGCCGGGCAGCTGCCCAGAGCCCCAAAGCAGCCGCGCTCTGCCCTGGGGGGGTCCCCAAAGCGGCCCCGCCCCGCGCGGCACTGCGAGCACCAGGCCGGAGCAGTGCGGAGCGCGGGCGGGCGGCATTGAGAAACGGTTAGTCCATAGGTAACTCAAGTTAACTATTGAGAGACAGAATATGTAAAATCTAAAACCTAGGAACACAGAATTCCCTTAATCTTCTCAAGATACAAGGGACAAGAATCTGCTTGAGGCCAGCACAGAAACCCGGAATCACTCACCAAGGACTGCACACGCTCCAGAGGGAAAGGTGAAAAGTGCACTGTGATGAAGACTACAGATCTTCATCACAAAAAGACCCCCAAAGATCACCAGGACACACAGCACATGCGTGGCACACATGCTAATGATATTAATAATTTCTGAGAAATGATTTGTATAACCACTCCTATCCTGGGAAATGTGATGAATATTCATGAATGTTACCCATAACATGGTATGCTGCAAGTGCCGGGGTGTGTGTGTTTGGAGGAGCGATCCCCCACACCCAGCGCGCCGAATAAAGCAAATACTCACTGCTCTGAGTTTGTCTCTGAAGTGTCTCTGGGCCTGCTTGGGGCGAATCAGCATCAGCCGTGCCCGGGCAGGGCCGGGCCCCGCGGGACAGCTCCCCCCGCACTCGGCCCCAACGGGACAGCGCCCAGCGGGGGGGCCCGGCCTGCCCGCCCCACACCTCCCCCTCCCCAAATTCCGCTCCCGCCGCCGCTGGGGCCCAGGGGGGCGCAGCTGGGCTCCAGAGCTGCCGGAGACACGTGTCCCCCGCTGCCACTGCCACCCCCGAAGGATTAGGGTACCCTCGCCTTCATCACCCCCAACCTTCGCCTGGCTCATCCCAGGCCCCAGCCCACCCATCCCCCTCCCCCACACTTCAGCCCACACCCCAATCCACATCCCACCCTGCCCGGGCCCCAGCCTACCCCATCCCACTTCTCCCGCCAGCCGCCACTGAGAACCCCAAAAATCCGCGTGCCGGGGACTCCCCAATATCCCCCCAGGGCCATTTGCGACTCACATTTGGAGTCCAGCAACATCCAAACATCCGCCCCCTCCCCCACAAAAAAAAAACCAAACAAAGCCTCCCGGGATCAACCAAAGATATTTGGGGCTCGGTTCTGGAGTCCTACAAGGTCCAAAAATCCGCCCCGCCCTCCCAAAAAGAACCCCACGCACCGCCCAAGATCTTTGGGGCGAGCTCCCCCTGCCCGGTCACCTGCGGGATGCGGGGGGCGATGCTCCCGGGGCCGAGGGTTACGAACACACAGAGCGATGAACACACGTGGCAGCTCCTTTTCCTGCTTCTCTTGCTGCTCCACCCCCTTGATCCTTCCTCTTCCTCCCGCTTCCCCTCCTCCATCTCTCCTCCCCACCTGGCCTTTCCCTTTCTCTGTCGTTCCTCCTCCTCTCCTACTCGTCCTCCTGTTCTTTGGCATTCCCATCCCGGCTGTCTGTGTCATCACCCCTGGGGCCATCCCGGGCTGTGGAAAGCTGCAGGGCTGCAGGGGCAGCCGGGAATTCAGCCTCTGGGCTCAAAGGAAGCGCTGTGAAATCCGTCATGGAAAAGAAAGGAGAAATGGCAAATGATGGAAATGGACACCACTTTGGACTCAGTTTATCCCTCTGGATTGCAAAAGCTGACAGACCCCGAGCGCCGGCGGACACCTGTCCCTGCCGTCACGTCGCAAGGGATCAGAGGTGCGGCTGGTGGGGCTGGAAGCTCCGTGCAGCAGCTCCGCTGCCGCGGCCCAAAGCTCGGGCTGGAGCGTGGGGTGTGGGACACAGCCCCGTGCTGGGGGCAGAGCCGCTGCTGGGGCCATGGCTGTGTCCAGGGCATCCTTTGTGGGTCTCGTGCAGCTCCAAGGTGCCGAGGGCTCGCCGAGGCTTTGTGGGGCTGTCCCTCGTCCCCAAATGTGTTGGGTTTAATGGCCGAGTGCGGCACCCCCGTGCCCTGTGGCAGCAGCCGGTGCCGGGCCACAGCCCCGGGAGCCGAGCTAATGCCCGGCCGTGCCTGGGGGGGGCTGAGGGCAGGGGAGTTCAGAAGGCTCCCCCGCGCCCCTCGCTGCGCACGGAAAGGTATTTTAGTGCATGGGAGCGATTTTCCGGGGTTTCTGGGCTCTGTGGGGCCGAGGCGGCGGCAGCGGGACCCTCGGGGCCCGGCCCGTGGGGGCGGCCGGGGCTGAAAAGTGCTTGGCGGCCCCAGCGCGGTGCGTGAGGGCTGAGCGGAGCTGTTGGGAACAAGCCCCGGAACCGCCGCGGTGCCTGAGGGCTCAGAGCGGGGAGAGACCCTGCGAGTGTGGGCAATGTGCGATGAGCTTCAGCCACAGCTCCAGCCTGATCTGCCACCAGAGGATCCACACCGGGGAGAGGCCCTACGAGTGTCCCGAGTGTGGGAAGAGATTCATCCTCTGCTCCATCTTCATTGCCCATCGGAGGACCCACATTGGGAAGACACCTGGCTGGTGATCCTTTTCTTTTTTTTTTGCCTCAAATTTCTTTTCATTCTCTTTCATTTATTCAGAACGCACAGAACTGGGATAAAAATTAACAAATTGATCAAAGACATCTAAAGCCTTCCTCTTTACTAATGTTTGGGGGGAATCTGGGATTCGGAGAAATATTTGGGAGTATTTGGGGATTTTTGGGGTGTTTGGTGTAGTTTTCTCCATTGCTTTGCACTCCTAAATACAAGAGGGATCAACCTGTCACCTCAAAACCACTCAGTGCCACTGAAACCTACTCAATGCCAGCCCAAAATTGCTGGATTCCACAGCCCCTGAGGGTGGAATGGGGTTGGAAGGGGATGTGGTGAAGTGGGATACAGATCAGGAGGGGTGAGATGGGCATGGGGTGGGGCAGGATGGTTGGGATGGTACTATGAATGAATTCACAAGCTGAAATTTTAGCAACATCATCTGGAACATTTATTTATAGAGCAAAGGCAAAAACAGCTGGACACTTAGCAATTTTGCCAGAGGCACAATCCATTCATTTTACTGTGAGCTTATGTACTGTCTTAATTGTTACATATTCATTAAGCCTAGAAGGAAATTTACACTTCACCCAACTCCCCCCCTCTGATCCTTGCTCCCTTCTGCTAGCACAGCGCCTGTCTTGGAGTCTCGGACCCTCTGGATTGCCTCAGAACTGAAGGCAGAAATCCTCCCATGGATGTTTCCTGAGTTGCAACTTAATTTGTAGGTGACAGTTCCTTTGGGAGGTGTGAGTCAAGATAACAGACTTCCTGGGATGCCTGTGGTTATCTTCTTTGTTTCTTTAACATTTCTTGATCCCTGGCTCTGTGGTTTATCAACTTAAAAGACATTTATTACCTTTTATTATTTATTACTACATTTTCTAAAATATTACAACTATTTCGAAGATACAGTTCACCCTAACCTTTGTCATAAAAAAAGACAATTTCATACTCGTGGGTTAGAGCAAAAGGTGTTTATTGCTGGACCCACGAGGTCCAGGATCTCCCGAGGGAGAAATGAAAGGAAAAAGAAAGAAAAAAAGCACAAAAAAAGGAAGGTCCCAGGACGGCAATAAGACTCTCCTGGCCACCGGTTGGTGGTCAAGGACAAGGAGATCCCTCAGGCCGGGTGGCGAACTTAAGCTAATCTTAAGTCCAAAAAAAGATTTTAAGTATAGCCCATAAAAATGGGCAAGAGGCCCAGCACCCGACCCAGTCTCTGTCTCCCTGCTAGTCAGAGAGACAGAGACACCAGGCACCCTGCACAGACCAGAGTCTGCAGCTGTTGGTGGTAAAGGCACCTGGAAAAAAAAAACCTTTCAGCTCCTAAGAGGGCCAAATTTATAAAGTTTTTGATGGGCTGGTCCGAATTAGCCTCTCCGCCCTCTCGCTCGCTGGTGATTGGGAATACTAATTAATGAGGTGGCCTTCCCCACCAATAGATGGATCGTTGCCTAGGGGTAATTTGCAAAGGCGGGAAAGGGCCTCATTAGTATTCCACTTGAGGTGGGCGGAGAGGTGCAAACCTTCTATTTTTAGCTCGGGTGCTGCAGAGTGCCTTTAATATTGGGATGGGTGATGGGCTTACAGATTTACAATACAACATAAAAACTGAGTTTTACATAAATAAAATTACAAAGATAAAGGATTTTTTTAAAAAGGTACATAACTTCTGAACTCAGGGTTACATGGGTTCAACTGCTTTTCCATCTAAAGTACCTTCAATCCCTTTTATTTTGCTCCAAACAACTTTAATATCCCAATGCTTTTACCCAGAAACATTACACTCTTAAAACATCTTTAAAACAGTCTCTTTTTAACTTTTCAATCTAGAACTTTATCAAAAATCCAAACTTTCAACTTTATTCAACAGGTATAACAATACAACAGTAATTATTAACTCCAACATGCGAAAAATCACTTTATTTTTATTTATAACACCTTGTTTCTACTTGATTATATTTTACCTTAACACTATTTTTTACACAGTACAGTATCACTTGTAAATATTAAATTCATATATGCGAAAGCCAGCATTTATCATTCACTCATTTCTCACAAGGGGGTTTGGGAGGGGTGGAATGGGGGAAATAGTGTTTGGGAAGGGGTCCTTGAAGTCCAAGAGGGGTGGGATGGGTTGGGGTGTGGATTGGGAGAGTGGGGCAGGGTCTGGAATGAGACAGCCAAAGGCTGGCAATGATGGAGGGAGGGGGAACTTGTTCCTGAGTGAGTTTTTGGATATTCCACATTCCTGAAGGGGTTTTGGGGCAACCCATATTTTGGAGGCGGTTTTGGGGTACTCCCCAGTTCTTGGGGGTTCACGAGAGCAGCTCCATGGAGCTCTGTTCCTGGGGTGGTTGCCCTGGGCACAAGCTCCGAGCTGTACCCAGAGTCTGTTGCCTCAGTGCTGGAGAGCAGAGAAATGATGGATGGCCCCAAACATCTGGAGTGTGTGTTTGGGGGACAGGGCAAGTTCTGCGTAGGTGGGGCGGTCACTGCCCCACCCTCAGCCACTGCAGCCTCTGGTCCAGCCCCAAAGTGGCTGCCAAGTCCCTGGCACCCCAAAAACCCCACCTGTGAGAGGGACCAGAGCAGGTAAAGGCTGTGACACAGGTGTGACACTGACACGTCCCACAGCCCTGGAGCTCACAGCAGCTGAGATGGTGCTGGATCCAAGGCTGGGACTGTGGATCTTTCCATGTTGCTTTAAATTTTGCCGAGTACCTCATCCTCTAATTTCAAATGTAAAGTTTTGAAAGGAGCTATACAAAGAATTTGGTATTTTGCTGGATTTTGTAGTTCTGTTTAAACTCTGTAACTTCATAGCTATAAGTTTAACTTTTTGCTCAGTTGCTTACCTATTAGTCTGCAACAGGAAACTGCTTGAGGGCAAAGAGAACCAGGGACTGGGAAGATCAGTGAAAACTGCACACCCGTGGTCCAGTTACAAGGACCTGCACTCCCCGGAACACTAAATGAAGGAAATAAGAGGAAGTTAGGACAGTGCCTAACTAAAGAGGAATGCCAGGGCCTCACAGCAATAAGATAAGAGAGCCTTAAGTCAGCACGTGTGACCTGGGCACGCGTCAAGAGCCACAACATGGAACTGACCCCCAAAAGGGGCTGTGGCTCCGGACAATGGACAGTGCATGTGGATGAGGTACAGAGTGGGCAGGACTTTGGGGGGGAATTCAGGAAGTGTCGTAGTGTAAAGGATCCAGAAACTTGTGAGAAAACTGCCGAAGTGGTCGTGTGCAAGGCAGGTCACCCTGGGATAAAGGAATGCTTTCTTAATAATGTCACACTGTTCAGTCGATCTCTGTGAATCAGAACAATATTTTATAGACCAGCTGTGTTGGTTTTGCTTAGCCCAGTTTCACTAAAGGGTGGGTGGGTGGGTGGGCACAAAGATGGCTCCTGTGTGTTCTGTGTTAATGTTCTGAAAGTTCTTACCATGTCCAGCTTAGCCAATCTCTGATGGCTCTGAAGATGATGGACATGCTGCTGGCCAAGTCTGGGCCAATTAGAGATGTTAGTTACGCCTCTGTGAAAACATATTTAAGAAGAAATCAAAACAATGTGAGCACGTGCTTCTTTTTAGCCAGAGAAGGAGGAGGAGGAGAGAATATGTGAGAGAAAATGACATGGAGACACCAAGGTCAGTGGAGAAGTTGGGGGAGGAGGTGCTCCAGGCGCCGGAGCTGAAAACTCTCTGCCAGCCATGGTGAAGACCATGGTGAAGCAGATTGTTGTCCCCCTGCAGCACACAGAGTCCACGAGGGGTGCAGAGATCCACCCACAGCCCATGGGGAGTTGCCCATGCCAGAGCAGGTGGATGCCTGGAGGAAACTGTGATCCAGTGGGAGTCGCAGAAGAAAGAAAGGCCTTGCTCCTGGGGTGGAACAGCCTGGCCTCAGAGTTCTGCAGCCCATGGATGAGGGACTCATGTTGCAGCAGATTCAGGCAGGCTGCTGCTCCTGAGATTTGGACCCACGCCAAAGAAGTTCACAGAGGACTGTCTCCTGTGGAGGGACCCCATGGCAACATAGAGGCCTCCTCTCCCTGAGCAGCCGAAGAAAACCTCTGTCATGGACTGACCAAACCCCCATACCCTGTCCCCCTGTGCTGCTGGTGGGGAGGAGGGAAGGGAGTGAGTGGAAAAACAGTGTCTTAAGGAGTTATTTTTACTTCTCATTTGCCACCTCTGACTCTGTTAAGTTAGTAATAAATCACTTTGCAACTTTTAAGTTTCAACATACTTTGCCCTCAGTACATCCTCCCCCAGTTCCTTATCTCAACTCATGAGCCCTTTGTGTGTGTGTGCTAACTTTTATTTGTCTCTCCTCTGCACAGCTGTGGCAGGAGAGGAGGAGAGAGCGTGTGTGTGAGGAGAGAGTGGAGAGCGCAGATGTCAAAGGTGCCTGGCATTTGGGTAGGGTCAAACCACGGCACACAGTCAGGCGTCCTGAGGCCATGGCATTGGTGCCATCGTGAGAGAGAGACTCTGATGGGACACGAGCCCTGGGCTGCAGCTGCCGTCCCTCTCCTCCATGCAGGCACCTTCAAGACGACTCGTGCACAAACTTTGAAATGAAATCCTGGACTTGCTTGGAACAAAGGAAGAAGCAGCAGGTGCTGAAGCACAGCAGGCAGTTGTGGCGCAGGTTCAGGGCTGGAGGGAAGCACTTTGGTGTCTGCTGAGAAGATGGCCTGGTTCACAGGCACAGGCTTTGCTGCTAGAGGACCCTGCTTTGCTCTTGCTGGAGGCCATTCCCTCGCAGCAGTGCATGGCCCTGCATTTTTCCTGCATCAGGTCTTGTGGACCTGTGGCAACAAGCCTGTCCCATGTCCCTATGACAGCAGAAAAGGGCGGGACACTTGTGCTTCCAGCACTTCCCTGGGCTGCTCCTTCAGGGTGCTGGCACCATCATCAGAGACACAGAACAGCTTCTCCTCCCAGAGTTATCCCTCCCCCCTGCACTTCCCCAAGTGACTCCCTTGACATTCACTGCGGAACCTCCCTGTTTGTGGCCGTCCATTGCCGTGCTCAGCAGGCACCCAGTTGTGTTTGGACAGGAGCTGCCACAGCCACACACACAGCAACTGGAGCACTGAATACCAGAGGCTGGGCCGATTCTTTTTATTCCTGAGTGCAAGAAAGACAGTCAGGAAAGCCCAAGGAAACTTGACAGTGTCTCTGTGGAATCTCTCTGTCCTGTGAAACTCAGCAGCTGATGGTGTTCTTGTGCTCCTGCTCATCCCTTCCATGAAAAAGAATCATTCCAGGAAGGTGCAACATCCTCTGTCAAATCCCAAGTATTGCCACCACTTACTGCAGGTGCTCCTGCCAACAGCCACCTGCAGGAAGGAGCACAGACACCAATGCACCAATGTTGGCTTTGGCTGCCCTCTGGCAGAGAAGCACCCCCGGGGGCACAGGTCTCTGGGCCAGGAGATGGCACTGGCACTGGCAGGGCTCAGGGGTGGCAGGTCTGCTTGGGTGGGGACTCTGCTGCACCTGCTGATTTCAGTGCTGCCTGGGGCCCAGGGGTCAGAGCATCATTGGTGCCTTGGCCCACACGTTCCCTGTCTGTGTCACAGCCCCGTGTTTAGGATGGCCAGCAGCCGGGACTTGTCCCAGGCAGGCTGTGCCAGCTTCTGTGGAAGGCCCCGTGCCCTTCCCGCTGCAGCTGAGTCGGCAGCCATGGGGGCTCCTTCTGCTGCCCTGAGCCCGCAGATCAGGGCAGCGTTTGCTTCTTGTTTGAGCTGTTCTTAAGGTTCCTGTTGGGCTGCCTTAGACACTTGGGGCAACAGATTCCTTCCAACTTGGGCCACTTTGGGAGGGATGGGGGCAGCCCCAGGGCAGGCGGCAGTGTGTGCAAGGCCCTTTGTGACATGGTGCAGCATGGGATGGAGCTGGAACAGGGTGTCCAAGGGCCCTTTGTGACATGTCATGACATAGGCGCTGGCGGCGACACAACCACGCCACTGTGCTCGGAGCACGCGACGGGACAGGACGGGACAGAGCGGTGCTGTGAGGAGCCCCTGCACAGCGCACTCGTTCCTTACTAACCCGGAGCTTTTCCGAGGCATTTCTCCTGCAGGTGACCTCGTGGCCAGACCACAGGACTTGGTGACCCGTGGCCTTCCCGAGGCTTCTCTTCTGCAGGTGCCCTCAAGGGCAGGCTGCGGGACTTGGTGCCCGCAGCTCTTCCGAGGCATCTCCCAACCCGGCGGCCGGTGCCCTCGAGGCCAGGCCCTGGGAGTTGCTGAACAAAATCCTTGCCGAGGAGTCTCCTGCCCTTGTGGCAGGAGCCCTCAAGACCAAAGTGCAGGACTTGGTGTCCTGTAACATTCCCAAGGCTTCACTCTTGCAGGTACCTTCCAGGCACAACTGCAAGACTTGGTAAGCCAGAGCTTTCCCGAGTTATCTCTCCAGCAAGTAGCCTTTATTCCAGTTAGTGACATGGAGCAGAGACCTCCGAGCGCACCCAAGCAGGCCTGGGTGAAGGAGGAAGAGGAAGAAGGCCCTGGAACTGCCCCAGCGCAGCAGCCTGGAGAGGTGGAGCAGCTCCAGCTGCTGCAGGAGGGTGAGTGGTGCCCGCAGCTCATCCGAGGCATCTCCCATCCCAGCGGCCCGTGTCTTTGAGGCCAGACCCTGGGAGGTGCTGGCCAAAATCCTTGGCAAGGAGTCTCCCACCCATGTGAGAGGAGCCCTTGAGACCAAAGTGCAGGACTTGGTGTCCTGCAGCCTTCCCAAGGCTTCACTCTTGCAGGTGCCTTCAAGGCACAACTGCAAGACTTGGTGTGCGAGAGCTTTCCCGAGGCACCTCTCCTGCAAGTAGCCTTTATTCCAGTCAGTGACATGGAGCAGAGACCTCCGAGCGCACCCAAGCAGGCCTGGGTGAAGGAGGAGGAGGAAGAAGGCCCTGGAACGGCCCCAGCACAGCAGCCTGGAGAGGTGGAGCAGCTCCAGCTGCTGCAGGAGGGTGAGTGGCAGAGCTGGGCCACAGGGCTGCCGCCTGCAGCAAGGTCGGCCCCACCCCATCCCGCCTGATCCCATCCCATCCCATCCCATCCCATCCCATCCCATCCCATCCCATCCCATCCCATCCCATCCCGCCTGATCCCATCCCATCCCATCCCATCCCATCCCATCCCATCCCATCCCATCCCATCCCATCCCCTGGGGACATGCCCATGGGCAAGACAGAAGAGGGGCTGGGGCTGCCGCCCCCCGCAGCCGTGCTCCATCCCCAGGGCATCCCGGGGCTGTCCCTGCCTGGGCAGCGCAGGGCTGGGCTGTGTTCTCTGGCCTCTCCCACAGCCCCTCAGCTCTGGCTGTGCTTGCTCTTTGCCAGATGCAGGCATGCAATGCACACAAGTGCAGGAACCCAGCCGTGGCCTCTTCCGCAAAACAGCGCAGGTACCTGCAGCCATCCCCACCTGGGCTGGGCCTGCTGTCACTGCTCAGCTGAGCACCACGCTTGGAGAACTCCATGAAACATCCCTCTCTTCTTGCCCTTCTTCTACAGATGGTTTGCAAATATATCAGGAGAATTCGGCAGGAAGAGACCAGTGTCATGGGCACTGGGGTCAAAGCATACTCAGGCATCTTCAAATACAAGGGTGATGCTGCCCTGCTGGATTTGATTCTGGAGAAGGGTATCTCCAGTCCAAAGCAAGTAAGCAGCTTGCAGCCTCCCAGGAATCACCTGGCCTCCCAAGCCACGCCTGCTGGTCCCTTGAAGCCTTTGAGGCCGTCCCAGTGTGGTGGCAAGGGAAGCACTTCTCTGGGGAAGCTGGGGACATTACTCCATCTGGCAGCTTTCCAGCTCTCCCTCTGCCTTCTCCAGGTGCCTGCTGTGGTGAGGTACATCCACCAGTGGCTTGTGTCCCATGAATTTTCTGAGCGCAATGTGTACAGGACGCTTCTGGATCTGACTGAGGAATACCCCGCTGATGCAGTGATAACTCTCCTGCGTGTGGCCCCATCGTGTGACAGGTACGGGGCCCACCTGCCCAGAGGGCTCAGGGCTCCCCAGCCCATCCCCCTGTGGAGCTCTGTCCCAGGTGTCTGACAAATGGAGAGCTGCAGGGCCCTCTGGCTCCTCCATTTGCCAGCCCTGGCATGTCAGTCGCCAAGGCTGCTGCCATGCTCCCTCCCTGCCCACGGCTGGGCTGCCTGGCTGCTGCCGGCCAGAGGCAGTGGGCAGAGACAGGGCTGGCAGCCAGCCCAGGCCCCCACAGCTGCCCGGGCCCCCACAGCTGCCCAGGCCATGGGGCTGTGTCCGAGACTCCCCTGAGACAGAGCTCTGACCCCACAGAGCTGCTAGTAGCATGTGGAGGGCCATCATATGCTCGCTCAGGGCTGCCGAGCCGGCCATGCTGACTCTCCTGGATGTGCTGGGGAGCTGGCCAGAGCACAGCACGCGCACCTCCGATGAGGACAACACGCATGTCTTTGCCCTGGCTGTGAGTTTCTGCAACTGTCCTTTGCTCACCCCCAGGTCACCTCTCCAGCAGCCCTCCATCCTCCTTCCCCCACTGCACCTCCATGCCTCCCGTGCTGGGCGGAAACCTGTGCTAGGGGCAGGTTCAGGGGCACCAGGCCCGGTGCTCCCCCAGCGTCTCCCCTGGCCTCTCCCTCCCACGCTCGGGCCCTGCCACATGGACACCTCAGCACTGAGCGCTGTCTTGGGGTGCTTTGTCTTCTGCAGGCAACTCTGGTGATGTGGAAGATCCTCCAGGTGCCCATCTGCCCACATGCAGTGATGCTGTATTTCCCTCGCCTCTTTGTGCATCTGCTCTTCCAAGTGTTCTGCAGCACATTGGATATGCCAGACGAGGTCCAGACCTTCTGGAAGGGATGCCAGCAGCAACACGACCTTGCCACCAACCCCAACAGGTGCTCCATGCCAGTTCTCCTGTCCCTCCCATGTCCCCAGGGCACGAGCCAGTGCTCGCAGCATGACCTGGGCTTTGCTCTGCACACAGCTTTGCAGTGCAGACCCTGAAGGCCCTGCTCTGCCGACTGAACTATGAGGGTGTGGTGGCGGCAATGGCACGCAAGTGTGGCTGGCAAAGACTGCTCTGTGCTGACACTCAGCACTATGCTGTGCGTGTGCTGGCCAGGTCAGAGTCCCCTCCTCCCCACTGCCCGTGGCATTTGTGCCCTGTGCCCGGGGTGCCACTCACAGTCCCTGTGCTTGTGGGCCAGAGGGCCTTGTCACCGAGGGACGGCTGAGCAGCCTGGAAAAGGCTGTGAGAGGAGGCTGCCCACAAGCAGCTGCCTCCCAAAGCGCCCACGTGCCCTGCAGGGATCCTGGGGAAAGAGCACACCTCTGTGAGTCAGTCCTGGGAGAGCTTTGCCCCCCCACCTCAGGCTCTTGGTGCTTTTTTCCTCCTGCCAGGGAGATGTCCTGTGTCTCCCCATCCTTGTGTTCCCGCATTGCTCACCACCTGCTCAGGCTGCTCAGCAAGAGGGATCCACGCTGGGATCTGCCTGCCCTGGCGTTCCTTGTGGAGGTGAGCCTGAAGGCCAGCGCTGCCTCGCTCAGCTGCCTCCCAGCTCTCTGCCCTCTCACAGCCGCAGCTGCCTGGGACAGTGCCCGTGCCCTTGTGCTGTGGCCTGGGCCCAGCCCCGTGCACTGCTGGGCTCCTGCCAGCCAGCTCCCCTCTCACTGCCCTGTGCCTTTCAGACCCTGCAGTGCCTGGACTTGACAAAATGTGGGAACAGAGTCCTGAAAATCCTGTCAAGGCACCTGCGGAGCGAATGCAGGCAGAGGCGTCGCCTGGCGCTCAGGGCCCTCTTCAATCTCACTGATGATCCCTTGATGGTGAGAAGGGGGCAGCGGTTGAAGCCGTGCCGGCAGTGTGGGGCTGGGCAACACAGCCGCTTGGGCTTGGCTGGGCTTCAGGAGCTGAGGCAGCTGCTCCCAGCTCTCCTGCCTCCCACTGCAGCTGCCTGCCTGCTTTGGGGGCAGGCCTTTGGCCTCTGGGCCCTGCGGCTGCAGGCTGGCATTTCACAGATTTGTGTTCTGCACAGACTGAAAGAATGTGGAGCCTGACCGGAAGGCTCATCCAGCTCCTGCAGGACACAGATGGAAACATGGCTGCGATGACACTCATCGTACTTGGCTATACAGTGGTGGACAAAGTCACGCTGATAGCCAGCCCCATTGCCCTGCAGCTGGCTGAGGCACTCCTGCCGCTCTTTGACAACGTAAGGCTCTGTGCCCCCAGCCACGGGCACTGGGTGCTGCCCGGACACTTTGCGCCCTGTGCATTTTCAGGCGTGTGCCTAGGTGAGCTTGGAGCAGCCAGTGCTGAGGTCTTTCTTCTTTTCATACAGGATAACAGCGCAGTGAGGCTGCTCTCCATGGTGCTCTTCCGAGCTTTGGTGTCTTCTAGAGCTCAAAAGGATAAGAAGGCCCTGAAGGCGCAAGTGCGCCTGAGCCTGCTCCCACTCTTCTTCCACTGCCATGACGAGAAGCAACCTGTGGCAGCGGTGAGGACTCATGGGCTGCTGGTGTCCCCCTGCGAGGGGGCTCAGCTGCCTCCCGCCCTTGCGCCTCACGGGCTGCAGCCTCCTCGTGGCCTTGGCACGGGGACGTGGCTCCTGTGCCCTGGGCTGCGGGGCCATCTCCGGCTCTCTGCTGCTCCCCAGGCCTCTCGGGCAGCGCTGCTTAGTGCAGCCCAGTTCCTGAAGAGGAGGGATCTCGACCACCTGCTGAAGACGAAGCAGCTGTGGAAGTTGAGCAAATGCCTGGTAAGGACAGCCTGGAAGCCCCAGCCGCAGCCTGGACAAGGCCCCTGTGGCCGCTGCTCAGTGTGTGCGGCTGGCAGCTGTGGCCCTGCCCGCTGCTGCGCCCAGGGGCCACGCGGGCTCTTCTCCAGGCTCCTGTGGCCCCGAGCCGGGTGCCCATGGAGCCCCGGCCCAGCTGGGCCGTGCGCCGGGGCGGCCCCGCGGCTCCCCGGGCAGCAGCCGGCCCTCTGGCCCCTCCAAAGGCCGGCGCCAGCGGCTGCTGGCCGCGCCTCAGGGCTGTGCGCCCAGGGGCCCCAGGCCAGCGCCGGGCGCAGCGAGCGCCCGCCCGAGGGGCTGAGCCCGCGCCAAGCCTTCCCTGCGGGCCCTCTCTCTCTGCAGCTGGCACACGACAGGAGCCGAGCGGCCGAGCAGCTGCGCCAGGCCCTGCCCTACGTGCACAGCCCCCAGGAGCCCCTGCGAGAGGAGGCCATCAGGTTCATCGGTGAGCCGCCAGCCCGGGCTCCCTCCCCGCCCCGCGCCGCCGCAGCTCGGGCCCAGCCCCGGCTGCTGCCCCGGCAGCGCCATCCGGGCGCGGGGCTCTGGAGCCCCGCCTGCCCTCGGGGCTGCTGCCGCCCTCCTGTCGCAGCCGTGCCCTTCCTCGGGCGGCACGACGCGGCAAGGGCCCGGGCTGAGCCGTGCCGGCGCAGGAGGCCGTGCGGCCCCAGGGCTGGCAGCGCCGCTGGGGGGGAGCTGTGCCCCTGGGCGCCGTGACAGGCTCTGTGTTGCCAGGGATGGTCGGGCGGAGCTTGAGGGGGCAGCAGGAAGAATTGCAGCTCATCTTGGACGGTGAGTGAGGGCAGCGGGCTGGCAGCGGGGGCTGGCGGGGGCAGCTGCAATCCCTGCCCGGCTGCGGAGGGCTCCGCTCCCTGTGCGGACGAGGGACGGCGTGGGCAGAGCACACAGAGATTCCAGGGGCACGTCGGGGGTTCTTGGCCAACACATTCGGGCTGATGCCCTTGGCCCCTGCTCCCTCGTGGCCGTGGCAAGAGCGGGCTGGGATGGCCCTGGCAAGGGGGGGGTCTCCTCGGGTCCCCGCAAGTCTGGGATGTGACTGTGGCTCTCTTTCTCTCTGTGCCAGTCCTTGAAGACATGGAGGATGACACCAGTGATACTGTCAGAAACCTGGCGCTTCAAACATCGCACATCCTCCAGGCGGTAGCGAGGACTCGCACCTCCAGCATCGGGAAGCTGCAAGATCACGTCCGCAGGGTGAGCCAGACATGGCTTCGTGCGTGGGGCCGTGGCTGGCTTTGCTGCTGGAGCTCTGCGGATAGCTGATCTGTCTCCTCCGTCCCCTGGGGCCACCTCAGGCTGCGGGGAATTCCTGTTTTCTTTAAGCGTTTTTTTTTTTTTGTGTGTTTAGTATGTAAATATAGACTCTGTTCTAATACACAGACTCTCAGGATTTCTGTTTTGGTGCCCAGTGTCTGCAGGGCATAGGGGAAGAGGGGGGAAAAGGGTGCTTGTGCTCAGCAGGTTGCCCGGGCGTGCAGTGTGGAAGGAAAGTGGCCAGAAGCGCCTTGGCCTTTGGTGGTTCTGCTGCAGCCTTAACGCTTCTGCCAGAGCGAGTGGACAGAGGCTGGAGCTGCGGGGATCCCTGCGAGACTGGTGCCTGGAGATGGCCACAAGCCCTGTGCCAGCAGGGAAGTGCCATCTGTGTCCTGCCCGTGTGTTGCCGGCTGGATTGCCGAGGGCTCCGAGGTGCCTCTTGGTGCGGTTCCTCTGGAGCTCCAGCGGGGCTGTGCCGCTGCCGGGCAGGTTGGCCGGGCTGGGGGAGACCCTGAGGAGACAGGGCAGTGAGAGGCTGTGAAGGGATGAGGTGCTGCACAGGCCCTGACCGGGACAAGGCAGTGGGAAGGCACGAGGGTGGAATGTGTGAGGGGGTGAGTGGCAGAAGGCTACAAGGGGCCAGGAGGCCCATGCGGGGCTGGGTGCTGGGAAGCCCTGAGGAATTGGGTGTCAGAGGCCCTAAGCAGCCCCCAGGCAGCTGCCTAGTTCCTGACAGCTGCTCTGGTGTTTCCCGGAGGCATGTCCCATGCCTCGGGCAGAAGCGCTTGAGGCTAAGTCTCAGCAGGAGGGAGGCTGGGGACACTGCCTAGGTGCCCAGGCTGGGCTGGCTGGGGACAAGGAGGGCAAGGGGGCCCTGCCAGGGCATGGCCACTGCGTGCTGCCTACAAGGGGCAGTGGGCAGTGGGCAGTGGGCAGTGGGCAGTGGCAGGGCTGGCGGCCAGCCCAGGCCTCCGCGGTTGCCCAGGCCATGGTGCTGTGGCCGAGTCCCCCCTGACACAGAGCTCTGGCACCGCAGAGCTGCTGTCACCATGAGGAGGGCAGCACCGTCTCCTCGAGCAGGCCTGCGGAGTCGCTGCTGTGGAAGTGGCTCTGGGCACCGCAGAAACAGCAGCAGAGCGTGTGCAGGAACAGCAGGAGCCAGAACACCGCTACCTGCTCAACAAGGCACCCGCACCGGCCGGGATGCCAAACGGGGATACTGTGGGGACAATGGCACGTGGTTTGGCAAAAGGCTTCAGCACAACTGACCACAATGGCTTTCTCTTGATTTGCCAGCCTCACAGCAAGACTTGGCAGCTTCTGCTGCAGCCTGTGCCCCTGACTGACTTCAACGGCCGTGCTTGAGGGCAGACTCGCTTTCCACAGTCAGGCGTCCCGAGGCCATGGCATTGGTGCCATCGTGAGAGAGAGACTCTGATGGGACACGAGCCCTGGGCTGCAGCTGCCGTCCCTCTCCTCCATGCAGGCACCTTCAAGACGACTCGTGCACGAACTTTGAAATGAAATCCTGGACTTGCTTGGAACAAAGGAAGAAGCAGCAGGTGCTGAAGCACAGCAGGCAGTTGTGGTGCAGGTTCAGGGCTGGAGGGAAGCACTTTGGTGTCTGCTGAGAAGATGGCCCGGTTCACAGGCACAGGCTTTGCTGCTAGAGGATCCTGCTTTGCTCTTGCTGGAGGCCATTCCCTCGCAGCAGTGCATGGCCCTGCATTTTTCCTGCATCAAGTCTTGTGGACCTGTGGCAGCAAGCCTGTCCTGTGTCCCTGTGACAGCAGAAAAGGGCGGGATACTTGTGCTTCCAGCACTTCCCTGGGCTGCTCCTTCAGGGTGCTGGCACCATCATCAGAGACACAGAACAGCTTCTCCTCCCAGAGTTATCCCTCCCCCTTGCACTTCCCCAGGTGACTCCCTTGACATTCACTGGGGAACCTCCCTGTTTGTGGCCGTCCATTGCCGTGCTCAGCAGGCACCCAGTTGTGTTTGGACAGGAGCTGCCACAGCCACACACACAGCAACTGGAGCACTGAATACCAGAGGCTGGGTGGATTCTCTTTTTTCCTGACTGCAAGAAAGACAGTCAGGAAAGCCCAAGGAAACTTGACAGTGTCTCTGTGGAATCTCTCTGTCCTGTGAAACTCATCAGCTGATGGTGTTCTTGTGCTCCTGCTAATCCCTTCCATGAAAAAGAATCATTCCAGGAAGGCACAACATCCTCTGGCAGATCCCAACTGTTGCCACCACTTGCTGCAGGTGCTCCTGCCAACAGCCACCTGCAGGAAGGAGCACAGACACCAATGCACCAATGCTGGCTTTGGCTGCCCTCTGGCAGAGAAGCACCCCCGGGGGCACAGGTCTCTGGGCCAGGAGATGGCACTGGCACTGGCAGGGCTCAGGGGTGGCAGGTCTGCTTGGGTGGGGACTCTGCTGCACCTGCTGATTTCAGTGCTGCCTGGGGCCCCGAGTGTCAGAGCAGCATTGGTGCCCTGGCCCACACGTTCCCTGTCTGTGTCACACCTGTCATGGTCCACTCATAAGCGCACGTGTGATGGTTCATTTCAGCTATGATCTTGGAGTGCAAAAAAAAAAAGAAAGTAAAGCAAAAAATAAATCAACAATTCAAGGGAGTTAAACTTCAATCTAAACAGGAACTTTATTAATTGTGCCCATAAAGTGGCTTGCAATAGAAAGAGAGAGAGAGAATAAAGGAAAAGATAGGGAGGAAAGGGAGGAAAAGGGGGTTTATAGCTACCAGCATGGGTCCACAGATGTCCAGCATCTCTGGAGGGTCATAGTCCAGAAGGTGTTCCTCTGCCTCTGTCTTCAATTGATGTGATTTTGTGGGAACTATAGATACGAGTCCTGAACTAAGTCCTACATTGTAATTTTTCAGCTATTTCGTCCCCCTTTTTTGTAGCTGCCTCCTACAATTTTGACAAAAGAAGCAGTCTGCATATCTCTCTCTCTCCGCTTTCTTCTAGCGCTTTTTAAGGCATCCTGCACCGCCCTCCAGGCACTCGTCAAACACTTGGCAGATTCATAGTCCCGGGAAGCAGAGTTAAAGATAAGTTGTTCGTCGCAGCAAAGGCATTTCTAGAGGCAATCTCTAAGCTCAGGCTCCTGTGCCACAGCAGCAGGGCCCTCAACAAGGCCCTCCATGCAAACAGCACAGTCTTTTCCTGGCTTAGACAAATGATACCCATTTTTCTTGGGTGTTCCCCAGCGGCTCACCTGTGTTCCAGGTGTCCAAAAAATCCAGTCCGGACCTGAGCGATATCCTTCGCTCTTATGCTTCGCTGGGGCTCTGTCTCCGGCCGCACACACTGCTCTCGGCAATTTGCTTCTCTGCCGTATCTCAGCGATTCGCCGATCGCTACCCGAAGCTGTTGCTGTATCACATCGGGGTCACCGGCTGTCGCTGTCGAGACAGTCACAAGTAAAAAGTTCACCACAACAGCTTCTTAGTCAGAGAAAAGGAACAAGTAAGTCTTTATTTTCCAAAGCCTTTTATATTCTTTCTAACATCCATGTCACACATCCATTGGCTCTCAGTTCATCACCCACAATGTCATTGGCTACCTACAGTTAGAACAACATCTTGCAATAACACCACCTGCGAGTCTCTTATTATCATTGTTTATGGATTCCTGCTTGTTTTGAGCTAGAGAGGAATAGTGCGAACTGGACAAACAGGCCTCTCCCATGGGAAAGTAGTTCTTACGAGATGCCTGCAGTTCCCACAGTGTGTGACATCAGAGCAGGTTGTGATGTCACAGAGCAGGCTGTGATGTCACAGAGCAGACTGTGAGGAAAACGGGACATAAAGCAGGTTCTGTCACCCTCGGATGTCACAAAGCAGGCTCTGTAAATTCCCAGATTTGGCTGTGACATCACAGGGGCTGTGTGAGGTCACTGGGGAGGTCTCTCTGCCCCAGACCCCCCTCACAGCTCCCCCCAGAGAAGTCCAACGCTGCTCGTGCACAGCAGGGTCCCCTGTCCCCCCGGGTCCCCCCCTGCCCCCCAGCGCCACAGCCTCCCCCAGAGGATGTTCCACGAGATCGACCCCCAGAGCCTGACACGGGGACGGGGGGGACGGGGCTGTGGGGGGTGGGACAGGGGGACAGGGAGCCCCCTGGCAGTGTCCCCGTGTCCCCCAGGGTGAGAGCCTGGGCCAGGGCTCCTTCACCCTCTTACGAACGATGGGTTGAGAGTGCTTAAAAAATCCCCAGCAAGGGATCAGCAAAAACCAGATTTAATATTCAGCGACAGCACAACGAAGTTCCTTGGGAAGAGTCACTCTGTTCCTGACTGGACAGCTCAGGCACACCAAAGAAACAAAGCAGCAACAAAACCAACCAAATCCAGTCAATCAAACTAGAAATGAACTGAGACCTGGACCTCTTTGTGTGTGTCTGTTTGTGTTTAGGTGTGTGTGACAAAAGGACAGTGAGGGCAAGGATAAAAGGAATACGGCCTAAAAGGTTAACAGGCCTCAAATTTAACAGTACTGAACTTATATTTTAACCATAACATACCTTAAACATAACAATTTAGCAAAATAGCAGAACTTAACAGTATTTAATCTAACTTACTATATACATATGTATAAGACAATATATAAATATAAATGTAAATATAAATATAAATATAAATATAAATATAAATATAAATGTAAATATAAATATAAATATCTATCTATATATATATAATCCTTCCCTAAGAAGCAGAGAGTGCTGACAGAGCACAGGATGCTCTGCTGAGCACGGGATGGCCCCACGGGTAATGTCAGCCGGGATGGGAGTGCCAAAGAACAGGAGGAGGAGGGGCAGAGGATCATGAAGGAGCAGGTGGGGAGGAGAGATGGAGGAGGGGAAGCGGGAGGAAGAGGAGGGATCAAGGGGGTGGAGCAGCAAGAGAAGCAGCAAAAGGAGCTGTCACGTGTGTCCATCGCTCTCTTTGTCCGCAAGCCTCGGCCCCGGGAGCATCGCCCCCCGCATCCCGCAGGTGACCGGGCAGGGGGAGCTCGCCCCAGAGATGTTGTGCGGTGCGTGGGGTTCTTTTTGGGAGGGGGGGATTTTTGGAGCTTGTAGGACTCCAGAACCGAGCCCCAAATATCTTTGCTTGATCCTGGGAGGCTTTCTTTGTTTGGGTTTTTTTTGTGGGGGAGGGGGCGGATGTTTGGATCTTGCAGGACTTCAGCTGTGAGTCGCAAATGGCCCTGGGAGGATATTGGGGAGTCCCCGGCACGCGGGTTTTTGGGGGTTCTCAATGGTGGCTGTTGGGAGAAGTGGGATGGGGTGGGCTGGGGCCCGGGCAGGGTGGGATGTGGATTGGGGTGTGGGCTGAAGTGTGGGGGAGGGGGATGGGTGGGCTGGGGCCTGGGATGAGGCAGCCGAAGGTTGGGGGTGATGAAGGCGGGGGGACCGCACTCCTTCGGGGCTTGCGGGTATCGGCCACCTGTGAGGGAGTTTTGGGGTAGCCCTAATCCTTCGGGGGTGGCAGTGGCAGCGGGGGACACGTGTCTCCGGCAGCTCTGGAGCCCAGCTGCGCCCCCCTGGGCCCCAGCGGCGGCGGGAGCGGAATTTGGGGAGGGGGAGGTGTGGGGCGGGCAGGCCGGGCCCCCCCGCTGGGCGCTGTCCCGTTGGGGCCGAGTGCGGGGGGAGCTGTCCCGCGGGGCCCGGCCCTGCCCGGGCACGGCTGATGCTGATTCGCCCCAAGCAGGCCCAGAGACACTTCAGAGACAAACTCAGAGCAGTGAGTATTTGCTTTATTCGGCGCGCTGGGTGTGGGGGATCGCTCCTCCAAACACACACACACCCCGGCACTTGCAGCATACCATGTTATGGGTAACATTCATGAATATTCATCACATTTCCCAGGATAGGAGTGGTTATACAAATCATTTCTCAGAAATTATTAATATCATTACCATGTGTGCCACGCATGCGCTGTGTGTCCTGGTGGTCTTTGGGGGTCTTTTCGTGATGAAGTTCTGTAGTCTTCATCACAGTGCACTTTTCACCTTTCTCTCTGGAGCATGTGCAGTCCTTGGTGGGATGATTCAGCGGTTTCTGTGCTGGCCTCAAACAGATTCTTGTCCCTCTTATCTTGACAAGATTAAGGGAATTCTGTTTTCCTAGGTTTTAGAGTTTACATATTCTGTCTCTCAATAGTTAACTTGAGTTACCTATAGAGTACCCATTTCTCAATCCCCCCTTTTTTTCTTGGTCATTTGTAATTCTTTACAAATCTTGTATGTCACGAAAGTTAGTATCTTTCTTTAGCTTACTTTTAAGTTTGTGCTTTTGCCATTGAGCATAACCATCGCGATTCCAAGTACATAATATCATACAACAATAACTACTAATACAGACAGTAAATAACAATGCAGTAATACAAATGACTGTTACAAACAATTGTTTAAGCCTGGATAAGTTGGATAACCGTGCTGGAAGTTTGTCCTATACCTTTTTAAACTCTTAAGAAATGTCATTTGAGGTGATCTAATGCAATGTTCACTTTGGATAAATAATTTTATGATTATGAGATATTTTATTCTAGCCTATCTATCTGTTCTTACTTGTCCCTTCTCTTCTTGTTTGTAATTTAAATCATTAGTGTTGTATGGTGGGGGTTTCTTACCTATAAGGATGCTAGAAGGGATTAAAGCTAGGGCTTGAATTTGAACCCCACCAGCCACTGCCTTTGCTGTTTTGTCTGACATAGCATTTCCCAGTTCAGGGATGGTGTTACCCTGGGAGTGCTTTTTTTTATAGCCACTTTTGAAGGTTTTAGCACTGCTTCCAGCAACTGTAAGATTTCAGTAACATGCTTGATTTCTTTCTTCTGTGAGGTTAATAAACCCCTCTCTTTCCAAATAGCTCCGTGAGCATGTACAACCCCAAAAGCATACCTTGAATCAGTCCAAATGTTGACAGGCTTTCCTTCGGCTGATGCCAGGGCTCGAGTTAGGGCTATTATCTCAGCCTTTTGAGCAGATGTCTCCACAGGTAACGGTTCTGCCCTAATGACAGCATCTGTGGTTGTAATTGCATACCCAGCAAGGCGCTTACCATTTTTGACAGAACTGCTTCCATCAGTGTACCAGTTTTTCACATTTTCTAGCAGAGAGTCCTTTAGCTGGAGTCAACGCAGTCATGCTGTACAGGCTCCCCAGTAACTCTGCCCTGGAGGTAAGCTGCTGGATTTAAGATGTTGCTTATTTGGATACTCACATCCTCTGATTCTGCTAGGACAGCTTGATATCTGAGAAAGCGAGATGGGGTTAACCAGTGATTTCCTTTCTGCATGAGCACTGCTGACACTGTATGAGCACAGCTGCCACTGCACGCAGGCAGGTGGGCCATCCTCAGCTGACCACATCCAATTGCTTGGAGAAATAAGCCACTGGCCTTTTGTAGGGTCCCAGCTTCTGTGCCAAAAGTCCCAGTGTCAGTCTTTGCTTCTCAAGTGAGAACAACAGAAAAGGTTTAGCGACAAACTGCCTCCTTCTTGTTGTTTCCCAAGGCTCTCTCTCTCCCCTGCTAGTTCATATCGCAGATATGCAACTCTCTGGAGGGCTAACTGAACTTTTTAGGAGAGACTTTATATTGACTTAGTCCCAGAACATTTAAAAGACTTACAGTCTTGATGGGTAGGTCATCAACATACTGCAGAAGTGTACTTTCTTCAAGTGGTGGCATCCAGTCTTGTAGTTTTTTAACTCCTTGATCTCTAAACATCGTGGGGCTATTTTTGGATTCTTGTGGCAATACAGTCCATGTAAATTGGCTTTTTCTCCCTGTTTTGGGGTTTTCAAAAATTTCCTGACTGCTTTTAGCTAATGGCAGACAAAAGAAAGCATCTTTTACATTTAAAACTTCACTGACACTGGCTGCGGCCCTTCCAGCAGTTTAATAACCACTGGGGAAGCTTGTTTTGATTTCTTTGGAATTGTAACATCCCATCAACTTTAAGGGTCTTAAAAAGTGGGCATTTTTGTTTTCCCTGTGGCCTTAATATTTTGGACATGATCATTGTCCTGCCCTGATATAGTTTTCAGGCTCTTAGGAGCACATACAGCTCTGCTGTTTGAGCTGACTATGTGGGCGGCAACCTCCCCCTTCTTTTTACTTTTTTCTTATTAATGATCCTGTATTTTTCAAATTGTTTTTCTTCTATCACTCTTGAAGACTCACTAACAAACACATTCTATCCCCCAGGCCAGGGAGTGCCCTGCAAAATCTTCCTTAGCCTGGCTTTGGAGATCTATCAGCTGAATGCTGTCATGGGTTTCTGCCCAGCCCCCACTCTCCAGGGCTGCTTAAACAGGAGGCTGGGTCAAAACTGCCCTTATTTCTTAATTCTAAATTCTCTTGTTCTACTAAACCAGATTCATCATACTGTAATAACCGAGCACTGGTTTTCCACCTGGAATTTTTTTTTTTTTTCAGTCAACAAAGCTTCTACTTAGTGTGAAACTTTAACAATTAGGTATCTTTTTATCATTAGCCCTGGGCCTCAGTTACTATCAAGGCCGTGGCTGCAGGGCCATTGCAGACAATGCAGACAATGAATAGCCTCTGGCTACATTCTGAGACATTTTGAGACAGGGAGTTGCTTTTGGCTACTGGATCTAGCAACTTAGAAAAATAAGCAACAGGCTACTGCATTCTCCAAAAGCAACTGCCAAATTCCCCAAAGCATGGGGAAACAACACTTAGCAGGGTACCTTCCCCACACCTTTGGTGGGATTTCTAGCAGACAGAGCAGAAAGAAGAAAGTATACTGGAATTCATATGAATGGTAACTGCTATCTTAAATTTTAAAGCGTCTTTCTGTTGCAGAGCCCAAAGCTCAGCAGACTGGTTTATGATTTCTAGTCAGTATCTCCCTTCTGTGGGGCTTAGCATTCCTAAACGCTAGACAAACAAATATGCATGTAACAACAGCAGTTAGAAATGTGACAATCACCAATAGAACTTACTTGGTCTTAGCACTTTGTTAGAATAGCCAGCTATCCTTTTGAAACCTTTTATTTTAAAGATAATTAATTTTTTGTCCAATTTAGCCATTGTTTTATGTGCATGTGTTAAAGGGTACCACCTTCCCTCCTTTTTTGCTTACCCTTTTGCATCCAAAGCCGTACCTGTTACAATCATTACAAGGTTCTGTTAGGATAGCTGACTGATCTAGAAACAGCACTGTTGGTAATACTGTTTTGGAAATACAAAAAAACATTTTTGTGTTAACAGATTAACTGTTTTACAGATCTGAGTTGCAAGGGCAGTCAGTGGTTCTTCTTGCTTCTGTGGCTTGAGTGGCTCCTTGTCTTCCATCTGCATACACTTGAGCATTCAAAGGTGTTAATGGTATTAAAAAAAACTTGCACAATGATAACACAAGCTAGAGTGGGGAGAAGGATGTGTTTTTGCTTCTTTCTCCCCTCCTTTTGGAAATTCTTATATTTTCCCTTAGCTAGTTTTATTTTGCAACAGAACCAGTTTTGTCACCCTTCTCTGCAATTAGGCAGAGCTTGATTTTGAGGGAGAGATATCATTCACACAGCTTCCCTTCAGCAGTGTCAATTTGCATTTCTAAGGCAACCTCTCTGCCTGAAATGCCTTGGTCAAGCAAGCACACACAAGAAAGATCCAAAACAATACTCAATCAAACATCTAAAAGTTATGTTTTAACACTTTCATAGTAAATTACTCTTAGTTTATGGGCATTGATTTTATGTGTCAGCACTTACACAAACTAACCACACACACGAGTACACACCCATTTAAAGAAAAAACTCAGAAGCACTTGAACTGATTCGCCCCAAGCAGGCCCAGAGACACTTCAGAGACAAACTCAGAGCAGTGAGTATTTGCTTTATTCGGCGTGCCGGGTGTGGGGGATCGCTCCTCCAAACACACACACCCCGGCACTTGCAGCATACCATGTTATGGGTAACATTCATGAATATTCATCACATTCCCTGGGATAGGAGTGGTTATATAAATAATTTCTCAGAAATCATTAATATCATTAGCATATGTGCCACGCATACGCTGTGTGTCCTGGTGGTCTTTGGAGGTCTTTTTGTGATGAAGATCTGTAGTCTTCATCACAGTGCACTTTTCACCTTTCTCTCTGGAGCATGTGCAGTCCTTGGTGGGATGATTCAGCAGTTTCTGTGCTGGCCTCAGATTCTTGTCCTTCTTATCTTGATAAGATTAAGGGAATTCTGTTTTCCTAGGTTTTAGAATTTACATATTCTGTCTCTCAATAGTTAACTTGAGTTACCTATGGACTACCCGTTTCTCAATGCCGCCCGCCCGCGCTCCGCACTGCTCCGGACTGGTGCTCGCAGTGCCGCGCGGGGCGGGGCCGCTTTGGGGACCCCCCAGGGCAGAGCGCGGCTGCTTTGGGGCTCTGGGCAGCTGCCCGGCGCTGGGCATGGGCCGTGTGGGGGCAGCTGGGGCCGTCCTGGTGGCCCTGATGGTGCTGGCAGTGCCCCCGGCCGCGGGGTGAGCGGGGGGCGCGGTGAGAAGGGGGGGCGGGGGCTGGGAGCCCAAAGTGAGTGAAATGGGGATTGGGACCCCCAAAGTGGGCAGGAGGGGCCTGGAAACCCCAAAACCAATCATGGGAGAGGGGGTTGGGGATTGAGGGGAGGATGGTGAAAGGGACGGAAGAGCAGGGGAAAAGAGGGGTCTGGGACCCCCAAAGAGAGCGGGAGGGGGATGGGACACGGAAATTGAGTTGGGAGGTGTGTGTGGATTGGGAGAAGGATGGGAAAGGGGTGGAGAGGGGACAGAAAGGTGGGGTTGGGAGGGAAGAAGGGCGGTTCCATGGGGGTCCAGCCCTGTCCCCCAGCACTCGATCCCCGGAGCAATTCCCTGGGGCTCTGGGGCAGGTGGATCCCCACTGGGGGGGTCTCCAAGCCCCCTGTCCATACCTGGGGCTCATCGGGGGGTTCCCCCCACCCAGCAGCCTGTGCTGCAGCAGCTGTGGGGCAGAGGACTGTGGGGAAGGGGGGTCTGGGGTGAGAGGAGAGGAGGAGCAGGAGGATGAGGAGGGACAGAGGAGAAGGACCAGGAAAAGGAGGAGCAGGAGAACCATGAGGTTTCACCACTCACTGTGTCTGCAGCACCCCTGGCTCTGGGATTAATGCTCCCCACGTTCCACAGGTGACCAGGGAGGGGGAACTCACCCCAAATCTATCTGGGCGTTTTCAGGAGGGTTGTTCTTTTCTGGAGGCGTGTTTGGAGCTCACAGATTCTGGAATTGAGCCCTAGATATCATTGCATGTCCCTGGTGAGGATTTTCTTTCGAGTCCTGCGAGATCCAAACCCGAAGGAAAGTTTGGATCTCGCAGGACTCCAAAGATGAGCTATAAAAGCATTTTTGGGGAATATTGGGGGGGGTCCATATGGGAATTGCCCGGTATTGGCGGGAGAATGCATCGGTTTTGGGGATCCCCAGGAGAGCTGTGCGGGTGGAACACAGGACTCCCAGAGTGGAGAGAGCAGAGAGGGGCGATAGCAGAGCTGGGGGACCCCCGGCAGCCTGGAGGGGTGGGGGAGCCTGGAGATGAGGCAGGGCTGGGACACTGTGACGCTGAAAGGGGCGGCGGAGAGAGGGGGAAGCCGCGAGTGCCTGGAGTTGGGGGAGCCTGAAGAGGGGGACCCTGGGAGCCCTGGGAGCCAAAGCAGCATCAGGGAAGAAGGGACCCCTGGGAGCACCGAAAGCCCACGGCATCCCTAAGCAGGAGCCCGGAGAAGGGGGATCCCCAGGACCCACAGGAGCGCCAGCAGCTTTGAGAAGGGGGAACCCCAGCACCCCAAAGACAGAAGACTGGAACGGGGGAACTCCTGGGAGACTTTTTTTGGGGTCACTCTTGATTTTTGGAGGATTTTATAGACACAAAACACTCAGTGACTTCTAGAGCTGGACTTGGGCAGGAGGAACCCCAGCCCAAGGCACTCACACCTCTTTTTCCCTCAAACCCAGATTTCCCATTGCCAAACCTTGACCAGATGGAGAAGGAGGCTGTGAGGAAGAGGATGATGCCCAAGGACCCCCAGGCAGGTGAGGAGGAAGTCAGTGCCCCTTTCCCCCTCTCTTCTGCTCCATGTCCCAGCTGAGCATTTCCCCCGGCTGCAGGACAACCCCGCTGCTGACGCTGTCCTACAGGGACAGACTGGGGGGATGTCCTTCCCCTTGCCTGTGGCACGGAGGCAAATGCCATCCTCTCCTTGTCCTTCCTCCCCAGGCAATGAGCTGCAGACAGAGACCAGGGAGGGCAAAGCCTTGGGGCAGAACCTGGTGGAAGAGGCCGTTTTGAGCTGCTCCGAGACACAGGAGTTCAAGAGGGAGGAAAAGCCCCAGAGATGCCGCACAAGGAGGGGCTGCAAACCCAGTCCAGGGCGCTCTGAGGAGGAAAGACCCACCCTGTGCCAGGAAGGCGTTCGGAGCTTCATCCAGAGCTCGGCCCTGGTGGTCCCTGAGCAGCTCCATGATGGGGAGAAGCCCTACAAGTGTGGGGAATGTGGGAAGGGCTTCAGCCAGAGATCCCACCTGATCCGCCACCAGAGGATCCACACAGGGGAGAGGCCCTATGAGTGTTCTGTGTGTGGGAAGAGTTTTCTGACCAGCTCCCATCTCCTCAGGCATCAGCACATTCACACAGAGGAGAGGCCCTTCCGCTGCCCCGACTGCCGGAAGGGCTTCAAGGACAGCTCCCACCTCGTCAAACACCGGCGCATCCACACAGGGGAGAGACCCTACAAGTGTGGGGAATGTGGCAAGAACTTCAGCTGCAGCTCCAGCCTGATCTACCACCAGAGGATCCACACTGGAAAACGGCCCTATGAGTGTGGGGAATGTGGGAAGAGCTTCAGCCACAGCTCACACCTGATCCGCCACCAGAGGATCCACACCGGGGAGAGGCCCTATGAGTGTGGGCAATGTGCGATGAGCTTCAGCAAGAGCTCCAGCCTGATCAACCACCAGAGGATCCACACCGGGGAGAGGCCCTATGAGTGTTCCAAGTGTGAGAAGAGATTTCGGACCAGCTCAGATCTCCTCAGGCATCAGCACATTCATACAGAGGAGAGGCCCTTCCGCTGCCCTGAGTGCAGGAAGGACTTCAACGATAATTCCACCCTCATCAGGCACCGACGTATCCACACTGGGGAGAGGCCCTATGAGTGTTCCGAGTGTGGGAAGAGGTTTCCAACGAGCTCAGAACTCCTCGTGCATCAGCGGATTCACACAGAGGAGAGGCCCTTCCGCTGCCCTGACTGCAGGAAGGGCTTCAACGACAACTCCACCCTCATTGCCCACCGGCGCATCCACACAGGGGAGAGGCCCTATGAGTGTCCCGAGTGTGGGAAGAGCTTCTCCAGGAGCTCTCACTTGACCCAACACCAGCGGAGGCACCGGTAAGGGAAGCCCTGCGAGTGCCCCGACTGTGGGAAGAGCTTTGTGCGCTGCTCCAACTTCATCACCCTTCGGATGACCCACATTGGGCAGAGCCCTGGTGACCCACACTCCCTGTGACCAACACTGGGAGGACACCTGGCTGGTGACTTCCACCTCCTCAGATTCCCTGTAGCCACTTGGGCAAATGCAGGGGCAGGAACATCCATTGGGACTCAGACTGACATCAGAAATTCCTTGGAAAGAGCTGATTTATTAAAATATCTCACCCAAAAAAATCTCACCTGCTCTTTCCAATTGTTTCTTCTGGTGGCATCAAGCAACGCTGGAGGAACTTGGAGATCTTTTCTAACCTAAATAATTTGCTTCTTCATCCTGTCAAAACTACCCAAATTGGGGTAAAAATAAAGAAATGAAACCAAGAGATTGAAATTGCACCATTTTCCTGGGATTTGAGGGTGAATTTGGGGTTCATCGAGGTTTTGGTTGTTCTGGGGCTGCCCAGGCCAAGGAACAGTGCCACGATCTCATAGTTGTGCTGGAAGAACGTGTCCACCTGAGCCCATCTGTTCTCCAGGAATTCCGGTTGTCTGTCCCAGTCCCTGGCCTGGGTCTCCCCATTTGGGGTGTGCCACTCCAAGTGCCCCAATCACTACTGAAGTGCCCAAGCTGTTCCTGGCTGTGGATGTTCCTGTCCACCAACCTCTCCTGGTCAATGCCATGGGGGGCTGGGTGGGGCATTTGGGGGATCCTGTAGGGATTGGGAGGGGCTTTTGTGGTCTTAGGGACATCTGTGGTGCTGAGAGGGGGCTTTGTGGGGTCTGTGAGGCACGTTTCGGGTCCAGGCTGAGCTGTTTGGCTTGGAGAGGTATTGAGTGGATCTTGGGGGAGATGGGAAAGGGCTTTTGGTGGCTCTTGGGGCCATTTATGTGTCACGGACTGAATTTGAGTAATCCTTGGGGGAGCTGAGGTGGTTTGAGAGGTCCGGCATTGGCTGTGGGGCTGGGAAGGGGCTTCAGGGCAGTCGTGAATCCCCAGACCCCCAAAGCTGCCACGAGACCCTGCCCCCAAGGATGCTGCCAGGGTTTGGGGGCTCCATGTTGGGGTTCCTCCTCCTGGTGCTGTGGGAGAAGGTGAAGGGGGGTCCCCAGGGGTCGTGTGTGTCCCCAGAGCATGTGTGCCCCCCCATGCCAGTGTCACTCTCTTTTCCCTCCCCACAGGGCTCCTGACCCAGCTCCTGCTGCCCCCGGGAGGGAATTTGGGGAGGGGGCAGAGGGGGTGCGCAGCCCCCGCCAGGGGATGACCCTGAGCCAGTGCCCTTTGTTTAGCTCCAAGCTGGGCTTGGGGCCGCAGCAGGAAGAGGCAGATGGCTCTCACCCTGGGGGACACGGGGCCACGGCCAGGGGGTCCCTGTCTTCCTGTCCCACCCCCCACAGCCCCGTCCCCCCTGTCCCCGTGTCAGGCTCTGGGGGTCGATCTCGTGGAACATCCTCTGGGGGAGGCTGCGGCACCGGGGGACAGGGGAGGACCCGGGGGGACAGGGGACCCTGCCATGCACGAGCAACGTTGGACTTCTCTGGGAGGAGCTGTGAGGGGGGGCTGGGGCAGAGTGACCTCCCCAATGACCTCACACAGCCCCTGTGATGTCACAGCCCATGCTGGGATGTCACACAGCCATTCTTTGATATCACAGCTTGGACTGTGTTGTTACCACACCTCTGTAATGTCACAGCCTTCACTGTGATGTCACAGTCAGCTTTGTGATGTCACACAGTGCACTCTGGGACCTCCCAGCCTGCTCTGTGATGTCACACACCCACACCATGATGTCACACTCTGGTTTGTGATGTCACAGCCAACTCTGTGACATCACAGCCAGCTCTACAATGTGACACAACCAACCAGTGATGCTACAGCCCACTCAGTGATGTCACAGCCACCTCTGTGATGGCACAACGCACTCAGTGATGTCACATAGCTCAGTCTGTGACCTTGGAGGCTGCTCTGTGATGTCACACAGTCCCCTCTGTGATGCCGTAGCTGATCCATGACCTCACACAACCATCTCTGTGATGTCACCATCCACTCAGTGTTGCCACATTGCCCACTCTGTGATGTCATACATCCATACTGTGATGTCACACATTGCCCTCTATGATGGCAATGACCTCACACAGCCCACTCTGGGATGTCACACTGCCCCTTTCTGACATCACAGCTGCTCTGGGGCTCTGTGACACAGCCCCAGAGGTGCCTATGGCTATGACACAGCCCCTCTGGGCCATGGCACAGCCCCTGCCAATGCTGAGCACCTGGGAGCTCTGGCTGTGCCCTGCTGGTGTCCCTGAGCTGCCCTGGCAGTGGCCCAGCCCTGCTGGGCTGTGCACAGGAGCTGCTCCTGGGCAGAGCTGTCTCTCTGCAGCGCTGCCGCTTGCCAGGAGCTGCCTCTGTGCCAGGAGCCCGGCCCAGCTCAGCAGCACAGCCACAGCACAGGGACTTGAATGAGCCTCGCGGGGCTCTGGTGCTGTTTACATCAGGCTCAGTCCCTCCGAGTGTGTTCAAATAACTTCTCAAGAAGTCAAAGTTAAATTGAAACCCTGAAGTTTCTTCCAGTGTTAATGGGTTCCACTGAGTGACAGAACTGAGAAAGTGTCTCCCAGGTTGCAGTTAGGGCAGAACACTGCAGGCAGTGATGGCAGGTGGGGACAAGCAAGGGAAAGGTGTCTCTGATGCTGAGCCAACCTGGATGTGTTTCAGGAATGCAAAGGGCCAAGGCCTGAGCCCAGCCCCGGGGAAGGCAGATCCTGTCCCTCCCTCATTGCTCAGGGCTCTTCCCGGGGCACTGCCATGTGGGGATGTGCAATGCCAAGGGCAGGACCATGGGGTGGTCCCTGCCAGGCTGCTGGGCAGGGACAAGGAGGCCATGAGGCCCCAGGGCTGCAAGGGTCACTTGTGTGCTCCTCATGGCCTCAGGGCCAGGGTCGGCAGCCATGGCCAAAGTGCTGCACAAGTTGGCTCTGGCAGGGCCTTGCAGCTTCTGCACATCCCTGTGCCCTCTCCAGCCCAGGCTGTCCTACGCTGTCCATGCCCTGCGCCTCTGCCCCTGCAGGGTGTGCTCATCCCCCGGCTGCCCCACCTCGCTGGCCCTTCCTTCCCTGACAGCTCTGTGTCCTGCCTGGCTCTGCCTGGGCACACAAAGCCTTGGGCTGACCCAGACTCCTTCTGGAGCATGTGTTGCACCCCAGCACTGCCCTGGCAGAGAAATTCCTTTCTCCTCGTGTCCAGTCTGGACCTCCCCAGCTGCCCTTGGTGCCATTATTTTTTGTTTGTGCTCATTTCCACTATGAAGAAAAGCTCCACCATCTGTGGAACCCTTCAAGCCCTCTCAGGCTACTCTGTTCTGTCCTCAGTCTCCACACAACTGAGCCCAGGGCCCTCAACCTCTCCCTGCTGGTTATGTGATGAGGCCTCCAAACTCCATCTTGGGAGATTTTTGGGTCCTCTCCAAGGTTTTTGAAAAAGGAAAAGTAGTGGTCAAAGTGCAAGAAAAATGGAGTGTCATTTTTCCCTAAATCTTGCAGTGACAGAACAAGGGTCAATATCTTTAAACTAAATGAGAGTAAATTTAGATTTGTTACAAGGAGGGAATATTTTACAATGAGAGTGGCACAAAACTGCAACTGTTTTTCCAGAGAAGTTGATGCCCCATCCCAGGAATTGTTCAAGGACAGGAGCTTTGTGCAACCTGACACCGTGAAACCCCTCCCTCCCCAAGGATGGAATTCCTGTTGTGTGAGTTCTCTGATGTGCTGGGTGACCTCACAACGCTCCTGGCCAGAATGTCAGCTGAGGGCCAAGCAGGCTGCTGCAGTGGCAGTGACCTCACAGCCATCACCACTGCAGCCATGTCCCCTGGGCCTGGCTCTCCCCTTTCCTCTCTCCCTGTCTCTGATAATGGTATGAGCGGTTTTGTGATGAACATTTTATCCCCAAGTTGCTGAGGCCAATCATTTGTCAATCAGGCTCATGTCACAGCAGTGGCCTCATCCTCAACATCACAGGCTGGCAGTAAAATCTCATTGTAAGATCTTGCTCCACTTGGCCTTCAGCCCCTCAGGAGCTTTGCCTTCAAGGGCAGAAACATCTTTTCTTTGCAGGAAACTGGAATTCCAGACCCTTGGAGTGTGTGCCATGGATCCCAGAGGGGCATTCCTGAGGCTGGTTCTGCTGTGCCTCCCAAGGGAGCTGTGCAGGGCCAGGTGACAAGGTCCAGCAGCTGTGTTGGTTCTGCAGTGTCACAATGGTCCATTGGTTCCATGAGTTTCCGTACTGTCAACAATGGAGTCCTTGGTTCCCCTGTGTCACAATGGCTGCTTGGGTCCATGAGGTTCCACAGTGTCACCATGGTCTCCTTGCATCCTCAGGGTCACCATGACCCCTTGGTTCCATGAGGCACCACAGAGTCACAATGGTCTCCCTTCACCTCTGAGGCCCTGCAGTGTCACCATGGTCTCCATGGTTCCACATGGCCCCGCAGTGTCACAATGATCTCTGGGATTCCATTGGGAACACAAAAGCTTTGCAGAAACATTGAGCAACACCTGCTTAACACACCTGGGCACATCTGTTTGCATTCAAAAGAGGGGTTCAAGGTGACAATGGCACCATCAACTTCCATCTGCCACAGAGATCGAGGGAAAGGACAGGGACAGGGAATTCTGCTTCAAGATACAGAGAATTCTGCTTCCAGAGATCATTTGTGGTCACATTGTCCCTTGGAGGAAGGTGACATCATTTGAGGCAGCCTGTACTGAGCATGTGGCTCCTGAGTGGGGTTTGTTGTTTAGGAAACCTGCTCAGGCTTTGCCATTCTTTCCTCACAAACAGGAAAGCTTCTGCTGGGGCTGTGTGCAGGCAGAGCCCTGAGGAGAGCAGGTGGCACATGGAGCTCTGGGCTGGGACACGCAGCTGCAGAGCTCAGGGGACAAGTTTGTGATGCAGGGAACAGCGATGGCAGTGCCAGCTGGGCCATGTCAGCCATGGTGAGGTTGGGGCTGAGGAGCAGCTTGTCCCAACAGGGTCAGCCTGCAAGGGGCTCATTCTTCTGCACGCCCACACCTCCTAAGGAGACATTCAGCATCAAGATCACTTGGGAATGCTTCTATCACCTCTTCTCTGACCTGAAAAATAAAAGAAATATTTCCTTGATTCGAAAGAAAAACCATGGGATGCACTTTGAAATCTTCCTCTCTATCAGAACTCCAAACTGACTCCAATGAGCTATACAAGGCCTGAACTCTTGAAGACAATTGAAGGAAGAGAAAGAGCTCCTGAGGGCTTTCTGTATTTTCATGAGCCCCACGGTGGATTTGGGGCTGAGTCCATGACCCTCAGGGACAGAGAGAAGGTTGCAGAAGCTGCTCAAGGAGGCAGAAGCAAAACTCCAAGTGCCTTGGGGCATCACTGGGCCCCACTGAGGGCAGGGACTGCCAAAGGCTCCACAGGGACTGGTGAGAGCAGATCCTTGGGATGTGCCAGGATTGCAGGGAGCCAAAGGCTGTGAGCAGGGAACTGGGATGCTGAGAGAAGCCGCGCTTGGCTGGAGGAAGCAGAAAGGCCAAGGGCTGAGGCCAGGCCTGGGACAGCAGGGCCTGTCCCTCCCGGGTGGCTCGGGGCTGTTTGTGGGGCAGTGGATGTGAGGGGGAGGAAGGACAAATGTCCGAAAACTGCAACCCCTGCCAGCCTGCTCAGGGAGGGCCGAGGGAGAAGCAAAGTGCAGACCCTCAGAGGAAAGTTCCTTGGCTTGGAAAGTTCCTCCAGAGGCAGTGGCAGAGCCCAGGGGACAAAGCCTTGGGTGCCTGTGGCCCTGCCAGCCCTGCCCAGCCCTTGGCCACCTCTCCTGCAGCCTGTGCCACCCTGTCCGTGCTGCTCCTGTGCCCTGGCCGGCTGCACACGCCCATCTCGCTGTGCCCCCAGCATTTCTCAGCCCAGCATTGCTGTGCCCTCCCTGCTGTCCCTGCACCCAGCGCTGCCGGTTCCTGGCACACAGAGCCACGGCATCAGCCAGTCTCATGCTGGGAGACCTCGTGCACCAAAATTCTACCCTTGGAGCGACTTTTCTTTTTCCTCACCTCCACTCTGACCCTTTGGAGCTGCACTTTGGGGAGGTTTCCTTCTCTTTCGGCTACAGAGAGCAGCTCTGTCTCTGGCTCTTTACAGAGAAGGGCTGGTGGGAGATGTGGTGCTCTGAGGCCATCGGGGGCACAGTGACCACGACATAACTGAGTTTTCAATATTCAGTGAAAAAAGGAGGGGCATCAGCAAAACCTTTCCACTGGACTTCCAGAGGGCAGACTTCAGCCTGTTCAGGATGCTGATTTGGAGAGTACCGCATCAGGTACTGACTTTTTTAGGGGAAAAAGCCTTTAAAAAGAAAGGGGTCCAGGAAGGATGGACATACTTCAAGAAAGAAGTCTTGAAGGCACAGGAGCAGGCTGTCCTTGTGTGCTGAAAGATCAGCTGGTGAGGAAAATGACTGGCCTGGATGGGCAGGGAGCTTTTGAGGAATTCATGGAAAGAAAGAGGGTGCATCACCTTTGGAAAGAGGGGCAGGCTGCTCAGGAAATGATTAAGGATGTTGTTAGATCATGCAGAAAGAAAATTGGAGATGTGTTTAGCCCAATTAGAATTTAATCTGGCAACTTCTGTGAAGGATAATAAAAGATGTTTTTATAAAGACTTCAATGGCAAAAAGAGAGGCAAGGACAACCTCCATTCTTTATTGGATGCCGGGGGAATATAGTAACTAAAGGTGAGGAAAAGGCTGAGGTACTCAACACCTTCTTTGCCTCAGCTTTCAACATTCAAACAGGTCATCCTCAGGACGAGTGGCCTCCTGAGCTGGGGGATGGGGACAGGGAGCAGAATGGGCCCCCTGTAATCCAGGAGGAAGCAGTTGGTGACCTGCTGAGCCACTGAGATGCTCACAGGTCTGTGGGACCAGATGGGATCCATCCTTGGGGGATGAGGGTGATGCTGGAAGAGCTCACGCAGCCACTCTCCATCACTGATCATCAGTCCTGGCTCACCGGGGAGGTCCCAGAGGACTGGAGGTGCCAATGTGAGCCCATCCACAAGAAGGGCAGGAAGGAGGATCTGGGCAACTCCAGGCCTGTCAGCCTGACCTCAGTGCCCGGCAAGGCTATGGAACAGATCACCTTGAGTGCCATCACACGGCACCTCCAGGGTGGCCGAGGGATCAGGCCCAGCCAGCGTGGATTTAGGAGGGGCAGGTCCTGCCTGACCACCCTGATGTCCTTTTGTGACCAGGTGACCTGCCTGTGGATGCGGGGAAGGCTGTTCATGTGTCTGCCTGGACTGCAGTAAGGCCTTTGACACCATCTCCCACAGCATCCTCCTGGAAAAGCTGGCAGCCCATGGCTTGGACAGGTTCCCTCTTCTCTGGGTTAAGAAGTGGCTGGAGGCTGGGCCCAGAGAGTGCTGGGGATGGTGCTGCATCCAGGGTGGGTCCAGTCTCTGGTGGTGTCTCCCAGGGATCAGTGTTGGGCCCAGTCCTGTTTAATTTCATTGCTGATGATGTGGGATATGGGATTGAGTTTTCCATTAACAAATTTGCAAATGACACCAAGCTGGGTGCGAGTGTGGATCTGCTGGAGGGTAGGAAGGCTCTGCAGAGGGACCTGGACAGGCTGGATCCAGGGCCCAAACCAACAATGTGAGGTTGAACAAGACCAAGTGCTGGGTCCTGCACTTTGGCCACAACAAGCCCTGCAGCACTGCAGGCTGGGGACAGAGTGGCTGGACAGCAGCCAGGCAGAAAGGGACCTGGGGGACTGATTGATGGCAGGCTGGACAGGAGCCAGCACTGTGCCCTCGTGGCCAAGAAGGCCAGTGGCACCTGGCCTGGATCAGGAATGGTGTGGCCAGCAGGAGCAGGGCAGTGATTCTTCCCCTGCACTGGGCACTGGTGAGGCTACACCTCAAGTGCTGTGTCCAATTCTGGGCCCCCCAATTTAGGAAGGATGTTGAGATGCTGGGGCATGTCCAGAGGAGGGCAACAAGGCTGGGGAAGGGCCTGGAGCACAATTCCTATGAAAAGCATCTGAGGGAGCTGGGGTTGTTTAGCCTGGGGAAAAGGAGGCTCAGGGGAGACCTTATCACTCTCTAGGACCACCTGAAAGGAGCTTGTAGACACTTGGGAGTCGCTCTCTTCTCCCAGGCCATCATTGACAGAACGAGAGGACACAGTCTTAAGCTGAGCCAGGGGAAGTTTAGGTTAGACATCAGGAAAGAATTCTTCACCGAAAGAGTGATTGGGCACTGGAATTGTCTGCTCAGGGAAGTGGTGGAGTCACCGTCCCTGGAGGTGTTTAAAAAAAGACTGGATGTGTCACTGAGTGCCATGGTTTAGTTGATGAGGAGGTGGCAGGGCATGGGTTGGACTTGATGATCTCAGAGGTCTTTTCCAGCTTAGTTCATTCTGTGATTCTGTGATTCTGTGATTCTGTGATTCTAACTGGGATTCCCCAGCTGGATCCTGTTATCCTGGCTGGGGATTCCCCAGGAACGCTCCCATAAAAGACTCCCGAGTCTCCCCTTTTCCATGCACTGCTTTTCCTGGAGCTGGGATGGGGTCTGGGAGCTGCTTTGTGGTCATGCTTCTCTGCTGAGTGTTGACTGTGGCCTCATCCTCCGATCCCTGGGATTTTCCTCCCACAGAATCCCAGGATGTGGGAGGTGCGGGGAGACTCCTCCTGGAGCCGTGTCCCCACTGCAGCACAGCCCTGGGTGCAGGTGGATCTGTCGCAGCTGCAGGCGCTGTCCCCATGCCCTGCGGTGGCCGTGCGGTGCCAGGAGGGGCAGCTGGCGGTCACCATGCGCAGGGACCTCTTTGGCAGTGGGCACACGGTGCGGGCAGCGGAGCTGAGCCTGGGCACAGCCTCGTGCCTGCCTTTGGCCCCGAACCCCGCCCGGGCCTTTGTCACCTTCGTGGCCACGCTGCATGAGTGTGGCAGCGCCCTGCAGGTGAGGAGCACCTGGGCCACCGTGGCCAGGGTTTGGTGGCCCTCGGGGTGAGGGTTTTGGTCCCCCTGTCAGAGGGAGCGGAAATGGGTTTGCCCCCAAGATTGACCTGGTGACGGTCCTGGCAGGTTTGGGGTGAGGAGTGGTGGGTCCAGGGTTGGATTTTAGGATATGGATACCCCGTCCAGCCTGGGACGAGGGGCAGACTCGGCAGTGGATTTTGGGATTGGATGCAGGAATTGATGGGAGAACAGGTCCTGGGGTGCTGTGCCCATGTCCTGGAGGCTCCCGGACCCCCCTCAAGCTGGCACCTTGTTGGGATGCCACTGAAAGCTCTGTGGTGTCCTACAGGATGGGGAAGGTGGCCTTGGTGGCCTCTATGTCCTGGCATGGTCCCTGCTGCTGCTGCTGAGTACATTTTCCTGATTTTTGCCCTGTCTCAAATCCTTCCTGCAGGTGACCCCAGACTCGCTGATCTACAGAACCACCCTGTCCTACAAGCCCACCCCTTCTGACAAACCCCTGATCGTGAGGGGCAGCCTGGCCGAGGTCCCCATCGAGTGTCACTACCCCAGGTGAGCTGCTGGCGCTGTCCCCCTGCTGCCCTGGTGCCGAGGGGACGGTGCCATCCCTGGGAATTCCCATTGCTTCCCTTTAGGTAGAGCAACGTGAGCAGTGGTGCCGTGTGCCCCACATGGGCCCCGTTCCGCTCCATGTTGGCGGCACAGGAGCGGCTCCGGTTCTCCCTGCGCCTCATGGACGGTGGGTGTAGCCCCGGGGGCCTCAGTTCCCCAATCCTGGTGGCTCCCAGTGCCATCCTGGAAGCCCAAACGGAGCCCAAATCCACCCCACGGGGGTTGCCACACATTTAAGAGGTGCCCCGTTCCCGGCAAGTGCCCAGAGTGACCCCATCCCCTGGGATCCGCATTCCAGACACCTGGAGCAGGGAGAGGCTCTCCAATGCCTTCCGGCTCGGGGACAGCCTCCCCTTCCAGGCTGATGTCACCTCGGAGGGCCACGTGCCCCTGCGGCTCTTTGTGGATCGGTGCGTGGCCACCCCGAGCCCCGACAGGAACTCGTCCCCCGCTATGCCTTCATCGACCTCGGTGGGTAAGGCCAGGCTTGGGGCTGGCAGGACAGTCCCGAAGGGTTCCTGTGGCTGATCCCGAAGGATTAATTCCTGTGGCAAATCCCAAAGGATTCCTGTTGCCAGTCCCAAAGGATTCCTGCAATCCCGTAGGATTAATTCCTGTGGCCAATCGCAAAGGATTCATTCTTCTGGCAAATCCCGAAGGATTCCTTCAATCCCAAAGGATTAATTCCCCTGGCCTATCCCAAAGGGTTCCTGCAATCCCGAAGGATTAATTCCCCTGGCAAATCCCACCTCCCCGGCCCTTCTCCAGGTGCCTGGTGGATGGCAGGGCAGAGGACAGCGGCTCAGCCTTCGTGGCCCCGTGGCCCTGGCCGGAGTCGCTGCGGTTCCGGGTGTGTGCCTTCAAATTCGCGGCAGACGCTGGGAATGTGGTGAGCTCTTGTTCCCACCTCCCTCTCCTCCTGTCCCAGTTTCTCCGCGGGAAAAAACCTCCCAAAGTCTCCAAGATGAATGACTTGTCCTGGAATTGCCCTGGCAGCTCTCCATCAGCTGCCACCTGCGGTGTCCCCGGCGGCCGCAGCCCCGAATCCCGGGAATAAAGCCTGTTCCTTGGGCAGCGCCAGCGGCCTGGGAGTGTCCCTGTGCCGGGGAGGGGCCCCGCCCGCGGCAGGGCGGTCACAGGTGACTCTGTTGCAGGTGGGCCCCTCGGGAGGGCACCGGGGCCACGTGCAGCTGCTGTGACAGTGGCAGCTGTCCCTCTCCCGGAGGAGATTCCCGGGAAGCTGCGCTCCGGCCGCAGGGCCGGGCAGGTGTGTCAGGAGGGACGGCCCCGCCGAGCCAGGTGTGTCCCCGAGGTGTCCCCAGGGGTGGCACCTTCGGGCTGGGGGGCCAAGGGGTGGGGATGGCTTTGGGGGAAGGACGATCCCAGCTCCTCTGCGGTGTCCGGAGGGAAGGGCTTTGGAAAGGAAAGAGTGGGATTTTGGTGGGATAGTGGGAAAAAATTCCGTGTGGGTGGGGAGGTCCTGGCACTGCTGTCCCTCCCTGGAAGTGTCCTGGGCCAGGCTGGAGCCACCTGGGACAGTGGGAGGTGTCCCTGCCCGTGGCACAGGATGGGCTTTGAGGGCCCTTCCATCCCAGACCATTCCGTGATCTTGTTCCAAGTGACTGTGGCCTTGCATTTAACATCCCAGGAATTCTGTTCTTCTGTGTGTAATTCCCCAAACCAGGCCCGAGTGGGAATTCCCTCTCCTGGGAACTCACTCCCATCTTTTTCCAGGTGGGCGCACAGGACCGACTGAGGCCGACATCTTCGCAGGACTCCTGCTCATCCTGGAGCCAGCTCATGGATTACAGAACCTCTCTGGAAGTCCGGGATCAGCTGGGAACACCCCCCAGGGCAGGGGCTTTTGTGGTTTTGTCTTTGGTTTGGTTTTTTGGGGTCTTTTTGGTGGGAGTTTTTTTGTTTTGGTTTTTTTCCTTGGATAGGTTTTCTTGTTTGTTTGTGGGGTTTTATTGTGGTGTTGTATCCCCAGGCTTCACCTGGGGGTTGATCCCACCTTGAAATCCCTGTGATTTCCCTACAGGACTTTTTGGAACAACCCCCCAGAGCCTTTCCGGGGGCTCCTTCCCAAAGATCCCTAAGGATTGGATGGAAGGTGGGAAGCCAATCGGGGAGTGCTGAGCGGGTTCTGTCCCTTCCAGGTGCCATTGGCAGAATTCCTGGGGGGATCCAGAGACTCCTGCTGGTGGTGACCACTCTGCTGAGCCTGACAGTGCTGGGAATGCTCCTGGGAATGTGCCGGGAAAGGCTCTGCCCTCCAGGAATGTCCCCGTGCTCCCGATCCCAATAAAGAGCAGCATTGCTGTCATCTCCCAGGGTCCTCTGTGGGATGGGGAGGGGACACAGGCAGCCTTGGGATGGGAATCCATCCTCCGGGAAAGGGCTGGGATTGGGGATGTGGAGCTGCGGCCGCCTGGAAGCGATTCCCAAAGCCCCGAGCCCTTGGATTTGGGAGGCGCAGGTGGATTCTCCAGAGGTGATATCCTTGGGAAGGGATCCTAAACAAGGGGTGGCTCCAGTTTTAGGGAATTAGGGGTGTTTTGGGGTTTTAAATGGTTTCCGGTTTCCAGAATTCCCAGTTTCCCTTCCTTATCCAGCAGGACGCAGGAATGAGGCTCCACCGTCCCTTGGAGTACAAGAGGGCTGTTGGAATTGTGGGATTTTGGTTGGGTTTAGGGCTGAATTTGGCTTCTCTGCAGGGAAAAACTGGGAACAACCTTGGTGTTGGGGATGGGAAAGAGCCAGAGGTGCTTGTGTTTGGCAGGGGCTGAGTGGGAATGAATTCCATTATTTCTATGGAATGCAGGAGCTCCGGGATGAGCGCAGCAATGGGATCGGATTCCTTGAGGCTGCTGCAGCCTTCCAGAGAGGATCCCTAGCCACAGGATCCCATTCCAGGGCTGAATCCCCTCTGTCCCTGAGCTCCGAGTGACCTTTTCTGCATCCCAGAAGAATCAAGTGGGAAAATTGGGCAGTTGGGGTTTTTTTGAGAAATGGAATTGTCCAAGCATGTTTTAGGCCATGAGCTCCTTCCTCAGCAGTGTCCAGCTCTGCTCCAAGCCCTGTCCTATCCTAGCCAATGGCACAGGGCAGGGCAGGGTCTTCTTCTCATGCCATGGCCAAGGGGAGCTCTAAGTCCTGGGATCTCCATCCCATTTTCATCTCATCCCTTCACAGCCTCCCACCGCCCTGTCCCCTCAGGGTCTCCCCCAGCCTGGCCAACCTGCCCGGCAGCGGCACAGCCCCGCTGGAGCTCCAGAGGAGCCGCACCAAGAGGCACCTCGGAGCCCTCGGCAATCCAGCCGGCAACACACGGGCAGGACACAGATGGCGCTGCCCTGCTGCCACAGGGCTTGTGGCCATCTCCAGGCACCAGTCTCGCAGGGATGCCCCAGCTCCAGCCTCTGCCCACTCGCTCTGGCAGAAGCGTTAAGGCTGCAGCAGAACCACCAAAGGCCAAGGCGCTTCTGGCCACTTTCCTTCCACACTGCACGCCCGGGCAACCTGCTGAGCACAAGCAGCCTTTTCCCCCCTCTTCCCCTATGCCCTGCAGACACTGGGCACCGAAACAAAAATCCTGAGAGTCTGTGTATTAGAACAGAGTCTATATTTACATACTAAACAAAAAAAAACAAAAACGCTTAAAGAAAACAGGAGTTCCCCGCAGCCTGAGGTGGCCCCAGGGGACGGAGGAGACAGATCAGCTCTCCGCAGAGCTCCAGCAGCAAAGCCAGCCACGGCCCCATGCACGAAGCCATGTCTGGCTCACCCTGCGGACGTGATCTTGCAGCTTCCCGATGCTGGAGGTGCGAGTCCTCGCCACCGCCTGGAGGATGTGCGATGTTTGAAGCGCCAGGTTTCTGACAGTGTCGCTGGTGTCATCCTCCATGTCTTCAAGGACTGGCACAGAGAGAAAGAGAGCCACGGTCACATCCCGGACCTGCGGGGACCCGAGGAGACCCCCCCTTGCCAGGGCCATCCCAGCCCGCTCTTGCCACGGCCACGAGGGAGCAGGGGCCAAGGGCATCAGCCCGAATGTGTTGGCCAAGAATCCCCGACGTGCCCCTGGAATCTCTGTGTGCTCTGCCCACGCCGCCCCTCGTCCGCACAGGGAGCGGAGCCCTCCGCAGCCGGGCAGGGATTGCAGCTGCCCCCGCCAGCCCCCGCTGCCAGCCCGCTGCCCTCACTCACCGTCCAAGATGAGCTGCAATTCTTCCTGCTGCCCCCTCAAGCTCCGCCCGACCATCCCTGGCAACACAGAGCCTGTCACGGCGCCCAGCGGCACAGTTCCCCCCCAGCGGCGCTGCCAGCCCTGGGGCCGCACGGCCTCCTGCGCCGGCACGGCTCAGCCCGGGCCCTTGCCGCATCGTGCCGCCCGAGGAAGGGCACGGCTGCGACAGGAGGGCGGCAGCAGCCCCGAGGGCAGGCGGGGCTCCAGAGCCCCGCGCCCGGATGGCGCTGCCGGGCCAGCAGCCGGGGCTGGGCCCGAGCTGCGGCGGCGCGGGGCGGGGAGGGAGCCCGGGCTGGCGGCTCACCGATGAACCTGATGGCCTCCTCTCGCAGGGGCTCCTGGGGGCTGTGCACGTAGGGCAGGGCCTGGCGCAGCTGCTCGGCCGCTCGGCTCCTGTCGTGTGCCAGCTGCAGAGAGAGAGGGCCCGCAGGGAAGGCTTGGCGCGGGCTCAGCCCCTCGGGCGGGCGCTCGCTGCGCCCGGCGCTGGCCTGGGGCCCCTGGGCGCACAGCCCTGAGGCGCGGCCAGCAGCCGCTGGCGCCGGCCTTTGGAGGGGCCAGAGGGCTGGCTGCTGCCCGGGGAGCCGCGGGGCCGCCCCGGCGCACGGCCCAGCTGGGCCGGGGCTCCATCAGCACCCGGCTCGGGGCCAGAGCAGCCTGGAGAAGAGCCCGTGTGGCCCCTGGGCGCAGCAGCGGGCAGGGCCACAGCTGCCAGCCGCACACACTGAGCAGCGGCCACAGGGGCCTTGTCCAGGCTGCGGCTGGGGCTTCCAGGCTGTCCTTACCAGGCACTCGCCCAACTTCCACAGCTGCTTCGTCTTCAGCAGCTGCTCGAGATCCCTCCTCTTCAGGTACTGGGCCGCACTAAGCAGCGCTGCCCGAGAGGCCTGGAGAGCAGCAGAGAGCCGGAGATGGCCCCGCAGGCCAGGGCACAGGAGCCACGTCCCCGTGCCAAGGCCACGAGGAGGCTGCAGCCCGTGAGGCGCAAGGGCGGGAGGCAGCTGAGCCCTCTCGCAGGGGGACACCAGCAGCCCATGAGTCCTCACCGCTGCCACAGGTCGCTTCTCGTCATGGCAGTGGAGGAAGAGTGGGAGCAGGCTCAGGCGCACTTGCGCCTTCAGGGCCTTTTCCCACTTCAGTGCTGCAGAAGTCACCAAAGCTCGAAAGAGCACCATGGAGAGCAGCCGCACCACGCTATTATCCTGTATGAAAAGAAGAAAGACTTCCGCACTGGCTGCTCCGAGCTCACCTAGGCACACACCTGAAAATGCACAGGGCGCAAAGTGTCCGGGCAGCACCCAGTGCCCGTGGCTGGGGGCACAGAGCCTTACGTTGTCAAAGAGCGGCAGGAGCGCCTCAGCCAGCTGCAGGGCAATGGGGCTGGCTATCAGCGTGACTTTGTCCACCACTGTATAGCCAAGTACGATGAGTGTCATCGCAACCACGCGTCCATCTGTGTCCCACAGGAGCTTGACGAGCCTTCCGGTCAGGCTCCACATTCTTTTGATCTGTGCAGAACACAAGTCTGTGAAATGCCAGCCTGCAGCCGCAGGGCCCAGAGGCCAAAGGCCTGCCCCCAAAGCAGGCAGGCAGCTGAAGTGGGAGGCAGGAGAGCTGGGAGCAGCTGCCTCAGCTCCTGAAGCCCAGCCAAGCCTAAGCGGCTGTGTTGCCCAGCCCCACGCTGCCGGCACGGCTTCAGCCGCTGCCCCCTTCTCACCATCAAGGGATCATCAGTGAGATTGAAGAGGGCCCTGAGCGCCAGGTGACGCTTCTGCCTGCATTCGCTCCGCAGGTGCCTTGACAGGATTTTCAGGACTCTGTTCCCACATTTTGTCAAGTTCAGGCACTGCAGAGTCTGAAAGGCATAGGGCAGTGAGAGGGGAGCTGGCTGGCAGGAGCCCAGCAGTGCACGGGGCTGGGCCCAGGCCGCAGCACAAGGGCACGGGCACCGTCCCAGGCAGCTGCAGCTACGAGAGGGCAGAGAGCTGGGAGGCAGCTGAGTGAGGCAGCGCTGGCCTTCAGGCTCACCTCCACAAGGAATGCCAGGGCGGGCAGATCCCAGCGTGGATCCCTCTTGCTGAGCAGCCTGAGCAGGTGGTGAGCAATGCGGGAACACAAGGATGGGGAGACACAGGACATCTCCCTGGCAGGAGGAAAAAAGCACCAAGAGCCTGAGGTGGGGGGGCAAAGCTCTCCCAGGACTGACTCACAGAGGTGTGCTCTTTCCCCAGCATCCCTCCAGGGCACGTGGGCACTTTGGGAGGCAGCTCCTTGTGGGCAGCCTCCTCTCACAGCCTTTTCCAGGCTGCTCAGCCGTCCCTCGGTGACAAGGCCCTCTGGCCCACAATCACAGGGACTGTGAGTGGCACCCCGGGCACAGGGCACAAATGCCACGGGCAGTGGGGAGGAGGGGACTCTGACCTGGCCAGCACACGCACAGCATCGTGCTGGGTGTCAGCACAGAGCAGTCTTTGCCAGCCACGCTTGCGTTCCATTGCCACCACCACATCCTCATAGTTCAGTCGGTGGAGCAGGGCCTTCAGGGTCTGCACTGCAAAGCTGTGTGCAGAGCAAAGCCCAGGTCACGCTGCAAGCACTGGCTTGTGCCCTGGGGACATGGGAGGGACAGGAGAACTGGCATGGAGCACCTGTTGGGGTTGGTGGCAAGGCCGTGTTGCTGCTGGCATCCCTTCCAGAAGGTCTGGACCTCGTCTGGCATATCCAATGTGCTGCAGAACACTTGGAAGAGCAGATGCACAAAGAGGCGAGGGAAGTACAGCATCACCGCATTGGGGCAGATGGGCACTTGGAGGATCTTCCACATCACCAGAGTTGCCTGCAGAAGACAAAGCAGCCCAAGACAGCGCTCAGTGCTGAGGTGTCCATGTGGCAGGGCCCGAGCGTGGGAGGGAGAGGCCAGGGGAGACACTGGGGGAGCACCGGGCCTGGTGCCCCTGAACCTGCCCCTAGCACAGGTTTCCGCCCAGCACGGGAGGCACGGAGGTGCAGTGGGGGAAGGAGGATGGAGGGCTGCTGGAGAGGTGACCTGGGGGTGAGCAAAGGACAGTTGCAGAAACTCACAGCCAGGGCAAAGACATGCGTGTTGTCCTCATCGGAGGTGCGCGTGCTGTGCTCTGGCCAGCTCCCCAGCACATCCAGGAGAGTCAGCATGGCCGGCTCGGCAGCCCTGAGCGAGCATATGATGGCCCTCCACATGCTACTAGCAGCTCTGTGGGGTCAGAGCTCTGTCTCAGGGGAGTCTCGGACACAGCCCCATGGCCTGGGCAGCTGTGGGGGCCCAGGCAGCTGTGCGGCCGAGGCTGGCTGCCAGCCCTGTCTCTGCCCACTGCCTCTGGCAGGCAGCAGCCAGGCAGCCCAGCTGTGTGGGGACAGGCCAGCGAGGGGCAGGCAGGGTGCATGGCAGCAGGCTTGGGGGCTGGCATGCCAGGGCTGGCAAATGGAGGAGCCAGAGGGCCCTGGAACTCTCTGTTTGTCAGACACCTGGGACAGGGCTCCACAGGGGGATGGGCCGGGGAGCCCTGAGCCCTCTGGGCAGGTGGGCCCCGGACCTGTCACACGATGGGGCCACACGCAGGAGAGTTATCACTGCATCAGCAGGGTATTCCTCAGTCAGATCCAGAAGTGGCCTGTACACATTGCGCTTGGGAAACTCATGGGACACGAGCCACTGGTGGATGTACCTCACCACAGCAGGCACCTGGAGAAGGCAGAGGGAGAGCTGGAAAGCTGCCAGAGGGAGTAATGTCCCCAGCTTCCCCAGAGAAGTGCTTCCCTTGCCACCACACTGGGATGGCCTCAAAGGCTTCAAGGGACCAGCAAGCGTGCCTTGGGAGGCCAAGCGATTCTTGGGAGGCTGCAGGCTGCTTACTTGCTTTGGACTGGAGACACCCTTCTCCAGAATCAAATCCAGCAGGGTAGCACCACTCTTGTATTTGAAGATGTCAGAGGGTGCTGTGACCCCAGTGCCCATGAGGCTAGACTCCTCCTGCCGAATTCTCCTGATCAATATGCAAACCATCTGTAGGAGAAGGGCAAGAAGAGAGGGATGTTCCATGGAGTTCTCCAAGCACTGTGCTCAGCTGAGCAGGGACAGCAGGCCCAGCCCAGGTGGGGATGGCTGCAGGTACCTGCGCTGTTTTGCGGAAGAGGCCACGGCTGGGTTCCTGCACTTGTGTGCATTGCATGCCTGCATCTGGCAAAGAGCAAGCACAGTCAGAGCTGAGGGGCTGCGGGAGAGGCCAGAGAACACAGCCCAGCCCTGCGCTGCCCAGGCAGGGACAGCCCCGGGATGCCCTGGGGATGGAGCACGGCTGCGGGGGGCGGCAGCCCCAGCCCCTCTTCCGTCTTGCCCATGGGCATGTCCCCAGGGGATGGGATGGGATGGGATGGGATCGGGTGGGATGGGATGGGATGGGATGGGATCAGGTGGGATGGGATCGGGCAGGATGGGATGGGATGGGGCGGGATGGGGTGGGGCCGACCTTGCTGCAGGCAGCAGCCCTGTGGCCCAGCTCTGCCACTCACCCTCCTGCAGCAGCTGGAACTGCTCCACCTCTCCAGGCTGCTCTGCTGGGGCAGTTCCAGGGCCTTCTTCCTCCTCCTCCTTCACCCAGGCCTGCTTGGGTGCACTCGGAGGTCTCTGCTCCATGTCACTGACTGGAATAAAGGCTACTTGCAGGAGAGGTGCCTCGGGAAAGCTCTGGCTTACCAAGTCCTGCAGTTGTGCCTTGAAGGCACCTGCAAGAGTGAAGCCTTGGGAAGGCTGCAGGACACCAAGTCCTGCGCTTTGGTCTCAAGGGCTCCTCTCACATGGGTGGGAGACTCCTTGTCAAGGATTTTGACCAGCACCTCCCAGGGTCTGGCCTCAAAGGCACCGGCTGCTGGGATGGGAGATGCCTCGGACGAGCTGCGGGCACCACTCACCCTCCTGCAGCAGCTGGAGCTGTTCCACCTCTCCAGGCTGCTCTGCTGGGGCAGTTCCAGGGCCTTCTTCCTCTTCCTCCTTCACCCAGGCCTGCTTGGGTGCGCTCGGAGGTCTCTGCTCCATGTCACTAACTGGAATAAAGGCTACTTGCTGGAGAGATAACTCGGGAAAGCTCTGGCTTACCAAGTCCTGCAGTTGTGCCTTGAAGGCACCTGCAAGAGTGAAGCCTTGGGAAGGCTGCAGGACACCAAGTCCTGCACTTTGGTCTTGAGGGCTCCTGCCACAAGGGCTGGAGACTCCTCAGCAAGGATTTTGTTCAGCAACTCCCAGGGCCTGGCCTTGAGGGCACCGGCCGCCGGGATGGGAGATGCCTCGGGAAGGCCGCGGGTCACCAAGTCCCGCAGCCTGCCCTTGAGGGCACCTGCAGAAGAGAAGCCTCGGGAAGGCCACAGGTCACCAAGTCCTGTGGTCTGGCAACGAGGTCACCTGCAGGAGAAATGCCTCGGAAAAGCTCCGGGTTAGCAAGGAACAAGTGTGCTGTGCGGGGGCTCCTCACAGCACCGCTCTGTCCCGTCCTGTCCCGTCGCGTGCTCCGAGCACAGTGGCGTGGTTATGTTGCTGCCAGCGCCTATGTCACGACATGTCACAAAGGGCGCTTGGACACCCTGTTCCAGTTCCATCCCATGCTGCACCATGTCACAAAGGGCCTTGCACACACTGCCACCTGCCCTGGGGCAGCCCCCAGCCCTCCCAAAGTGGCCCAAGTTGGAAGGAATCTGTTGCCCCAAGTGTCTAAGGCAGCCCGACAGGAACCTTAAGAACAGCTCAAACAAGAAGCAAACCCTCCCCTGCTCTGCGGGCTCAGGGCAGCAGAAGGAGCCCCCACGGCTGCCGACGCAGCTGCAGCGGGAAGGGCATGGGGCCTTCCACAGAAGCTGGCACAGCCTGACTGGGACAAGTCCCGGCTGCTGGCCATCCTAAACACGGGGCTGTGACACAGACAGGGAACGTGTGGGCCAAGGCACCAATGCTGCTCTGACACCCGGGGCCTGGGGAGCCCTGAAATCAGCAGGTGCAGCAGAGTCCCCACCAAAGCAGACCTGCCACCCCTGAGCCCTGCCAGTGCCAGTGCCATCTCCTGGCCCAGAGACCTGTGCCCCCGGGGGTGCTTCTCTGCCAGAGGGCAGCCAAAGCCAGCATTGGTGCATTGGTGTCTGTGCTCCTTCCTGCAGGTGGCTGTTGGCAGGAGCACCTGCAGTAAGTGGTGGCAACAGTTGGGATCTGCCAGAGGATGTTGTGCCTTCCTGGAATGATTCTTTTTCATGGAAGGGATTAGCAGGAGCACAAGAACACCATCAGCTGCTGAGTTTCACAGGACAGAGAGATTCCACAGAGACACTGTCAAGTTTCCTTGGCCTTTCCTGACTGTCTCTCTTGCACTCAGGAATAAAAAGAATTGGCCCAGCCTCTGGTATTCAGTGCTCCAGTTGCTGCGTGTGTGGCTGTGGCAGCTCCTGTCCAAACACAACTGGGTGCCTGCTGAGCATGGCAATGGACGGCCAAAAACAGAGAGGTTCCCCAGTGAATGTCAAGGGAGTCACTTGGGGAAGTGCAGGGGGGAGGGATAACTCTGGGAGGAGAAGCTGTTCTGTGTCTCTGATGATGGTGCCAGCACCCTGAAGGAACAGCCCAGGGAAGTGCTGGAAGCACAAGTGTCCTGCCCTTTTCTGCTGTCACTGGGACACGGGACAGGCTTGTTGCCACAGGTCCACAAGACTTGATGCAGGAAAAATGCAGGGCCATGCACTGCTGCGAGGGAATGGCCTCCAGCAAGAGCAAAGCAGGATCCTCTAGCAGCAAAGCCTGTGCCTGTGAACTGGGCCATCTTTTCAGCAGACACCAAAGTGCTTCCCTCCAGCCCTGAACCTGCACCACAACTGCCTGCTTTGCTTCAGCACCTGTTGCTTCTTCCTTTGTTCCAAACAAGTCCAGGATTTCATTTCGAAGCTCGTGCACAAGTCATCTTGAAGGTGCCTGCATGGAGGAGAGGGACGGCAGCTGCAGCCCAGGGCTCATGTCCCATCAGAGTCTCTCTCTCACGATGGCACCAATGCCATGGCCTCAGGACACCTGACTCTGTGCCATGGTTTGACCCTGACCAAATGCCAGGCACCTATGACATCTGCGCTCTCCTCCTCTCCTGCCACAGCTGTGCAGAGGAGAGACAAATAAAAGTTAGCACACACGCACAAAGGGCTCATGAGTTGAGATAAGTAACTGAGGGAGGATGTACTGAGGGCAAAGTACATTGAAACTTAGAAGTTGCAAAGTGATTTATTACTAACTTAACAGAGTCAGAGGTGGCAAATGAGAAGTAAAAATAACTCCTTAAGACACTGTTTTTCCACTCACTCCCTTCCCTCCTCCCCACCAGCAGCACAGGGGGACAGGGTATGGGGGTTTGGTCAGTCCATGACAGAGGTTTTCTTCGGCTGCTCAGGGAGAGGAGTCCTCTATGTTGCCATGGGGTCCCTCCACAGGAGACAGTCCTCTGTGAACTTCTTTGGTGTGGGTCCAAATCTCAGGAGCAGCAGCCTGCCCGAATCTGCTGCAACACGAGTCCCTCATCCATGGACTGGAGACCTCTGACACCAGGCTGTTCCACCCCAGGAGCAAGGCCTTTCTTTCTTCTGTGACTCCCACTGGATCACAGTTTCCTCCAGGCATCCACCTGCTCTGGCGTGGGCAACTCCCCACGGGCTGTGAGTGGATCTCTGCACCCCTTGTGGACTCTACGGGCTGCAGGGGGACAACAATCTGCTTCACCATGGTCTTCACCATGGCTGGCAGAGGGTTTTCAGCTCTGGCACCTGGAGCACCTCCTCCCCCACCTTCTCCACTGACCTTGGTGTCTCCATGTTGTTTTCTCTCACATATTCTCACCTCCTCCTCCTTCTCTGACTAAAAAGAAGCGCGGGCTCACATTGTTTTGATTTCTTCTTAAATATGTTTTCACAGAGGCGTAACTAACATCTCTCATTGGCCCAGACTTGGCCAGCAGCATGTCCATCATCTTCAGAATCATCAGAGATCAGCTAAGCTGGACTTGGTAAAAACTTTCAGAACATTCACATAGAACACACAGGAGCCATCTTTGTGCCCACCCACCCACCCATTAGTGAAACTGGGCTAAGCAAAACCAACACAGCTGGTCTATAAAATATCGTTCTGATTCACAGAGATCGACTGAACAGTGTGACACTATTAAGAAAGCATTCCTTTATCCCAGGGTGACCCGCCTTGCACACGACGACCTCAGCAGTTTTCTCACAAGTTTCTGGATCCTTTACACTAAGACACTTCCTGAATTCCCCCCCAAAGTCCTGCCCACTCCGTACCTCATCCACATGCACTGTCCATTGTCCGGAGCCACAGCCCCTTTTGGGGGTCGGTTCTGTGTTGCGGCTCTTGATGCGTGCCCAGGTCACAGGTGCTGACTTAAGGCTCTCTTATCTTATTGCTGTGAGGCCCTGGCATTCCTCTTTAGTTAGGCACTGTCCTAACTTCCTCTTATTTCCTTCATTTAGTGTTCCAGGGAGTGCAGGTCCCTTGTAACTGGACCACGGGTGTGCAGTTTTCACTGATCTTCCCAGTCCCTGATTCTCTTTGCCCTCAAGCAGTTTCCTGTTGCAGACTAACAAGTAAGCAACTGAGCAAAAAGTTAAACTTATAGCTATGAAGTTACAGAGTTTAAACAGAACTACAAAATTCAGCAAAATACCAAATTCTTTATATAGCTCCTTTCAAAACTTTACATTTGAAATTAGAGGAGAAGGTACTTGGCAAAATTTAAAGCAACACGGAAGGAGCCACAGTCCCAGCCTTGGATCCAGCGCCATCTCAGCTGCTGTGAGCACCAGGGCCATGGGACATGTCAGTGTCACACCTGTGTCACAGCCTTTACCTGCTCTGGTCCCTCTCACAGGTGGGGTTTTCGGGGTGCCAGGGGCTTGGCAGGCACTTTGGGGCTGGACCAGAGGCTGCAGTGGCTGAGGGTGGGGCAGTGACCACCCCACCTATGCAGAACTTGCCCTGTCCCCCCAAACACACACTCCAGATGTTTGGGGCCATCCATCATTTCTCTGCTCTCCAGCACTGAGGCAACAGACTCTGGGTACAGCTCAGAGCTCATGCCCAGGGCAACCACCCCAGCAACAGAGCTCCATGGAGCTGCTCTCATGAACCCCCAAGAACTGGGGAGTACCCCAAAACCACCTCCAAAATGTGGGTTGCCCCAAAACCCCTTCAGGAATGTGGAATATCCAAAAACTCACTCAGGAACAAGTTCCCCCTCCCTCCATCATCACCAGCCTTTGGCTGTCTCATTCCAGACCCTGCCCCACTCTCCCAATCCACACCCCAACCCATCCCACCCCTCTTGGACTTCAAGGACCCCTTCCCAAACCCTATTTCCCCCATTCCACCCCTCCCAAACCCCCTTGTGAGAAATGAGTGAATGATAAATGCTGGTTTTCGCATATATGAATTTAACATTTACAAGTGATAATGTACTGTGTAAAAAATAGTGTTAAGATAAAATATAATTAAGTAGAAACAAGGTTGGGGTGAATGGTAGCTTCGAAATTGTTGTAATATGTTAGAAAATGTAGTAATAAATACATGGTAATAAATGCCTTTTAAGTTGATATAACACAGGGCCAGGGATCAAGACATGTTAAAGAAACAAAGAAGATAACCACAGGCATCCCAGGAAGTCTGTTACCTTGACTCACACCTCCCAAAGGAACTGTCACCTACAAATTAAGTTGGAACTCAGGAAACATCCATGGGAGGATTTCTGCCTTCAGTTCTGAGGCAATCCAGAGGGTCCAAGACTCCAAGACAGGCACCACGCTAGCAGAAGGAGGCAAGGATTGGAGTGGGGGAGTTGGGTGAAGTGTAAATTTCCTTCTAGGCTTAATGAATATGTAACAACTAGAGAAAGTACTTAAGCTTACAGTAAAATGAATGGATTGTGCCTCTGGCAAAATTGCTAAGTGTCCAGCTGTTTTTGCCTTTGCTCTATCAATAAATGTTCAATATGATGTTGCTAAAATTTCAGCTTGTGAATTTATTCATAGTACCATCCCAACCATCCTGCCCCACCCCATGCCCATCTCACCCCTCCTGATCTGCATCCCACTTCACCACATCCCCTTCCAACCCCATTCCACCCTCAGGGGCTGTGGAATCCAGGAATTTTGGGCTGACATTGAGTAGGTTTCAGTGGCACTGAGTGGTTTTGAAGTGACAGATTGATCCCTCTTGTATTTAGGAGTGCAAAGCAATGGAGAAAACTACACCAAATACCCCCAAAGCCCCCAAATCCTCCCAAATATTTCTCTGAATCCCAGATTCTCCCCAAACACTAGTAAAGAGGGAGGCTTTAGATGTGTTTGATCAATTTGTTAATTTTTATCGCAGTTTTGTGTGTTTTGAAGGCATGAAGATGAATCAAAAGAAAACTCATGCCAAAATAAAAGGACCACCAGCCAGGTGTCTTCCCAAAGTGAGTCCTCCGATGGGCGATGAAGTTGGAGCAGAGGATGAAGCTCTTCCCACACTCGGGACACTCGCAGGGCCTCTCCCCGGTGTGGATCCTCTGGTGGCAGATCAGGCTGGAGCTGTGGCTGAAGCTCATCGCACATTGCCCACACTCGCAGGGCCTCTCCCCGCTCTGAGCCCTCAGGCACCGCGGCGGTTCCGGGGCTTGTTCCCAACAGCTCCGCTCAGCCCTCACGCACCGCGCTGGGGCCGCCAAGCACTTTTCAGCCCCGGCCGCCCCCACGGGCCGGGCCCCGAGGGTCCCGCTGCCGCCGCCTCGGCCCCACAGAGCCCAGGAACCCCGGAAAATCGCTCCCATGCACTAAAATACCTTTCCGTGCTCACCGAGGAGTGCGGGGAGCCTTCTGAACTCCCCTGCCCTCAGCCCCTCCCGGGCACGGCCGGGCATTAGCTCGGCTCCCGGGGCTGTGGCCCGGCACCGGCTGCTGCCACAGGGCACGGGGGTGCCGCACTCGGCCATTAAACCCAACAGATTGGGGGACGAGGGACAGCCCCAGAAAGCCTCGGGGAGCCCTCGGCACCTTGGAGCTGCACGAGGCCTAGAAAGGATGCCCTGGACACAGCCATGGCCCCAGCAGCGGCTCTGCCCCCAGCACGGGGCTGTGTCCCACACCCCACGCTCCAGCCCGAGCTTTGGGCCGCGGCAGCGGAGCTGCTGCACGGAGCTTCCAGCCCCACCAGCCGCACCTCTGAGCCCTTGCGACCTGACGGCAGGGACGGGTGTCCGCCGGCGCTCGGGGTCTGTCAGCTTTTGCAATCCAGACGGATAAACGGAGTCCAAAGTGGTGTCCATTTCCATCATTTGCCATTTCTCCTTTCTTGTCCATGACGGATTTCACAGCGCTTCCTTTCGGCCCAGAGATTTGGAAAACAAAATTCCCGGCTGCCCCTGCAGCTTTCCACAGCACGGAATGGCCCCAGGGGTGATATCAGACACAGCCGGGATGGGAGTCCCAAGGAACAGGAGGAGGAGTAGGAGAGGAGGAGGAACGACAGAGGAAGGGAAAGCCCAGGTGGGGAGGAGAGATGGATGAGGGGAAGCGGGAGGAAGAGGAGGGATCAAGGGGGTGGAGCAGCAAGAGAAGCAGCAAAAGGAGCTGCCACGTGTGTCCATCGCTCTGTTTGTCCGCAGCCCTCGTCCCCGGGAGCATCGCCCCCCGCATCCCGCAGGTGAGCGGGCGGGGGGAGCTCGCCCCAGAGATGTTGGGCGGTGCGTGGGGTTCTTTTTTTTTTGGGAGGGGGGGATTTTTGGGCCTTGTAGGACTCCAGAACCGAGCCCCAAATATTTTTGAGTGATCCCGGGGAGGGTTTTGGGTTTTTTTTTTGAGCGGAGAGGGGGCGGATGTTTGGATGTTGCAGGACTCCAAATGTGAGTCGCAAATGTCCCTTGGGGGATATTGGGGAGTTCCCGGCACGCGGGTTTTTGGGGGGGCCTCGGTTGCGGCTGCCGGGAGGAGTGGGATGGGGTGGGCTGGGGCCCGGGCAGGGTGGGATGTGGATTGGGGTGTGAGATGAAGTGTGGGGGAGGGGGATGGGTGGGCTGGGGCCTGGGATGAGGCAGCCGAAGGTTGGGGGTGATGAAGGCGGGGGGACCGCACTCCTTCGGGGCTTGCGGGATATCGGCCACCTGTGAGGGAGTTTTGGGGTAGCCCTAATCCTTCGGGGGTGGCACTGGCAGCGGGGGACACGTGTCTCCGGCAGCTCTGGAGCCCAGCTGCGCCCCCCTGGGCCCCAGCGGCGGCGGGAGCGGAATTTGGGGAGGGGGAGGTGTGGGGCGGGCAGGCCGGGCCCCCCCGCTGGGCGCTGTCCCGTTGGGGCCGAGTGCGGGGGGAGCTGTCCCGCGGGGCCCGGCCCTGCCCGGGCACGGCTGATGCCGCCCGCCCGTGCTCCGCACTGCTCCGGCCTGGTGCTCGCAGTGCCGCGCGGGGCGGGGCCGCTTTGGGGACCCCCGGAGGGCAGAGCGCGGCTGCTTTGGGGCTGTGGGCAGCTGCCCGGCGCTGGGCATGGGCCGTGTGGGGGCAGCTGGGGCCGTGCTGGTGGCACTGGTGGTGCTGGCAGTGCCCCCGGCCGCGGGGTGAGCGGGGGGCGCGGTGAGAAAGGGGGCGGGGGCTGGGAGCCCAAAGTGAGCGAAATGGGGATTGGGACCCCCAAAGTGGGCAGGAGGGTCCTGTAAACCCCAAAACCAATCATGGGAGAGGGGGTTGGGGATTGAGGGGATGATGATGAAAGGGAGAGAAGAGCAGTGGAAAAGGGGGGGCTGGGGCACGGAAATTGAGTTGCGGGGGGATGTGTGGATTGGGAGAAGGATGGGAAAGGGTAGGAGAGGGGAGAGAAAGGTGGGGTTGGGATGGAAGAAGGGTGGTTCCATGGGGGTCCAGCCCTGTCCCCCAGCACTCGATCCCCGCAGCAATTCCCTGGGGCTCTGGGGGAGGTGGATCTGCACTGCAGGGGTCCCCAAGCCCCCTGTCCATCCCTGGGGCTGATCGTGGAGTTCCCTCCACCCAGCAGCCTGTGCTGCAGCAGCTGTGGGCAGAGGAGGATGGGGAAGGGGGGTCTGGGGTGGGAGCAGAGGAAGAACGGGAGGAAGAGGACGAGCAGTAAAAGGAGGAGCAGGAGAACCATGAGGTTTCACCACCCACTGTGTCCGCAGCACCCCCGGCTCCAGGATCATTGCCCCCCACATTCCACAGGTGATCAGGGAGGGGGAGCTCACCCCAAATCTATCGGGGAGTCGCCAGGAGGGATTTTTTTTTGGAGGAGGAGTGTTTGGAATTAATAGATTCTGGACTCGAGCCCCAGATATCTTTGCACGTCCCTGGTGGGGATTTTTTGTGCCGGAGGGGATGTTTGGATCTTGTAGGACTGCAAACAGAGCCATAAATGCACCTTGGGGGAATACTGGGGGGGGTCCATGTGGGAATTACCTGGTACTGGCGGGAGAAGACATCGGTTTTGGGGATCCCCGGGAGAGCTGTGGGGGTGGAACGCAGGACTCCCAGAGTGGAGAGAGCAGAGAGGGGCGATAGCAGAGCTGGGGGACCCCCGGCAGCCTGGAGGGGTGGGGGAGCCTGGAGATGAGGCAGGGCCAGGACACTGTGACGCTGAAAGGGGTGGTGGAGAGTGGGGGAAGCCCTGAGTGCCTGGAGTGGGGGGAGCCTGAAGAGGGGGACCCTGGGAGCCCTGGGAGCCAAAGCAGCATCAGGCAAGAAGGGACCCCTGGGACCAGCGAAACCCCATGGCATCCCTAAGCAGGAGCCCGGAGAAGGGGGATCCCCAGGACCCACGGGAGCCCCATCAGCTTTGAGAAGGGGGAACCCCAGCACCCCAAAGCCAGGAGACTGGAAAGGGGGAAGTGCTTGGAGGCTTTTTTTGGGGTCACTCTTGATTTTTGGAGGATTTTGTAGACAAGGAAATCCCTGGTGATTTCTAGAGCGGGACTTGTCCAGGAGGAGCCCACAACCTAAGGCACTCACACCTTTTTTTCCCCCAAACCAGGCTTTCTGATTCCCAGAACTTGGCCGGATGGAGAGGAGGCTGTGAGGAAGAGGAAGATGCCCCAGGACCCGCAGGCAGGTGAGGAGGAAGTCAGTGCCCCTTTCCCCCTCTCTTCTGCTCCATGTCCCAGCTGAGCATCGCCCCTGGCTGCAGGACAACCCCGCTGCCGACGCTGTCCTGCAGGGACAGATTGGGGGCATGTTCTTCCCCTTCCCTGTGGCACGGAGGCAAATCCCATCCTGTCCTTGTCTTCCTCCCCAGGCAATGAGCTGCAGACAGAGACCAGGGAGGGCAAAGCCTTGGGTCAGAACCTGGTGGAAGAGGCCGTTTTGCGCGGCTCCATGACACAGGAGTTCAAGAGGGAGGAAAAGCCCCAGAGATGTCACACAAGGAGGGGCTGCAAACCCAGCCCAGGGTGCTCTGAGGAAGAAAGACCCACCCTGTACCGGGAAGGCATCCGGAGCTTCAGGCAGAGCTCGGCCCTGGTGGTCCCTGAGCAGCTCCATGATGGGGAGAAGCCCTACAAGTGTGGGGAATGTGGGAAGGGCTTCAGCAAAAGATCCCACCTGATCTCCCACCAGAGGATCCACACTGGGGAGAGGCCTTATGAGTGTCCCAAGTGTGGGAAGAGGTTTCAGACCACCTCCAACCTCCTCAGCCATCAGCGGATTCACACAGAGGAGAGGCCCTTCTGCTGCCCTGAGTGCAGGAAGGGCTTCAAGCACAACTCCCACCTCATCACCCACCGGCGCATCCACACCGGGGAGAGGCCCTATGAGTGTGGGCAATGTGGGATGAGCTTCAGCCAGATCTCCAGCCTGATCTGCCATCAGAGGATCCACACTGGAGAACGGCCCTATGAGTGTGGGGTATGTGGGAAGAGCTTCAGCAAGAGCTCCAGCCTGATCCGCCACCAGATGATCCACACAGGAGAGAGGCCCTATGAGTGTTCCGAGTGTGGGAAGAGGTTTCTAACCAGCTCACATCTCCTTGTGCATCAGCGGATTCACAGAGAGGAGAGGCCCTTCCGCTGCCCCGACTGCAGGAAGGGCTTCAAGCAGAACTCCAACCTCCTCAGGCACCAGCGCATCCACAGCGAGGAGAGGCCCTATGAGTGTCCCGAGTGTGGGAAGAGCTTCTCCAGGACATCTCACTTGACCCAACACCAGCAGCGCCACCGGAAAGGGAAGCCCTGCGAGTGCTCTGAGTGTAGGAGGAGCTTCGAGTGCTGCTCCAACTTCATCACCCCTCAGAGGACCCACATTGGGCAGAGCCCTGGTGACCCACACTCCCTGTGACCAACATTGGGAGGACACCTGGCTGGTGGTCTCCGTGTCCTCCTGGTTCCCTGTAGCCACCTGGACAAATGCAGAGGCAGGAACATCCAGTAGGACTCAGATCGACATTGGAAATTCATTGGGACGAGCTCATTTATTAATTTACACCCTAAAAAAATCTCACCTGCTGTATCCAATTGTTTTTTCTGGTGTCCTCAAGCAATGCTGGATGATCTTGGAGGTCTTTTCCAACCTAAGTAATTTCCTTCTTCATCCTGTCAAAGCAACCAAACTTGGGGTTAAAATAAAGAAATGAAACAAAGAGATCTAAAGCTGCACCATTTTGCTGGGATTTGTAAGTGAATTTGGGATTCAGGGGAATATTCAGGAGGATTAATATACCTGAACCCCCTGGTGTTCTGGGGCCACCCAGGCCAGCGCACAGGTCATGATCTCATAGTTTTGTTGGCAGAACGAGTCCACCTGAGCCCATCTGTTCTCCAGGAATTCCGGTTGTCTGTCCCACTTGCTGGCCTGGGTCTCCCCATTTGGGGTGTGTCCCCCAAAATGCCCAAATTGCTGCTGAAGTGCCCAAGCAGCTCCCAGCTGTGGATGTTCCTGTTCAGAAACCTCTCCTTTTCAGTGCCATGGGACTGGGAGGGGGTTTGGGAAATCCTGGGATGACTGGTGGGGGTGTTTGTGGCTCTTGGGGCAATTTGTGGTCCCATGAATATGTTTGGGGGGCTTTTGGGAGGGGGTCTGTGAGGGAGTTCTGGCTCTGTGGCTGGGATAGAATTTGGGTGGGTCTTGGGGTAAAGGGGAAGAGTTTTTGGTGACTCTTGTGATCATTTAGATTGCAGGGAGCAGTTGAAGGAGTCCTGGCCAGGATCTGTGGGCTGGTTTTAGGTGTCCAGGGTTAGGTGTGGGGCTGGGATGGTGTTTTAGAGTGGTTTTGACTCCCCACAGCCCCAAAGCTGCCCTCAGACCCTGCCCGCAACATGCTGCCATGGTTTGGGGGCTTCATGTTGGGGTTCATCCTCCTGGTGCTGTGGGAGAAGGTGATGGGGGGCTCCCCAGGGGTTGTGTGTCTCTGCCCCATGCCACTGTCACCCCCTTTTCCCTCCACACAGGGCTCCTGACCCAGCTCCTGCTGCCCCCGGGAGGGAATCTGGGGAGGGGGCAGAGGGGGTGCGCAACCCCCACCAGGGGATGACCCTGAGCCAGCGCCCTTTGTTTAGCTCCAAGCTGGGCTTGGGGCCATGGGAGGAAGAGAGCTGATCAGTCTGTTTTGTCTGCTGGGGCCACCTGAGCCTGTGGGAACTCCTCTTTTCTTTAAGCATTTTCTTTTTTTTCAGTATGTAAATACTGAGTCTGTTCTAATACACAGACTCTCAGGATTTTTGTTTCGGTGCCCAGTGTCTGCAGGGCATAGGGGAAGAGGGGGGAAAAGGGTGCTTGTGCTCAGCAGGTTGCCCGGGCGTGCAGTGTGGAAGGAAAGTGGCCAGAAGCACCTTGGCCTTTGGTGGTTCTGCTGCAGCCTTAACGCTTCTGCCAGAGCGAGTGGGCAGAGGCTGGAGCTGGGGCATCCCTGCGAGACTGGTGCCTGGAGATGGCCACAAGCCCTGTGGCAGCAGGGAAGTGCCATCTGTGTCCTGCCCGTGTGTTGCCGGCTGGATTGCCGAGGGCTCCGAGGTGCCTCTTGGTGCAGCTCCTCTGGAGCTCCAGCGGGGCTGTGCCGCTGCCGGGCAGGTTGGCCAGGCTGGGGGAGACCCTGAGGGGACGGGGCGGTGAGAGGCTGTGAAGGGATGGGATGAAAATGGGATGGAGATCCCAGGACTTAGGGTTCCCCTTGGCCATGGCATGAGAAGAAGACCCTGCCCTGCCCTGTGCCATTGGCTGGGATGGGACAGAGCTTGGAGCAGAGCTGGACACTGCTGAGGAAGGAGCTCATGGCCTAAAACATGCTTGGACAATTCCATTTCTCAAAAAAAACCCAACTGCCCAATTTTCCCACTTGATTCTTCTGGGATGCAGAAAAGGTCACTCAGAGCTCAGGGACAGAGGGGATTCAGCCCTGGAATGGGATCCTGTGGCTAGGGATCCTCTCTGGAAGGCTGCAGCAGCCTCAAGGAATCCGATCCCATTGCCGTGCTCATCCCGGAGCTCCTGCATTCCATAGAAATAATGGAATTCATTCCCACTCAGCCCCTGCCAAACACAAGCACCTCTGGCTCCTTCCCATCCCCAACACCAAGGTTGTTCCCAGTTTTTCCCTGCAGAGAAGCCAAACTCAGCCCTAAACCCAACCAAAATCCCACAATTCCAACAGCCCTCTTGTACTCCAAGGGACGGTGGAGCCTCATTCCTGCGTCCTGCTGGATAAGGAAGGGAAACTGGGAATTCTGGAATCAGGAAACCATTTAGAACCCCAAAACACCCCTAATTCCCTAAAACTGGAGCCACCCCTTGTTTAGGATCCCTTCCCAAGGATATCACCTCTGGAGAATCCACCTGCGCCTCCCAAATCCAAGGGCTGGGGGCTTTGGGAATTGCTTCCAGGCGGCCGCAGCTCCACATCCCCGATCCCAGCCCTTTCCCAGAGGATGGATTCCCATCCCAAGGCTGCCTGTGTCCCCTCCCCATCCCACAGAGGACCCCGGGAGATGACAGCAATACTGCTCTTTATTGGTATCGGGAGCACGGGGACATTCCTGGAGGGCAGAGCCTTTCCCGGCACATTCCCAGGAGCATTCCCAGCACTGTCAGGCTCAGCAGAGTGGTCACCACCAGCAGGAGTCTCTGGATCCCCCCAGGAATTCTGCCAATGGCACCTGGAAGGGACAGAACCCGCTCAGCACTCCCCGATTGGCTTCCCACCTTCCATCCAATCCTTAGGGATCTTTGGGAAGGAGCCCCCGGAAAGGCTCTGGGGGGTTGTTCCAAAAAGTCCTGTAGGGAAATCACAGGGATTTCAAGGTGGGATCAACCCCCAGGTGAAGCCTGGGGATACAACACCACAATAAAACCCCACAAACAAACAAGAAAACCTATCCAAGGAAAAAAACCAAAACAAAAAAACTCCCACCAAAAAGACCCCAAAAAACCAAAACCAAAGACAAAACCACAAAAGCCCCTGCCCTGGGGGGTGTTCCCAGCTGATCCTGGACTTCCAGAGAGGTTCTGTAATCCATGAGCTGGCTCCAGGATGAACAGGAGTCCTGCGAAGATGTCGGCCTCAGTCGGTCCTGAACACCCACCTGGAGAAAGATGGGAGTGAGTTCCCAGGAGAGGGAATTCCCACTCGGGCCTGGTTTGGGGAATTACACACAGAAGAACAGAATTCCTGGGATGTTAAATGCAAGGCCACAGTCACTTGGAACAAGATCACGGAATGGTCTGGGATGGAAGGGCCCTCAAAGCCCATCCTGTGCCACAGGCAGGGACACCTCCCACTGTCCCAGGTGGCTCCAGCCTGGCCCAGGACACTTCCAGGGAGGGACAGCAGTGCCAGGACCTCCCCACCCACACGGAATTTTTTCCCACTATCCCACCAAAATCCCCCTCTTTCCAAAGCTCTTCCCTCCGGACACCAAGGAGGAGCTGGGATCGTCCTTCCCCCAAAGCCATCCCCATCCCTTGGCCCCCCAGCCCGAGGGTGCCACCCCTGGGGACACCTCGGGGACACACCTGGCTCGGCGGGGCCCTCCCTCCTGACACACCTGCCCGGCCCTGCGGCTGGAGCGCGGCTTCCCGGGAATCTCCTCCGGGAGAGGGACAGCTGCCGCTGTCACAGCAGCTGCACATGTCCCCGGTGCCCTCCCGAGGGGCCCACCTGCAACAGAGTCACCTGTGACCGCCCTGCCGCGGGCGGGGCCCCTCCCCGGCACAGGGACACTCCCAGGCCGCTGGCGCTGCCCAAGGAACAGGCTTTATTCCCGGGATTCGGGGCTGCGGCCGCCGGGGACACCGCAGGTGGCAGCTGATGGAGAGCTGCCGGGGTGGCGGGGGGTGGGGGGGGGGGGGGTAGGAGGAGGAGGGGGAGGGGGAGGAGGGGGAGGGGGAGGGGGGTGTGGAACAAGAGCTCACCACATTCCTGGCGTCTGCCGCAAATTTGAAGGCACCCACCTGGAGCCCCAGCAACTCCGGCCAGGGCCGCAGGGCCACGAAGGCTGAGCCGCTGTCCTCTGCCCTGCCATCCACCAGGCACCTGGAGAAGGGCCGGGGAGGTGGGATTTGCCACGGGAATTAATCCTTCGGGATTGCAGGAACCCTTTGGGATAGGCCAGGGGAATTAATCCTTTGGGATTGAAGGAATCCTTCGGGATTTGCCAGAAGAATGAATCCTTTGCAATTGGCCACAGGAATTAATCCTATGGGATTGCAGGAATCCTTTGGGACTGGCAACAGGAATCCTTTGGGATTTGCCACAGGAATTAATCCTTCGGGATCAGCCACAGGAACCCTTCGGGACTGTCCTGCCAGCCCCAAGCCTGGCCTTACCCACCGAGGTCGATGAAGGCATAGCGGGGGACGAGTTCCTGTCGGGGCTCGGGGTGGCCACGCACTGATCCACGAAGAGCCGCAGGGGCACGTGGCCCTCCGAGGTGACATCAGCCTGGAAGGGGAGGCTGTCCCCGAGCCGGAAGGTGTTGGAGAGCCTCTCCCTGCTCCAGGTGTCTGGAATGCGGATCCCAGGGGATGGGGTCACTCTGGGCACTTGCTGGAAATGGGGCACCTCTTAAATGTGTGGCAACCCCTGTGGGGTGGATTCGGGCTCCGTTTGGGCTTCCAGGATGGCACCAGGAGCCACCAGGAGTGGGGACACGAGGCCCCTGGGGCTACACCCACCGTCCATGAGGCGCAGGGAGAACCGGAGCCGCTCCTGTGCCGCCAACATGGAGTGGAACGGGGCCCATGTGGGGCACACGGCGTCGCTGCTCACGTTGCTCTACCTAAAGGGAAGCAATGGGAATTCCCAGGGATGGCACCGTCCCCTCGGCACCAGGGCAGCAGGGGGACAGCGCCAGCAGCTCACCTGGGGTAGTGACACTCGATGGGGACCTCGGCCAGGCTGCCCCTCACGATCAGGGGGTTGCTGGAAGGGGTGGGTTTGTAGGACAGGGTGGTTCTGTAGATCAGCGAGTCTGGGGTCACCTGCAGGAAGGATTTGAGACAGGGCAAAAATCAGGAAAATGTACTCAGCAGCAGCAGCAGGGACCATGCCAGGACATAGAGGCCACCAAGGCCACCTTCCCAATGCTATAGGACACCACAGAGCTTTTAGTGGCATCCCAACAAGGTGCCAGCTTGAGGGGGGTCCGGGAGCCTCCAGGATGTGGGCACAGCACCCCAGGACCTGTTCTCCCATCAATCCCTGCATCCAATCCCAAAATCCACTGCCGAGTCTGCCCCTCATCCCAGGCTGGACGGGGTATCCATATCCTAAAATCTACCCCTGAACCCACCACTCCTCACCCCAAACCTGCCAGGACCTTCACCAGGTCAATCTTGGGGGCAAACCCATTTCCGCTCCCTCTGACAGGGGGACCAAAACCCTCACCCCGAGGGCCACCAAACCCTGGCCACGGTGGCCCAGGTGCTCCTCACCTGCAGGGCGCTGCCACACTCATGCAGCGTGGCCACGAAGGTGACAAAGGCCCAGGCGGGGTTCGGGGCCAAAGGCAGGCACGAGGCTGTGCCCAGGCTCAGCTCCACTGCCCACACCGTGTGCCCACTGCCAAAGAGGTCCCTGCGCATGGTGACCGCCAGCTGCCCCTCCTGGCACCGCACGGCCACCATGGGGCACGGGGACAGCACCCGCAGCTGTGACAGATCCACCTGCACCCAGGGCTGCGCTGCGGTGGGGACACGGCTCCGGGAGGAGTCTCCCCGCACCTGCCACATCCCGGGATTCTGCTGGGGAAAACCCCAGGGATTGGAGGATGAGGCCACAGTCAACACTCAGCAGAGAAGCATGACCACAAAGCAGCTCCCAGACCCCATCCCAGCTCCAGGAAAAGCAGTGCATGGAAAAGGGGAGACTCGGGAGTCTTTTATGGGAGCGTTCCTGGGGAATCCCCAGCCAGGATAACAGGATCCAGCTGGGGAATCCCAGTTAGAATCACAGAATCACAGAATCACAGAATGAACTAAGCTGGAAAAGACCTCTGAGATCATCAAGTCCAACCCATGCCCTGCCACCTCCTCATCAACTAAACCATGGCACTCAGTGCCACATCCAGTCTTTTTTTAAACACCTCCAGGGACGGTGACTCCACCACTTCCCTGAGCAGACAATTCCAGTGCCCAATCACTCTTTCGGTGAAGAATTCTGTCCTGATGTCTAACCTAAACTTCCCCTGGCGCAGCTTAGACTGTGTCCTCTCATTCTGTCAGTGATGGCCTGGGAGAAGAGAGCGACTCCCAAGTGTCTGCAAGCTCCTTTCAGGTGGTCCTAGAGAGTGATAAGGTCTCCCCTGACCCTCCTTTTCCCCAGGCTAAACAACCCCAGCTCCCTCAGATGCTTTTCATAGGAATTGTGCTACAGGCCCTTCCCCAGCCTTGTTGCCCTCCTCTGGACATGCCCCAGCATCTCAACATCCTTCCTAAATTGGGGGGCCCAGAACTGGACACAGCACTTGAGGTGTAGCCTCACCAGTGCCCAGTGCAGGGGAAGAATCACTGCCCTGCTCCTGCTGGCCACACCATTCCTGATCCAGGCCAGGTGCCATTGGCCTTCTTGGCCACGAGGGCACAGTGCTGGCTCCTGTCCAGCCTGCCATCAATCAGTCCCCCAGGTCCCTTTCTGCCTGGCTGCTGTCCAGCCACTCTGTCCCCAGCCTGCAGTGCTGCAGGGCTTGTTGTGGCCAAAGTGCAGGACCCGGCACTTGGTCTTGTTCAACCTCACATTGTTGGGTTGGGCCCTGGATCCAGCCTGTCCAGGTCCCTCTGCAGAGCCTTCCTACCCTCCAGCAGATCCACACTCGCACCCAGCTTGGTGTCATTTGCAAATTTGTTAATGGAAAACTCAATCCCATATCCCACATCATCAGCAATGAAATTAAACAGGACTGGGCCCAACACTGATCCCTGGGAGACACCACCAGAGACTGAGCCCACCCTGGATGCAGCACCATCCCCAGCACTCTCTGGGCCCAGCCTCCAGCCACTTCTTAACCCAGAGAAGAGGGAACCTGTCCAAGCCATGGGCTGCCAGCTTTTCCAGGAGGATGCTGTGGGAGATGGTGTCAAAGGCCTTACTGCAGTCCAGGCAGACACATGAACAGCCTTCCCCACATCCACAGGCAGGTCACCTGGTCACAAAAGGACATCAGGGTGGTCAGGCAGGACCTGCCCCTCCTAAATCCACGCTGGCTGGGCCTGATCCCTCGGCCACCCTGGAGGTGCCGTGTGATGGCACTCAAGGTGATCTGTTCCACAGCCTTGCCTGGCACTGAGGTCAGGCTGACAGGCCTGGAGTTGCCCAGATCCTCCTTCCTGCCCTTCTTGTGGATGGGCTCACATTGGCACCTCCAGTCCTCTGGGACCTCCCCGGTGAGCCAGGACTGATGATCAGTGATGGAGAGTGGCTGCGTGAGCTCTTCCAGCATCACCCTCATCCCCCAAGGATGGATCCCATCTGGTCCCACAGACCTGTGAGCATCTCAGTGGCTCAGCAGGTCACCAACTGCTTCCTCCTGGATTACAGGGGCCCATTCTGCTCCCTGTCCCCATCCCCCAGCTCAGGAGGCCACTCGTCCTGAGGATGACCTGTTTGAATGTTGAAAGCTGAGGCAAAGAAGGTGTTGAGTACCTCAGCCTTTTCCTCACCTTTAGTTACTATATTCCCCCTGCATCCAATAAAGAATGGAGGTTGTCCTTGCCTCTCTTTTTGCCATTGAAGTCTTTATAAAAACATCTTTTATTATCCTTCACAGAAGTTGCCAGATTAAATTCTAATTGGGCTAAACACATCTCCAATTTTCTTTCTGCATGATCTAACAACATCCTTAATCATTTCCTGAGCAGCCTGCCCCTCTTTCCAAAGGTGATGCACCCTCTTTTTTTCCATGAATTCCTCAAAAGCTCCCTGCCCATCCAGGCCAGTCATTTTCCTCACCACCTGATCTTTCAGCACACAAGGACAGCCTGCTCCTGTGCCTTCAAGACTTCTTTCTTGAAGTATGTCCATCCTTCCTGGACCCCTTTCTTTTTAAAGGCTTTTTCCCCTAAAAAAGTCAGTACCTGATGCAGTACTCTCCAAATCAGCATCCTGAACAGGCTGAAGTCTGCCCTCTGGAAGTCCAGTGGAAAGGTTTTGCTGATGCCCCTCCTTTTTTCACTGAATATTGAAAACTCAGTTATGTCGTGGTCACTGTGCCCCTGATGGCCTCAGAGCACCACATCTCCCACCAGCCCTTCTCTGTAAAGAGCCAGAGACAGAGCTGCTCTCTGTAGCCGAAAGAGAAGGAAACCTCCCCAAAGTGCAGCTCCAAAGGGTCAGAGTGGAGGTGAGGAAAAAGAAAAGTCCCTGCAAGGGTAGAATTTTGGTGCACGAGGTCTCGCAGCATGAGACTGGCTGATGCCGTGGCTCTGTGTGCCAGGAACCGGCAGCGCTGGGTGCAGGGACAGCAGGGAGGGCACAGCAATGCTGGGCTGAGAAATGCTGGGGGCACAGCGAGATGGGCGTGTGCAGCCGGCCAGGGCACAGGAGCAGCACGGACAGGGTGGCACAGGCTGCAGGAGAGGTGGCCAAGGGCTGGGCAGGGCTGGCAGGGCCACAGGCACCCAAGGCTTTGTCCCCTGGGCTCTGGCACTGCCTCTGGAGGCCCCAGCCAAGGAACTTTCCTCTGAGGGTCTGCACTTTGCTTCTCCCTCGGCCCTCCCTGAGCAGGCTGGCAGGGGTTGCAGTTTTAGGACATTTGTCCTTCCTCCCCCTCACATCCACTGCCCCACAAACAGCCCCGAGCCACCCGGGAGGGACAGGCCCTGCTGTCCCAGGCCTGGGCTCAGCCCTTGGCCTTTCTGCTTCCTCCAACCAAGCCCGGCTTCTCTCAGCATGCCAGTTCCCTGCTCACAGCCTTTGGCTCCCTGCAATCCTGGCACATCCCAAGGATCTGCTCTCACCAGTCCCTGCGGAGCCTTTGGCAGTCCCTGCCCTCAGTGGAGCCCAGTGATGCCCCAAGGCACTTGGAGTTTTGCTTCTGCCTCCTTCAGCAGCTTCTGCAACCTTCTCTCTGTCCCTCAGGGTCATGGACTCAGCCCCAAATCCACCGTGGGGCTCATGAAAATACAGAAAGCCCTCAGGAGCTCTTTCTCTTCCTTCAATTGTCTTCAAGTGTTCAGGCCTTGTACAGCTCATTGGAGTCAGTTTGGAGTTCTGTTAAGGAGGAAGATGTCAAAGTGCATCCCATGGCTTTTCTTTTCAATCAAGGAAATATTTTTTTGTTTTTCATTTCAGAGAAGAGGTGACAGAAGCATTCCCAAGTGATCTTGATGCTGAATGTCTCCTTAGGAGGTGTAGGCATGCAGAAGAATGAGCCCCTTGCAGGCTGACCCTGTTGGGACAAGCTGCTCCTCAGCCCCAACCTCACCATGGCTGACATGGCCCAGCTGGCACTGCCATCGCTGTCACCTTCCTCCAAGGGACAATGTGACCAGAAATGATCTCTGGAAGCAGAATTCTCTGTATCTTGAAGCAGAATTCTCTGTCCCTGTCCTTTCCCTTGATCTCTGTTGCAGATGGAAGTTGATGGTGCCATTGTCACCTTTAACCCCTCTTTTGAATGCAAACAGATGTGCCCAGGTGTGTTAAGCAGGTGTTGCTCAATGTTTCTGCAAAGCTTTTGTGTTCCCAATGGAATCCCAGAGATCATTGTGACACTTTGGGGCCACATGGAACCATGGAGACCATGGTGACACAGCAGGGCCTCAGAGATGAAGGGAGACCATTGTGACTCTGTGGCGCCTCATGGAACCAATTGTCCATTGTGACATGGAGGATCCAAGGAGACCATGGTGACACTGGGGAACCTCATGGCCCCAAGGAGACCATGGTGACACTGTGAAGCCTCATGTCCCCAAGCAGCCATTGTGACACAGGGGAACCAAGGACTCCATTGGTGACAGTACGGAAACTCATGGAACCAATGGACCATTGTGACACTGCAGAACCAACACAGCTGCTGGACCTTGTCACCTGGCCCTGCACACCTCCCTTGGGAGGCACAGCAGAACCAGCCTCAGGAATGCCCCTCTGGGATCCATGGCACACACTCCAAGGGTCTGGAATTCCAGTTTCCTGCAAAGTAAAGATGTTTCTGCCTTTGAAGGCAAAGCTCCTGAGGGGCTGAGAGCCAAGTGGAGCAAGATCTTACAATGACATTTTACTGCCAGCCTGTGATGTTGAGGATGAGGCCACTGCTGTGACATGAGCCTGATTGACAAATGATTGGCCTCAGCAACTTGGGGATAAAATGTTCATCACAAAACCGCGCATCCCAGCAGAGACAAGACAGGGAGAGAGGAAAGGCGAGAGCCAGGCCCAGGGGACATGGCTGCAGTGGTGATGGCTGTGAGGTCACTGCCACTGCAGCAGCCTGCTTGGCCTTCAGCTGACATTCTGGCCAGGAGCGTTGTGAGCTCACCCAGCACATCAGAGAACACACACAAAAGGAATTCCATCCTTGGGGAGAGGAGGGGTTTCACTGTGTCAGGTTGCACAAAGCTCTTTTCCTTGGACAATTCCTGGGATGGGGCATCAACTTCTCTGGAAAAACAGTTGCTGTTTTGTGCCACTCTCATTGTAAAATATTCCCTCCTTATGACAAATCTAAATCCACTCTCATTTAGTTTAAAGATATTGTGGAAAAATAACACTCCATGTTTCTTGCATTAAGCCACTATTTTTCCTTTTTCAAAAACCTTGAGGAGGACCCAAAAATCTCCCAAGATGGGGTTTGGAGGCCTCATCACATAACCAGCAGGGAGAGGCTGAGGCCCCTGGGCTCAGTTGTGTGGAGACTGAGGGCAGAACAGAGTAGCCTGAGAGGGCTTGAAGGGTTCCACAGATGGTGGAGCTTTTCTTCCAAGTGGAAATGAGCAGGAGGAAAAAATAATGGCACCAAGGGGAGCTGGGGAGGTCCAGAGTGGATACGAGGAGAAAGGAATTTCTCTGCCAGGGCAATGCTGGGGTGCAACACATCCCCCAGAAGGAGTCTGGGTCAGCCCAAGGCTTTGTGTGCCCAGGCAGAGCCAGGCAGGACACAGAGCTGTCAGGGAAGGAAGGGCCAGCGAGGTGGGGCAGCCGCGGGATGAGCACAGCCTGCAGGGACAGAGGCGCAGGGCATGGACAGCGTAGGACAGCCTGGGCTGGAGAGGGCACAGGGATGTGCAGAAGCTGCAAGGCCCTGCCAGAGCCAACTTGTGCAGCACTTTGGCCATGGCTGCTGGCCCTGGCCCTGAGGCCATGAGGAGGACACAAGTGACCCTTGCAGCCCTGGGGCCTCATGGCCTCCTTGTCCCTGCCCAGCAGCCTGGCAGTGGCCGCCCCATGGTCCTGCCCTTGGCATTGCACATCCCCACATGGCAGTGCCCCGGGAAGAGCCCTGAGCAATGAGGGAGGGACAGGATCTGCCTTCCCCGGGGCTGGGACTCAGGCCTTGGCCCTTTGGATTCCTGAAACACATCCAGGTTGGCTCAGCATCAGAGACACCTTTCCCTTGCTTGTCCCCACCTGCCATCACTGCCTGCAGTGTTCTGCTCCAACTGCAACCTGGAGACACTTTCTCATTTATGTGTCTCTGCGTGATTTATTAGAACTACAAGAAACTTCAGTGTTTCAATTTAACTTTGACTTCTTGAGAAGTTATTTGAACACACTCGGAGGGACTGAGTCTGATGTAAACAGCACCAGAGCCCCGCGAGGCTCATTCAAGTCCCTGTGCTGTGGCTGTGCTGCTGAGCTGGGCCGGGCTCCTGGCACAGAGGCAGCTCCTGGCAAGCGGCAGCGCTGCAGAGAGACAGCTCTGCCCAGGAGCAGCTCCTGTGCACAGCCCAGCAGGGCTGGGCCACTGCCAGGGCAGCTCAGGGACACCAGCAGGGCACAGCCAGAGCTTCCAGGTGCTCAGCATTGGCAGGGGCTGTGCCATGGCCCAGAGGGGCTGTGTCATAGCCATAGGCACCTCTGGGGCTGTGTGACAGAGCCCCAGAGCAGTTGTGATGTCAGAAAGGGGCAGTGTGACATCCCAGAGTGGGTTGTGTGAGGTCATTGCCATCATAGAGGGCAGTGTGTGACATCACAGTATGGATGTATGACATCACAGAGTGGGCAATGTGGCAACACTGAGTGGATGGTGACATCACAGAGATGGTTGTGTGAGGTCATGGATCAGCTACGGCATCACAGAGGGGACTGTGTGACATCACAGAGCAGCCTCCAAGGTCACAGACTGAGCTATGTGACATCACTGAGTGCGTTGTGCCATCACAGAGGTGGCTGTGACATCACTGAGTGGGCTGTAGCATCACTGGTTGGTTGTGTCACATTGTAGAGCTGGCTGTGATGTCACAGAGTTGGCTGTGACATCACAAACCAGATTGTGACATCAGGGTGTGGGTGTGTGAGCGGCTGTGAGGTCCCAGAGTGCACTGTGTGACATCACAAAGCTGACTGTGACATCACAGTGAAGGCTGTGACATTACAGAGGTGTGGTAACAACACAGTCCAAGCTGTGATATCAAAGAATGGCTGTGTGACATCCCAGAGTTGGCTGTGACATCACAGGGGCTGTGACAGGTCACTGGGGAGGTCACTCTGCCCCAGCCCCCCCTCACAGCTCCTCCCAGAGAAGTCCAACGCTGCTCGTGCACAGAAGGGTCCCCTGTCCCCCCGGGTCCCCCCCTGCCCCCCGGCGCCGCAGCCTCCCCCAGAGGATGTTCCACGAGATCGACCCCCAGAGCCTGACACGGGGACGAGTTGGATGGGCGTGCGGGGGGTGGGACAGGGACACAGGGACCCCCTGGCCGTGGCCCCGTGTCCCCCAGGGTGAGAGCCATCTGCCTCTTCCTGCTGCGGCCCCAAGCCCAGCTTGGAGCTAAACAAAGGGCGCTGGCTCAGGGTCATCCCCTGGCGGGGGTTGTGCACCCCCTCTGCCCCCTCCCCAAATTCCCTCCCGGGGACAGCAGGAGCTGGGTCAGGAGCCCTGTGGGGAGGGAAAAGGGGGTGACACTGGCATGGGGGGGCACACATGCTCTGGGGACACACACAACCCCTGGGGACCCCCCCTCACCTTCTCCCACAGCACCAGGAGGAGGAACCCCAACATGGAGCCCCCAAACCCCTGGCAGCACCTTGGGGAGCAGGGTCTGGTGGCAGCTTTGGGCGTCTGGGGGGTCACTACTGCCCTGAAACCCCTGCCCAGCACCACAACCAATGCTGGACCTCTCAAACCACCTCAGCTCCCCCAAGGATCACTCAAATTCAGTCCGTGACACATAAATGGCCCCAAGGGACACCGAAAGCCCTTCCCATCCCCCCCAAGATCCACTCAATGCCTCTCCAAGCCACACATCCCAGCCTGGACCCAAAACCTCCCAAAACCTCCCTCACCACACACCAAGACTCCTCTCAGCACCACAGATGTCCCCAAGAACCACAAAAGCTCCTCCCAATCCCCACAGGATCCCCAAATGCCCCTCCCAGCCCCCCACGGCATTGACCAGGAGAGGTTGGTGGATAGGAACATCCACAGCTGGGAGCAGCTCGGGCACTTCAGCAGAGATTTGGGCACTTTGGGGAGCACAGCCCAAATGGGGAGACCCAGGCCAGGGACTGGGACAGACAAGCGGAATTCCTGGAGAACAGATGGGCTCAGGTGGACATGTTCTGCTGCCACAACTATGAGATCTCGGTACTGTCCCTTGGCCTGATCAGCCCCAGAACACCCAAACCCTCCATGAACCCCAAATTCACCCTCAAATCCCCGGAAAATGGTACAGATTTCAATCACTTTGTTTCATTTCTTTATTTTTATCCCATTTTGGTAGTTTTGACAGGATGAAGAAGGTAATTATTTAAATTGGAGAAGACCTCCAAGATCCTCCAGCGTTGCTTGATGCCAACAGAAGAAACAGCTGGAAGGAGCAGGTGAGATTTTTTTGGGTGTAACGTTAATAAATCAGCTCTTCCCAATGAATTTCCAATGTCAATCTGAGTCCCAATGGATGTTCCTGCCCCTGCGTTTGCCCAGGTGGCTACAGCGAATCTGAGGACGTGGAAGCCACCAGCCAGGTGTCCTCCCAGTGTTGGTCACAGGGAGCGTGGGTCACCAGGGCTCTGCCCAATGAGGGTTGTCTCAGGGGTGATGAAGTTGGAGCAGCGCACGAAGCTCTTCCCACACTCAGAGCACTCCCAGGGCTTCCCTTATCGGTGGCCCTGTTCATGTTGGCTCAAGTGAGAGCTCCTGGAGAAGCTCTTCCCACACTCAGGACACTCATAGGGCCTCTCTCCTGTGTGGATGCGCCGGTGGGTGATGAGGTAGGAGTTGCGTTTGAAGCCTTTCCCGCACTCAGTGCAGCGGAAGGGCCTCTCCACTCTGTGAATCTGCTGATGCACGAGGAGATCTGAACTGGTTGGAAACCTCTTCCCACATTCAGAACACTCATAGGGCCTCTCCCCAGTGCGGATCCTCTTGTGGCGGATCAGGTTGGAGATCTGGCTGAAGCTCTTCCCACATTCCCCACACTCATAGGGCCTCTCCCCGGTGTGGATGCGCTGGTGCCTGATGAGGTGGGAGTTTTGCTTGAAGCCCTTCCTGCACTCAGGGCAATGGAAGGGCCTCTCCTCTGTGTGAATCCGCTGATGCACAAGGAGGTTGGATCTGGTCTGAAACCTCGTCCCACATTCCCCACACTCATAGGGCCTCTCCCCTGTATGGATCCTGCGATGGACCATCAGGTGGGATCTCTGGCTGAAGCCCTTTCCACATTCCCCACACTCATAGGGCTTCTCCCCATCATGGAGCTGCTCAGGGACCACCAGGGCCGAGCTCTGCCTGAAGCTCCGGACGCCTTCCTGGCACAGGGTGGGTCTTTCCTCCTCAGAGCGCCCTGGGCTGGGTTTGCAGCCCCTCCTTGTGTGGCATCTCTGGGGCTTTTCCTCCCTGTTCAACTCCTGTGCCATGGAGCCGCTCAAAACGGTCTCTTCCACCAGGTTCTGCCCCAAGGGTTTGCCCTCCCTGGGCTCCGTCTGCAGCTCATTGCCTGGGGAGGAAGGACAAGGAGAGGATGGCATTTGCCTCCGTGCCACAGGCAAGGGGAAGGACACTCCCCCAATCTGTCCCTGCAGGACAGCGTCGGCAGCGGGGTTGTCCTGCAGCCGGGGGCGATGCTCAGCTGGGACATGGAGCAGAAGAGAGGGGGAAAGGGGCACTGACTTCCTCCTCACCTGCCTGCGCATCCTGGGCCATCTTCTTCTTCCTCACAGACTTCTGCACCATCCGGCCAAGGTTTGGGAATGGGAAATCCTGGTTTGGAGGAAAAAAGGGTGGGAGTGCTTTGGGCGGGGTGTTCCTCCTGCCAAAGTCCAGCTCTAGAAGTCACTGAGAATTTTGTGTCTATAAAATCCTCCAAATATGAAGAATGACCCCAAAAAAAGCCTCCCAGGAGTTCCCCCTTTCCAGTCTCCTGGCTTTGGGGTGCTGGGGCTCCCCCTTCTCAAAGCTGCTGGGGCCCCCGTGGGTCCTGGGGATCCCCCTGCTCTGGGCTCCTGCTTAGGGACGCTGTGGGGTTTCAGTGGTCCCAGGGGTCCCTTCTTCCCTGATGCTGCTTTGCCTCCCAGGGCTCCCAGGGTCCCCCTCTTCAGGCTCCCCCCAACTCCAGGCACTCGGGGCTTCCCCCTCTCTCCGCCGCCCCTTTCAGTGTCACAGTGTCCTGGCCCTGCCTCATCTCCAGGCTCCCCCACCCCTCCAGGCTGCCGGGGGTCCCCCAGCTCCGCTATCGCCCCTCTCTGCTCTCTCCACTCTGGGAGTCCTGCGTTCCACCCCCCGGATCTCCCGGGGATCCCCAAAACCAATGTTGCATCCCACAAATACCGGGCAATTCCCACACAGATCCCCTCCAATATTCCCCAAAGGTGCATTTATGGCTCATGTTTGGACTCCTGCAAGATCCAAATATCTCCTCTGGCTCACAAAATCCCCACCAGGGACATGCAAAGACATCTGGGGTTTGATTCCAGAATCTGTGATTTCCAAACACCCCTCAAAAAAAAACCCCTCCTGGAGATCCCCAGATAGATTTGGCTCAAGCTCCCCCTCCCTGGTCACCGTGGAACGTGGGGGGGCAATGATCCCAGAGCCGGGGTGCCACAAATACAATGGGTGGAAAAACCTCATGGTTCTCCTGCTCCTCCTTTTCCTGCTCCTTGCCCTCTCTCTCTCCTCTTCCTCCCGCTCCTTCTCTCCTCTCACCCCAGACCCCCTTCCCCACCCTCCTCTGCCCCACAGCTGCTGCAGCACAGGTTGCTGGGTTGGGGGAACTCCCCGATCAGCCCCAGGGATGGACAGGGGGCTTGGGGACCCCCCAGTGTGGATCCACCTCCCCCAGAGCCCCAGGGAATTGCTCCGGGGATCGAGTACTGGGGGACAGGGCTTGACCCCCATGGAACCACCCTTCTTCCATCCCAACCCCACCTTTCCCTCCCCTCTCCTCCCCTTTCCCATCCTTCTGTCAATCCACACACCCCTCCCAACTCAATTTCCATGTCCCATCCCCCTCCCGCTCTCTTTGGGGGTCCCAGACCCCTCTTTTCCCCTGCTCTTCTCTCCCTTTCACCATCGTCGCCTCAATCCCCAAGCCCCCTCTCCCATGATTGGTTTTGGGGATTCCAGGCCACTCCTGACCACTTTGGGGGTCCCAATCCCCATTTCGCTCACTTTGGGCTCCCAGCCCCCGCCCCCCTTCTCACCGCGCCCCCCGCTCATCCCGCGGCCGGGGGCACTGCCAGCACCACCAGTGCCACCAGCACGGCCCCAGCTGCCCCCACACGGCCCATGCCCAGCGCCGGGCAGCTGCCCAGAGCCCCAAAGCAGCCGCGCTCTGCCCTGGGGGGGTCCCCAAAGCGGCCCCGCCCCGCGCGGCACTGCGAGCACCAGGCCGGAGCAGTGCGGAGCGTGGGCGGGCGGCATTGAGAAACGGTTAGTCCATAGGTAACTCAAGTTAACTATTGAGAGACAGAATATGTAAAATCTAAAACCTAGGAACACAGAATTCCCTTAATCTTCTCAAGATACAAGGGACAAGAATCTGCTTGAGGCCAGCACAGAAACCCGGAATCACTCACCAAGGACTGCACACGCTCCAGAGGGAAAGGTGAAAAGTGCACTGTGATGAAGACTACAGATCTTCATCACAAAAAGACCCCCAAAGATCACCAGGACACACAGCACATGCGTGGCACACATGCTAATGATATTAATAATTTCTGAGAAATGATTTGTATAACCACTCCTATCCTGGGAAATGTGATGAATATTCATGAATGTTACCCATAACATGGTATGCTGCAAGTGCCGGGGTGTGTGTGTTTGGAGGAGCGATCCCCCACACCCAGCGCGCCGAATAAAGCAAATACTCACTGCTCTGAGTTTGTCTCTGAAGTGTCTCTGGGCCTGCTTGGGGCGAATCAGCATCAGCCGTGCCCGGGCAGGGCCGGGCCCCGCGGGACAGCTCCCCCCGCACTCGGCCCCAACGGGACAGCGCCCAGCGGGGGGGCCCGGCCTGCCCGCCCCACACCTCCCCCTCCCCAAATTCCGCTCCCGCCGCCGCTGGGGCCCAGGGGGGCGCAGCTGGGCTCCAGAGCTGCCGGAGACACGTGTCCCCCGCTGCCACTGCCACCCCCGAAGGATTAGGGTACCCTCGCCTTCATCACCCCCAACCTTCGCCTGGCTCATCCCAGGCCCCAGCCCACCCATCCCCCTCCCCCACACTTCAGCCCACACCCCAATCCACATCCCACCCTGCCCGGGCCCCAGCCTACCCCATCCCACTTCTCCCGCCAGCCGCCACTGAGAACCCCAAAAATCCGCGTGCCGGGGACTCCCCAATATCCCCCCAGGGCCATTTGCGACTCACATTTGGAGTCCAGCAACATCCAAACATCCGCCCCCTCCCCCACAAAAAAAAAAACCAAACAAAGCCTCCCGGGATCAACCAAAGATATTTGGGGCTCGGTTCTGGAGTCCTACAAGGTCCAAAAATCCGCCCCGCCCTCCCAAAAAGAACCCCACGCACCGCCCAAGATCTTTGGGGCGAGCTCCCCCTGCCCGGTCACCTGCGGGATGCGGGGGGCGATGCTCCCGGGGCCGAGGGTTGCGGACAAAGAGAGCGATGAACACACGTGGCAGCTCCTTTTCCTGCTTCTCTTGCTGCTCCACCCCCTTGATCCCTCCTCTTCCTCCCGCTTCCCCTCCTCCATCTCTCCTCCCCACCTGGCCTTTCCCTTTCTCTGTCGTTCCTCCTCCTCTCCTACTCGTCCTCCTGTTCTTTGGCATTCCCATCCCGGCTGTCTGTGTCATCACCCCTGGGGCCATCCCGGGCTGTGGAAAGCTGCAGGGCTGCAGGGGCAGCCGGGAATTCAGCCTCTGGGCTCAAAGGAAGCGCTGTGAAATCCGTCATGGAAAAGAAAGGAGAAATGGCAAATGATGGAAATGGACACCACTTTGGACTCAGTTTATCCCTCTGGATTGCAAAAGCTGACAGACCCCGAGCGCCGGCGGACACCTGTCCCTGCCGTCACGTCGCAAGGGATCAGAGGTGCGGCTGGTGGGGCTGGAAGCTCCGTGCAGCAGCTCCGCTGCCGCGGCCCAAAGCTCGGGCTGGAGCGTGGGGTGTGGGACACAGCCCCGTGCTGGGGGCAGAGCCGCTGCTGGGGCCATGGCTGTGTCCAGGGCATCCTTTGTGGGTCTCGTGCAGCTCCAAGCTGCCGAGGGCTCGCCGAGGCTTTGTGGGGCTGTCCCTCGTCCCCAAATGTGTTGGGTTTAATGGCCGAGTGCGGCACCCCCGTGCCCTGTGGCAGCAGCCGGTGCCGGGCCACAGCCCCGGGAGCCGAGCTAATGCCCGGCCGTGCCTGGGAGGGGCTGAGGGCAGGGGAGTTCAGAAGGCTCCCCCGCGCCCCTCGCTGCGCACGGAAAGGTATTTTAGTGCATGGGAGCGATTTTCCGGGGTTTCTGGGCTCTGTGGGGCCGAGGCGGCGGCAGCGGGACCCTCGGGGCCCGGCCCGTGGGGGCGGCCGGGGCTGAAAAGTGCTTGGCGGCCCCAGCGCGGTGCGTGAGGGCTGAGCGGAGCTGTTGGGAACAAGCCCCGGAACCGCCGCGGTGCCTGAGGGCTCAGAGCGGGGAGAGGCCCTGCGAGTGTGGGCAATGTGGGATGAGCTTCAGCCACAGCTCCAGCCTGATCTGCCACCAGAGGATCCACACCGGGGAGAGGCCCTACGAGTGTCCCGAGTGTGGGAAGAGATTCATCCTCTGCTCCATCTTCATTGCCCATCGGAGGACCCACATTGGGAAGACACCTGGCTGGTGATCCTTTTCTTTTTTTTTTGCCTCAAATTTCTTTTCATTCTCTTTCATTTATTCAGAACGCACAGAACTGGGATAAAAATTAACAAATTGATCAAAGACATCTAAAGCCTTCCTCTTTACTAATGTTTGGGGGGAATCTGGGATTCGGAGAAATATTTGGGAGTATTTGGGGATTTTTGGGGTGTTTGGTGTAGTTTTCTCCATTGCTTTGCACTCCTAAATACAAGAGGGATCAACCTGTCACCTCAAAACCACTCAGTGCCACTGAAACCTACTCAATGCCAGCCCAAAATTGCTGGATTCCACAGCCCCTGAGGGTGGAATGGGGTTGGAAGGGGATGTGGTGAAGTGGGATACAGATCAGGAGGGGTGAGATGGGCATGGGGTGGGGCAGGATGGTTGGGATGGTACTATGAATGAATTCACAAGCTGAAATTTTAGCAACATCATCTGGAACATTTATTTATAGAGCAAAGGCAAAAACAGCTGGACACTTAGCAATTTTGCCAGAGGCACAATCCATTCATTTTACTGTGAGCTTATGTACTGTCTTAATTGTTACATATTCATTAAGCCTAGAAGGAAATTTACACTTCACCCAACTCCCCCCCTCTGATCCTTGCTCCCTTCTGCTAGCACAGCGCCTGTCTTGGAGTCTCGGACCCTCTGGATTGCCTCAGAACTGAAGGCAGAAATCCTCCCATGGATGTTTCCTGAGTTGCAACTTAATTTGTAGGTGACAGTTCCTTTGGGAGGTGTGAGTCAAGATAACAGACTTCCTGGGATGCCTGTGGTTATCTTCTTTGTTTCTTTAACATTTCTTGATCCCTGGCTCTGTGGTTTATCAACTTAAAAGACATTTATTACCTTTTATTATTTATTACTACATTTTCTAAAATATTACAACTATTTCGAAGATACAGTTCACCCTAACCTTTGTCATAAAAAAAGACAATTTCATACTCGTGGGTTAGAGCAAAAGGTGTTTATTGCTGGACCCACGAGGTCCAGGATCTCCCGAGGGAGAAATGAAAGGAAAAAGAAAGAAAAAAAGCACAAAAAAAGGAAGGTCCCAGGACGGCAATAAGACTCTCCTGGCCACCGGTTGGTGGTCAAGGACAAGGAGATCCCTCAGGCCGGGTGGCGAACTTAAGCTAATCTTAAGTCCAAAAAAAGATTTTAAGTATAGCCCATAAAAATGGGCAAGAGGCCCAGCACCCGACCCAGTCTCTGTCTCCCTGCTAGTCAGAGAGACAGAGACACCAGGCACCCTGCACAGACCAGAGTCTGCAGCTGTTGGTGGTAAAGGCACCTGGAAAAAAAAAACCTTTCAGCTCCTAAGAGGGCCAAATTTATAAAGTTTTTGATGGGCTGGTCCGAATTAGCCTCTCCGCCCTCTCGCTCGCTGGTGATTGGGAATACTAATTAATGAGGTGGCCTTCCCCACCAATAGATGGATCGTTGCCTAGGGGTAATTTGCAAAGGCGGGAAAGGGCCTCATTAGTATTCCACTTGAGGTGGGCGGAGAGGTGCAAACCTTCTATTTTTAGCTCGGGTGCTGCAGAGTGCCTTTAATATTGGGATGGGTGATGGGCTTACAGATTTACAATACAACATAAAAACTGAGTTTTACATAAATAAAATTACAAAGATAAAGGATTTTTTTAAAAAGGTACATAACTTCTGAACTCAGGGTTACATGGGTTCAACTGCTTTTCCATCTAAAGTACCTTCAATCCCTTTTATTTTGCTCCAAACAACTTTAATATCCCAATGCTTTTACCCAGAAACATTACACTCTTAAAACATCTTTAAAACAGTCTCTTTTTAACTTTTCAATCTAGAACTTTATCAAAAATCCAAACTTTCAACTTTATTCAACAGGTATAACAATACAACAGTAATTATTAACTCCAACATGCGAAAAATCACTTTATTTTTATTTATAACACCTTGTTTCTACTTGATTATATTTTACCTTAACACTATTTTTTACACAGTACAGTATCACTTGTAAATATTAAATTCATATATGCGAAAGCCAGCATTTATCATTCACTCATTTCTCACAAGGGGGTTTGGGAGGGGTGGAATGGGGGAAATAGTGTTTGGGAAGGGGTCCTTGAAGTCCAAGAGGGGTGGGATGGGTTGGGGTGTGGATTGGGAGAGTGGGGCAGGGTCTGGAATGAGACAGCCAAAGGCTGGCAATGATGGAGGGAGGGGGAACTTGTTCCTGAGTGAGTTTTTGGATATTCCACATTCCTGAAGGGGTTTTGGGGCAACCCATATTTTGGAGGCGGTTTTGGGGTACTCCCCAGTTCTTGGGGGTTCACGAGAGCAGCTCCATGGAGCTCTGTTCCTGGGGTGGTTGCCCTGGGCACAAGCTCCGAGCTGTACCCAGAGTCTGTTGCCTCAGTGCTGGAGAGCAGAGAAATGATGGATGGCCCCAAACATCTGGAGTGTGTGTTTGGGGGACAGGGCAAGTTCTGCGTAGGTGGGGCGGTCACTGCCCCACCCTCAGCCACTGCAGCCTCTGGTCCAGCCCCAAAGTGGCTGCCAAGTCCCTGGCACCCCAAAAACCCCACCTGTGAGAGGGACCAGAGCAGGTAAAGGCTGTGACACAGGTGTGACACTGACACGTCCCACAGCCCTGGAGCTCACAGCAGCTGAGATGGTGCTGGATCCAAGGCTGGGACTGTGGATCTTTCCATGTTGCTTTAAATTTTGCCGAGTACCTCATCCTCTAATTTCAAATGTAAAGTTTTGAAAGGAGCTATACAAAGAATTTGGTATTTTGCTGGATTTTGTAGTTCTGTTTAAACTCTGTAACTTCATAGCTATAAGTTTAACTTTTTGCTCAGTTGCTTACTTGTTAGTCTGCAACAGGAAACTGCTTGAGGGCAAAGAGAACCAGGGACTGGGAAGATCAGTGAAAACTGCACACCCGTGGTCCAGTTACAAGGACCTGCACTCCCCGGAACACTAAATGAAGGAAATAAGAGGAAGTTAGGACAGTGCCTAACTAAAGAGGAATGCCAGGGCCTCACAGCAATAAGATAAGAGAGCCTTAAGTCAGCACGTGTGACCTGGGCACGCGTCAAGAGCCACAACATGGAACTGACCCCCAAAAGGGGCTGTGGCTCCGGACAATGGACAGTGCATGTGGATGAGGTACAGAGTGGGCAGGACTTTGGGGGGGAATTCAGGAAGTGTCGTAGTGTAAAGGATCCAGAAACTTGTGAGAAAACTGCCGAAGTGGTCGTGTGCAAGGCAGGTCACCCTGGGATAAAGGAATGCTTTCTTAATAATGTCACACTGTTCAGTCGATCTCTGTGAATCAGAACAATATTTTATAGACCAGCTGTGTTGGTTTTGCTTAGCCCAGTTTCACTAAAGGGTGGGTGGGTGGGTGGGCACAAAGATGGCTCCTGTGTGTTCTGTGTTAATGTTCTGAAAGTTCTTACCATGTCCAGCTTAGCCAATCTCTGATGGCTCTGAAGATGATGGACATGCTGCTGGCCAAGTCTGGGCCAATTAGAGATGTTAGTTACGCCTCTGTGAAAACATATTTAAGAAGAAATCAAAACAATGTGAGCACGTGCTTCTTTTTAGCCAGAGAAGGAGGAGGAGGAGAGAATATGTGAGAGAAAATGACATGGAGACACCAAGGTCAGTGGAGAAGTTGGGGGAGGAGGTGCTCCAGGCGCCGGAGCTGAAAACTCTCTGCCAGCCATGGTGAAGACCATGGTGAAGCAGATTGTTGTCCCCCTGCAGCACACAGAGTCCACGAGGGGTGCAGAGATCCACCCACAGCCCATGGGGAGTTGCCCATGCCAGAGCAGGTGGATGCCTGGAGGAAACTGTGATCCAGTGGGAGTCGCAGAAGAAAGAAAGGCCTTGCTCCTGGGGTGGAACAGCCTGGCCTCAGAGTTCTGCAGCCCATGGATGAGGGACTCATGTTGCAGCAGATTCAGGCAGGCTGCTGCTCCTGAGATTTGGACCCACGCCAAAGAAGTTCACAGAGGACTGTCTCCTGTGGAGGGACCCCATGGCAACATAGAGGCCTCCTCTCCCTGAGCAGCCGAAGAAAACCTCTGTCATGGACTGACCAAACCCCCATACCCTGTCCCCCTGTGCTGCTGGTGGGGAGGAGGGAAGGGAGTGAGTGGAAAAACAGTGTCTTAAGGAGTTATTTTTACTTCTCATTTGCCACCTCTGACTCTGTTAAGTTAGTAATAAATCACTTTGCAACTTTTAAGTTTCAACATACTTTGCCCTCAGTACATCCTCCCCCAGTTCCTTATCTCAACTCATGAGCCCTTTGTGTGTGTGTGCTAACTTTTATTTGTCTCTCCTCTGCACAGCTGTGGCAGGAGAGGAGGAGAGAGCGTGTGTGTGAGGAGAGAGTGGAGAGCGCAGATGTCAAAGGTGCCTGGCATTTGGGTAGGGTCAAACCACGGCACACAGTCAGGCGTCCTGAGGCCATGGCATTGGTGCCATCGTGAGAGAGAGACTCTGATGGGACACGAGCCCTGGGCTGCAGCTGCCGTCCCTCTCCTCCATGCAGGCACCTTCAAGACGACTCGTGCACAAACTTTGAAATGAAATCCTGGACTTGCTTGGAACAAAGGAAGAAGCAGCAGGTGCTGAAGCACAGCAGGCAGTTGTGGCGCAGGTTCAGGGCTGGAGGGAAGCACTTTGGTGTCTGCTGAGAAGATGGCCTGGTTCACAGGCACAGGCTTTGCTGCTAGAGGACCCTGCTTTGCTCTTGCTGGAGGCCATTCCCTCGCAGCAGTGCATGGCCCTGCATTTTTCCTGCATCAGGTCTTGTGGACCTGTGGCAACAAGCCTGTCCCATGTCCCTATGACAGCAGAAAAGGGCGGGACACTTGTGCTTCCAGCACTTCCCTGGGCTGCTCCTTCAGGGTGCTGGCACCATCATCAGAGACACAGAACAGCTTCTCCTCCCAGAGTTATCCCTCCCCCCTGCACTTCCCCAAGTGACTCCCTTGACATTCACTGCGGAACCTCCCTGTTTGTGGCCGTCCATTGCCGTGCTCAGCAGGCACCCAGTTGTGTTTGGACAGGAGCTGCCACAGCCACACACACAGCAACTGGAGCACTGAATACCAGAGGCTGGGCCGATTCTTTTTATTCCTGAGTGCAAGAAAGACAGTCAGGAAAGCCCAAGGAAACTTGACAGTGTCTCTGTGGAATCTCTCTGTCCTGTGAAACTCAGCAGCTGATGGTGTTCTTGTGCTCCTGCTCATCCCTTCCATGAAAAAGAATCATTCCAGGAAGGTGCAACATCCTCTGTCAAATCCCAAGTATTGCCACCACTTACTGCAGGTGCTCCTGCCAACAGCCACCTGCAGGAAGGAGCACAGACACCAATGCACCAATGTTGGCTTTGGCTGCCCTCTGGCAGAGAAGCACCCCCGGGGGCACAGGTCTCTGGGCCAGGAGATGGCACTGGCACTGGCAGGGCTCAGGGGTGGCAGGTCTGCTTGGGTGGGGACTCTGCTGCACCTGCTGATTTCAGTGCTGCCTGGGGCCCAGGGGTCAGAGCATCATTGGTGCCTTGGCCCACACGTTCCCTGTCTGTGTCACAGCCCCGTGTTTAGGATGGCCAGCAGCCGGGACTTGTCCCAGGCAGGCTGTGCCAGCTTCTGTGGAAGGCCCCGTGCCCTTCCCGCTGCAGCTGAGTCGGCAGCCATGGGGGCTCCTTCTGCTGCCCTGAGCCCGCAGATCAGGGCAGCGTTTGCTTCTTGTTTGAGCTGTTCTTAAGGTTCCTGTTGGGCTGCCTTAGACACTTGGGGCAACAGATTCCTTCCAACTTGGGCCACTTTGGGAGGGATGGGGGCAGCCCCAGGGCAGGCGGCAGTGTGTGCAAGGCCCTTTGTGACATGGTGCAGCATGGGATGGAGCTGGAACAGGGTGTCCAAGGGCCCTTTGTGACATGTCATGACATAGGCGCTGGCGGCGACACAACCACGCCACTGTGCTCGGAGCACGCGACGGGACAGGACGGGACAGAGCGGTGCTGTGAGGAGCCCCTGCACAGCGCACTCGTTCCTTACTAACCCGGAGCTTTTCCGAGGCATTTCTCCTGCAGGTGACCTCGTGGCCAGACCACAGGACTTGGTGACCCGTGGCCTTCCCGAGGCTTCTCTTCTGCAGGTGCCCTCAAGGGCAGGCTGCGGGACTTGGTGCCCGCAGCTCTTCCGAGGCATCTCCCAACCCGGCGGCCGGTGCCCTCGAGGCCAGGCCCTGGGAGTTGCTGAACAAAATCCTTGCCGAGGAGTCTCCTGCCCTTGTGGCAGGAGCCCTCAAGACCAAAGTGCAGGACTTGGTGTCCTGTAACATTCCCAAGGCTTCACTCTTGCAGGTACCTTCCAGGCACAACTGCAAGACTTGGTAAGCCAGAGCTTTCCCGAGTTATCTCTCCAGCAAGTAGCCTTTATTCCAGTTAGTGACATGGAGCAGAGACCTCCGAGCGCACCCAAGCAGGCCTGGGTGAAGGAGGAAGAGGAAGAAGGCCCTGGAACTGCCCCAGCGCAGCAGCCTGGAGAGGTGGAGCAGCTCCAGCTGCTGCAGGAGGGTGAGTGGTGCCCGCAGCTCATCCGAGGCATCTCCCATCCCAGCGGCCCGTGTCTTTGAGGCCAGACCCTGGGAGGTGCTGGCCAAAATCCTTGGCAAGGAGTCTCCCACCCATGTGAGAGGAGCCCTTGAGACCAAAGTGCAGGACTTGGTGTCCTGCAGCCTTCCCAAGGCTTCACTCTTGCAGGTGCCTTCAAGGCACAACTGCAGGACTTGGTAAGCCAGAGCTTTCCTGAGGCACCTCTCCTGCAAGTAGCCTTTATTCCAGTCAGTGACATGGAGCAGAGACCTCCGAGCGCACCCAAGCAGGCCTGGGTGAAGGAGGAGGAGGAAGAAGGCCCTGGAACGGCCCCAGCACAGCAGCCTGGAGAGGTGGAGCAGCTCCAGCTGCTGCAGGAGGGTGAGTGGCAGAGCTGGGCCACAGGGCTGCCGCCTGCAGCAAGGTCGGCCCCACCCCATCCCGCCTGATCCCATCCCATCCCATCCCATCCCATCCCATCCCATCCCATCCCATCCCATCCCATCCCATCCCATCCCGCCTGATCCCATCCCATCCCATCCCATCCCATCCCATCCCATCCCATCCCATCCCATCCCCTGGGGACATGCCCATGGGCAAGACAGAAGAGGGGCTGGGGCTGCCGCCCCCCGCAGCCGTGCTCCATCCCCAGGGCATCCCGGGGCTGTCCCTGCCTGGGCAGCGCAGGGCTGGGCTGTGTTCTCTGGCCTCTCCCACAGCCCCTCAGCTCTGGCTGTGCTTGCTCTTTGCCAGATGCAGGCATGCAATGCACACAAGTGCAGGAACCCAGCCGTGGCCTCTTCCGCAAAACAGCGCAGGTACCTGCAGCCATCCCCACCTGGGCTGGGCCTGCTGTCACTGCTCAGCTGAGCACCACGCTTGGAGAACTCCATGAAACATCCCTCTCTTCTTGCCCTTCTTCTACAGATGGTTTGCAAATATATCAGGAGAATTCGGCAGGAAGAGACCAGTGTCATGGGCACTGGGGTCAAAGCATACTCAGGCATCTTCAAATACAAGGGTGATGCTGCCCTGCTGGATTTGATTCTGGAGAAGGGTATCTCCAGTCCAAAGCAAGTAAGCAGCTTGCAGCCTCCCAGGAATCACCTGGCCTCCCAAGCCACGCCTGCTGGTCCCTTGAAGCCTTTGAGGCCGTCCCAGTGTGGTGGCAAGGGAAGCACTTCTCTGGGGAAGCTGGGGACATTACTCCATCTGGCAGCTTTCCAGCTCTCCCTCTGCCTTCTCCAGGTGCCTGCTGTGGTGAGGTACATCCACCAGTGGCTTGTGTCCCATGAATTTTCTGAGCGCAATGTGTACAGGACGCTTCTGGATCTGACTGAGGAATACCCCGCTGATGCAGTGATAACTCTCCTGCGTGTGGCCCCATCGTGTGACAGGTACGGGGCCCACCTGCCCAGAGGGCTCAGGGCTCCCCAGCCCATCCCCCTGTGGAGCTCTGTCCCAGGTGTCTGACAAATGGAGAGCTGCAGGGCCCTCTGGCTCCTCCATTTGCCAGCCCTGGCATGTCAGTCGCCAAGGCTGCTGCCATGCTCCCTCCCTGCCCACGGCTGGGCTGCCTGGCTGCTGCCGGCCAGAGGCAGTGGGCAGAGACAGGGCTGGCAGCCAGCCCAGGCCCCCACAGCTGCCCGGGCCCCCACAGCTGCCCAGGCCATGGGGCTGTGTCCGAGACTCCCCTGAGACAGAGCTCTGACCCCACAGAGCTGCTAGTAGCATGTGGAGGGCCATCATATGCTCGCTCAGGGCTGCCGAGCCAGCCATGCTGACTCTCCTGGATGTGCTGGGGAGCTGGCCAGAGCACAGCACGTGCACCTCCGATGAGGACAACACGCATGTCTTTGCCCTGGCTGTGAGTTTCTGCAACTGTCCTTTGCTCACCCCCAGGTCACCTCTCCAGCAGCCCTCCATCCTCCTTCCCCCACTGCACCTCCATGCCTCCCGTGCTGGGCAGAAACCTGTGCTAGGGGCAGGTTCAGGGGCACCAGGCCCGGTGCTCCCCCAGCGTCTCCCCTGGCCTCTCCCTCCCACGCTCGGGCCCTGCCACATGGACACCTCAGCACTGAGCGCTGTCTTGGGGTGCTTTGTCTTCTGCAGGCAACTCTGGTGATGTGGAAGATCCTCCAGGTGCCCATCTGCCCACATGCAGTGATGCTGTATTTCCCTCGCCTCTTTGTGCATCTGCTCTTCCAAGTGTTCTGCAGCACATTGGATATGCCAGACGAGGTCCAGACCTTCTGGAAGGGATGCCAGCAGCAACACGACCTTGCCACCAACCCCAACAGGTGCTCCATGCCAGTTCTCCTGTCCCTCCCATGTCCCCAGGGCACGAGCCAGTGCTCGCAGCATGACCTGGGCTTTGCTCTGCACACAGCTTTGCAGTGCAGACCCTGAAGGCCCTGCTCTGCCGACTGAACTATGAGGGTGTGGTGGCGGCAATGGCACGCAAGTGTGGCTGGCAAAGACTGCTCTGTGCTGACACTCAGCACTATGCTGTGCGTGTGCTGGCCAGGTCAGAGTCCCCTCCTCCCCACTGCCCGTGGCATTTGTGCCCTGTGCCCGGGGTGCCACTCACAGTCCCTGTGCTTGTGGGCCAGAGGGCCTTGTCACCGAGGGACGGCTGAGCAGCCTGGAAAAGGCTGTGAGAGGAGGCTGCCCACAAGCAGCTGCCTCCCAAAGCGCCCACGTGCCCTGCAGGGATCCTGGGGAAAGAGCACACCTCTGTGAGTCAGTCCTGGGAGAGCTTTGCCCCCCCACCTCAGGCTCTTGGTGCTTTTTTCCTCCTGCCAGGGAGATGTCCTGTGTCTCCCCATCCTTGTGTTCCCGCATTGCTCACCACCTGCTCAGGCTGCTCAGCAAGAGGGATCCACGCTGGGATCTGCCTGCCCTGGCGTTCCTTGTGGAGGTGAGCCTGAAGGCCAGCGCTGCCTCGCTCAGCTGCCTCCCAGCTCTCTGCCCTCTCACAGCCGCAGCTGCCTGGGACAGTGCCCGTGCCCTTGTGCTGTGGCCTGGGCCCAGCCCCGTGCACTGCTGGGCTCCTGCCAGCCAGCTCCCCTCTCACTGCCCTGTGCCTTTCAGACCCTGCAGTGCCTGGACTTGACAAAATGTGGGAACAGAGTCCTGAAAATCCTGTCAAGGCACCTGCGGAGCGAATGCAGGCAGAGGCGTCGCCTGGCGCTCAGGGCCCTCTTCAATCTCACTGATGATCCCTTGATGGTGAGAAGGGGGCAGCGGTTGAAGCCGTGCCGGCAGTGTGGGGCTGGGCAACACAGCCGCTTGGGCTTGGCTGGGCTTCAGGAGCTGAGGCAGCTGCTCCCAGCTCTCCTGCCTCCCACTGCAGCTGCCTGCCTGCTTTGGGGGCAGGCCTTTGGCCTCTGGGCCCTGCGGCTGCAGGCTGGCATTTCACAGATTTGTGTTCTGCACAGACTGAAAGAATGTGGAGCCTGACCGGAAGGCTCATCCAGCTCCTGCAGGACACAGATGGAAACATGGCTGCGATGACACTCATCGTACTTGGCTATACAGTGGTGGACAAAGTCACGCTGATAGCCAGCCCCATTGCCCTGCAGCTGGCTGAGGCGCTCCTGCCGCTCTTTGACAACGTAAGGCTCTGTGCCCCCAGCCACGGGCACTGGGTGCTGCCCGGACACTTTGCGCCCTGTGCATTTTCAGGCGTGTGCCTAGGTGAGCTTGGAGCAGCCAGTGCTGAGGTCTTTCTTCTTTTCATACAGGATAACAGCGCAGTGAGGCTGCTCTCCATGGTGCTCTTCCGAGCTTTGGTGTCTTCTAGAGCTCAAAAGGATAAGAAGGCCCTGAAGGCGCAAGTGCGCCTGAGCCTGCTCCCACTCTTCTTCCACTGCCATGACGAGAAGCAACCTGTGGCAGCGGTGAGGACTCATGGGCTGCTGGTGTCCCCCTGCGAGAGGGCTCAGCTGCCGCCCGCCCTTGCGCCTCACGGGCTGCAGCCTCCTCGTGGCCTTGGCACGGGGACGTGGCTCCTGTGCCCTGGGCTGCGGGGCCATCTCCGGCTCTCTGCTGCTCCCCAGGCCTCTCGGGCAGCGCTGCTTAGTGCAGCCCAGTTCCTGAAGAGGAGGGATCTCGACCACCTGCTGAAGACGAAGCAGCTGTGGAAGTTGAGCAAATGCCTGGTAAGGACAGCCTGGAAGCCCCAGCCGCAGCCTGGACAAGGCCCCTGTGGCCGCTGCTCAGTGTGTGCGGCTGGCAGCTGTGGCCCTGCCCGCTGCTGCGCCCAGGGGCCACGCGGGCTCTTCTCCAGGCTCCTGTGGCCCCGAGCCGGGTGCCCATGGAGCCCCGGCCCAGCTGGGCCGTGCGCCGGGGCGGCCCCGCGGCTCCCCGGGCAGCAGCCGGCCCTCTGGCCCCTCCAAAGGCCGGCGCCAGCGGCTGCTGGCCGCGCCTCAGGGCTGTGCGCCCAGGGGCCCCAGGCCAGCGCCGGGCGCAGCGAGCGCCCGCCCGAGGGGCTGAGCCCGCGCCAAGCCTTCCCTGCGGGCCCTCTCTCTCTGCAGCTGGCACACGACAGGAGCCGAGCGGCCGAGCAGCTGCGCCAGGCCCTGCCCTACGTGCACAGCCCCCAGGAGCCCCTGCGAGAGGAGGCCATCAGGTTCATCGGTGAGCCGCCAGCCCGGGCTCCCTCCCCGCCCCGCGCCGCCGCAGCTCGGGCCCAGCCCCGGCTGCTGCCCCGGCAGCGCCATCCGGGCGCGGGGCTCTGGAGCCCCGCCTGCCCTCGGGGCTGCTGCCGCCCTCCTGTCGCAGCCGTGCCCTTCCTCGGGCGGCACGACGCGGCAAGGGCCCGGGCTGAGCCGTGCCGGCGCAGGAGGCCGTGCGGCCCCAGGGCTGGCAGCGCCGCTGGGGGGGAGCTGTGCCGCTGGGCGCCGTGACAGGCTCTGTGTTGCCAGGGATGGTCGGGCGGAGCTTGAGGGGGCAGCAGGAAGAATTGCAGCTCATCTTGGACGGTGAGTGAGGGCAGCGGGCTGGCAGCGGGGGCTGGCGGGGGCAGCTGCAATCCCTGCCCGGCTGCGGAGGGCTCCGCTCCCTGTGCGGACGAGGGACGGCGTGGGCAGAGCACACAGAGATTCCAGGGGCACGTCGGGGGTTCTTGGCCAACACATTCGGGCTGATGCCCTTGGCCCCTGCTCCCTCGTGGCCGTGGCAAGAGCGGGCTGGGATGGCCCTGGCAAGGGGGGGGTCTCCTCGGGTCCCCGCAAGTCTGGGATGTGACTGTGGCTCTCTTTCTCTCTGTGCCAGTCCTTGAAGACATGGAGGATGACACCAGTGATACTGTCAGAAACCTGGCGCTTCAAACATCGCACATCCTCCAGGCGGTAGCGAGGACTCGCACCTCCAGCATCGGGAAGCTGCAAGATGGCCTCCGCAGGGTGAGCCAGACATGGCTTCGTGCGTGGGGCCGTGGCTGGCTTTGCTGCTGGAGCTCTGCGGATAGCTGATCTGTCTCCTCCGTCCCCTGGGGCCACCTCAGGCTGCGGGGAATTCCTGTTTTCTTTAAGCGTTTTTTTTTTTTTGTGTGTTTAGTATGTAAATATAGACTCTGTTCTAATACACAGACTCTCAGGATTTCTGTTTTGGTGCCCAGTGTCTGCAGGGCATAGGGGAAGAGGGGGGAAAAGGGTGCTTGTGCTCAGCAGGTTGCCCGGGCGTGCAGTGTGGAAGGAAAGTGGCCAGAAGCGCCTTGGCCTTTGGTGGTTCTGCTGCAGCCTTAACGCTTCTGCCAGAGCGAGTGGACAGAGGCTGGAGCTGCGGGGATCCCTGCGAGACTGGTGCCTGGAGATGGCCACAAGCCCTGTGCCAGCAGGGAAGTGCCATCTGTGTCCTGCCCGTGTGTTGCCGGCTGGATTGCCGAGGGCTCCGAGGTGCCTCTTGGTGCGGTTCCTCTGGAGCTCCAGCGGGGCTGTGCCGCTGCCGGGCAGGTTGGCCGGGCTGGGGGAGACCCTGAGGAGACAGGGCGGTGAGAGGCTGTGAAGGGATGAGGTGCTGCACAGGCCCTGACCGGGACAAGGCAGTGGGAAGGCACGAGGGTGGAATGTGTGAGGGGGTGAGTGGCAGAAGGCTACAAGGGGCCAGGAGGCCCATGCGGGGCTGGGTGCTGGGAAGCCCTGAGGAATTGGGTGTCAGAGGCCCTAAGCAGCCCCCAGGCAGCTGCCTAGTTCCTGACAGCTGCTCTGGTGTTTCCCGGAGGCATGTCCCATGCCTCGGGCAGAAGCGCTTGAGGCTAAGTCTCAGCAGGAGGGAGGCTGGGGACACTGCCTAGGTGCCCAGGCTGGGCTGGCTGGGGACAAGGAGGGCAAGGGGGCCCTGCCAGGGCATGGCCACTGCGTGCTGCCTACAAGGGGCAGTGGGCAGTGGGCAGTGGGCAGTGGGCAGTGGCAGGGCTGGCGGCCAGCCCAGGCCTCCGCGGTTGCCCAGGCCATGGTGCTGTGGCCGAGTCCCCCCTGACACAGAGCTCTGGCACCGCAGAGCTGCTGTCACCATGAGGAGGGCAGCACCGTCTCCTCGAGCAGGCCTGCGGAGTCGCTGCTGTGGAAGTGGCTCTGGGCACCGCAGAAACAGCAGCAGAGCGTGTGCAGGAACAGCAGGAGCCAGAACACCGCTACCTGCTCAACAAGGCACCCGCACCGGCCGGGATGCCAAACGGGGATACTGTGGGGACAATGGCACGTGGTTTGGCAAAAGGCTTCAGCACAACTGACCACAATGGCTTTCTCTTGATTTGCCAGCCTCACAGCAAGACTTGGCAGCTTCTGCTGCAGCCTGTGCCCCTGACTGACTTCAACGGCCGTGCTTGAGGGCAGACTCGCTTTCCACAGTCAGGCGTCCCGAGGCCATGGCATTGGTGCCATCGTGAGAGAGAGACTCTGATGGGACACGAGCCCTGGGCTGCAGCTGCCGTCCCTCTCCTCCATGCAGGCACCTTCAAGACGACTCGTGCACGAACTTTGAAATGAAATCCTGGACTTGCTTGGAACAAAGGAAGAAGCAGCAGGTGCTGAAGCACAGCAGGCAGTTGTGGTGCAGGTTCAGGGCTGGAGGGAAGCACTTTGGTGTCTGCTGAGAAGATGGCCCGGTTCACAGGCACAGGCTTTGCTGCTAGAGGATCCTGCTTTGCTCTTGCTGGAGGCCATTCCCTCGCAGCAGTGCATGGCCCTGCATTTTTCCTGCATCAAGTCTTGTGGACCTGTGGCAGCAAGCCTGTCCTGTGTCCCTGTGACAGCAGAAAAGGGCGGGATACTTGTGCTTCCAGCACTTCCCTGGGCTGCTCCTTCAGGGTGCTGGCACCATCATCAGAGACACAGAACAGCTTCTCCTCCCAGAGTTATCCCTCCCCCTTGCACTTCCCCAGGTGACTCCCTTGACATTCACTGGGGAACCTCCCTGTTTGTGGCCGTCCATTGCCGTGCTCAGCAGGCACCCAGTTGTGTTTGGACAGGAGCTGCCACAGCCACACACACAGCAACTGGAGCACTGAATACCAGAGGCTGGGTGGATTCTCTTTTTTCCTGACTGCAAGAAAGACAGTCAGGAAAGCCCAAGGAAACTTGACAGTGTCTCTGTGGAATCTCTCTGTCCTGTGAAACTCATCAGCTGATGGTGTTCTTGTGCTCCTGCTAATCCCTTCCATGAAAAAGAATCATTCCAGGAAGGCACAACATCCTCTGGCAGATCCCAACTGTTGCCACCACTTGCTGCAGGTGCTCCTGCCAACAGCCACCTGCAGGAAGGAGCACAGACACCAATGCACCAATGCTGGCTTTGGCTGCCCTCTGGCAGAGAAGCACCCCCGGGGGCACAGGTCTCTGGGCCAGGAGATGGCACTGGCACTGGCAGGGCTCAGGGGTGGCAGGTCTGCTTGGGTGGGGACTCTGCTGCACCTGCTGATTTCAGTGCTGCCTGGGGCCCCGAGTGTCAGAGCAGCATTGGTGCCCTGGCCCACACGTTCCCTGTCTGTGTCACACCTGTCATGGTCCACTCATAAGCGCACGTGTGATGGTTCATTTCAGCTATGATCTTGGAGTGCAAAAAAAAAAAGAAAGTAAAGCAAAAAATAAATCAACAATTCAAGGGAGTTAAACTTCAATCTAAACAGGAACTTTATTAATTGTGCCCATAAAGTGGCTTGCAATAGAAAGAGAGAGAGAGAATAAAGGAAAAGATAGGGAGGAAAGGGAGGAAAAGGGGGTTTATAGCTACCAGCATGGGTCCACAGATGTCCAGCATCTCTGGAGGGTCATAGTCCAGAAGGTGTTCCTCTGCCTCTGTCTTCAATTGATGTGATTTTGTGGGAACTATAGATACGAGTCCTGAACTAAGTCCTACATTGTAATTTTTCAGCTATTTCGTCCCCCTTTTTTGTAGCTGCCTCCTACAATTTTGACAAAAGAAGCAGTCTGCGTATCTCTCTCTCTCCGCTTTCTTCTAGCGCTTTTTAAGGCATCCTGCACCGCCCTCCAGGCACTCGTCAAACACTTGGCAGATTCATAGTCCCGGGAAGCAGAGTTAAAGATAAGTTGTTCGTCGCAGCAAAGGCATTTCTAGAGGCAATCTCTAAGCTCAGGCTCCTGTGCCACAACAGCAGGGCCCTCAACAAGGCCCTCCATGCAAACAGCACAGTCTTTTCCTGGCTTAGACAAATGATACCCATTTTTCTTGGGTGTTCCCCAGCGGCTCACCTGTGTTCCAGGTGTCCAAAAAATCCAGTCCGGACCTGAGCGATATCCTTCGCTCTTATGCTTCGCTGGGGCTCTGTCTCCGGCCGCACACACTGCTCTCGGCAATTTGCTTCTCTGCCGTATCTCAGCGATTCGCCGATCGCTACCCGAAGCTGTTGCTGTATCACATCGGGGTCACCGGCTGTCGCTGTCGAGACAGTCACAAGTAAAAAGTTCACCACAACAGCTTCTTAGTCAGAGAAAAGGAACAAGTAAGTCTTTATTTTCCAAAGCCTTTTATATTCTTTCTAACATCCATGTCACACATCCATTGGCTCTCAGTTCATCACCCACAATGTCATTGGCTACCTACAGTTAGAACAACATCTTGCAATAACACCACCTGCGAGTCTCTTATTATCATTGTTTATGGATTCCTGCTTGTTTTGAGCTAGAGAGGAATAGTGCGAACTGGACAAACAGGCCTCTCCCATGGGAAAGTAGTTCTTACGAGATGCCTGCAGTTCCCACAGTGTGTGACATCAGAGCAGGTTGTGATGTCACAGAGCAGGCTGTGATGTCACAGAGCAGACTGTGAGGAAAACGGGACATAAAGCAGGTTCTGTCACCCTCGGATGTCACAAAGCAGGCTCTGTAAATTCCCAGATTTGGCTGTGACATCACAGGGGCTGTGTGAGGTCACTGGGGAGGTCTCTCTGCCCCAGACCCCCCTCACAGCTCCCCCCAGAGAAGTCCAACGCTGCTCGTGCACAGCAGGGTCCCCTGTCCCCCCGGGTCCCCCCCTGCCCCCCAGCGCCACAGCCTCCCCCAGAGGATGTTCCACGAGATCGACCCCCAGAGCCTGACACGGGGACGGGGGGGACGGGGCTGTGGGGGGTGGGACAGGGGGACAGGGACCCCCTGGCAGTGTCCCCGTGTCCCCCAGGGTGAGAGCCTGGGCCAGGGCTCCTTCACCCTCTTACGAACGATGGGTTGAGAGTGCTTAAAAAATCCCCAGCAAGGGATCAGCAAAAACCAGATTTAATATTCAGCGACAGCACAACGAAGTTCCTTGGGAAGAGTCACTCTGTTCCTGACTGGACAGCTCAGGCACACCAAAGAAACAAAGCAGCAACAAAACCAACCAAATCCAGTCAATCAAACTAGAAATGAACTGAGACCTGGACCTCTTTGTGTGTGTCTGTTTGTGTTTAGGTGTGTGTGACAAAAGGACAGTGAGGGCAAGGATAAAAGGAATACGGCCTAAAAGGTTAACAGGCCTCAAATTTAACAGTACTGAACTTATATTTTAACCATAACATACCTTAAACATAACAATTTAGCAAAATAGCAGAACTTAACAGTATTTAATCTAACTTACTATATACATATGTATAAGACAATATATAAATATAAATGTAAATATAAATATAAATATAAATATAAATATAAATGTAAATATAAATATAAATATCTATCTATATATATATAATCCTTCCCTAAGAAGCAGAGAGTGCTGACAGAGCACAGGATGCTCTGCTGAGCACGGGATGGCCCCACGGGTAATGTCAGCCGGAATGGGAGTGCCAAAGAACAGGAGGAGGAGGGGCAGAGGATCATGAAGGAGCAGGTGGGGAGGAGAGATGGAGGAGGGGAAGCGGGAGGAAGAGGAGGGATCAAGGGGGTGGAGCAGCAAGAGAAGCAGCAAAAGGAGCTGTCACGTGTGTCCATCGCTCTCTTTGTCCGCAAGCCTCGGCCCCGGGAGCATCGCCCCCCGCATCCCGCAGGTGACCGGGCAGGGGGAGCTCGCCCCAGAGATGTTGTGCGGTGCGTGGGGTTCTTTTTGGGAGGGGGGGATTTTTGGAGCTTGTAGGACTCCAGAACCGAGCCCCAAATATCTTTGCTTGATCCTGGGAGGCTTTCTTTGTTTGGGTTTTTTTTGTGGGGGAGGGGGCGGATGTTTGGATCTTGCAGGACTTCAGCTGTGAGTCGCAAATGGCCCTGGGAGGATATTGGGGAGTCCCCGGCACGCGGGTTTTTGGGGGTTCTCAATGGTGGCTGTTGGGAGAAGTGGGATGGGGTGGGCTGGGGCCCGGGCAGGGTGGGATGTGGATTGGGGTGTGGGCTGAAGTGTGGGGGAGGGGGATGGGTGGGCTGGGGCCTGGGATGAGGCAGCCGAAGGTTGGGGGTGCTGAAGGCGGGGGGACCGCACTCCTTCGGGGCTTGCGGGGTATCGGCCACCTGTGAGGGAGTTTTGGGGTAGCCCTAATCCTTCGGGGGTGGCAGTGGCAGCGGGGGACACGTGTCTCCGGCAGCTCTGGAGCCCAGCTGCGCCCCCCTGGGCCCCAGCGGCGGCGGGAGCGGAATTTGGGGAGGGGGAGGTGTGGGGCGGGCAGGCCGGGCCCCCCCGCTGGGCGCTGTCCCGTTGGGGCCGAGTGCGGGGGGAGCTGTCCCGCGGGGCCCGGCCCTGCCCGGGCACGGCTGATGCTGATTCGCCCCAAGCAGGCCCAGAGACACTTCAGAGACAAACTCAGAGCAGTGAGTATTTGCTTTATTCGGCGCGCTGGGTGTGGGGGATCGCTCCTCCAAACACACACACCCCGGCTCTTCCAGCATACCATGTTATGGGTAACATTCGTGAATATTCATCACATTCCCTGGGATAGGAGTGGTTATACAAATCATTTCTCAGAAATCATTAATATCATTAGCATGTGTGCCACGCATGCGCTGTGTGTCCTGGTGGTCTTTGGGGGTCTTTTCGTGATGAAGTTCTGTAGTCTTCATCACAGTGCACTTTTCACCTTTCTCTCTGGAGCATGTGCAGTCCTTGGTGGGATGATTCAGCGTTTCTGTGCTGGCCTCAAACAGATTCTTGTCCCTCTTATCTTGACAAGATTAAGGGAATTCTGTTTTCCTAGGTTTTAGATTTTACATATTCTGTCTCTCAATAGTTAACTGGAGTTACCTATGGACTACCCGTTTCTCAACCCCCCCTTTTTTTCTTGGTCATTTGTGATTCTTTACGAATCTTGTATGTCACGAAAGTTAGTATCTTTCTTTAGCTTACTTCTAAGTTTGTACTTTTGCCATTGAGCATAACCATCACGATTCCAAGTACATAATATCATACAACAATAACTACTAATACAGACAGTAAATAACAATGCAGTAATACAAATGACTATTACAAACAATTGTTTAAGCCTGGATCAGTTGGATAACCGTGCTGTAAGTTTGTCCTATACCTTTTTAAACTCTTAAGAAATGTCATTTGAGGTGATCTAATGCAATGTTCACTTTGGATAAATAATTTTATGATTATGAGACATTTTATTCTAGCCTATCTATCTGTTCTTACTTGTCCCTTCTCTTCTTGTTTGTAATTTAAATCATTAGTGTTGTATGGTGGGGGTTTCTTACCTATAAGGGTGCTAGAAGGGATTAAAGCTAGGGCTTGAATTTGAACCCCACCAGCCACTGCCTTTGTTGTTTTGTCTGCCATAGCATTTCCCAGTTCAGGGATGGTGTTACCCTGGGAGTGCCCTTTACAGTGCATTATAGCCACTTTTGAAGGTTTTAGCACTGCTTCCAGCAACTGTAAGATTTCAGTAACATGCTTGATTTCTTTCTTCTGTGAGGTTAATAAACCCCTCTCTTTCCAAATGGCTCAGTGAGCATGTACCACCCCAAAAGCATACCTTGAATCAGTCCAAATGTTGACAGACTTTCCTTTGGCTGATGCCAGGGCTCGAGTTAGGGCTATTATCTCAGCCTTTTGAGCAGATGTCCCCACAGGTAACGGTTCTGCCTCAATGACAGCATCTGTGGTTGTAATTGCATACCCAGCAAGGCGCTTACCATTTTTGACAGAACTGCTTCCATCAGTGTACCAGTTTTTCACATTTTCCAGCGGAGAGTCCTTTAGCTGGAGTCAATGCAGTCATGCTGTACAGGCTCCTCAGTAACTCTGCCCTGGAGGTAAGCTGCTGGATTAAGATGTTGCTTATTTGGATACTCACATCCTCCGATTCTGCTAGGACAGCTTGATATCGGAGAAAGCGAGATGGGGTTAACCAGTGATTTCCTTTCTGCGTGAGCACTGCTGACACTGTATGAGCACAGCTGCCACTGCACGCAGGCAGGTGGGCCATCCTCAGCTGGCCACATCCAATTGCTTGGAGAAATAAGCCACTGGCCTTTTGTAGGGTCCCAGCTTCTGTGCCAAAAGTCCCAGTGTCAGTCTTTGCTTCTCAAGTGAGAACAACAGAAAAGGTTTAGTGACAAACTGCCTCCATCTTGTTGTTTCCCAAGGCTCTCTCTCTCCCCTGCTAGTTCATATCCCAGAAATGTAACTCTCTGGAGGGCGAACTGAACTTTTTAGGAGAGACTTTATATTGACTTAGTCCCAGAACATTTAAAAGACTTACAGTCTTGATGGGTAGGTCATCAACATACTGCAGAAGTGTACTTTCTTCAAGTGGTGGTGTCCAGTCTTCTAGTTTTTTTAACTCCTTGATCTCTAAACATCGTGGGGCTATTTTTGGATTCTTGTGGCAATACAGTCCATGTAAATTGGCTTTTTCTCCCTGTTTTGGGGTTTTCAAAAATTTCCTGACTGCTTTTAGCTAATGGCAGACAAAAGAAAGCATCTTTTACATTTAAAACTTCACTGACACTGGCTGCGGCCCTTCCAGCAGTTTAATAACCACTGGGGAAGCTTGTTTTGATTTCTTTGGAATTGTAACATCCCATAAACTTTAAGGGTCTTAAAAAGTGGGCATTTTTGTTTTCCCTGTGGCCTTAATATTTTGGACATGATCATTGTCCTGCCCTGATACAGTTTTCAGGCTCTTAGGAGCACATACAGCTCTGCTGTTTGAGCTGACTATGTGGGCGGCAACCTCCCCCTTCTTTTTACTTTTTTCTTATTAATGATCCTGTATTTTTCAAATTGTTTTCCTCCTATCACTCTTGAAGACTCACTAACAAACACATTCTATCCCCCAGGCCAGGGAGTGCCCTGCAAAGTCTTCCTTAGCCTGGCTTTGGAGATCTATCAGCTGAATGCTGTCATGGGTTTCTGCCTAGCCCCCACTCTCCAGGGCTGCTTAAAGAGGAGGCTGGGTCAAAACTGCCCTTATTTCTTAATTCTAAATTCTCTTGTTCTACTAAACCAGGTTCATCATACTGTAATAACCGAGCACTGGTTATCCACCTGGACTTTTTTTTTTCAGTCAACAAAGCTTCTACTTAGTGTGAAACTTTAACAATTAGATATCTTTTTATCATTAGCCCTGGGGCCTCAGTTACTATCAAGGCTGTGGCTGCAGGGCCATTGCAGCCATTGCAGACAATGAATAGCCTCTGGCTACATTCTGAGACATCTTGAGACAGTGAGTTGCTTTTGGCTACTGGATCTAGCAAATTAGAAAAATAAGCAACAGGCTACTGCATTCTCCAAAAGCAGCTGCCAAATTCCCCAAAACATGGGGAAACAACACTTAGCAGGGTATCTTCCCCCCACCTTTGGTGGGATTTCTAGCAGACAGAGCAGAAAGAAGAAAGTATACTGGAATTCATATGAATGGTAACTGCTATCTTAAATTTTAAAGCGTCTTTCTGTTGCAGAGCCCAAAGCTCAGCAGATTGGTTTATGATTTCTAGTCAGTATCTCCCTTCTGTGGGGCTTAGCATTCCTAAACGCTAGACAAACAAATATGCATGTAACAACAACAATTAGAAATGTGACAATCACCAATAGAACTTACTTGGTCTTAGCACTTTGATAGAATAGCCAGCTATCCTTTTGAAACCTTTCATTTTAAAGATAATTAATTTTTTGTCCGATTTAGCCGTTGTTTTATGTGCATGTGTTAAAGGGTACCACCTTCCCTCCTTTTTTGCTTACTCACCCTTTTGCATCCGAAGCCGTACCTGTTACAATCATTACAAGGTTCTGTTAGGATAGCTGACTGATCTAGGAACAGCACTGTTGGTAATACTGTTTTGGAAATACAAAAAAACATTTTTGTGTTAACAGATTAACTGTTTCACAGATCTCAGTTGCAAGGGCAGTCAGTGGTTCTTCTTGCTTCTGTGGCTTGAGTGGCTCCTTGTCTTACGTCTGCATACACTTGAGCATTGAAAGGTGTTAATGGTATTAAAAAAAACTTGCACAATGATAACACAAGCTAGAGTGGGGAGAAGGATGTGTTTTTGCTTCTTTCACCCCTCCTTTTGGAAATTCTTATATTTTCCCTTAGCTAGTTTTATTTTGCAACAGAACCAGTTTTGTCACCCTTCTCTGCAATTAGGCAGAGCTTGATTTTGAGGGAGAGATATCATTCACACAGCTTCCCTTCAGCAGTGTCAATTTGCATTTCTAAGGCAACCTCTCTGCCTGAAATGCCTTGGTCAAGCAAGCACACACAAGAAAGATCCAGAACAATACTCAATCAAACATCTAAAAGTTATGTTTTAACACTTTCATAGTAAATTACTCTTAGTTTATGGGCATCCCCGCATTGATTTTATGTGCCAGCACTTACACAAACTAACCACACACACGAGTACACACGCATTCAAAGAAAAAACTCAGAAGCACTTGAACTGATTCGCCCCAAGCAGGCCCAGAGACACTTCAGAGACAAAGTCAGAGCAGTGAGTAATTGCTTTGTTGGGCGTGCCGGGTGTGGGGGATCGCTCCTCCAAACGCACACACCCCGGCACTTCCAGCATACCATGTTATGGGTAACATTCATGAATATTCATCACATTCCCTGGGATATGAGTGGTTATACAAATCATTTCTCAGAAATCATTAATATCATTAGCATATGTGCCACGCATGCGCTGTGTGTCCTGGTGGTCTTTGGAGGTCTTTTCGTGATGAAGATCTGTAGTCTTCATCACAGTGCACTTTTCACCTTTCTCTCTGGAGCATGGGCCGTCCTTGGTGGGATGATTCAGCAGTTTCTGTGCTGGCCTCAGATTCTTGTCCTTCTTATCTTGAGAAGATTAAGGGAATTCTGTTTTCCTAGGTTTTAGAATTTACATATTCTGTCTCTCAATAGTTAACTTGAGTTACCTATGGACACCCGTTTCTCAGTGCTGCCCGCCCGCGCTCCGCACTGCTCCGGCCTGGTGCTCGCAGTGCCACGCGGGGCGGGGCCGCTTTGGGGACCCCCCAGGGCAGAGCGCGGCTGCTTTGTGGCTCTGGGCAGCTGCCCGGCGCTGGGCATGGGCCGTGTGGGGGCAGCTGGGGCCGTCCTGGTGGCCCTGATGGTGCTGGGAGTGCCCCCGGCCGCGGGGTGAGCGGGGGGCACGGGGAGAAGGGGGGGCGGGGGCTGGGAGCCCAAAGTGAGTGAAATGGGGATTGGGACCCCCAAAGTGGGCAGGAGGGGCCTGGAAACCCCAAAACCAATCATGGGAGAGGGGGTTGGGGATTGAGGGGAGGATGGTGAAAGGGACGGAAGAGCAGGGGAAAAGAGGGGTCTGGGACCCCCAAAGAGAGCGGGAGGGGGATGGGAGACTGAAATTGAGTTGGGAGGTGTGTGTGGATTGGGAGAAGGATGGGAAAGGGGAGGAGAGGGGAGGGAAAAGTGGGGTTGGGAGGGAAGAAGGGCGGTTCCATGGGGGTCCAGCCCTGTCCCCCAGCACTCGATCCCCGGAGCAATTCCCTGGGGCTCTGGGGCAGGTGGATCCCCACTGGGGGGGTCTCCAAGCCCCCTGTCCATACCTGGGGCTCATCGGGGGGTTCCCCCCACCCAGCAGCCTGTGCTGCAGCAGCTGTGGGGCAGAGGACTGTGGGGAAGGGGGTCTGGGGTGAGAGGAGAGGAGGAGCAGGAGGATGAGGAGGGACAGAGGAGGAGGAGCAGGAAAAGGAGGAGCAGGAGAACCATGAGGTTTCACCACTCACTGTGTCTGCAGCACCCCTGGCTCTGGGATTAATGCTCCCCACATTCCACAGGTGACCAGGGAGGGGGAACTCACCCCAAATCTATCTGGGCGTTTTCAGGAGGGTTGTTCTTTTCTGGAGTCATGTTTGGAGCTCACAGATTCTGGAATTGAGCCCTAGATATCATTGCATGTCCCTGGTGAGGATTTTCTTTGGAGTCCTGCGAGATCCAAACCCGAAGGAAAGTTTGGATCTCGCAGGACTCCAAAGATGAGCTATAAAAGCATTTTTGGGGAATATTGGGGGGGGTCCATATGGGAATTGCCCGGTATTGGCGGGAGAATGCATCGGTTTTGGGGATCCCCAGGAGAGCTGTGCGGGTGGAACACAGGACTCCCGGAGTGGAGAGAGCAGAGAGGGGCGATAGCAGAGCTGGGGGACCCCCGGCAGCCTGGAGGGGTGGGGGAGTGTTATAAATAAAAATAAAGTGATTTTTCGCATGTTGGAGTTAATAATTACTGTTGTATTGTTATATCTGTTGAATAAAGTTGAAAGTTTGGATTTTTGATAAAGTTCTAGATTGAAAAGTTAAAAAGAGACTGTTTTAAAGATGTTTTAAGAGTGTAATGTTTCTGGGTAAAAGCATTGGGATATTAAAGTTGTTTGGAGCAAAATAAAAGGGATTGAAGGTACTTTAGATGGAAAAGCAGTTGAACCCATGTAACCCTGAGTTCAGAAGTTATGTAATTTTTTTAAAAAAATCCTTTATCTTTGTAATTTTATTTATGTAAAACTCAGTTTTTATGTTGTATTGTAAATCTGTAAGCCCATCACCCATCCCAATATTAAAGGCACCCTGCAGCACCCGAGCTAAAAATAGAAGGTTTGCACCTCTCCGCCCACCTCAAGTGGAATACTAATGAGGCCCTTTCCCGCCTTTGCAAATTACCCCTAGACAACGATCCATCTATTGGTGGGGAAGGCCACCTCATTAATTAGTATTCCCAATCACCAGCGAGCGAGAGGGCGGAGAGGCTAATTCGGACCAGCCCATCAAAAACTTTATAAATTTGGCCCTCTTCAGGAGCTGAAGGTTTTTTTTCCAGGTGCCTTTACTTCCAACAGCTGCAGACTCTGGTCTGTGCAGGGTGCCTGGTGTCTCTGTCTCTCTGACTAGCAGGGAGACAGAGACTGGGTCGGGTGCTGGGCCTCTTGCCCATTTTTATGGGCTATACTTAAAATCTTTTTTTTTGGACTTAAGATTAGCTTAAGTTCGCCACCCGGCCTGAGGGATCTCCTTGTCCTTGACCACCAACCGGTGGCCAGGAGAGTCTTATTGCCGTCCTGGGACCTTCCTTTTTTTGTGCTTTTTTTCTTTCTTTTTCCTTTCATTTCTCCCTCGGGAGATCCTGGACCTCGTGGGTCCAGCAATAAACACCTTTTGCTCTAACCCACGAGTATGAAATTGTCTTTTTTTATGACAGGGAGCCTGGAGATGAGGCAGGGCCGGGACACTGTGACACTGAAAGGGGCGGCGGAGAGAGGGGGAAGCCCCGAGTGCCTGGAGTGGGGGGAGCCTGAAGAGGGGGACCCTGGGAGCCCTGGGAGCCAAAGCAGCATCAGGGAAGAAGGGACCCCTGGGAGCACCGAAAGCCCATGGCATCCCTAAGCAGGAGCCCGGAGAAGGGGGATCCCCAGGACCCACAGGAGCGCCAGCAGCTTCGAGAGGGGGGAACCCAGCACCCCAAAGACAGAAGACTGGAACGGGGGAACTCCTGGCAGACTTTTTTTGGGGTCACTCTTGATTTTTGGAGGATTTTATAGACACAAAACACTCAGTGACTTCTAGAGCTGGACTTGGGCAGGAGGAACCCCAGCCCAAGGCACTCACACCTCTTTTTCCCTCAAACCCAGATTTCCCATTGCCAAACCTTGACCAGATGGAGAAGGAGGCTGTGAGGAAGAGGATGATGCCCAAGGACCCCCAGGCAGGTGAGGAGGAAGTCAGTGCCCCTTTCCCCCTCTCTTCTGCTCCATGTCCCAGCTGAGCATCACCCCCGGCTGCAGGACAACCCCGCTGCCGACGCTGTCCTGCAGGGACAGACTGGGGGGATGTCCTTCCCCTTCCCTGTGGCACGGAGGCAAATCCCATCCTCTCCTTGTCCTTCCTCCCCAGGCAATGAGCTGCAGACAGAGACCAGGGAGGGCAAAGCCTTGGGGCAGAACCTGGTGGAAGAGGCCGTTTTGAGCTGCTCCATGGCACAGAAGTTCAAGAGGGAGGAAAAGCCCCAGAGATGCCGCACAAGGAGGGGCTGCAAACCCAGTCCAGGGCACTCTGAGGAGGAAAGACCCACCCTGTGCCGGGAAGGTGTCCAGATCTTCAGCCAGAGCTCGGCCCTGGTGGTCCCTGAGCAGCTCCATGATGGGGAGAAGCGCTACAAGTGTGGGGAATGTGGAAAGGGCTTCAGCCAGAGATCCCACCTGATCCGCCACCAGAGGATCCACACAGGGGAGAGGCCCTATGAGTGTTCTGTGTGTGGGAAGAGGTTTCTGACCAGCTCCCATCTCCTCAGGCATCAGCACATTCACACAGAGGAGAGGCCCTTCCGCTGCCCCGACTGCCGGAAGGGCTTCAAGGACAGCTCCCACCTCGTCAAACACCGGCGCATCCACACAGGGGAGAGACCCTACAAGTGTGGGGAATGTGGCAAGAACTTCAGCTGCAGCTCCAGCCTGATCTACCACCAGAGGATCCACACTGGAAAACGGCCCTATGAGTGTGGGGAATGTGGGAAGAGCTTCAGCCACAGCTCACACCTGATCCACCACCAGAGGATCCACACCGGGGAGAGGCCCTATGAGTGTTGGGAATGTGGGATGAGCTTCAGCAAGAGCTCCAGCCTGATCAACCACCAGAGGATCCACACCGGGGAGAGGCCCTATGAGTGTTCCAAGTGTGAGAAGAGATTTCGGACCAGCTCAGATCTCCTCAGGCATCAGCACATTCATACAGAGGAGAGGCCCTTCCGCTGCCCTGAGTGCAGGAAGGGCTTCAACGATAATTCCACCCTCATCAGGCACCGACGTATCCACACTGGGGAGAGGCCCTATGAGTGTTCCGAGTGTGGGAAGAGGTTTCCAACCAGCTCAGAACTCCTCGTGCATCAGCGGATTCACACAGAGGAGAGGCCCTTCCGCTGCCCTGACTGCAGGAAGGGCTTCAACGACAACTCCACCCTCATCAGGCACTGGCGCATCCACACAGGGGAGAGGCCCTATGAGTGTCCCGCGTGTGGGAAGAGCTTCTCCAGGAGCTCTCACTTGACCCAACACCAGCGGAGGCACCGGTAAGGGAAGCCCTGTGAGTGCCCCGACTGTGGGAAGAGCTTTGTGCGCTGCTCCAACTTCATCACCCTTCGGATGACCCACATTGGGCAGAGCCCTGGTGACCCACACTCCCTGTGACCAACACTGGGAGGACACCTGGCTGGTGACTTCCACCTCCTCAGATTCCCTGTAGCCACTTGGGCAAATGCAGGGGCAGGAACATCCATTGGGACTCAGACTGACATCAGAAATTCCTTGGAAAGAGCTGATTTATTAAAATATCTCACCCAAAAAAATCACACCTGCTCTTTACAATTGTTTCTTCTGGTGGCATCAAGCAACGCTGGAGGAACTTGGAGATCTTTTCTAACCTAAATAATTTCCTTCTTCATCCTGTCAAAACTACCAAAATTGGGGTAAAAATAAAGAAATGAAACAAAGAGATTGAAATTGCACCATTTTCCTGGGATTTGAGGGTGAATTTGGGGTTCATCGAGGTTTTGGTTGTTCTGGGGCTGCCCAGGCCAAGGGACAGTGCCACGATCTCATAGTTGTGGCAGCAGAACATGTCCATCTGAGCCCATCTGTTCTCCAGGAATTCTGGTTGTCTGTCCCAGTCCCTGGCCTGGGTCTCCCCATTTGGGGTGTGCCCCTCCAAGTGCCCCAATCACTACTGAAGTGCCCAAGCTGTTCCTGGCTGTGGATGTTCCTGTCCACCAACCTCTCCTGGTCAATGCCATGGGAGGCTGGGAGGGGCATTTGGGGGATCCTGTAGGGATTGGGAGGGGCTTTTGTGGTCTTAGGGACATCTGTGGTGCTGAGAGGGGGCTTTGTGGGGTCTGTGAGGCACGTTTCGGGTCCAGGCTGAGCTGTTTGGCTTGGAGAGGTATTGAGTGGATCTTGGGGGAGATGGGAAAGGGCTTTCAGTGGCTCTCGGGGCCATTTATGTCTCACGGACTGAATTTGAGGGATCCTAGAGGGAGCTATGAGGTGGTTTGAGGGGTCCGGCATTGGCTGTGGGACTGGGAAGGGGCTTCAGGGCAGTCGTGAATCCCCAGACCCCCAAAGCTGCCACGAGACCCTGCCCCCAAGGATGATGCCAGGATTTGGGGGCTCCATGTTGGGGTTCCTCCTCCTGGTGCTGTGGGAGAAGGTGAAGGGGGATCCCCAGGGGTCGTGTGTGTCCCCAGAGCATGTGTCCCCCCCATGCCAGTGTCACTCTCTTTTCCCTCCCCACAGGGCTCCTGACCCAGCTCCTGCTGCCCCCGGGAGGGAATTTGGGGAGGGGGCAGAGGGGGTGCACAACCCCCGCCAGGGGATGACGCCGAGCCAGTGCCCTTTGTTTAGCTCCAAGCTGGGCTTGGGGCCGCAGCAGGAAGAGGCAGATGGCTCTCACCCTGGGGGACACGGGGAGACGGCCAGGGGGTCCCTGTCTTCCTGTCCCACCCCCCACAGCCCCGTCCCCCCTGTCCCCGTGTCAGGCTCTGGGGGTTGATGTCATGGAACATCCTCTGGGGGAGGCTGCGGCACCGGGGGACAGGGGAGGACCCGGGGGGACAGGGGACCCTGCCGTGCACGAGCAGCGTTGGACTTCTCTGAGGGGAGCTGTGAGGGGGGGGGCTGGGACAGAGTGACCTCCCCAGTGACCCCACACAGCCCCTGTGATGTCACAGCCCACTCTGGGATGTCACACAGCCATTCTTTGATATCACAGCTTGCACTGTGTTGTTACCACACCTCTGTAATGTCACAACCTTCACTGTGATGTCACAGTCAGCTTTGTGATGTCACACAGTGCACTCTGGGACCTCCCAGCCTGCTCTGTGATGTCATACACCCACACCATGATGTCACACTCTGGTTTGTGATGTCACAGCCAACTCTGTGACATCACAGCCAGCTCTACAATGTGACACAACCAACCAGTGATGCTACAGCCCACTCAGTGATGTCACAGCCACCTCTGTGATGGCACAACCCACTCAGTGATGTCACATAGCTCAGTCTGTGACCTTGGAGGCTGCTCTGTGATGTCACACAGTCCCCTCTGTGATGCCGAAGCTGATCCATGACCTCACACAACCATCTCTGTGATGTCACCATCCACTCAGTCTTGCCACATTGCCCACTCTGTGATGTCATACATCCACACTGTGATGTCACACATTGCCCTCTATGATGGCAATGACCTCACACAGCCCACTCTGTGATGTCACACTGCCCCTTTCTGACATCACAGCTGCTCTGGGGCTCTGTGACACAGCCTCAGAGGTGCCTATGGCTATGACACAGCCCCCTCTGGGCCATGGCACAGCCCCTGCCAATGCTGAGCACCTGGGAGCTCTGGCTGTGCCCTGCTGGTGTCCCTGAGCTGCCCTGGCAGTGGCCCAGCCCTGCTGGGCTGTGCACAGGAGCTGCTCCTGGGCAGAGCTGTCTCTCTGCAGCGCTGCCGCTTGCCAGGAGCTGCCTGTGTGCCAGGAGCCCGGCCCAGCTCAGCAGCACAGCCACAGCACGGGGACTTGAATGAGCCTCACGGGGCTCTGGTGCTGTTTACTTCAGACTCAGTCCTTCCCAGTGTGTTCAATACACTTCTCAAGAAGTCAAAGTTAAATTGAAATACTGAAATTTTTGTAGTTGTAATGAATCCCACAAAGAGACATGACTGAGAAAGTGTCCCCAGGTTGCAGTTAGAGCAGAACACTGCAGGCAGTGATGGCAGGTGGGGACAAGCAAGGCAAAGGTGTCTCTGATGCTGAGCCAAGCTGGATGTGTTTCAGGAATGCAAAGGGCCAAGGCCTGAGCCCCAGCCCCGGGGAAGGCAGATCCTGTCCCTCCCTCATTGCTCAGGGCTCTTCCCAGGGCACTGCCATGTGGGGATGTGCAATGCCAAGGGCAGGACCATGGGGCGGCCACTGCCAGGCTGCTGGGCAGGGACAAGGAGGCCATGAGGCCCCAGGGCTGCAAGGGTCACTTGTGTCCTCCTCATGGCCTCAGGGCCAGGGCCAGCAGCCATGGCCAAAGTGCTGCACAAGTTGGCTCTGGCAGGGCCTTGCAGCTTCTGCACATCCCTGTGCCCTCTCCAGCCCAGGCTGTCCTACGCTGTCCATGCCCTGCGCCTCTGTCCCTGCAGGCTGTGCTCATCCCCCGGCTGCCCCACCTTGCTGGCCCTTCCTTCCCTGACTGCTCTGTGTCCTGCCTGCCTCTGCCTGGGCACACAAAGCCTTGGGCTGACCCAGACTCCTGAATTATTAAAATGCAGATATAGATCTAATATCCATATCCACCTGAGACGGACAAAGACTGTCTAACTTGTTAAGGTTAGAAAGCGTATGCTTATTTCAGTGCTGGAGAGCTGCAGGGATAGCTCCCAAATGTACGGCTCCGAAGTAACAATGCAACACAGAACTCATTTATCTATAACAAAAATGCATATTTAAAATACAGATACATATTCATAGCATAAGCACCTCCCATTCCCCCGCTTCGTATGGAAATTGACAAAAAGTCATTAAGCATGCGCAGTTCCTGCAATGGAATTGGGTCGGTGGTCTTTATTTGAGTCTGAGGGCTGCTTTGGATGAAGTAATATGAGTCTTCCTCAGTGTGACCTTCTTACTTCGTTGGTTTTTGAGAATACATTTGACACTGGAAAACTCCGAATGCTCTCTTCTATTGCTTCTAAGTAGGCTGCATCTGGGCAAAATTTGTAACTGTCTGTGCTCTCTTTTGAATCTTTTTCTTAAGATTATTAATTGTCTATTCTAAGCACAGCTGAGTAAATATCAGATAATCAAAGGCTACTCTGCATTTAATCATTAATTTCTTTCTAACTGAGTTCTGCGTCTTTTTCTATTCTATTTGATTTTAACAGAACTAACTTCTATCTAAAATCTCTACATTTAAGTGTCTAAAAGAAAACCCTATGTTTCAAGGGACTGCCAGAGCCTCTGCAGGGACTGGTGAGAGCAGATCCTTGGGATGTGCCAGGATTGCAGGGAGCCAAAGGCTGTGAGCAGGGAACTGGGATGCTGAGAGAAGCCGGGCTTGGTTGGAGGAAGCAGAAAGGCCAAGGGCTGAGCCCAGGCCTGGGACAGCAGGGCCTGTCCCTCCCGGGTGGCTCGGGGCTGTTTGTGGGGCAGTGGATGTGAGGGGGAGGAAGGACAAATGTCCTAAAACTGCAACCCCTGCCAGCCTGCTCAGGGAGGGCCAAGGGAAAAGCAAAGTGCAGACCCTCAGAGGAAAGTTCTGAAAGGAATAAGGGAGTGTCTTTACAATCAAACTGCTGGTAAGATAAGACCTATACTGAGAGATAGAAGAAACAATGGGAAGGATTTCCATAGGAATTCCAGTGACTGACTTGCCCAAGACTGTGTTATTAAACTGCAGGAACAGAGACATAAGAAAAAGAAGAAAAGGGGGGGTGTGTATTGAGAGTGTCTATAGTTAGGAGAAATGTATATTACTTACATCTGCATTAGGCATTCTGGGAAGCCCGTACCTCTCAAGTACCTCAGCCTATGGGGAAAGGGAGAGGGAACCTGCGGCAAGGAAATTAGGATAAAAAGAGGCTGCGTCCTCTAGCAATGTGAGAGAGCCCATGGGAAATGCCCATGACCTCTCCCTTTATTCATGAATAAAGTTCCAGGACTCCTCTGTCTCCTTTTTGGACATAAACCTCTGGTGTTTGTGGATTAATTTTCCTGACAAATGGGGACTCTCATCCGGGTTCCTTCCAACATCTGGGGGTGGCCTGCAGCAAGCAGAGCTGAAGGTGCCTCACCCAGTTTCGGTGATCAGCTCCCCTTGGTGGTGGCCGGCACCTGGCGATTGATTGGGTTCCCGAGACTGTCCAGGAGACAGACGAGTGGTGGACTAGGGGCATCCGTGAAGAGTCCATAGGGAAGGAGCACTGAAAATCTCACTGGTGAGTACAATGGGAACTTTGGGGAGTAAACCTGGGAGGGCACCCATGGAGGGTAGCACAGGTGAAGCTGGGAAGGGGCCCCAGCAGAAAGGGATGACGATCCCATAATTACCCCAGAGAGTCCTTTGGGGAAGGAAAACCTGACAGGGCACCCATGGAGGGTAGTACAGGTGAAACTGGGAAGGGGAACCAGCAAAAGGGATGATGATCCTGAAATTTAAGGACATGGACGCCAAGGGGGGCAGTAAGGGAAAGTCAAGAAGGGGTCTCGACAATCCATGCCCAGCGGGGGCAAGAAGGGGAGTCGAGAAGTGATCTTGGCAACAGGGGAGTGCAGAGAAATATGGTTAAGGCAAGGAGTGGCAGGACCGGGTGCAGAGGTGCACAGCCGGGAGCGCGGGCTGGGGGCCTGTGGGGAGGTGTGGGGCCGAGGCAGGGCTGTGGGACAGCTGTGGGCTCAGCACCAGGCGGTCCCTGACCCTGCCACCCCCCGGGGCAGGGGCGGCAGTGGCCCCAGGTCTCCATGAGGCTGCAGGACACCCTGGTCACCTTTGGTGCTGCTGGCCGTGCCCACCAAGAGTGCCGGAGGGCAGGATGCGTTTGGACACTGCGGGAAGAATATCTGGAAAATGCGGATTGTACAGGGAAGGATTGGGATTGTCTGTTAAGGATTTTTGTTTGGGTCACTGGAATGATTTGGAAATGTGTGAGAATGAGCACCCACAGGCAGTAGCGGGGGTGGGGGCTAGAGGAAGGGCAGAATAAGCCTCTGGATGAACTGGTTAGAAAGACACAGAAAGTGTTTGTGAGATGTGATGAGGAAAAAGGCAAAGGCAAAAGTGATGCCAAAGTTGTTTCAGTCCCGGTGGAATAAACTGCAGGGCCCAAAGGGAGCCCTGGGACAAAGGGGATGGGGCTGGCCACCAGGACATGGCAAAGGCATTCCCTCCTCGGCAGAGGAGAGCTGACCGAAGCAGCGTTTGGGAAGGGATCGGTGTGCTGTCTGCAGGGCAGAGGGACACTGGAAGCGGGAATGCCCACAGAAACGGCTGGATCCTCAGGGGGAGGAAGTCCAGCGATTAACAGAAATTAATTTGTTTGGGGTGTCAGAGGTTCACATTATACCAGGGCCCCCCACATAGGAACCCCTGATAACTTTTAGGTGGGCCTGGATTGAGACGAGAAGTGTTTCTTAGTAGACACAGAGAGTTCTTGATCAACTTTAAATTTTATCCCTAAGTGGAGGGGAGTTGTCAACAAGATCTTTACTCAAGGGATGAGTGGAAAAGGTGAGTGTGTGCCTTATTCAACCACTATTGGTAGATGTGGGGGATAGGTTTGAAATGCATGAATTTCTGTTTGTTCCTAATTGTGATTGTAATTTACTGGGAAGAGATTTGATGGGTTAAGTGGGAATGCACATTAGTATTGTGAAGAATGTTGAGTGTTATTGTGCTTATAACAGTGATTTTGGGAATCAGTGCCTGGTGAAAATACAAGTGCATAGTGAATTCCAAAGTCTCTGGTCTACACAAGGATTTGGAGTTTGGCTTTTGTGGTGCAAAACTAAAACAATGTGTTTACAGTAAAAACTAAAGTTCCATCTGTAAGAACCCTCAGAAACTTGATTTGGTGTAAAGGATATACCAAATTTTGTAATTGACGAGGTGATTTGCCTTTTTGCATGGTTTGTTCTTATTTTTCTAAGTTGCTAGATCCAGTGGCCAGAGGCTACTCATTGTCTCAGGATGTGTCAGAATGGAGCCAGAGGCTGCATTGTCTGCAGAGCTGTGCAGCCACGGCCTTGATGGTAACTGGGGCCCAAGGGCTGACAATAGGAAAATATCTGATTGTTAATGTTTCACACCAGGTGGAAGCTTTGTTAACTGAAAGAACCTCTTCAGTGGATGATCAGCGCTTGGTTATTACAGTGTGAATTTTGTTTGGTGGAAGGAGAGAATTTGGAATTGAGAAATGAAGGGGGGCTTTGCCCCAGCCTCCTGTTAAAATTGGTAGAGGTGTTCCTCGGGGTGTATGCTGCTGGGGGTCTTTTTAATCTGGCAAAAGGAGCTCTTGAGGTTTGTTTGGTTAGTGCTAAAACCAATAACAAGGTTAGAAAGAAAATTGCCGGGGGAGGGAGGCCTTGGGCTGTGTGTCCCTTCCAAAGATGTCGGTGGATGTTGCTGTAATGCCCTGAGTGGCAAGGCTTGGATATCTCCTGATGGTGATGTCTCAGCTGACAAGGTAGCCAGAGGCCTTGGGGGAGTTCTGGCTGCTTTGGGAGTACAGTGGAACCTCCCTGCCCCCTGACACCCCCAGAGTTCGGCTAGGGGGAATGAATGAGGGAAATGGGGAAGCGCCTTTTGAAGCTGGTGATAGAAACTAAGATGCCATGGGCACAGCTTTTGCCACTGGCTTTAGCAAGAATAAGGGCCAGACCCAGGGGAGATATTCAGTTATCTCCCTTTGAATTGATGTTTGGAATTCCTTACCCTTGAAATTCTCAACCTAGTGGGGGGGATGGAAATAAGTGATGTATATTTAAAACAATATATGGCCCGGATCCTGTCTCTTGTGAAATCTCTTCGACAGGAAACTCGGCTGGCACAGACCCTGCCTTTGGACTTTGCTGTTCACAACATCCAGCCAGGAGATTGGGTCCTCTTTAAGGTGCGGAAAGAAGCACCACTGGTGGTGATATGGCATGGACCTTTCCAGGTGTTGCTGACCACAGAAACAGCCGTCAAGACACCTGAACATGGGTGGACCCATCACACACGGGTCAAGGCCTCTAAAGCCCTGGAGATTTGGACATCTCTGCTGGAGGAGAAGGATGGGAGCCACGACTGACACTCTTCAGAAGCAGACCGGAGCAGCAGCCATGCGTCAACATCGGGGGAAGCCTCGTGTGCCTACCCACAGACTGTCTGCTGAAATAGTCTGTGTGGGCATCCCTCCTGCCGGATCTCCAGTCACTGCGGGGGCTAATCCTTGCTGTCTTGGTTTTATGTTAAGTGGTTTCAGTGCCTTCACTCGCCACAAGTGGTGTGGAAGATAACGAGAAAATTAGATTAGGTGACTAGATTACACTATTAGAATGTTTTTCTTAATGATCTTACCTTTATATTGTCAGTTGGGTTTGGGCCAGAAGTGGGATAGTAATTTTTTTGAACCCTAGGAGAAGAAGTAGCAAAGACCTTTAACCTCAGCAATTGCTGGGTCTGCAGAGGGCCATGTGGATCTGAAAATTGTCCGTGGGTGGCCAGCCCAGTCGAACCTAAGTGGTGGGTCAGTACCCTGAGTGAGGTACATAACAGAACGGGATTTTGGGATGAGCAAGGAAGTCCATGGAGACTTCATTCTTCTGAACGAGGAATTTATTGTCTAAATGAAACAGGGGGTGTATACATGGGAAAAAGTGTTTGTGACTGGACTTTATCTTTGGGTTTAGATTGTTGGGCCCCCAACTGCCCTCCTATGATTGCTCCAGGTATCAGGGCCGATGGAATCAAACACATGTTGAGCTCACTAATGGCAGCTGGGTGGGGTGTTCCTACCATAATTTCCAAAGGGATTTTGAAGGCTGTAAAGCAGGGGGAAGGGACAGGGTTTTTTTACCATGTATTTTTAACCTGCCCTGAGAGAATTCCACAAGTAAAACACATGTTGTCTGTGACTATCACTGGAAGTGGCAAAACCAGAATGGGACCAGAACCCTTTTGAGTAGGTTCTGGTCCAGATCTAACAAAACAGGTCTGGGATGTAACTGTAATGTGGAAACCTCACATGGGAGCATGAAGATGCAAATATTGTGACTCTTCGGGTAAGGCAACTATTATTGGGGAACCATTAGGCTGAGGAGAGAAGCTGTTTTTTGACCCACAAATTAATAATGAAAATTTGAAAGGTCCCTTTGCTAATGGAACCTGGACCTTGAAAGGGCATTATTGGATTTGTGGCCAATGTGCTTATCACAGGTTACCTCCAAACTGGTCAGGAATATGTTATGTAGGGTATATTAAACTGTTGTTCTTTTTGTTACCACAAGTTCAGGGAAATCAGTTAGGAATCAAAGTATATGACTAGATCAGCTATTAGCAGAAGAAGGGGGAGTGTGTGGAAAACTCAATGACTCAAACTGCTATTTGCAAATAAATGACAATAAAAAAGTGGTGAAACAAATAACAAAGGGAATAAGAAAGTTAGCTCATGTACCAGTCCAAAGGTGGAAAGGATGATATGGGACATGTTTTCGTGGTTACCTGGTGAACTATGGGTTAAACAAATGCTTTTTTAGGGGATGCAGGTAGTAGCCATGCCTACTGATCCAGAAATGGCTACAAAAGGACAGAAAATTATGTCACTACAAATGAACACAAAAACAAAAAAGACCCAGGAGCAGAAAATCAAGTCAATGATAACTGAAGTTTATAAAGACAATTATTGAAAAATAAAAAGAGGAGGGATTGAAAGGAATAAGGGAGTGTCTTTAGAAACAAACTGCTGGTAAGATAAGGCCTATACTGAGAGATAGAAGAAACAATGGGAAGGATTTCCATAGGAATTCCAGTGACTGACTCACCCAAGACTGTGTTAATAAACTACAGGAACAGAGACATAAGAAAAAGAAGAAAGGGGATGTGTGTATTGAGAGTGTCTGCATTAGGGGAGATGTATAGTAGGGTGTCTACTTTTAGGTGAAATGTATATTACTTATGTCTGCATTAGGCCTTCCGGGAAGTCTGTACTTCTGAGTACCTCAGCCTATGGGGAAAGGGAGAGGGAATCTGCGGCAGGGAAATTCGGATAAAAAGAGGCTGCGTCCCCTAGCAATGTGAGAGACTCCATGGGAAATGCCCATGACCTCTCCCTTTATTCATGAATAGAGTTACAGGACTCCTCTGTCTCCTTTTTGGACATAAACCTCTAATGTTTATGGATTAATTTTTCCTGACAAATGGGGGTATCTCTGCAGCTCTGCATCTGATCCTGCTGTGGCAGAGCACACAAACAGCCCATCCTTGTGTCCCTTTCTCCACTGACTGTGCTTTGGTTTGGCCTGGAAACATCCTGAGGTCCCTCCCAGGAGGAATCCCCGTGCATTTCCCTCCCCCATGGCTCTGCCCTTCCTGATCAGCAGCTGTGGGGCAGCAGAGCTGGGGCAGTGCAGGGACAGGGCTGGCTCTGACAGGGCTCGTGAAGCCACAGCCAGGAGGTGACCTCACAGCCATCACCACTGCAGCCATGTCCCCTGGGCCTGGCTCTCCCCTTTCCTCTCTCCCTGCCTTGCTGGCAGCAGCATTTTTGTGATTAATATCTTGTCCCCAAGCTGCTGGGGCCAATTGCTTTCCAATCAGGCTCCTGGAGCAGAAGTGGCTTCACAATCAACATGTGAACACTGAGAGACAATAGCAAATGGGAAGTTAGAGGAGGCTGTGGTTGGAAAGGGCTGTGTGGATGTGGGGCAGCACTTTTCTGGGGCCAGTGTGGGGCACAATGGGTTAGATAACAACAGATGTGCCCAGAGCAGGCTGGAAACAAATGTGATCTGAGCATTTGCTGGAATAGGTCCAGAGTCCCTGGGCACAATGTGGCTTGGGCTGCTCATGGGGGTGTGGGAGCTCACCCTGTGCATATTCCCATCTGTGCTCCTCTCAGGGATCTTTTACAGAGCAGGGAGAGGGACCAGGATTCTTTGTTACCTCAGGTCATCAGGGAAGAGATGCAACCTCCAGATGGGCTGGTGACCGAGAGGTGGATTTAACCATGGACAGCATCTCCAGGTTATCCATGACTGTGGAACATGTGCTGTGCTCAAGCAGGGCCAAGCGGGCAAAGCCCCTGTGGTGTGGGGGACGATGGTGGAAATGCCAATCTGGGGGGGCCTGGCAGATCGATGACATCACAGTGCCACAGAGCCGCCAGGGCAAGCGCTGCTGCTGACAGTGGTGCCAACAGCCCCTGCAGGGATGGAGACGCACCCTGTGCCTCACGGCACTGCCCACAACACCACCCTGGGCCTGGAAAAGGGCCCCCAGGAAGAAGTGAGTCGCACAATGGGACTCATTTCCAGAACAGCCTCATGGACACCTGGGCCAGAGAGCACAGCACTGAGTGGGTGTTTCATATTCCCTGTCAGGCACCAGCCCTGGGAAAGCTGAACACTGCAAGGGACTGCTGAAAACCACCTTGAAAGCAGAGGCTGGTGGGACCTTCAAACACTGGGAGCTGCATTTAGTCAAGGCCACTGGTCAGTGAAGACCTGAGGCTCCACCAATCGAGCTGGCCCTGCCCAATCAAATCATCCATGGGCCACAGAAGGGGGATAAAGTCCCCATGGTGCCTATGAGAAATGTGTTAGGGAAGACAGTTTGGATCAGTCCTGCCTCAAGCAAAGGCAATCCCATCCCTGGGATTGTTTTACCTTGAGGACCTGACAGAGTCAACGTCTGCAGGATGTTTTCTGCTCTAACCGGAACCTGGGGACACTTTCTCAGTTGTGTCACTCAGTGAAACCTATTTAAACTACGAGAGACTTCAGTATTTCAATTTAACTTTGACTTGAGAAGTTTTTTGAACACACTCAGAGGGACTGAGTCTGATGTAAAGAGCAGCAAAGCCCCGCGAGGCTCATTCAAGTCCCTGAGCTGTGGCTGTGCTGCTGAGCTGGGCCGGGCTCCTGGCACAGAGGCAGCTCCTGGCAAGCGGCAGCGCTGCAGAGAGACAGCTCTGCCCAGGAGCAGCTCCTGTGCACAGCCCAGCAGGGCTGGGCCACTGCCAGGGCAGCTCAGGGACACCAGCAGGGCACAGCCAGAGCTCCCAGGTGCTCAGCATTGGCAGGGGCTGTGCCATGGCCCAGAGGGGGCTGTGTCATAGCCATAGGCACCTCTGGGGCTGTGTCACAGAGCCCCAGAGCAGCTGTGATGCCAGAAAGGGGCAGTGTGACATCACAGAGTGGGCTGTGTAAGGTTATTGGCATCATAGAAGGCAATGTGAGACATCACGGTATGGATGTATGACATCACAGTGTGGGCAATGTGGCAAGACTGAGTGGATGGTGACATCACAGAGATGGTTCTGTGAGGTCATGGATCAGCTTCGGCATCACAGAGGGGACTGTGTGACATCACAGAGCAGGCTCCGAGGTCACAGAGTGAGCTGTGTGACATCACTCAGTGGGTTGTGCCATCACAGAGGTGGCTGTGACATCACTGAGTAGGCTGTGGCATGACTGGTTGGTTGTGTCACATTGTAGAGCTGGCTGTGATGTCACAGAGTTGGCTGTGACATCACAAACCAGATTGTGACATCATGGTGTGGGTGTATGACATCACAGAGCAGGCTGTGAGGTCACAGAGTACACTGTGTGACACCACCGAGTGGGTTGTGACATCACAAAGCTGACTGTGACATCACAGTGAAGGCTGTGACATTACAGAGGTGTGGGCAACAACACAGACCAGGCTGTGATATCAAAGAATGGCTGTGTGACATCCCAGAGTTGGCTGTGACATCACAGGGGCTGTGTGAGGTCACTGGGGAGGTCACTCTGCCCCAGCCCCCCCTCACAGCTCCCCCCAGAGAAGTCCAACACTGCTCATGCACAGCAGGGTCCCCTGTCCCCCCAGGTCCCCCCCTGCCCCCCAGCACCGCAGCCTCCCCCAGAGGATGTTCCACGAGATCAACCCCCAGAGCCTGACACGGGGACAGGGAGACAGGGACCCCCCGGCAGTGTCCCTGTGTCCCCCAGGGTGAGAACCTGGGCCAGGGCTCCTTCACCCTCTTATGAACGAGGGGTTGAGAGCGCTTAAAAAATCCCCAGCAAGGGATCAGCAAAAACCAGATTTAATATTCAACAACAGCACAACAAAGTTCCTTGGCAAGAGTCACTCTACTCCTGACTGGACAGTTCAGGCTCACCAAGGGAAAAAAGCAATAACAAAATAAAAAAAATCCAGACAATCAAACTAGAAATAAACTGAGACCTGGACCGTTTGGTGTGCGTGTGTGTGTGTATGTTTAGGTGTGTGTGACAAAAGGACACTGAGGTCTAGGACAAAAGGAATAGGACCTTAAAGCTTAACAGCCCTCAAACATAACAGTACATAACTTATACCTTAACCTTAACTTATACCTTAATCATAACAATTCAGGTAAAGAACAGCCCTTAGCAGCATTTAAATTAGCTTATACCTTAGGACTGAACCTTACTTACAACTCTAACCTACTCACATATCCAAGGGACTACAACACCTCCGAGAGCAGCATTTCTCCCCCATTTGCTAGAGCACAGGCACACGTGTGTGCACACAGACACAAAGAGTCAGTGCCAGGGACCTGTCACAAATTCCCCTCCAGGGCAGGGAAATGCTCACTCCCGATGCTTTTGCATCTCCCCAGCGGGCGAAGGGTTGAGCCTCGAGGAGTGGGGGATCAGCCCAGGGTCCCTCGTTGTTCGGGGATGCCCCGAGTGCAGCAAACGGGAGAGTTCCCGGCTCCGAGAGGCCCCACTCAGAGGGAGGTCACTGCTCCACGACAGCTCCAAGGGCTCATTTGGCACCGCTGTTGATAGGGCCCCAAGAGATGGGCTTTAGGCACAGCAATGGCTCATCCTGGCCGCACTTGGCATCAACAGCTTGCTTTGACACTGTGACAACAGCCATGCTGTGCCATTGAGGGAAGAAAAACAGTTGCCAAGGCTGCTCCTAAAGCAAGCAGGAGCTGTTGGACAGCAGCAGTGCCTGGGAGCAGACAGTGTTTGTGATCAGCTGCACAGGAGCTGAGCCCAGGGGCTGTTGCTCAAGGCCCAGGCCTAAGGAGCATTTCTCACATCCAGGGCTGGCCTGCAAAGGCGGTGCTGGGGGATAATTCACGGCCTCAGGGTGCTCCCAGTTGCTCCCAGCATTTCCATGTCCGTGCTCCAAGTGCTGCTGCCAGCCCTGAGCCGTGGGGATGGCAATGTCGCGCTCCCTTCGCAGGGCAGTGTCACACCTGAGCCAGGTGTGCAGGGCAGGACCTTGCCCTGAGCCCAAGCACTGTCCCACCTGCAGGAGCTGCTTCCCATCGGCCTCTTCCTGCTGCGGCCCCAAGCCCAGCCTGGAGCTAAACAAAGGGCGCTGGCTCGGGGTCATCTCCCTGCGGGGGCTGCGCACCCCCTCTGCCCCCTCCCCAAATTCCCTCCCGGGGGCAGCAGGAGCTGGGTCAGGAGCCCTGTGGGGAGGGTCAAGGGGGTGACACTGGCATGGGGGGGCACACGACCCCTGGGGACCCCCCCCTCACCTTCTTCCGCAACACCAGGAGGAGGAACCCCAACATGGAGCCCCCAAAACCCTGGCAGCATTTTGGGAGGCAGGGTCTGGTTGCAGCTTTGGGTGTCTGAGGGGGTCACTACTGCCCTGAAACCCCTTCCCAGCCCCACAGCCAATCCTGGACTTCTCAAACCACCTCACAGCTTCCCCTAGGATCCCCCAATCCAGTCCGTGACACATAAATGGGCCCCAAGTGACACCAAAACCCCTTTCCCATCTCCCCCAAGACCCACCCAGTATCTCTCCAAGACAAACAGCCCAGCCTGGACCCCAAAACTCCATCACAGACCCCACCAAGCCTCGTCCCAGCACTACAAACCTCCCCAAGAACTACAAAACCTCCTCCCTATCCCCACAGAATCCCCCAAATGCCCCTGCTAGCACCTCATGGCACTGACCAGGAGAGGTTGCAGGACAGGAACATCCACAGTCAGGAGCAGCTCAAGCACTTCAGCAGCAATTTGGGCACTTTGTGGAGCACACCCCAAATGGAGAGACCCAGGCCAGCAACTGCGACAGACAACTGGAATTCCTGGAGAACAGATGGGCTCAGGTGGACACGTTCTGCTGCCACAACTATGAGATCATGGCCTAATCTGCCTGGCCTGGGCAGGTGCAGAACACCCAAATCCCTCCATATATTACCCTGAACCCCAAATTCACCACCAAATCCCAGGAAAATGGTGCAGCTTTAGATTTCTTGGTTTCATTTCTTTATTTTTACCCCAATTTTGGTTGTTTTGACAGGATGAAGAAGGAAATAATTTAGGTTTGAAAAGAACCCCAAGATCATCCAGCGTTGCTTGATGCCACCAGAATAATTGGACACAGAAGTGAGATTCTTTAGGGTATAACGTTAATAAATCAGCACTACCAAAGGAATTTTTCCTGTCAATCTGAGGACGTGGAAGCCACCAGCCAGGTGTCCTCCCAGTGATGGTCACAGGGAGTGTGGGTCACCAGGGCTCTGCCCAATGTAGGTCCTCTGAGGGGTGATGAAGTTGGAGCAGCACAGAAAGCTCCTCTCACATTCAGAGCACTCGCAGGGCTTCCCTTACCGGTGCCTCCGCTGGTGTCGGGTCAAGTGAGAGCTCCTGGAGAAGCTCTTCCCACACTCGGGACACTCATAGGGCCTCTCCCCAGTGTGGATCCTCTGGTGGCGGATCAGACTGGAGCTCTGGCTGAAGCTCTTCCCACATTCGGGACACTCGTAGGGCCTCTCCCCAGTGTGGATGCACTGGTGCTTGATGAGGGTGGAGGTGCGGTTGAAGCCCTTCCTGCACTCAGGGCAGCGGAAGGGCCTCTCCTCTGTGTGAATCCGCTGATGCACAAGGAGTTCTGAGCTGGTTGGAAACCTCTTCCCACACACGGAACACTCATAGGGCCTCTCCCCTGTGTGGTTCATCTGGTGGCAGATCAGGTGGGATCTCTTGCTGAAGCCCTTCCCACATTCCCCACACTCATAGGGCCTCTCCCCAGTGTGGATCCTCTGGTGGCAGATCAGGCTGGAGCTCTGGCTGAAGCTCATCCCACATTCCCCACACTCATAGGGTCTCTCCCCAGTGTGGATGCGCCGGTGCCTGATGAGGTTGGAGTTCTGCTTGAAGCCCTTCCTGCACTCAGGGCAGCGGAAGGGCCTCTCCTCTGTGTGAATCTGCTGATGCATGAGGAGGTTGGAGCTGCTCTGAAACCTCTTCCCACACACAGAACACTCATAGGGCCTCTCCCCAGAGTGGATCATCTGGTGGCGGATCAGGTGGGATCTCTTGCTGAAGCCCTTTCCACATTCCCCACACTTGTAGGGCTTCTCCCCATCATGGAGCTGCTCATGGACCACCAGGGCTGAGCTCTGGATGAACCTCCGGATGCCTTCCTGGCACAGGGTGGGTCTTTCCTCCTCAGAGCGCCCTGGGCTGGGTTTGCAGCCCCTCCTTGTGCGGCATCTCTGGGGCTTTTCCTCCCTGTTGACCTCCTGTGTCATGGAGCCGCCCAAAACGGCCTCTTCCATGAGGTTCTGCCCCAAGTCTTTGTCCTCCCTGGACTCCGTCTGCAGCTCATTGCCTGGGGAGGGAGGACAAGGAGAGGATGGGATTTGCCTCCGTGCCACAGGGAAGGGGAAGGACATTCCCCAATCTGTCCCTGCAGGACAGCGTCGGCAGTGGGGTTGTCCTGCAGCCAGGGGCGAAGCTGGGCTGGGAGATGGAGCAGAAGACAGGGGGAAAGGGGTACTGACTTCCTCCTCACCTGGTTAAGGGTCCTGGGCCATCTTCCTCTTCCTCACGGCCTCCTTTTCCATCTGGCCAAGGTATGGGAAAGGGAAATCCTGGTTTGGGGGAAAAAAGGGTGTGAGTGCCTTGGGTTGAGAGTTCCTCCTGTCCAAGACCAGCTCTAGAAGTCACTGAGTGCTTTGTGTCTATAAAATCCTCCAAAAATCAAGACTGACCCCCAAAAAAGCCTCCCAGGAGTTTCCCCTTTCCAGTCTCCTGTCTTTGAGGTGCTGGGGTTCCCCCTTCTCAAACCTGCTGGGGCTCCCATGGGTCCTGGGGATCCCCCTTCTCCAGGCTCCTGTGGGGTTTCGGTGCTCCCAGGGGTCCCTTCTTCCCTGATGCTGCTTTGGCTCCCAGGGCTCCCAGGGTCCCCCTCGCCAGGCTTCCCCCCACTCCAGGCACTCAGGGCTTCCCCCTCTATCTGCTGCCCCTTTCAGAGTCACAGTGTCCTGGCCCTGCCTCATCTCCAGGCTCCCCCACCCCTCCAGGCTGCTGGGGGTCCCCCAGCTCTGTTATTGCCCCTCTCTGCTCTCTCCACTCCGGGAGTCCTGCGTTCCACCCTCCGGCTCTCCTGGGGATCCCGAAAACCAATGTCCTGTTCTGCAAATACTGGGAAATTCCCACATGGATCCCCTTGAGTATTCCCCCAAGGTATATGTATGGCACAGCTTTGGAGTCGTGCAAGATCCAAACATCCCCTCCGGCACAAAAAATACCCACCAGGGACTTGCAAAGCAAAGATATCTGGGGCTCAATTCCAGAATCTGTGAGTACCAAAAACTCCTCCAGAAAAAAACACTCTGGAAGACCCCTCTGATAGATTTGGGGTGAGTTCCCCCTCCCTGGTCACCTGTGGAATGTCGGGGGGCAATGATCTCGGAGCCGGGGGTGCTGCGGACACAGTGGGTGGTGAAACCTCATGGTTCTCCTGCTCCTCCTTTTCCTCCTCCTCCCCCTCGGTCCCTGCTCTTCTACTCCGCCCACCCCAGACCCCCCTTCCCCACTGTCCTCTGCCCCACAGCTGCTGCAGCACAGGCTGCTGGGAGGGGGGAACACCCCAATCAGCCCCAGGGATGGACAGGGGGCTTGGAGACCCCCCAAGTATGGAGCCACCTCCCCCAGAGCCCCAGGGAATTGTTCCAGGGATCAAGTGCTGGGGGACAGGGCTGGACCCCCATGCAACCGCCCTTATTCTGTCCCAACCCCACCTTTCCCTCCCCTCTCCTCCCCTTTCCCATCCTTCTCCCAATCCACAGACCCCTCCCAACTCAATTTCGGTGTCCCATCCCCCTCCCACTCTCTTTGGGGGTCCCAGACCCCTCTTTCCCCCTGCTCTTCTGTCCCTTTCACCATCATCCCCTCAGTCCCCATCCCCCCTCTCCCATGAGTGGTTTTGGGGCTTCCAGGCCCCTCCTGACCACTTTGGGGGTCCCAATCCCCATTTCACTCACTTTGGGCTCCCAGCCCCCGCCCCTCTTCTCACCGCGCCCCCCGCTCACCCCGCGGCCGGGGGCACTGCCAGCACCACCAGTGCCACCAGCACGGCCCCAGCTGCCCCCACACGGCCCATGCCCAGCGCCGGGCAGGTGCCCACAGCCCCAAAGCAGCCGCGCTCTGCCCTGGGGGGTCCCCAAAGCGGCCCCGCCCCGCGCGGCACTGCGAGCACCAGGCCGGAGCAGTGCGGAGCGCGGGCGGGCGGCATCAGCCGTGCCCGGGCAGGGCCGGGCCCCGCGGGACAGCTCCCCCCGCACTCGGCCCCAACGGGACAGCGCCCAGCGGGGGGGCCCGGCCTGCCCGCCCCACACCTCCCCCTCCCCAAATTCCGCTCCCGCCGCCGCTGGGGCCCAGGGGGAAGCAGCTGGGCTCCAGAGCTGCCGGAGACACGTGTCCCCCGCTGCCACTGCCACCCCCGAAGGATTAGGGCTACCCCAAAACTCCCTCACAGGTGGCCGATACCCCGCAAGCCCCGAAGGAGTGCGGTCCCCCCGCCTTCATCACCCCCAACCTTCGGCTGCCTCATCCCAGGCCCCAGCCCACCCATCCCCCTCCCCCACACTTCAGCCCACACCCCAATCCACATCCCACCCTGCCCGGGCCCCAGCCCACCCCATCCCACTTCTCCCGCCAGCCGCCACAGGGACCCCCAAAAACCCGCGTGCCGGGGACTCCCCAATATCGCCCCAGGGGCATTTGCGACTCACAGGTGGAGTCCTGCAAGATCCAAACATCCACCCCCTCCCTCACAAAAAAAACCCAAACAAAGAAAGCCTCCCAGGATCAAGCAAAGATATTTGGGGCTCGGTTCTGGAGTCCTACAAGGTCCAAAAATCCCCCCCCCCAAAAAGAACCCCACGCACCGCACAAGATCTCTGGGGCGAGCTCCCCCTGCCCGGTCACCTGCGGGATGCGGGGGGCGATGCTCCCGGGGCCGAGGGTTGCGGACACAGAGAGCGATGGACACACGTGGCAGCTCCTTGTGCTGCTTCTCTTGCTGCTCCACCCCCTTGATCCCTCCTCTTCCTCCCGCTTCCCCTCCTCCATCTCTCCTCCCCACCTGCTCTTTCATGATCCTCTGCCCCTCCTCCTCCTGTTCTTTGGCACTCCCATCCCGGCTGACATTACCCGTGGGGCCGTCCCGTGCTCAGCAGAGCATCCTGTGCTCTGTCAGCACTCTCTGCTTCTTAGGGAAGGATTATATATATATAGATAGATATTTATATTTATATTTACATTTATATTTATATTTATATTTATATTTATATTTACATTTATATTTACATTTATATTTACATTTATATTTATATATTGTTTTATACATATGTATATAGTAAGTTAGATTAAATACTGTTAAGTTCTGCTATTTTGCTAAATTGTTATGTTTAAGGTATATTATGGTTAAAATATAAGTTCAGTACTGTTAAATTTGAGGCCTGTTAACCTTTTAGGCCGTATTCCTTTTATCCTTGCCCTCACTGTCCTTTTGTCACACACACCTAAACACAAACAGACGCACACAAAGAGGTCCAGGTCTCAGTTCATTTCTAGTTTGATTGACTGGATTTGGTTGGTTTTGTTGCTGCTTTGTTTCTTTGGTGTGCCTGAGCTGTCCAGTCAGAAACAGAGTGACTCTTGCCAAGGAACTTCATTGTGCTGTCGCTGAATATTAAATCTGGTTTTTGCTGATCCCTTGCTGGGGATTTTTTAAGCACTCTCAACCCATCGTTCGTAAGAGGGTGAAGGAGCCCTGGCCCAGGCTCTCACCCTGGGGGACACAGGGACACTGCCGGGGCGTCCCTGTCCCCCTGTCCCACCCCCCACAGCCCCGTCCCCGTCCCCCCTGTCCCCGTGTCAGGCTCTGGGGGTCGATCTCGTGGAACATCCTCTGGGGGAGGCTGCGGCACCGGGGGGCAGGGGGGGACCCGGGGGGACAGGGGACCCTGCTGTGCACGAGCAGCGTTGGACTTCTCTGGGGGGAGCTGTGAGGGGGGGCTGGGGCAGAGTGACCTCCCCAGTGACCTCACACAGCCCCTGTAATGTCACAGCCAAATCTGGGAATTTACAGAGCCCGCTTTGTGACATCCAAGGGTGACAGAACCTGCTTTATGTCCCGTTTTCCTCACAGTCTGCTCTGTGACATCACAGCCTGCTCTGTGACATCACAACCTGCTCTGATGTCACACACTGTGGGAACTGCAGGCATCTCGTAAGAACTACTTTCCCATGGGAGAGGCCTGTTTGTCCAGTTCGCACTATTCCTCTCTAGCTCAAAACAAGCAGGAATCCATAAACAATGATAATAAGAGACTCGCAGGTGGTGTTATTGCAAGATGTTGTTCTAACTGTAGGTAGCCAATGACATTGTGGGGTGATGAACTGAGAGCCAATGGATGTGTGACATGAATGTTAGAAAGAATATAAAAAGGCTTTGGAAAATAAAGACTTACTTGTTCCTTTTCTCTGACTAAGAAGCTGTTGTGGTGAACTTTTTACTTGTCGTGACCATCTCGACAGTGACAGCTGCTGACCCCGATGTGATACAGCAACAGCTTCGGGTAGCGATCGGCGAATCACTGAGATACAGCAGAGAAGCAAATTGCCGAGAGCAGTGTGCGCGGCCGGAGACGGAGCCCCAGCGAAGCATAAGAGCGAAGGATATCGCTCAGGTCCGGACTGGATTTTTTGGACACCTGGAACGCAGGTGAGTCGCTGGGGAACACGCAAGAAAAATGGGTATCATTTGTCTAAGCCAGGAAAAGACTGTGCTGTTTGCATGGAGGGCCTTGTTGAGGGCCCTGCTGCTGTGGCACAGGAGCCTGAGCTTAGAGATTGCCTCTAGAAATGCCTTTGCTGCGACGATCTCGGAGTGAGCGGAACAACTTTATCTTTGACTCTGCTTCCCGAGACTGTGGATCTGCCAAGTCTTTGACGAGTGCCTGGAGGGCGGTGCAGGATGCCTTAAAAAGCGGTAGAAGAACGCAGAGAGAGAGAGATATGCAGACTGCTTCTTTTGTCAAAATCGTAGGAGGCAGCTCTAAAAAAGGAGGACGAAATAGCCAAAAAATTACTAACGACGTAGCACTTTGTTCAGGACTCGTATCTACAGTTCCCACAAAATCACATTGATCGAAGACAGAGGCAGAGGAACACCTTCTGGACTATGACCCTCCAGAGATGCTGGACAAATGTGGACCCATGCTGGTAGCTATAAACCCCCTTTTCCTCCCTTTCCTCCCTATCTTTTCCTTTATTCTCTCTCTCTCTTTCTATTGCAAGCCACTTTATGGGCACAATTAATAAAGTTCCTGTTTAGATTGAAGTTTAACTCCCTTGAATTGTTGATTTATTTTTTGCTTTACTTTCTTTTTTTTTTTGCACTCCAAGATCATAGCTGAAATGAACCATCACACGTGCGCTTATGAGTGGACCATGACAGGTGTGACACAGACAGGGAACGTGTGGGCCAGGGCACCAATGCTGCTCTGACACCCGGGGCCTGGGGAGCACTGAAATCAGCAGGTGCAGCAGAGTCCCCACCAAAGCAGACCTGCCACCCCTGAGCCCTGCCAGTGCCAGTGCCATCTCCTGGCCCAGAGACCTGTGCCCCCGGGGGTGCTTCTCTGCCAGAGGGCAGCCAAAGCCAACATTGGTGCATTGGTGTCTGTGCTCCTTCCTGCAGGTGGCTGTTGGCAGGAGCACCTGCAGCAAGTGGTGGCAACAGTTGGGATCTGCCAGAGGATGTTGTGCCTTCCTGGAATGATTCTTTTTCATGGAAGGGATTAGCAGGAGCACAAGAACACCATCAGCTGCTGAGTTTCACAGGACAGACAGATTCCACAGAGACACTGTCAAGTTTCCTTGGGCTTTCCTGACTGTCTTTCTTGCACTCAGGGATAAAAAGAATCGGCCCAGCCTCTGGTATTCAGTGCTCCAGTTGCTGCGTGTGTGGCTGTGGCAGCTCCTGTCCAAACACAACTGGGTGCCTGCTGAGCACGGCAATGGACGGCCACAAACAGGGCGGTTCCGCAGTGAATGTCAAGGGAGTCACCCGGGGAAGTGCAGGGGGGAGGGATAACTCTGGGAGGAGAAGCTGTTCTGTGTCTCTGATGATGGTGCCAGCACCCTGAAGGAGCAGCCCAGGGAAGTGCTGGAAGCACAAGTGTCCCGCCCTTTTCTGCTGTCACTGGGACACGGGACAGGCTTGTTGCCACAGGTCCACAAGACTTGATGCAGGAAAAATGCAGGGCCATGCACTGCTGCGAGGGAATGGCCTCCAGCAAGAGCAAAGCAGGATCCTCTAGCAGCAAAGCCTGTGCCTGTGAACCGGGCCATCTTCTCAGCAGACACCAAAGTGCTTCCCTCCAGCCCTGAACCTGCGCCACAACTGCCTGCTGTGCTTCAGCACCTGCTGCTTCTTCCTTTGTTCCAAGCAAGTCCAGGATTTCATTTCAAAGCTCGTGTATGAGTCATCTTGAAGGTGCCTGCATGGAGGAGAGGGACGGCAGCTGCAGCCCAGGGCTCATGTCCCATCAGAGTCTCTCTCTCACGATGGCACCAATGCCACGGCCTCGGGATGCCTGACTGTGGAAAGCGAGTCTGCCCTCAAGCACGGCCGTTGAAGTCAGTCAGGGGCACAGGCTGCAGCAGAAGCTGCCAAGTGTTGCTGTGAGGCTGGCAAATCAAGAGAAAGCCATTGTGGTCAGTTGTGCTGAAGCCTTTTGCCAAACCACGTGCCATTGTCCCCACAGTATCCCCGTTTGGCATCCCGGCCGGTGCGGGTGCCTTGTTGAGCAGGTAGCGGTGTTCTGGCTCCTGCTGTTCCTGCACACGCTCTGGTGCTGTTTCTGCAGTGCCCAGAGCCACTTCCACAGCAGCGACTCCGCAGGCCTGCTCGAGGAGACGGTGCTGCCCTCCTCATGGTGACAGCGGCTCTGCGGTGCCAGAGCTCTGTGTCAGGGGGGACTCAGCCACAGCACCATGGCCTGGGCAACCGCGGAGGCCTGGGCTGGCTGCCAGCCCTGCCACTGCCCACTGCCCACTGCCCACTGCCCACTGCCCCTTGTAGGCAGCACGCAGTGGCCATGCCCTGGCAGGGACCCCTTGCCCTCCTTGTCCCCAGCCAGCCCAGCCTGGGCACCTCAGCGGTGTCCCCAGCCTCCCTCCTGCTGAGGCTCAGCCTCAAGCGCTTCTGCCCAAGGCATGGGAGATGCCTCCGGGAAACACCAGAGCAGCTGTCAGGAACAAGGCAGCTGCCCGGGGGCTGCTTAGGGCCTCTGACACCCAATTCCTCAGGGCTTCCCAGCACCCAGCACCGCATGGGCCTCCTGGCCCCTTGGAGCCTCCTGCCACTCACCCCCTCACACATTCCCCCCTCGTGCCTTCCCACTGCCTTGTCCCGATCAGGGCCTGTGCAGCACCTCATCCCTTCACAGCCTCCCACCGCCCTGTCTCCTCAGGGTCTCCCCCAGCCCGGCCAACCTGCCCGGCAGCGGCACAGCCCCGCTGGAGCTCCAGAGGAGCCGCACCAAGAGGCACCGCGGAGCCCTCGGCAATCCAGCCGGCAACACACGGGCAGGACACAGATGGCGCTGCCCTGCTGGCACAGGGCTTGTGGCCATCTCCAGGCACCAGTCTCCCAGGGATGCCCCAGCTCCAGCCTCTGCCCACTCGCTCTGGCAGAAGCGTTAAGGCTGCAGCAGAACCACCAAAGGCCAAGGCGCTTCTGGCCACTTTCCTTCCACACTGCACGCCCGGGCAACCTGCTGAGCACAAGCACCCTTTTCCCCCCTCTTCCCCTATGCCCTGCAGACACTGGGCACCGAAACAAAAATCCTGAGAGTCTGTGTATTAGAACAGAGTCTATATTTACATACTAAACACAAAAAAAAGAAAACGCTTAAAGAAAACAGGAGTTCCCCGCAGCCTGAGGTGGCCCCAGGGGACGGAGGAGACAGATCAGCTCTCTGCAGAGCTCCAGCAGCAAAGCCAGCCACGGCCCCACGCACGAAGCCATGTCTGGCTCACCCTGCGGAGGCCATCTTGCAGCTTCCCGATGCTGGAGGTGCGAGTCCTCGCTACCGCCTGGAGGATGTGCGATGTTTGAAGCGCCAGGTTTCTGACAGTATCACTGGTGTCATCCTCCATGTCTTCAAGGACTGGCACAGAGAGAAAGAGAGCCACGGTCACATCCCGGACCTGCGGGGACCCGAGGAGACCCCCCCTTGCCAGGGCCATCCCAGCCTGCTCTTGCCACGGCCACGAGGGAGCAGGGGCCAAGGGCATCAGCCCGAATGTGTTGGCCAAGAATCCCCGACGTGCCCCTGGAATCTCTGTGTGCTCTGCCCATGCCGCCCCTCGTCCGCACAGGGAGCGGAGCCCTCCGCAGCCGGGCAGGGATTGCAGCTGCCCCCGCCAGCCCCCGCTGCCAGCCTGCTGCCCTCACTCACCGTCCAAGATGAGCTGCAATTCTTCCTGCTGCCCCCTCAAGCTCCGCCCGACCATCCCTGGCAACACAGAGCCTGTCACGGCGCCCAGCGGCACAGCTCCCCCCCAGCGGCGCTGCCAGCCCTGGGGCCGCACGGCCTCCTGCGCCGGCACGGCTCAGCCCGGGCCCTTGCCGCATCGTGCCGCCCGAGGAAGGGCACGGCTGCGACAGGAGGGCGGCAGCAGCCCCGAGGGCAGGCGGGGCTCCAGAGCCCCGTGCCCGGATGGCGCTGCCGGGGCAGCAGCCGGGGCTGGGCCCGAGCTGCGGCGGCGCGGGGCGGGGAGGGAGCCCGGGCTGGCGGCTCACCGATGAACCTGATGGCCTCCTCTCGCAGGGGCTCCTGGGGGCTGTGCACGTAGGGCAGGGCCTGGCGCAGCTGCTCGGCCGCTCGGCTCCTGTCGTGTGCCAGCTGCAGAGAGAGAGGGCCCGCAGGGAAGGCTTGGCGCGGGCTCAGCCCCTCGGGCGGGCGCTCGCTGCGCCCGGCGCTGGCCTGGGGCCCCTGGGCGCACAGCCCTGAGGCGCGGCCAGCAGCCGCTGGCGCCGGCCTTTGGAGGGGCCAGAGGGCTGGCTGCTGCCCGGGGAGCCGCGGGGCCGCCCCGGCGCACGGCCCAGCTGGGCCGGGGCTCCATCGGCACCCGGCTCGGGGCCAGAGCAGCCTGGAGAAGAGCCCGTGTGGCCCCTGGGCGCAGCAGCGGGCAGGGCCACAGCTGCCAGCCGCACACACTGAGCAGCGGCCACAGGGGCCTTGTCCAGGCTGCGGCTGGGGCTTCCAGGCTGTCCTTACCAGGCACTCGCCCAACTTCCACAGCTGCTTCTTCTTCAGCAGCTGCTCGAGATCCCTCCTCTTCAGGAACTGGGCTGCACTAAGCAGCGCTGCCCGAGAGGCCTGGAGAGCAGCAGAGAGCTGGAGATGGCCCCGCAGCCCAGGGCACAGGAGCCACGTCCCCGTGCCAAGGCCACGAGGAGGCTGCAGCCCGTGAGGCGCAAGGGCGGGAGGCAGCTGAGCCCTCTCGCAGGGGGACACCAGCAGCGCATGAGTCCTCACCACTGCCACAGGCCGCTTCTCGTCATGGCAGTGGAGGAAGAGTGGGAGCAGGCTCAGGCGCACTTGCGCCTTCAGGGCCTTTTCCCACTTCAGCGCTGCAGAAGTCACCAAAGCTCGAAAGAGCACCATGGAGAGCAGCCGCACCACGCTATTATCCTGTATGAAAAGAAGAAAGACTTCCGCACTGGCTGCTCCGAGCTCACCTAGGCACACACCTGAAAATGCACAGGGCGCAAAGTGTCCGGGCAGCACCCAGTGCCCGTGGCTGGGGGCGCAGAGCCTTACATTGTCAAAGAGCGGCAGGAGCGCCTCAGCCAGCTGCAGGGCAATGGGGCTGGCTATCAGCGTGACTTTGTCCACCACTGTATAGCCAAGTACGATGAGTGTCATCGCAACCACGCGTCCATCTGTGTCCCACAGGAGCTTGACGAGCCTTCCGGTCAGGCTCCACATTCTTTTGATCTGTGCAGAACACAAGTCTGTGAAATGGCAGCCTGCAGCCGCAGGGCCCAGAGGCCAAAGGCCTGCCCCCAAAGCAGGCAGGCAGCTGAAGTGGGAGGCAGGAGAGCTGGGAGCAGCTGCCTCAGCTCCTGAAGCCCAGCCAAGCCCAAGCGGCTGTGTTGCCCAGCCCCACGCTGCCGGCACGGCTTCAGCCGCTGCCCCCTTCTCACCATCAAGGGATCATCAGTGAGATTGAAGAGGGCCCTGAGCGCCAGGCGACGCCTCTGCCTGCATTCGCTCCGCAGGTGCCTTGACAGGATTTTCAGGACTCTGTTCCCACATTTTGTCAAGTCCAGGCACTGCAGAGTCTGAAAGGCATAGGGCAGTGAGAGGGGAGCTGGCTGGCAGGAGCCCAGCAGTGCACGGGGCTGGGCCCAGGCAGCAGCACAAGGGCACGGGCACTGTCCCAGGCTGTTGCCAACCCAAGGCTCGATTTCAATATTTCTCCCGGCTGCGTCACCAGCTCTGGGTGTGGTGTTAATTCTGCTCTGGCCCCACAGCCACGCAGGCCTCACCTCAGACGCGCTCTGCTTTCCCCGCAGGGTCACGGGAGGCTGCTTCGCCTTGAGCCACAGCGCCTCAGACTAGCCCCGAGCTGGGCTGGACGCAGGATTTTATACCAGACTGCTCGACCAATCAGAGCAGCGCAGGGGGGTGAGTGCACAACCCGCGAACCAATCAGAGCTGCGCAGAGGCGGGGCTCCGTACAACGAACCAATGAGCTCGACGGAAACTCAGAAGGTTCCAGAAAAAGGGGCGGGGTCAGGGGAAGCCCCTCCCCCGGCCAGGCCCTGCGGCTGTTGGTTTTTCACAATATATTTGACCTTGGAAAAGTCCCAATGCTCTCTTCTATTGTTTTTAAATAGATTTACATCTATTTAAATTATTTTTTTTTATAAATAGATTGTGTCTGGGTAAAATTGGTAACTGTCTAGGCTTTCCTTTGAACTTCTTTTCTTAAGATTATTAATTGTCTGTTCTAAGCACAGCTGAGTAAATATCAAATAATCAAATTAAATTAAATTAAATCAAATTAAATCTGCATTTAATCATTCATTTCTTACTAAGTTCTGCGTCTTCTTCTATTCTAATTTTAACAGAACTGACTTTTGTCTGGAATCTCTACATTTGTTTCAAAATCACTCTTTCAATTGAGATTTTTGTTATTTTCCACCTCTGATTTTTGCGGTTTTGGGGATTTTTCCACTTCCGATTTTGGGATTTTTGGGCTTTTTCCCATTTTTGGGATTTCCCAAAATCCAAAATCTCCAAACCCAAATCCGAAACAATTTTTGAGGTAAAATCCATCTTTATTAATGAGAAATCACACTTTTAATTGGGGTTCCCCTCATTATTTTCACTATTTTCCACTTCCAATGTTTGCGATTTTTGGGATTTTTCCACTTCCAATTTTTGGGATTTTTCCACTTCTGATTTTTAGGATTTTTCCACTTCTGAATTTTGGGATTTTTCCACTTCTGATTTTTGCAATTTTGGGGATTTTTCCACTTCCAATTTTTTCAATTTTCAGGATTTTTCCACTTCTGATTTTTCCTATTCTCAGGATTTTTCCACTTCCAATTTTTCCAATTTTTGGGATTTTTCCACTTCCAGTTTTCCAATTTTTGGGATTTCTCCACTTCCAATTTTTGCGATTTTCAGGATTTTTCCACTTCTGATTTTTCCGATTTTCAGGATTTTTCCACTTCAAGTTTTTTTGATTTTTGCGATTTTTTCACTTCCAATTTTTGCGATTTTTGTGATTTTTCCACTTCCAGTCTTTACGATTTTTCCACTTCCGATTTTCCATTTTTTTTCTGATTTCTGTGACTTTCTCCTGGCCCAATACTCCTCGCACACCTTCCAAAAAACGTCCCCGCAGCGCTCGCGGCCGCCCAGGTGTGCGCAGGCCAGGCAGAGCCCCCGAGCTTGCGGTGCTTTTCGGCATTTCCCAAACCCCAAAACCCCAGAGCCCAAACTGACCCCAAACCCAAATCATTTTTGGGTCAAATCCATCGTTATTGGGGAACTTTTATTCCAGCTGCTGTTCTCCCCACGATTTGCACGATTTTCCACTTCTGATTTTTGCAATTTTTGGGATTTTTCCACTTCTGATTCTTAGGATTTTTCCACTTCCAATTTTTGCAATTTTGGGGATTTTTCCACTTCCAGTTTTTCCCATTTTTGGGATTTTTCCAGTTCTGATTTTTGGGGTTTTTCCACTTCTAATTTCTGGCATTTTTCCACTTCCAATTTTTGTGACTTTTGGGATTTTTCCACCTGAGATTTTTGGGATTTTTGGGATTTTTCCACTTCTGATTTTTAGGATTTTTCCACTTCCAATTTTTGTGACTTTTGGGATTTTTCCACCTGAGATTTTTGGGATTTTTGGGATTTTTCCACTTCCAATTTTTGGGATTTTTCCACTTGTGATTTTTAGGATTTTTGGGATTTTTCCACTTCTGATTTTTGGGACTTTTCCCCTTCCAATTTTCCATTTTTTTCTGATTTCTGCTCTTTCCTCCTGGCCCAATACTCCTCGCACACCTTCCAAAAAACGTCCCCGCAGCGCTCGCGGCCGCCCAGGTGTGCGCAGGCCAGGCAGAGCCCCCGAGCTTGCGGTGCTTTTCGGCATTTCCCAAACCCCAAAACCCCAGAGCCCAAACTGACCCCAACCCCAAATCATTTTGGGCTCAAATCCATCGTTATTGGGGAACTTTTATTCCAACTGCTGTTCTCCCCACCATTTGCACTATTTTCTACTTCTGATTTTTGCAATTTTTGCGATTTTTGTGATTTTTCCGCTTCTGATTTTTGGGATTTTTCCACTTCCAGTTTTTCCAATTTTTAGGATTTTTCCACTTCCAGTTCTTGTGCTTTTTGTGATTTTTCCACTTCTGATTTTTGGGATTTCTCCACTTCCAATTTTTGTGATTTTTGGGATTTCTCCACTTCTGATTTTTCCCATTTTTGGGAGTTTTCCACTTCTGATTTTTAGGATTTTTCCACTTGCAATTTTGGGATTTTTCCACTTGCAATTTTTGCGATTTTTAGGATTTTTCAGATTCTGATTTTTAAGACTTTTCCACTTCCGATTTTTGTGATTTTTCCACTTCCGATTTTTGTGATTTTTCCACTTCCAATTTTTGGGATTTTTCCATTTCCAATTTTTCCAATTTTCAGGATTTTTCCACTTCTGATTTTTCCGATTTTTGGGATTTTTCCACTTCCAGTTTTCTGATTTTTAAGATTTTTCCACTTCTGATTTTTGCGATTTTTGGGATTTTTCCACTTCCGATTCTTCCCATTTCCGATTTTTTTCCAATTTTTGACTTTTTCCCGATTTTTCAGCTTTCCTCCTCCCCCAGTTCTCCTCGCACACCTCCCCAAAGATGTCCCCGCAGGGCAAACCTCAAAATCCTGAACCCCCAGACCCCAAATTAACCCCAAACCCCAAATTCTCCCCCAAAACCAAAACCCTCCAAACCCCAAATTAACCCGAAATCATTTCTGGGGTCCAATCCATCTTTATTAATGAGAAACCACAATTCCAATTGATGCTCCCCCCATTATTTTCACTATTTTCCACCTCTGATTTTTGCGATTTTTCCACTTCTGATTTTTGGGATTTCTCCACTTCCAATTTTTGGGATTTTTCCACTTCCAGTTTTTCCGATTTTTGGGATTTTTCCACTTGTGATTTTTCCAATTTTCAGGATTTTTCCACTTCCAGTTTTTCCAATTTTTAGGATTTTTTCAATTCTTATTTTTGGGATTTTTCCACTTCCAATTTTTGTGATTTTTGGGATTTTTCCACTTCTGATTTTTACAATTTTGGGGATTTTTCCACTTCCGATTTGTGGGATTTCTCCACTTCCAATTTTTACGATTTTTGGGATTTTTCCACTTGTGATTCTTGGGATTTTTCCACTTCTGATTTTTAGGATTTTTCCACTTCTGATTTTTCCAACTTTTAGGATTTTTCCACTTCCAGTTTTCCGATTTTTAAGATTTTTCCACTTCCAGTTTTTCCGATTTTTGGGATTTTTCCATTTCCAACTTTTGTGATTTTTGGGATTTTTCCACTTCCAGTTTTTCTGATTTTTAGGATTTTTTCACTTCCGATTTTTGCGATTTTTGTGATTTTTCCACTTCCGATCTTCAGGATTTTTCCACTTCCAGTCTTTACGATTTTTCCACTTCCGATTTTCCATTTTTTTCTGATTTCTGCTCTTTCCTCCTGGCCCAATACTCCTCGCACACCTTCCAAAAAACGTCCCCGCAGCGCTCGCGGCCGCCCAGGTGTGCGCAGGCCAGGCAGAGCCCCCAAGCTTGCGGTGCTTTTCGGCATTTCCCAAACCCCAAAACCCCCAGAGCCCAAACTGACCCCAAACCCAAATCATTTTTGTCAAATCCATTGTTATTGGGGAACTTTTATTCCAACTGCTGTTCTCCCCACCATTTGCACTATTTTCTACTTCTGATTTTTAGGATTTTTCCACTTCTGATTTTCCCCATTTTGGGATTTTTCCACTTCTGATTTTTGCGATTTTTGGGATTTTTCCACTTCTGATTTTTCCGATTTTCAGGATTTTTCCACTTCTGATTTTTGCAATTTTTGGGATTTTTCCACTTCTGATTTGTGGGATTTTTCCACTTCCGATTTTTGTGACTTTTGGGATTTTTCCACTTGCGATTTTTGGGATTTTTCCACTTCCGATTTTTGGCATTTTTCCATTTCCAATTTTTGTGATTTTGGGGATTTTTCCACTTCTGATTTTTAGGATTTTTCCACTTGCAATTTTGGGATTTTTCCACTTGTGATTTTTAGGATTTTTGGGATTTTTCCACTTCTGATTTTTGCGATTTTTCCACTTCCAATTTTTGACTTTTTCCCGATTTTTGCTCTTTCCTCCTGGCCCAATACTCCTCGTACACCTTCCAAAAAACGTCCCCGCAGCGCTCGCGGCCGCCCAGGTGTGCGCAGGCCAGGCAGAGCCCCCGAGCTTGCGGTGCTTTTCGGCATTTCCCAAACCCCAAAACCCCCAGAGCCCAAACTGACCCCAAACCCAAATCATTTTTGGGCTCAAATCCATCGTTATTGGGGAACTTTTATTCCAACTGCTGTTCTCCCCACCATTTGCACGATTTTCCACTTCTGATTTTTGTGATTTTTGCGATTTTGGGGATTTTTCCACTTCTGATTTTTGCAATTTTTGGGATTTTTCCACTTCTGATTCTTAGGATTTTTCCACTTCCAATTTTTGCAATTTTGGGGATTTTTCCACTTCCAGTTTTTCCCATTTTTGGGATTTTTCCAGTTCTGATTTTTGGGGTTTTTCCACTTCTAATTTCTGGCATTTTTCCACTTCCAATTTTTGTGACTTTTGGGATTTTTCCACCTGAGATTTTTGGGATTTTTGGGATTTTTCCACTTCTGATTTTTAGGATTTTTCCACTTCCAATTTTTGTGACTTTTGGGATTTTTCCACTTCCAATTTTTGGGATTTTTCCACTTGTGATTTTTAGGATTTTTGGGATTTTTCCACTTCTGATTTTTGTGATTTTTCCACTTCCAGTCTTTACGATTTTTCCACTTCCAATTTTCCATTTTTTCCTGATTTCTGCTCTTTCCTCCTGGCCCAATACTCCTCGTACACCTTCCAAAAAACGTCCCCGCAGCGCTCGCGGCCGCCCAGGTGTGCGCAGGCCAGGCAGAGCCCCCGAGCTTGCGGTGCTTTTCGGCATTTCCCAAACCCCAAAACCCCCAGAGCCCAAACTGACCCCAAACCCAAATCATTTTGGGCTCAAATCCATCGTTATTGGGGAACTTTTATTCCAGCTGCTGTTCTCCCCACGATTTGCACGATTTTCCACTTCTGATTTTTGCAATTTTTGGGATTTTTCCACTTCTGATTCTTAGGATTTTTCCACTTCCAATTTTTGCAATTTTGGGGATTTTTCCACTTCCAGTTTTTCCCATTTTTGGGATTTTTCCAGTTCTGATTTTTGGGGTTTTTCCACTTCTAATTTCTGGCATTTTTCCACTTCCAATTTTTGTGACTTTTGGGATTTTTCCACCTGAGATTTTTGGGATTTTTGGGATTTTTCCACTTCTGATTTTTAGGATTTTTCCACTTCCAATTTTTGTGACTTTTGGGATTTTTCCACCTGAGATTTTTGGGATTTTTGGGATTTTTCCACTTCCAATTTTTGGGATTTTTCCACTTGTGATTTTTAGGATTTTTGGGATTTTTCCACTTCTGATTTTTGGGACTTTTCCCCTTCCAATTTTCCATTTTTTTCTGATTTCTGTGACTTTCTCCTGGCCCAGTACTCCTCGCACACCTTCCAAAAAACGTCCCCGCAGCGCTCGCGGCCGCCCAGGTGTGCGCAGGCCAGGCAGAGCCCCCGAGCTTGCGGTGCTTTTCGGCATTTCCCAAACCCCAAAACCCCAGAGCCCAAACTGACCCCAAACCCAAATCATTTTTGGGTCAAATCCATCGTTATTGGGGAACTTTTATTCCAACTGCTGTTCTCCCCATGATTTGCACTATTTTCCACTTCTGATTTTTGCGATTTTTGCGATTTTGGGGATTTTTCCACTTCTGATTTTTGCAATTTTTGGCATTTTTCCACTTCCGATTTTTGGGATTTCTCCACTTCCAATTTTTGCGATTTCTGGGATTTTTCCACTTCTGATTTTTAGGATTTTTCTACTTCCAATTTTTGGGATTTTTGGGATTTTTCCACTTCTGATTTTTCCGATTTTGGAGATTTTTCCACTTCCAATTTTTCCGATTTTGTGATTTTTCCACTTCCGATTTTTCTGATTTTTAGGATTTTTCCACTTCCAATTTTTCCGATTTTTGGGATTTCTCCACTTCTGATTTTTGGGACTTTTCCCCTTCCAATTTTCCATTTTTTTCTGATTTCTGTGACTTTCTCCTGGCCCAATACTCCTCGTAGACTTTCCAAAAAACGTCCCCACAGCGCTCGCGGCCGCCCAGGTGTGCGCAGGCCAGGCAGAGCCCCCGAGCTTGCGGTGCTTTTCGGCATTTCCCAAACCCCAAAACCCCCAGAGCCCAAACTGACCCCAAACCCAAATCATTTTTGGGTCAAATCCATCGTTATTGGGGAACTTTTATTCCAACTGCTGTTCTCCCCACCATTTGCACTATTTGCCACTTCTGATTTTTGCGATTTTTGCGATTTTGGGGATTTTTCCACTTCTGATTTTTGCAATTTTTGGCATTTTTCCACTTCCGATTTTTGGGATTTCTCCACTTCCAATTTTTGCGATTTCTGGGATTTTTCCACTTCTGATTTTTAGGATTTTTCTACTTCCAATTTTTGTGATTTTTGGGATTTTTCCACTTCTGATTTTTCCGATTTTGTGATTTTTCCACTTCCGATTTTTCCAATTTTTAGGATTTTTCCACTTCCAATTTTTCCGATTTTTGGGATTTCTCCACTTCTGATTTTTGGGACTTTTCCCCTTCCAATTTTCCATTTTTTTCTGATTTCTGTGACTTTCTCCTGGCCCAGTACTCCTCGTAGACCTTCCAAAAAACGTCCCCGCAGCGCACGCGGCCGCCCAGGTGTGCGCAGGCCAGGCAGAGCCCCCGAGCTTGCGGTGCTTTTCGGCATTTCCCAAACCCCAAAACCCCAGAGCCCAAACTGACCCCAAACCCAAATCATTTTTGGGTCAAATCCATCGTTATTGGGGAACTTTTATTCCAACTGCTGTTCTCCCCATGATTTGCACTATTTTCCACTTCTGATTTTTGCGATTTTTGCGATTTTGGGGATTTTTCCACTTCTGATTTTTGCAATTTTTGGCATTTTTCCACTTCCGATTTTTGGGATTTCTCCACTTCCAATTTTTGCGATTTCTGGGATTTTTCCACTTCTGATTTTTAGGATTTTTCTACTTCCAATTTTTGTGATTTTTGGGATTTTTCCACTTCTGATTTTTCCGATTTTGTGATTTTTCCACTTCCGATTTTTCCAATTTTTAGGATTTTTCCACTTCCAATTTTTCCGATTTTTGGGATTTCTCCACTTCTGATTTTTGGGACTTTTCCCCTTCCAATTTTCCATTTTTTTCTGATTTCTGTGACTTTCTCCTGGCCCAGTACTCCTCGTAGACCTTCCAAAAAACGTCCCCGCAGCGCACGCGGCCGCCCAGGTGTGCGCAGGCCAGGCAGAGCCCCCGAGCTTGCGGTGCTTTTCGGCATTTCCCAAACCCCAAAACCCCAGAGCCCAAACTGACCCCAAACCCAAATCATTTTTGGGCTCAAATCCATCGTTATTGGGGAACTTTTATTCCAACTGCTGTTCTCCCCACGATTTGCACTATTTTCCACTTCTGATTTTTGCGATTTTTGTGATTTTGGGATTTTTCCACTTCTGATTTTTGGGATTTTTCCGCATCCAATTTTTGGGATTTTTGGGATTTTTCCACTTCTGATTTTTCCAATTTTTGGGATTTTTCCACTTCCAATTTTTGCAATTTTTTCCACTTCCGATTTTTGATTTTTTTCTGATTTTTGGCATTTTTCCACTTCCGATTTTTCCAATTTTTGGGATTTTTCCACTTCTGATTTTTGGGATTTTTCCACTTCTGATTTTTGGGATTTTTGGGATTTTTGCACTTGAGATTTTTGCAATTTTTCCACTTCCGATTTTTGATTTTTTTTCTGATTTTTGGCATTTTTCCACTTCCAATTTTTCTGATTTTGTGATTTTTTCACTTCCGATTTTTGCGATTTTTGGGATTTTTCCACTTCCAGTTTTTCCGTTTTTTGGGATTTTTCACTTCTGATTTCTAGGATTTTTGCACTTCCGATTTCTGGGATTTTTGTGATTTTTTCACTTCTGATTTTTGGGATTTTTGGGATTTTTCCACTTCTGATTTTTGGGATTTTTCCAAAACCCAAAACCCCCAGAGCCCAAACTGACCCCAAACCCAAATCATTTTTGGGTCAAATCCATCGTTATTGGGGAACTTTTATTCCAGCTGCTGTTCTCCCCACCATTTGCACTATTTTCCACTTCTGATTTTTGCGATTTTTGCGATTTTTGGGATTTTTCCACTTCTGATTCTTAGGATTTTTCCACTTCCAATTTTTGCAATTTTTGGGATTTTTCCACTTCCAGTTTTTCCCATTTTTGGGATTTTTCCAGTTCTGATTTTTGGGATTTTTCCACTTCTGATTTTTCTGATTTTTGGGGTTTTTCCACTTCTGATTTCTGGCATTTTTCCACTTCCAATTTTTGTGACTTTTGGGATTTTTCCAACTGCGATTTTTGGGATTTTTTCCACTTCCAGTTTTTCCCATTTTTGGGATTTTTCCCCTTCCGATTTTTAGGATTTTTCCACTTCCGATTTTTGTGATTTTTGGGATTTTTCCACTTCTCATTTTTGGGATTTTTCCACTTCTGATTTTTAGGATTTTTCTACCTCTGATTTTTGCGATTTTTGGAATTTTTTGGGTTTTTGGGGATTTTCCAAACCCCAAAACCCCCAGAGCCCAAACTAACCCAAACCCAAATCATTTTTGGGTCAAATCCATCGTTATTGGGGAACTTTTATTCCAACTGCTGTTCTCCCCACCATTTGCACTATTTTCCACTTCTGATTTTTACGATTTTTGCAATTTTTGGGATTTTTCTACTGCCGATTTTTCCAATTTTTGGCATTTTTCCACTTCCAATTTTTCCTACTTTCAGGATTTTTCCACTTCCGGTTTTTCCGATTTTCAGGATTTTTCCACTTCCAGTTTGCCGATTTTCAGGATTTTTCCACTTCCGATTTTTGCGATTTTTGGGATTTTTCCACTTCCGATTCTTCCCATTTCCGATTTTTTTCCAATTTTTGACTTTTTCCCGATTTTTCAGCTTTCCTCCTCCCCCAGTTCTCCTCGCACACCTCCCCAAAGATGTCCCCGCAGGGCAAACCTCAAAATCCTGAACCCCCAGACCCCAAATTAACCCCAAACCCCAAATTCTCCCCCAAAACCAAAACCCTCCAAACCCCAAATTAACCCGAAATCATTTCTGGGGTCCAATCCATCTTTATTAATGAGAAACCACAATTCCAATTGATGCTCCCCCCATTATTTTCACTATTTTCCACCTCTGATTTTTGCGATTTTTCCACTTCTGATTTTTGGGATTTCTCCACTTCCAATTTTTGGGATTTTTCCACTTCCAGTTTTTCCGATTTTTGGGATTTTTCCACTTGTGATTTTTCCAATTTTCAGGATTTTTCCACTTCCAGTTTTTCCAATTTTTAGGATTTTTTCAATTCTTATTTTTGGGATTTTTCCACTTCCAATTTTTGTGATTTTTGGGATTTTTCCACTTCTGATTTTTACAATTTTGGGGATTTTTCCACTTCCGATTTGTGGGATTTCTCCACTTCCAATTTTTACGATTTTTGGGATTTTTCCACTTGTGATTCTTGGGATTTTTCCACTTCTGATTTTTAGGATTTTTCCACTTCTGATTTTTCCAACTTTTAGGATTTTTCCACTTCCAGTTTTCCGATTTTTAAGATTTTTCCACTTCCAGTTTTTCCGATTTTTGGGATTTTTCCATTTCCAACTTTTGTGATTTTTGGGATTTTTCCACTTCCAGTTTTTCTGATTTTTAGGATTTTTTCACTTCCGATTTTTGCGATTTTTGTGATTTTTCCACTTCTGATCTTCAGGATTTTTCCACTTCCAGTCTTTACGATTTTTCCACTTCCGATTTTCCATTTTTTTCTGATTTTTGCTCTTTCCTCCTGGCCCAATACTCCTCGCACACCTTCCAAAAAACGTCCCCGCAGCGCTCGCGGCCGCCCAGGTGTGCGCAGGCCAGGCAGAGCCCCCGAGCTTGCGGTGCTTTCGGCATTTCCCAAACCCCAAAACCCCAGAGCCCAAACTGACCCCAAACCCAAATCATTTTTGGGTCAAATCCATTGTTATTGGGGAACTTTTATTCCAACTGCTGTTCTCCCCACCATTTGCACTATTTTCTACTTCTGATTTTTAGGATTTTTCCACTTCTGATTTTCCCCATTTTGGGATTTTTCCACTTCTGATTTTTGCGATTTTTGGGATTTTTCCACTTCTGATTTTTCCGATTTTCAGGATTTTTCCACTTCTGATTTTTGCAATTTTTGGGATTTTTCCACTTCTGATTTGTGGGATTTTTCCACTTCCGATTTTTGTGACTTTTGGGATTTTTCCACTTGCGATTTTTGGGATTTTTCCACTTCCGATTTTTGGCATTTTTCCATTTCCAATTTTTGTGATTTTGGGGATTTTTCCACTTCTGATTTTTAGGATTTTTCCACTTGCAATTTTGGGATTTTTCCACTTGTGATTTTTAGGATTTTTGGGATTTTTCCACTTCTGATTTTTGCGATTTTTCCACTTCCAATTTTTGACTTTTTCCCGATTTTTGCTCTTTCCTCCTGGCCCAATACTCCTCGTACACCTTCCAAAAAACGTCCCCGCAGCGCTCGCGGCCGCCCAGGTGTGCGCAGGCCAGGCAGAGCCCCCGAGCTTGCGGTGCTTTCGGCATTTCCCAAACCCCAAAACCCCAGAGCCCAAACTGACCCCAAACCCAAATCATTTTTGGGCTCAAATCCATCGTTATTGGGGAACTTTTATTCCAACTGCTGTTCTCCCCACCATTTGCACGATTTTCCACTTCTGATTTTTGTGATTTTTGCGATTTTGGGGATTTTTCCACTTCTGATTTTTGCAATTTTTGGGATTTTTCCACTTCTGATTCTTAGGATTTTTCCACTTCCAATTTTTGCAATTTTGGGGATTTTTCCACTTCCAGTTTTTCCCATTTTTGGGATTTTTCCAGTTCTGATTTTTGGGGTTTTTCCACTTCTAATTTCTGGCATTTTTCCACTTCCAATTTTTGTGACTTTTGGGATTTTTCCACCTGAGATTTTTGGGATTTTTGGGATTTTTCCACTTCTGATTTTTAGGATTTTTCCACTTCCAATTTTTGTGACTTTTGGGATTTTTCCACTTCCAATTTTTGGGATTTTTCCACTTGTGATTTTTAGGATTTTTGGGATTTTTCCACTTCTGATTTTTGTGATTTTTCCACTTCCAGTCTTTACGATTTTTCCACTTCCAATTTTCCATTTTTTCCTGATTTCTGCTCTTTCCTCCTGGCCCAATACTCCTCGTACACCTTCCAAAAAACGTCCCCGCAGCGCTCGCGGCCGCCCAGGTGTGCGCAGGCCAGGCAGAGCCCCCGAGCTTGCGGTGCTTTTCGGCATTTCCCAAACCCCAAAACCCCCAGAGCCCAAACTGACCCCAAACCCAAATCATTTTGGGCTCAAATCCATCGTTATTGGGGAACTTTTATTCCAGCTGCTGTTCTCCCCACGATTTGCACGATTTTCCACTTCTGATTTTTGCAATTTTTGGGATTTTTCCACTTCTGATTCTTAGGATTTTTCCACTTCCAATTTTTGCAATTTTGGGGATTTTTCCACTTCCAGTTTTTCCCATTTTTGGGATTTTTCCAGTTCTGATTTTTGGGGTTTTTCCACTTCTAATTTCTGGCATTTTTCCACTTCCAATTTTTGTGACTTTTGGGATTTTTCCACCTGAGATTTTTGGGATTTTTGGGATTTTTCCACTTCTGATTTTTAGGATTTTTCCACTTCCAATTTTTGTGACTTTTGGGATTTTTCCACCTGAGATTTTTGGGATTTTTGGGATTTTTCCACTTCCAATTTTTGGGATTTTTCCACTTGTGATTTTTAGGATTTTTGGGATTTTTCCACTTCTGATTTTTGGGACTTTTCCCCTTCCAATTTTCCATTTTTTTCTGATTTCTGTGACTTTCTCCTGGCCCAGTACTCCTCGCACACCTTCCAAAAAACGTCCCCGCAGCGCTCGCGGCCGCCCAGGTGTGCGCAGGCCAGGCAGAGCCCCCGAGCTTGCGGTGCTTTTCGGCATTTCCCAAACCCCAAAACCCCAGAGCCCAAACTGACCCCAAACCCAAATCATTTTTGGGTCAAATCCATCGTTATTGGGGAACTTTTATTCCAACTGCTGTTCTCCCCATGATTTGCACTATTTTCCACTTCTGATTTTTGCGATTTTTGCGATTTTGGGGATTTTTCCACTTCTGATTTTTGCAATTTTTGGCATTTTTCCACTTCCGATTTTTGGGATTTCTCCACTTCCAATTTTTGCGATTTCTGGGATTTTTCCACTTCTGATTTTTAGGATTTTTCTACTTCCAATTTTTGGGATTTTTGGGATTTTTCCACTTCTGATTTTTCCGATTTTGTGATTTTTCCACTTCCGATTTTTCCAATTTTTAGGATTTTTCCACTTCCAATTTTTCCGATTTTTGGGATTTCTCCACTTCTGATTTTTGGGACTTTTCCCCTTCCAATTTTCCATTTTTTTCTGATTTCTGTGACTTTCTCCTGGCCCAGTACTCCTCGTAGACCTTCCAAAAAACGTCCCCGCAGCGCACGCGGCCGCCCAGGTGTGCGCAGGCCAGGCAGAGCCCCCGAGCTTGCGGTGCTTTTCGGCATTTCCCAAACCCCAAAACCCCAGAGCCCAAACTGACCCCAAACCCAAATCATTTTTGGGCTCAAATCCATCGTTATTGGGGAACTTTTATTCCAACTGCTGTTCTCCCCACCATTTGCACTATTTTCCACTTCTGATTTTTGCGATTTTTGCGATTTTGGGGATTTTTCCACTTCTGATTTTTGCAATTTTTGGCATTTTTCCACTTCCGATTTTTGGGATTTCTCCACTTCCAATTTTTGCGATTTCTGGGATTTTTCCACTTCTGATTTTTAGGATTTTTCTACTTCCAATTTTTGTGATTTTTGGGATTTTTCCACTTCTGATTTTTCCGATTTTGTGATTTTTCCACTTCCGATTTTTCCAATTTTTAGGATTTTTCCACTTCCAATTTTTCCGATTTTTGGGATTTCTCCACTTCTGATTTTTGGGACTTTTCCCCTTCCAATTTTCCATTTTTTTCTGATTTCTGTGACTTTCTCCTGGCCCAGTACTCCTCGTAGACCTTCCAAAAAACGTCCCCGCAGCGCACGCGGCCGCCCAGGTGTGCGCAGGCCAGGCAGAGCCCCCGAGCTTGCGGTGCTTTTCGGCATTTCCCAAACCCCAAAACCCCCAGAGCCCAAACTGACCCCAAACCCAAATCATTTTTGGGTCAAATCCATCGTTATTGGGGAACTTTTATTCCAACTGCTGTTCTCCCCATGATTTGCACTATTTTCCACTTCTGATTTTTGCGATTTTTGCGATTTTGGGGATTTTTCCACTTCTGATTTTTGCAATTTTTGGCATTTTTCCACTTCCGATTTTTGGGATTTCTCCACTTCCAATTTTTGCGATTTCTGGGATTTTTCCACTTCTGATTTTTAGGATTTTTCTACTTCCAATTTTTGTGATTTTTGGGATTTTTCCACTTCTGATTTTTCCGATTTTGTGATTTTTCCACTTCCGATTTTTCCAATTTTTAGGATTTTTCCACTTCCAATTTTTCCGATTTTTGGGATTTCTCCACTTCTGATTTTTGGGACTTTTCCCCTTCCAATTTTCCATTTTTTTCTGATTTCTGTGACTTTCTCCTGGCCCAGTACTCGTGGTACACCTTCCAAAAAACGTCCCCGCAGCGCACGCGGCCGCCCAGGTGTGCGCAGGCGAGGAAGAGCCCCCCGAGCTTGCGGTGCAGGGCGTAGCTCGGCTCGGGCGGCGGCGCCAGGCGACCGCGGAGGATTCGGGGCAGCAGAGCTCCGACCCCGCGCGCCGTGCCCTGCGCCCCGAAATCGAAGGGAGCCGAGCTCCGGAAAGGCTCCCCGAGAAGCTGCAGAGCCTCGGCGTGCGCCGATTCCACCTCCTGCAAAATTAAAAAATAAAAAAAAAATTGGGGTTAGAAAATGTGAGATTGGGATTGCGGATACTTAAAATACCCAGGAGCTGAAATTGGGGGAGAAAATCCCAAAATTAGGGGAGAAAACCTCAAAATTTGGGGAGAAACGTCAAAATTTGGTGAGAAAATGTCAAAATTTGGGGGGAGAAATGTCAAAATTTGAGTGAGAAAAGATCAAAATTTGGGGAGAAAATCGCAAAATTTGTGGAAAAACTGTCAAAATTTGGGGGAAAAATGTCAAAATTTGGGGAAAAAATCGCAAAAAGTTGGGGGAAAAATGTCAAAATTTGGGGAGAAAAAAAGTCAAAAATTGGGGAGAAAATGTCAAAATTTGGGGAGAAAATTGCAAAATTTGGGGACAAAACGTCAAAATTTGGGGAGAAAATCTCGAAATTTGGGGAAAAACATCTCAAAATTTGGGGGAAAAAAATCGCAAAAAGTTGGGGGGAAAATGTCAAAATTTGGGGAGAAAAATGCCAAAATTTGGGGGGAGAAAATGTCAACATTTGGGGAGAAAACCTCAAAATTTGGTGGAAAATGCCAAAAATAGGGGGAAAAAAATCTCAAAATTTGGGGGGAAAATCTCAGAATTTGGGGTGGAAATCCCCAAATTGGGGTCAGGAAGCCCAAAATTGGGGTCGGGGACTCAAAACTTGAAATGAAAAACATCAAATTTGGGGTTCGAGAATGTGAGATTGGGATTGGGGACACTGAAAATAGGCGGGAGCTGAAATTGGGGGAGGAAATCCCAAAATTTGGGGAGAAAACCTCAAAATTTGGGGGAAAATGTCAAAATTTGGGGAGAAAAATCTCAAAATTTGGGTGGGAAAATGTCAAAATTTGGGGAAAGAATGGCAAAATTTGGAGGAAAAAAAATCACAAAATTCACGGAGTAACGTCAAAATTTGGGGAGAAAATCTCGAAATTTGGGGAAAAACCTCAAAACTTGGGAAAAAAAAATCTCAAAATTTGGGGAAAAAACCGTCAAAATTTGGGGAGAAAAAATGCCAAAATTTGGGGGGAGAAAATGTCAACATTTGGGGAGAAAACCTCAAAATTTGGTGGAAAATGCCAAAAATGGGGGGAAAAATCTCAAAATTTGGGAAGAAAATGTCAAAATTTGGGGGAAAAATCGCAAAATTTGGGTGAGAAAACCTCAAAAATCTGGGGGAAATATTGCAAAATTTGGGGAGAAAATGGCAAAATTTGGGGAGCTCCAGAAGGGCTGCCCCAATTTGGGGGAAAAACATCAAATTTGGGGTTCAAGAATGTGAGATTGGGATTGGGGACACTGAAAATAGGCGGGAGCTGAAATTGGGGGAGGAAATCCCAAAATTTGGGGAGAAAACCTCAAAATTTGGGGGAAAATGTCAAAATTTGAGTTGGAAAAGGCGAAAATTGGAGTGAGAAAAGGTGAAAATTCGAGTGAGGACAAGGCTAAAGTTTGGGTGGGAAAATGTCAAAATTTGGGGAGAAAAATGCCAAAATTTGGGGAGAAAAAATATCAAAAATTGGGGAGAAAATGTCAAAATTTGGGGGTAAATGCCAAAATTTGAGTGAAAAAAATCACAAAATCTGGGGAGAAAATGTCAAAATTTGGGAAGGAAACAGTCAAAATTTGGGTGGGAAAACACCAAAATTTGAGTGGGAGAATGTTAAAATTTGGGGAGAAAATGTCGAAATTTGGGGGGAGAAATGTCAAAATTTGAGTGAGAAAAGGCGAAAATTGGGGGAGAAAAGATCAAAATTTGAGTGAGGAAAAGGCTAAAGTTTGGGTGGGAAAAATGTCAAAATTTGGGGAGAAAATGTCAAAATTCTGGGAGAAAATTGCAAAATTTGGGAAGAAAATCGCAAAAAGTCGGGGGAAAAATGTCAAAATTTGGGGAGAAAAATATCAAAATTTGTGGGGAAAACCTCAAAATTTTGGGAAAAACCATCAAAATTTGGGGGAAAAAATCACAAAATTTGGGGAAAAAACCATCAAAATTTGGGGGAAAAAAATCGCAGAAAGTCGGGGGAAAATGTCAAAATTTGGGGAGAAAAAATGTCAAAAATTGGGGGAGAAAATGTCAAAATTTGGGGAGAAAATTGCAAAATTTGGGGACAAAACGTCAAAATTTGGGGAGAAAATCTCGAAATTTGGGGAAAAAAATCTCAAAATTTGGGGGAAAAAATCGCAAAAAGTTGGGGGGAAAATGTCAAAATTTGGGGAGAAAAATGCCAAAATTTGAGTGGGAAAAGATCAAAATTTGGGGAGAAAATGTCAAAATTTGGGTGGGAAATGTCAAAATTTGAGTGAGAAAAGCCCGAAATTTGTGGGGAAAATGTAAAATTTGGGGAGAAAATGTCAAAATTTGGGTGAGAAAAGATCAAAATTTGGGTGAGAAAAGCCCAAAAATTGGGGGAGAAAAGACCAAAGTTTGAGTGAGAAAAGGCGAAAATGTGAGTGAGGAAAAGGGTAAAGTTTGGGTGGGAAAATGTCAAAATTTGGGGACAAACCATCACAATTTGGGGGAAAAAATCGCAAAATTTGGGGGAAAAAAACATCAAAATTTGGGGGGAAAAAAATCGCAAAAAGTCGGGGGAAAAATGTTAAAATTTGGGGAGAAAAATGCCAAAATTTGGGGGGAGAAAATATCAACATTTGGGGAGAAAATCTCAAAAATTTGGGGAAAATATCACAAAACTTGGGGAAAAAAATCTCAAAATTTGGGAAGAAAATGTCAAAATTTGGGGGAAAATGCCAAAATTTGAGTGAGAAAAGGCGAAAATTTGATTGAGAAAAGCCCAAAAATTGGGGGAGAAAAGTCCAAAATTTGAGTGAGAAAAGGTGAAAATTCGAGTGAGGAAAAGGCTAACACTTGGGTGGGAAAATGTCAAAATTTGGGGAAAGAACGGCAAAATTTGGGGACAAAATGTCGAAATTTGGGGGAGAAACGTCAAAATTTGGGGGAAAACCATCAAAATTTGGGGGAAAAAAATCGCAAAAAGTTGGGGGAAAAATGTCAAAATTTGGGGAGAAAAATGCCAAAATTTGGGGGGAGAAAATGTCAACATTTGGGGAGAAAACCTCAAAATTTGGTGGAAAATGCCAAAAATAGGGGGAAAAAAATCTCAAAATTTGGGGGGAAAATCTCAGAATTTGGGGTGGAAATCCCCAAATTGGGGTCGGGAAGCCCAAAATTGGGGTCGGGGACTCAAAACTTGAAATGAAAAACATCAAATTTGGGGTTCGAGAATGTGAGATTGGGATTGGGGACACTGAAAATAGGCGGGAGCTGAAATTGGGGGAAAAAATCCCAAAATTAGGGGAGAAAACCTCAAAATTTGGGGGAGAAACATCAAAATTTGGGGAGAAAATGTCGAAATTTAGGGGAAAATGTCAAAATTTGTGTGAGAAAAGGTGAAAATTTGATTGAGAAAAGCCCAAAAATTGGGGGAGAAAAAGCGAAAATTTGAGTGAGAAAAGGAGAAAATTCGAGTGAGAAAAAGGCTAACGTTTGGGTGGGAAAATGTCAAAATTTGGGGACAAACCATCAAAATTTGGGGGAAGACCTCAAAATTTTGGGAAAAACCATCAAAATTTGGGGGAAAAAAATCGCAAAAAGTTGGGGGAAAAATGTCAAAATTTGGGGAGAAAAATGCCAAAATTTGGGGAGAAAAAATGTCAAAAATTGGGGAGAAAATGTCAAAATTTGGGGGTAAATGCCAAAATTTGAGTGAAAAAAATCACAAAATCTGGGGAGAAAATGTCAAAATTTGGGAAGGAAACAGTCAAAATTTGGGTGGGAAAACACCAAAATTTGAGTGGGAGAATGTTAAAATTCGGGGAGAAAATGTCGAAATTTGGGGGGAGAAATGTCAAAATTTGAGTGAGAAAAGGCGAAAATTGGGGGAGAAAAGATCAAAATTTGAGAGAGGAAAGGCTAAAGTTTGGGTGGGAAAAATGTCAAAATTTGGGGAGAAAACGTCAAAATTGTGGGAGAAAATTGCAAAATTTGGGAAGAAAATCGCAAAAAGTCGGGGGAAAAATGTCAAAATTTGGGGAGAAAAATATCGAAATTTGTGGGGAAAACCTCAAAATTTTGGGAAAAACCATCAAAATTTGGGGGAAAAAAATCGCAAAAAGTTGGGGGAAAATGTCAAAATTTGGGGGAGAAAAATGCCAAAATTTGGGGGGAGAAAGCTGCAAAATTTGGGGAGAAAACCTCAAAATTTGGTGGAAAATGCCAAAAATAGGGGGAAAAAATCTCAGAATTTGGGGGGAAAATCTCAGAGTTTGGGGTGGAAATCCCCAAATTGGGGTCAGGAAGCCCAAAATTTGGTTCGGGGACTCAAAACTTGAAATGAAAAACATCAAATTTGGGGTTCGAGAATGTGAGATTGGGATTGGGGACACTGAAAATAGGCGGGAGCTGAAACTGGGGGAGGAAATCCCAAAATTAGGGGAGAAAACCTCAAAATTTGGGGGTAAATGCCAAAATTTGAGTGGGAAAAGATCAAAATTTGGGAAGGAAAAAGCCAAAACTTGGGTGGGAAAAGCCCAAAATTTGAGTGAGAAAAGACCAAAGTTTGCAGGGAAAATGACAAAATTTAGGGAGAAAATGTCGAAATTTGGGGGAGAAATGTCAAAATTTGGGGAAAAAAATCTCAACATTTGGGGGAAAAAATCGCAAAATTCGGGGGAAAAAAATCTCAAAATTTGGGGGAAAAAAGTCAAAATTTGGGGAGAAAAATCACAAAAAATTGGGGGGAAAATGTCAAAAATTGGGGAGAAAATGTCAAAATTTGGGGACAAAACGTCAAAATTTGGGGAAAAACCGTCAAAATTTGGGGGAAAAAAATCGCAAAAAGTCGGGGGAAAAATGTCAAAATTTGAGTGAGAAAAAATGTCAAAAATTGGGGAGAAAAATGCCAAAATTTGGGGGGAGAAAGCTGCAAAATTTGGGGAGAAAACCTCAAAACTTGGTGGAAAATGCCAAAAATAGGGGGAAAAAATCTCAAAATTTGGGGGGAAAATCTCAGAATTTGGGGGGAAAATCTCAGAATTTGGGGTGGAAATCCCCAAATTGGGGTCAGGAAGCCCAAAATTTGGTTCGGGGACTCAAAACTTGAAATGAAAAACATCAAATTTGGGGTTCGAGAATGTGAGATTGGGACTGGGGACACTGAAAATAGGCGGGAGCTGAAATTGGGGGAAAAAATCCCAAAATTAGGGGAGAAAACCTCAAAATTTGGGGGTAAATGTCAAAATTTGGGGAGAAAATGTCGAAATTTAGGGGAAAATGTCAAAATTTGAGTGGGAAAAGATCAAAATTTGGGGAGAAAATCGCAAAATTTGGGGAAAAACCGTCAAAATTTGGGGGGAAAACCTCAAAATTTTGGGAAAAACCATCAAAATTTGGGGGAAAAAAATCGCAAAAAGTTGGGGGAAAAATGTCAAAATTTGGGGAGAAAAATGCCAAAATTTGGGGAGAAAAAATGTCACAAATTGGGGAGAAAATGTCAAAATTTGGGGGTAAATGCCAAAATTTAAGTGAAAAAAATCACAAAATCTGGGGAGAAAATGTCAAAATTTGGGAAGGAAACAGTCAAAATTTGGGTGGGAAAACACCAAAATTTGAGTGGGAGAATGTTAAAATTTGGGGAGAAAATGTCAAAATTTGGGGGGAGAAATGTCAAAATTTGAGTGAGAAAAGGCGAAAATTGGGGGAGAAAAGATCAAAATTTGAGAGAGGAAAAGGCTAAAGTTTGGGTGGGAAAAATGTCAAAATTTGGGGAGAAAATGTCAAAATTCTGGGAGAAAATTGCAAAATTTGGGAAGAAAATCGCAAAAAGTCAGGGGAAAAATGTCAAAATTTGGGGAGAAAAATATCAAAATTTGTGGGGAAAATGTCAAAATTTTGGGAAAAAAATGGCAAAATTTGGGGAAAAACCATCAAAATTTGGGGGAAAAAAATCGCAAAATTTAGGGAAAAAACCATCAAAATTTGGGGGAAAAATGTCAAAATTTGGGGAGAAAAATGCCAAAATTTGGGGAGAAAAAAAATCAAAAATTGGGGGGAAAATGTCAAAATTTGGGGAGAAAATGTCGAAATTTGGGGGAGAAACGTCAAAATTTGGGGACAAAAATCACAAAAAATTGGGGGGAAAATGTCAAAATTTGGAGAGAAAATTGCAAGATTTGGGGACAAAACGTCAAAATTTGGGGAGGAAATCGCAAAATTTGGGGAAAAACCGTCAAAATTTGGGGGAAAAAATCGCAAAAAGTCGGGGGAAAAATGTCAACATTTGGGGAGAAAATTGCAAAATTTGGTGGAAAATGCCAAAAATGGGGGAAAAAATCTCAAAATTTGGGAAGAAAATGTCAAAATTTGGGGAAAAATCGCAAAATTTAGGTGAGGAAACCTCAAAAATCTGGGGGAAATATTGCAAAATTTGGGGAGAAAATGGCAAAGTTTGGGGAGCTCCAGAAGGGCTGCCCCAATTTGGGGGAAAAACATCAAATTTGGGGTTCGAGAATGTGAGATTGGGATTGGGGACACTGAAAATAGGCGGGAGCTGAAATTGGGGGAGAAAATCCCAAAATTTGGGGAGAAAACCTCAAAATTTGGGGGAAAATGTCAAAATTTGGGGAGAAAATCGCAAAATTTTTGGCAGAAGAATTGCAAAATTTGGGAGAGAAAAAATGTCAAAAATTGGGGAGAAAATGTCAAAATTTGGGGAAAGAATGTCAAAATTTGGGGAGAAAATATCGAAATTTGAATGAGAAAAGCCAAAAATTTGGACGGAAAAATCACAAAATTTGGGGAGAAAATTGGAAAATTTGGCGAGAAAATCACAAAATTTGGGAAAAAAATCACAAAATTTGGGGAGAGAATTGCAAAATTTGGGGAGAAAATGTCACAATTAGGGTAAGAAAAGCCCAAAATCTGAGTGAGAAAAGACCAAAATTTGTGGGGAAAATGTCAAAATTTGGGGAAAGAATGTCAAAATCTGGGGAGAAAATATCAAAATTCGGGGAGAAAACTTCAAAAATTTGGGGGTAAAATGGCAAAATATACAGGAAAAATTCGCAAAATTTGGGGAGAAAAACCCAAAATTTGAGTGAGAAAAGGCCAACATTTGGATGGAAAAATCTCAAAATTTGAGGCAAAATGGCAAAATTTGGACCGAAAAAACGCAAACTTCGGAGAAAAAAATCGCAAAATTTGGGGGGAAAATGTCAAAATTCGGAGGAAAAAAAGGGCAAAATATGGGGAGAAAAAATCGCAAAATTTGGGAAAAAAATCGCAAAATTTGGGGAGAAAAAAATCGCAAAAATTTGTGGAAAAATCACGAATTTGGGGAAAGAATCGCCAAATTTTTGGACAAAATTGTCAAAATTTGGGGAGAAAATCGCAAAATTTGGGGAGAAAAATAGCAAAATAGGGGGAAAAAAATCACTAAATTTGTGGAGAAAATGCCAAAATTCGGGGGGAAAATGCCTAAATTTCGGGAGGAAATTCTCAATATTGGGAAGGAAAATCTCAAAATTTGGGAGAGAAAATCTCGACGTTTGGGGTCGAAATCCCAAAATTTCTGGAGAAAACCTAAAATTTGGGGGAAAATTGCAAAATTTGGGGAGAAAATGTCAAAATTTTGGGTCAGGGAACCTGAAAATAGCAGGGAAAATTCCAAAATTTCGGATCAGGGAATGAAATTTGGGGGAAAATCCCAAAATTGGGTGAAAAGAACTGAAATTGGGGAGAAAATCCCAAAATTTGGGATGAAAAGAATTTAAATTTGGGGGGAAAAACCCAAAATTTGGGATTGGGGAACGTGAAAATTAGGGGGAAACCCCAAAATTGGGGTGAAAGGAACGGAAATTGAGGGAGAAAATCCCAAAATTTGGAGGTAAAAATTGCAAAATTTGGGGAGGAAATCTCAACATTTGGGGAGAAAATCTCCAAATTTGGGGCGAAAATTGCAGGATTTGGGGAGAGGATTCCGAAAGCGGAAGGGAAAATCGCAAAATCTGGGGAGAAAATTGAAAAATTTGGGAGGGAAACCTCAAAATTGGGGGAAAATATCAAATTTGGGGAGGAAACCCCAAAATGTGGGGTCAGGGAGCCAAAAATAAAGGGGAAAAGCACAAAATTGGGAGGGAAGATCCCAAAATTTGGGGTCAGGGAATGAAATTTGGGGGAAAATCCCAAAATTGGGTGAAAGGAACTGAAATTGGGGAGAAAATCCAAAATTGGAGTCGGGAAGCCCAAAATTGGGGTCGGGGGATTCCAAAATAAGGGGAAACCTCAAAATTGGGGAGAAAAATCCCAAAATTGGGGTGAAGAAATCACAAAATTGGAGAAAAAATTGCAAAAATTGAGGGAAAAATGGCAAAATTTGTGGAAAAATGGTGAAAATTTGAGGAGAAAATGGCAAAATTTGGGATGAAATGAATTTAAATTTGGGGGGAAAACCCAAAATTTGGGATCGGGGGGACGAAAATCAGAGGGAAATCCCAAAATTTGGGATCAGAAAATTGGAGAGAAAAACCCGAAATTTGGGTGAAAAGAACTGAAATTGGGGAAGAAAATCCCAAAATTTGGGATCAGTAAATGAAATTCAGGGAAAAAAAAACCAAAAAACAAAATTGGGATGAAAATAACTGAAATTGAGGAGAAAAAAACCCAAAATTGGAGTCAGAAACTCAAAAATGACGAAACCTCAAGATTTGGGGAGAAAAATCCCAAAATTGGGGTGAGGCGAAGCCCCAAATGGGAAGCTCAAAAGTGACAATTCCTGGCCCCAAAATCACCATTTTTTGGCCCCAAAATTGCCTTTTTTCCCAAAAACCTCCATTTTTTTCCCCCAAATCTCCATTTTTTTTCCCCAAAATTGCCCTTTTTCCCCCAAATCCCCATTTTTCCCCCAAAAATCTCAATTTTTCCCAAAATCCCCATTTTTTTCCCCCAAAATCTCCATTTCCCCCCCAAATCCCCATTTTTTGCCCAAAATCCCCATTTCTTCCCAAAATCTCAATTTTTTCCCCCAAATCTCCATTTTTTGCCCCCAAATCCCCATTTTTTCTCCCAAAAATCCCCATTTTCCCCCCAAAATCCCCATTTTTTCCCCCAAATCCCCATTTTTCCCAAATCCCCATTTTCCCCCCCAATCCCCATCTTTTCCCCAAAAAATCTCCATTTTTCCCCCCCAAAATCCCCATTTTTTTTCCCCAAAAATCTCAGTTTTCCCCCAAAAATCACCATTTTTCCCCCAAAAAATCCCAAATTTTTCCCCAAAACCTCCATTTTTCCCCCAAAATCCCCAATTTTTTCCCCAAAATCTTCCTTTTTTCCCCAAAATCTCCATTTTTTCCCCAAAATCCCCATTTTCCCCCCAAATCTCCATTTTTTTCCCCCAAAATCTCCATTTTTCCCCCAAAATCTCTGTTTTTTTCCCCAAAATTCCAGGTTTTTCCCCCTAAAAATCCCCATTTTTTTTCCCAAAATCCCCATTTTCCCCCAAAATCTCCATTTTTTCCCCCAAATCCCTGTTTTTTCCCCCAAAATCTCCATTTTTGCCCCAAAATCTCCATTTTCTCCCAAAATCTCTGTTTTTTGCCCAAATCCCCATTTATTTCCCTAAAATCTTCTTTTTTCCCCCCAAATCTCCATTTTTCCCCCAAAATCTCAATTTTTCCCAATATCTCCATTTTTTTCCCCAAAATCTCCTTTTTTTCCCCCCAAAATCCCCTTTTTTTTTCCCAAAATATCAGTTTTTTCCCCCAAATCCCCGTTTTTTTTCCCCAAAAATTCTCAATTTTTCCCCCCAAAATCTCCATTTTTCCCCCAAATCTCAATTTTTCCCCCCAAATCCCCAATTTTTCCCCCAAAATCTCCGTTTTTTCCCCAAAAAATCTCCATTTTTTCCCCAAAACCTCCATTTTCCCCCCCAAATCTCCATTTTTTTTCCCCAAAATCTCCATTTTTTCCCCAAAATCTCCATTTTCCCCCCAAATCCTCATTTTTTTCCCCAAAATCTCCATTTCCCCCCCCAAAATCTCTATTTTTCCCCCAAAATCTCCGTTTTTCAAAAAAAACCTCCCTTTTTTCCCCCAAATCCCCATATTCCCCAAAATCTCAGTTTTTCCCCCCAAATCCCCATTTTTTGCCCAAAATCTCCATTTTTCCCAAAATCCCCATTTTCCCCCCCAATCCCCATCTTTTACCCAAAAAATCTCCATTTTTCCCCCCAAAATCCTCATTTTTTTCCCCAAAATCCCCGTTTTTTCCCCAAAAAATCTCCATTTTCCCCCCCCCAAATCCCCTTTTTTTCCCCCAAAATCTCCGTTTTTCCCCCCAAAAATCTCCATTTTTCCCCCAAATCCCCATTTTTTTCCCCCCAATTCCCCATTTTTCCCAAAATCTCCGTTTTTTTCCCCAATCCCCACCTGGCTCTCGTAGCCTGTGAGGAATTTCAGCTCTCGGCATTTCTGCAGCGCTCGCTCGCCGTCGCCCTCGGCCGCCGCCCTCATCACCTGCGGGGCCAAAAATCCCAAAAATTCCCAAAAAATCCCCAAAAATCCCAAATTTCCCAAAATTTCCCTTCCTGACCCAAAACCCCCACACTTTTTACCATTTTTCCCGATTTTTTCATTGATTTTTCCCATTTTTTTGCCATTTTTCTCCCATTTTTTTCTCCGTCTTTCTGCTGTTTTTTCCCAATTTTCCTCATTTTTGCCTCATTTTTTCCCAATTTTTTCAATTTTTCCCAATTTTTCCCATTTTTTTCCCAATTTTTCCACATTTTTTCCCAATTTTTCCTCTTTTTTTCCCAATTTTTCTTTATTTTTTCCCAATATTTCTAATTTTTCCAATTTTCTCTCAATTTTTCCTCATTTTTTTCCCAATTTTCCTCATTTTCTCCAATTTTTTCAATTTTTTCCCAATTTTTCCAAATTTTTTCCAATTATTTTCCCAATTTTTTCCCATTTTTTTCCCAATTTTACCAATTTTTTCCCAATTTTTCCTCATTTTTCCCCAATTTTTCCCAATTTTTCCCAATTTTTTCCAATTTTTTTTCCCAAGTTTTCCTCATTTTTCCCAATTTTTTTCAATATTTTTCCCGATTTTTTCCCAATTTTTTCCCAATTTTTCCAATTTTTTCCCAATTTTTCCCAATTTTTCCCAATTTTTCCAATTTTTTCCCAATTTTTCCTCATTTTTCCCCAATTTTTCCTCATTTTTCCCAATTTTTCCCATTTTTTCCCAATTTTTCCTCATTTTTCCCAATTTTCCTCATTTTTCCCCAATTTTTCCTCATTTTTCCCATTTTTTCCAATTTTTTCCCAAGTTTTCCTCATTTTTCCCATTTTTTCAATTTTTTCCCAATTTTTCCCAATTTTTTCCCAATTTTTCCTCATTTTCTCAGTTTTCCCATTTTTTCCCAATTTTTCCCATTTTTCCCAATTTTTCCTCATTTTTTCCCAATTTTTCCCATTTTTTCCCCAATTTTTCCAATTTTTTCCAATTTTTTCCCCGTTTTTTCCAATTTTTCCCCGTTTTTTCCCAATTTTTCCTCATTTTCCCATTTTTCTCCATTTTTCCCACTTTCCCTCATTTCTTCCCCATTTTCCCCATTTTTTTCCCCAATTTCCCATTTGCCCTCATTTTTCCCCCATTTTTCCAATTTTCCCATTGTTTCTTATTTTCCCAATTTTTCCCTGTTTTTTCCCCATTTCCCCCATTTTTTCCCCGATTTTTCTCCCATTTTTTCTGGTTTTCTGCTGCTTTTTCCCTTTTTTCCCCATTTTACTCAATTTTTTCCATTTTTCCCTTTTTTTCCCATTTCCTCCTATTTTTCCTCATTTCCCTAATTCCCCATATTTCTCAAATTTCCCCATTTTTTCCATTTTTTTCCTATTTTTCCCATTTTTTCCTATTTCCCTCATTTTTCCCCATTTTTTCCCCTTTTCCCCTCAAATTTTCTCATTTTCCCCCATTTTTTCCCCTTTTCCCCATTTTTTCCCTGGTTTTCCCCCTTTTTTCACCATTTTTCTCCATTTTTCCCCAGTTTTTCACTGATTTTCTTCTATTTTTCCCCATTTTTCTTCATTTTCCCATTTCTCCCAATTTTTCCCATTTTTCAAATTTTTCCTTTTCCCTATTTTTTCCCATTTTTTTCCAATTTTTCCCAATTTTTCCCCATTTTTCCCTATTTTCCCCCTTTTCCCTTTGTTCCACTTTTTCCCCAATTTTCCCCATTTTCCCCAAACTCCCATTTTCCCCATTTTCCCAATTCCCCAATTTTCCCCATTTTCCCCCATTTTTCATAATTTTCCCATTGTTTCTTATTTTCCCTATTTCTCCATTTTTTTCCCATTTTCCCCTATTTTCCCCCCATTTTTTCCTCAATTTTTCCCCAATTTTCCTCAATTTTTCCCCAATTTTCCTCAATTTTTCCCCATTTTTCTCCCATTTCTTCCCCCAGTTTTCCTCTCTTTTTCCGCTGTTTCTTCCCCATTTTTCCCATTTTTCTCCATTTTCCCATTTTTTCCCATTTCTTCCATTTTCCCAATTCCCCATTCTTCCTGTTTTCTCCCCAATTTCCCATTTCCCCCATTTTTCCTATTTTCCCTATTTTTCTCTTTTTTTCCCTTTTTCCCTCCATTTTTCTCATTTTTTCCCATTCCCCCATTTTTTCCCCTTTTCCCATTTTCCCCCATTTTCCACCATTTTTCCATTTTCCCCCAATTTTTCCCCATTTTCCCCCTTTCCACTTTTTCCCCCATTTTCCTTATTTTTGTCCATTTTTTCTTCATTTTCCCATTTTCCCCCATTTTCCCAGTTTTTCCCATTTCCCCCATTTTTTCCCCATTTTCCCCCATTTTTTCCCCATTTTCCCCCAATTTCCATTTCCCCCCATTTTTTCTATTTTTCCTATTTTTCCCTGTTTTTCCCCAATTTTCTCATTTTTTCTCCATGTCCTACATTTTTTCCCCATCTTTTCTATTTTTCCCCATTTTTTCACCATTTTTCTCCTATTTCTTCCCCAGGTTTTTCCTCTGTTTTTCCACTGCTTTTCCCCATTTTACTCGTTTTTCCCAATTTTCCCATTTTTTTCCCCAACTTTCCCATTTTCCCCCCTTTTCCCAATACCGCCAATTTCCCATTTTTTCCTCATTTTCTCCCCATTTTCCCCTTTCCTCTCCATTTTTCCCCATTTCCTATTTTTCCTTTTTTCTCCATTTTTCCCCATTTCCTATTTTCCCTTTTCACAATTTTCCCCCAATTTTTGTGCCATTTTCACCTACTTCTCCCCAAATTTCCCGATTTCCCCATTTTCCCCAATTTTTCCCCAATTTTTCCCCAATTTCCAATTTTTCCTGTTTCCCCATTTCCCCCATTTTCCCCAATTTCCCATTTTCCCCCCATTTTCCCCCAATTTCCCAATTCCCTGTTTTTCTTGTTTTTTCCCATTTTGTCCCCAATTTTCCCATTCCCCCCCCCCCATTTTTCCTGTTTTCTCCTCAATTTCCCATTTCCCCCAATTTCCCATTTTTACCAATTTCCCATTTTTCTCATTTTCCCCCAATTTTCCTAAACTTCCCATTTTTCCCATTTTCCCAATTTCCCATTTTTACCCCCAATTCCCCAATTCTCATCTTTCCCATTTTCCCCCCAATTCTACAATTTCCCATTTTCGCCATTTTCCCACAATTTCCCATTTCCCATTGTCCCCAATTTCCCCATTTTTTTTCTCCATTTTTTCCTGTTTTTCCTGATTTTTCTGTATTTTCCCCAATTTTCCCCCATTTTTCCCCAATTTTCCCCATTTTTCCCCAATTCCCCATTTCTCCCATTTTTCCAAATTTCCCCATTTTCCCTTTTTCCCCCATTTTTCCCCATTTTCCCCCCAATTCCCCATTTTTTCCCATTTTTCCCATTTTTCCCCAATCCTCCAGTTCCCCAGTTTTCCTTTTTTTTTCCTGAATTTCCCATTTTTCCCGATTTCCCCATTTTTTCTCCATTTTTCCCATTTTTCCCCATTTCCCCCCATTTTTCCCAATTCTCCCTTTTCCCCAATTTTCCCCCAATTTTCCCATTTTTCCCATTTCTCCCCATTTCCCCCTATTTTTTCCCCCATTTTTCCCATTTTCTCCCCAAATTCCATTTCTCCCCAATTTCCCAATTTTTCCATTTTCCCCATTTTTCCCGAATTTTCCTGTTTTTTCCCCAATTTCCCATTTTTCCCAGTTCCCCCCCATTCCCCAATTTCCCATTTTTCCCCTTTTTCCCCATTTTTTCCCAATTTTCTCAAATTTCCCCAATTTTCACATTTATTCCCATTTTCCCCCCATTTCTCCCCATTTCCCCATTTTTCCCCAATTTCCATTTTTTTCCCCAATTTCCCATTTTCCTGGTTTTCCCATTTTTCCCTGGGTTTTTCCCCAATTTCCCATTTTTCTCCTTTTCCCCAATTCCCCATTTTTCCCATTTTTTCCCCAATCCTCCAATTCCCCAATTTTCCTTTTTTCCCCAATTTCCCATTTCTTCTCCATTTTTCCCTGCTTTTTCCCTTTTTTCCCCATTTTTTCCCCATTTTCCCCCCCATTTTTTCCTGGTTTTTTCCCATTTTCCCCTTTTTTTCTCCACTTTTTCCCCATTCCCCATTTTCCCTCCATTTCCCCCATTTTCCCATTTTTCCCATTTTTTCCCCATTTTTCCCCAATTCCCCAATTTCCCATTTCTCCCATTTTTTCCCATCTCTCCCATTTTTCCAAATTTCCCCATTTTCCCTTTTTTCCTCTTTTCCCTCATTTTTCTCTGGTTTGTCCCCAGTTTCCCTTTTTTCTCCATTTCCCTCCATTTTTCTCTTGTTTTTCCCCCTTTTTTTCCCTCTTTTCCCCTATTTTTCCCAGGTTTTTTCACCAAATTTCCCATTTTTCCCTTTTTTCCCCATTCTCCCTTTCCCCCAATTTTCCCAATTTTCCCATTTTTCCCATTTCTCCCCATTTCCCCCTATTTTTCCCCCATTTTTTCCCATTTTCCCAAATTTCCCTTTTCCCCCAATTCCCCAATTCCCCATTTTTCCCATTTTCTCCCCAACTTCCATTTCTCCCCAATTTCCCAATTTTTCCATTTTCCCCATTTTTCCCGAATTTTCCTGTTTTTTCCCAATTTCCCATTTTTCCCATTTCCCCCCATTCCCCAATTTCCCATTTTTCCCCTTTTTCCCCATTTTTCCCAATTTTCTCAAATTTCCCCAATTTTCACATTTTTTCCCATTTTCCCCCCATTTCTCCCCATTTCCCCATTTTCCCCCAATTTCCATTTTTTTCCCCAATTTCCCATTTCCTGTTTTTCCCATTTTTCCCTGGGTTTTTCCCCCAATTTCCCATTTTTCTCCTTTTCCCCAATTTCCCGATTTCCCATTTTTCCCGTTTTCTCCCTAATTTTCCATTTTTCCCATTTTTCCCATTTTTTCTCCAATTTCCCATTTTCTCCCCATTTTCCCCAATTTCCCATTTTTCCTGTTTTCTCCCCATTTTCCCCATTTTTTCCCATTTTTCCCCATTTCCCTCATTTTTCCCCATTTTTTTCCCCATTTTCTCACTTTTTCCTCATTTCCCTCATTTTCCATTTTTCCCATTTTTTTCCATTTTCCTGCATTTTTCCATTTTTTCCCAATTTCTCATTTTTCCCCAACCCTTCAATTCCCCAATTTTCCTTTTTTCCCCAAATTTCCTATTTTTCCCCATTTCCCCATTTTTTCTCCATTTTCCCCATTTTTCCCATTTTTCCCCCATTTTTTCCTGTTTTTTTCCCATTTTTTTCCTATTTTTCCCCCCATTTTTTCTCCATTTCCCCCAAATTTTTCCCATTTTTTCCTCCAATTTTCCCGTTTTCTCCATTTTTCCCAAATTTTTCCCATTTTTCCCCCTTTTTTCCCCCATTTTTTCCAATTTTTTCCCATTTTCCCCATTTTTTCCTCCACTTTTTCCCATTTTTCCTCCACTTTTTCCCAAATTTTTCCTATTTTTCCCTTTTTCTCCAATTTTTCCGTTTTCCCCATTTTTCCCTTTTTTCTCTGTTTTTCCCCATTTTTTCTCCATTTTCCCATTTTTTCCCCATTTTTCTCCATTTTTTCCCCATTTTTCCAAAATTTTTCCCATTTTCCCCCAGTTTTCCCATTTTTTCTTTGTTTTTTCCCATTTTTCCCATTTTTTCCCAATTTTCTCCCCATTTTTTCTCCATTTTTCCCTTTTTTCCCATTTTCCCTCCATTTTCCCCCATTTTTTTTCCTGTTTTTTCCCATTTTCCCCATTTTTTCTCCACTTTTTCCGATTTTTCCCATTTTTTTCCTGTTTTTCCTCATTTATTCCTGTTTTTTTCCCATTTCCTCCATTTTTTCTCCACTTTTTCCAAATTTTTCCCATTTTTCCCCTTTTTTCCCCATTTTCTCTCAATTTTTCCCAATTTTTGCCCTTTTTTTCCCAATTTTCCTCATTTTTTCCCAATTTTTCCTCATTTTTCTCCATTTCTCCAATTTTTTCCCAATTTTTCCTCATTTTTTCTCCATTTCCCCCATTTTTTCCCATGTTCCCCATTTTTCCCCCATTTTTCCGCCATATTTTCCCATTTTCCCTCCATTTTTCCCAGATTTTCCCAATTTTTCCCAATTTTCCCATTTTTTTCCCCATTTTTTCCCCCATTTCTCACCTCGATGTAGAGATCAGTGAATTCCTCATCGAATTCTCGCGTGGCCCCGAAATCCAACAGAGTCACCTTGGGGAGAAAAACCCAAATTTGGCTTTTTTGGAAGGCCTGGGGTGGCCCCAAAAAAAAACCCAAAAATTCACCAAAAAATCCCCCAAAAAATCCAAAAAATTCCACAAAAAATTCCCAAAAAAAATCCACAAAAATCACCCAAAAATCCACAAAAAATCCACAAAAATCCACAAAAAGATCGCCCGAAAATCCCAAAAAAATCACCCAAAAATCCACAAAAAATCACCAAAAATCCACAAAAAAAAATCCACAAAAATCCACCAAAAAAACCCCAAAAACCCCCCAAAAAATCCCCAAAAAACCAAAAAAAATCCACAAAAAATTCCCCAAAAATCCACAAAAATCACCCCAAAATCCACAAAAAAATCCCAAAAAAATCCCAAAAATTCCACAAGAAATTCCAAAAAAATTCCACAAAATTCCCAAAAAAATCCACAAAAATCGCCCAAAATCCACAAAAAGATCCCCAAAAAATCACCCGAAAATCCAAAAAAAATCACCCAAAACTCGACAAAAAATCACCAAAAATCCTCCCCAAAAATTCCCCCCAAAAAAAAAAAAAATCCTCCCCAAAAAATCCTCCCAAAATCAACAGAGTCACCTTGGGGAGAAAAACCCAAATTTGGCATTTTTTGGAAGGCCTGGGGTGGCCCCAAAAAAAACCAAAAATTCACAAAAAAATCCCAAAAATTCCACAAAAAATTCCCAAAAAAAACCCACAAAAATTACCCCAAGATCCACAAAAAATCCACAAAAATCCACAAAAATCTCCCAAAAATCCAAAAAAAAAAATCCCCAAAAAATAAAAAAAAAATCCACAAAAAATTCCCCAAAAAATCCACAAAAATCACCCAAAAAATCCCCAAAAAATCACCCCAAAATCCAAAAAAAATCACCCAAAACTCCACAAAAAATCACCAAAAATCCTCCCCAAAAAGTTCCCCAAAAAAAAAAAAAAAAATCCTCCCCAAAAAATCCTCCCAAAATCAACAGAGTCACCTTGGGGAGAAAAACCCAAATTTGGCATTTTTTGGAAGGCCTGGGGTGGCCCCAAAAATACCCAAAAATTCACAAAAAAATCCCAAAAAATCCCCCAAAAAATCCCCAAAAAATCAAAAAAATTCCCCCAAAAATTCCCAAAAAAATCCACAAAAATCACCCAAAAATCCACAAAAAATCCACAAAAAGATCGCCCGAAAATCCCCAAAACTCCTCCCAAAAATTCCCCCAAATTCCTCTCAAAAATGCCCAAAGAATCCCCAAAAGTTTCACAAAAATCCACAAAAATCGCCCCAAAAAATCCCCAAAAAATCCCAAATATCCACCAAAAAAATTTAAAAAACCCCAAAAAAATCCCAAAATATCCCAAAAAAATCCTCAAAAAATTCTTAAAAATAAAAAAATCACTAAAAGTTCTTCAAATAATCCCCAAAAATCATGCAAACATTCTCCAAAAAATCACAAAAAATCACCAAAAAATCCTCAAAAATCAAAAAAAAATCACTAAAAATCCCAAAAAAACCCCCCAAAAAAATCCCAAAAAATCCTCTAAAATTCCCAAATCTCCTAAAAACCCCAAAATCCCAAAAATCCCCAAAATCCAAAACAATCCCCAAAAATCCTCCAAAAATCCCAAAAAATAAAAAAATCCCCAAAATATCCCCCAAAAATCCCCAAAAAATCCCAGAAAATCAAAGAAAAACTTAAAAAAAGATATAAAAGTCCTCCAATATAAAAAAAAATTTCCCAAAAATCTTTCCAAAATCCTCCAAAATCTTCTCTAGAAATCTCCTAAAAATCCCCCAAAAATTGCCCTAAAAGTTCCCCAAAATGCCACAAAAATCTGAAAAAATTCCTCCAAATTCTCTCTTAAAACACCAAAATATATAAAAAAAAATCCCTGAAAAATCCCCGAAAATCTCCAAGAAATAAGAAAAAAATTCCTCCAAAAATCAAAAAAAAAATCACTCAAAAAATC